>OX038871.1:16635376-17253304 GCA_943789525.1 Agriphila geniculea | reverse complement strand
GAATCTCCGTGCCACTGAATAATTCCATTCTAAAACTACCTAGAAGTAATGTACCGATGATATACGTTCTTATTTCAGATATCAAATCGATTGTACCGGCTTCCCGGCAGAATGATTGACAAAAGCATGTGGCACGGAGATTCCGCATGGTTTGAGGTTATGTTTTTTGTTAAATCGTCGAATTCCAGATCAATCGGAGCCTGTACCGCTGGGTTGATGTATTTGTAGCCGTTACATATTCATTGTAACAGCTACAAACACTTTCGTTGCTCATGTAACGCAACAGGGTCAAAGATATCGCGATCTAAAGTTTTAAAAGCATGCGACTCTCCGGCCCACACACTTAAGTCTAAAACATTGATGAAAATTGCATTAAGATTAAAAATAAGCAGGTTTTTGTAATCGTTTGATCACGATAAACGACCCGAAAACATATTTTCAGAATATCTTTACTCGTTTTAGAGAAATTTGCAAATTTATTTACTATGAACAATCACAGTGTAGGGTTACCATATCGTCGGTCGGTCAGAATCATTAGGCTGTTTCTAGAAAATAGACCGATCGGAATACGTTATTTTGAGGGTATAACCTTCAAGAATTCTAAAGTTTATGAATTCTTGCCTGTCGATACATTGGCATATAATTAGTTTATTTTTGCGTTTTGTGTCACATCTAGCCGATGCATCTTGAGAAATTCGATTATTTGTGGTGGTTATAAATAATTGGACTCTAAGGCGATTCTCCCACTGCCAACGCGCGCCGTCGTCGCGGGGCGCGGTTTGGCGTTTCACGCGCGGCGGTGACGGCGCAGCGCAACGCCTGTTCGGGCGGTTTTCTCCGCGCCCCCGCGCCATTCGGCGTCTGACGCGTCCCGCCGCTTGTTTTTTAGAGGCATTAAATTTTGAAGTTGTTTTGTTTTAATTTCCAGGTTTTTAGGGTTCCGTACCTCAAAAGGAAAAAAAACTGAACACATATAAAATCACTCATGAGATTAAAACGTCCAGACAAATAATTTAGATTTGCCATCTCGATATTAATGACGGAATTTTAATAACATACGAGTAGGTAGGTACGGTCAACGGCACGCTGGGCTTCCACGACAGCGTAATGATATTCAATCAAATAAATAACAGATTTTTTACAGTTTTGTATAACCTCATGTGCTGCATAATGTACCTACCAAATGGCACTAAAATGGGCGTATATCCAAGCCACGAAACATTTGAAAACCAGAGGAAATCCCGCCATCGGAAACGATCATCGAAAACCAGCCGCGGGGCGCGTCGCAGTGTGTTGTACCCCGCGGTAACGCGCCTGCTGGCGCAAACTGCTCGCGGATCGCCGGCGGCACGCGGCGGTGCGCGCTCACGCGCCGTGGCGCGCCTTGGTGTGTTGGACGAGGCGGTTTTCTGTACAAATTAATGTACTTGCATACAACGTAAAAGACGCGCGTGGGTGCGCCGCGACCGCGCGCGTCGCCAGTGTGAGAACCGTCTAAACTGTCAAAATTGTTTTAAAGTAAAAAGAAACAATAGTATTGTATTTAAGATAGCCTGCGTAGTGTACAAACCTAATTTGTGTCATTTTCGTCCATGGAAACAGACGTGGGACCCGTACATTAATAACACCGTCAAAAAAATATTACAATTTGAAAAACAAGTACCATATACCTCAGATCACTTAAAAATCCCTATGAAATAAATTTGTGCCAAATTAAGGCATGGACTTTTAATATTTTCAATTTTTTTGTTTGTCCGAGCCATTGATGCTTATAAAAAATATTAGTATTATTAGAGTTTACATATTTAATATCTTAAATACATGAGTGATGGACAGAATGAATTTGTGTCATTTTCATGCATGGATAATACCTAGGTAGGTAGGTATTCAAAAAGTTTGCGGTCGAAGCGAGTAGGCGCGGGCGCGTGGCGAGGGACGACGAAGCTCGTCCGTTTCGGTTGGATACTAAGTACGTACATACCTATAAGTCTCACGTCACGATACGAACGAACACGCACCTTTCGTTTGGTTAAGTAGGTACTCTATAGAATTACATCTCCTGTTTTAGAAATTCATACAGATGTACTATGGACAACAACGTCACTTAACCACAACTCTTAAGGTTAAAATCGGTTGCACGCCGCGCCGCCGCCGTCATAACATAATATATTTAGTTCGTGCAGGGGGATACATGCGCACACAATTTTTTTGCTAACTTTTTAAGCGAAGCTGTTGCCCATAGTACATACATATCTGTTCTGTTTCCATTCTAAAACAACCTAGAAGTAATGTACCGACGATATACATTCTTATTTCAGATATCAAATCGATTGTACCGGCTTCCCGGCAGAATGATTGACAAAAACATGTGGGCCGGAGAGTCGCATGCTTTGAGGTTATGTTTTTTGTTAAATCGTCGAATTCCAGATCAATCGGAGCCTGTAGCGGTGGGTTGATGTATTTGTAGCCGTTACATATTTAAGCATGTTCCAGACGGATTAAATCACGCCTCCCAACAGAGGTGACCTTGCTTGATTTAATCCATCTAGACGGCAGATTTAATCCAAATTTCTCCAACCAATCCAAATGACCTTCAACGTCCTTGGTGGAAGGGCGCGAGTTCCAACACAGGCACGGTAATGATATTTATCAGTACTCCAACTTCATATACTGCCCGGCATTTTATTGGCAAGATAAAAACGAGACAAAAGATGTGCAGCGCCACAAATTTTAGTGTTTGTGGCTATTGCGCATCTTTTGTCTCATCTTTCTCTTGCCAATTTATATGCAAGTGTCATCTGTACAAATAGTCGAAAAGCGAGTCGTACCTACGCGCCTCGGCCCTCGAGTTCAGTCTGCAGTCTGCACTCGGTACACAAACAGTCGCGAATGCGCCGCAGTGATGAACGAAAGATGTACGAGGTAATAAATATAATAGAAAAAATACTATAAAATATCGACTCAGCCCTCGCAGTTCAGACGGGCTCAAATGGCTCGGCTGCTACGGGTTACGGGTGAGTCAATTTTTTCTAGTATTTTTAGGGTTCCGTAGCCTAAATGGCAAAAAACGGAACCCTTATAGATTCGTCATGTCTGTCTGTCTATCTGTCCTTCTGTCACAGCCATTTTATTCCAAAAGTATTAATATTACACAATTGAACCTTGTTTGGTAGATGTATTCTGTTAACCGCTTAACGATTTTAACACAAAAATAACAAAAATAAAGATTAAGGGGGGGCTCTCCATACATGGAACTGAAACTGCGAACGTGTGAGGTGTCAATAGATAGGTCTTTAAAATTGATATTGAGGTTTTTAAGACATTTTTTTCTCAAAGTCTAAGGTTTGAAAGATATACTCCTCCAAAGTGGTAAAATGTTTATCCTCCCCCCCCCCCCTTTAACTTTTGAAATAAGAAAGTGAAAAATCTAAAAAACATATATGCTGCATGTAGGTCTTAATAATTACTTTCAATAAAAATTGGTTTAAATGAGATATAGTAATTTGTTTTTCAGATATAGCACATTTTCCATAACCGCAAATATAACTTTGTCATTCATAACAACACTGAAAAACAAAGTTATTTTTGCAGACGAAAAATTATAATGGTATTAAATATGGTGTGGTATAAGGTATCTACGGAACCGTACGGCGTGTTGCCCAAAACGCACTTGGCCGGGTTTTTTTCTATTATATTTATTACCTTAATATAGAAATAACATTATGAATGCCAAAAGTCTAAAAATTCAATAGGTACTATTGATTGAAATATAAGTTCTTACTATTGCAAAGTGCAGATTGTGCTGTTTTTATTATAAATATAATTAACCAATAATCCAGAGATACCTTACATTTTTAAATACCTGGAAAGTCCGAAAGCTAAGATTAAGTATACTTAAAATATTATATAATACGTAGGTATTGTACTAAGGATTATTAAATAATTTGTTTCTCCCATCAATAATGTATTTTTTTTATTTTTATTTTACCATTAGTTTTGTTAATCTAGTTATATTATTGCCTTAAAATTAATTGATTGAACCAGCGCGGGTTTATTTAGGTAATTATTTCAAGGACAGGGCCGAGTTACAGTACTGATAGATATCTTTACCGTGGAATGGGAAAGAGTGTCGGCGCTAGGGTTGCCAACATGTCTAAGGCGAAATACAGTATTTTTCAAATAAGGCTAAAAAAATTAGTACACTTTAAAATAATATAGTAGTTTATGGAAAAGGCAAAAATTAGGCAAATATATTATTATATTTTACTTTTTATAAAAACTATATTTTTTGAACTTTTTGCATTTTTGAACAATGTTTTGGTCAAAATCATAAACCATAAATAAAACAATCATGAATCAAAATAAAAGTCTCATATTATTTTCTACCATCAATATTAATTAAATATAAGTAAATTAAAAACTCGTTTTTAACTTACTTACGATTGTATCAGTATTACTGATTAAGTTAAGACATGAAAGAAATTCGTCCATGGTTAAGATTAAGATATATTTCGTCCATGGATTAAGATTTAATTAAGTTGTCAATTTTATATTGACAAGTTTGGAACGCAATAAGACAGATAGATACGTTCAGAATTCAGATACAATACACTATACACATAGTATTTGTTATATGGTGTGACTATACACTACACGCTATAGAATCAGTCAAAATTCACGATCACAAATTAAAAAAAAAAGAAACATTTGTTTCTTAGCGATCGATGTTGAAAATATAGTATTTTTGCGTACTATATATTTCTTCAATAGTATATAGCACGCAGACCCGAAACATAGTATAATACGACATATTATTATAGTATGGTTGGCAGCCCTAGTTGGCGGCGCTTGGATGTAAACTCGTGTAGCCGCAACACAATCCACGGATGGAAACCACGCCCCCATCAAGCTTCCACCAAGGTGACCTTGGTTGGGAGGCGTGATTAAATCCGTCTGGAACGTGCTTTATTGTAACAGCTACAAACACATTCGTTGCTCATGTAACGCAATAGCGACCTAAAGTTTTAAAAGCATGCGACTCTCCGGCCCACACGCTTAAGTCTAAAATATTGGTGAAAATTGTATTATGATTAAAAATAAGCAGGTTTTCGTAACCGTATATAATAGGTCTTTACCTATGAAATTGCCGATTTGTATGGAGAATTTTCAAGAAGTTGCATTTTTCATACTAGCATTTTCTTTGTTCATTTAACAACCGTTAACACTCTTGTAACAAAACTTTTATGTACTAATGTTTGAACACTATGCTAACCTATTCCATTTACGATAGGCGAAAAAAATAAGTTTTGGCTAAGTTACAACCCCTCCGGTCACCCTTTTTTGGCTCACAAAAAAAGAGTAACTTTCAAGATCTTTTTTTAATGCTATGAAAGCTTAAAAAAAGGACTTTATTTTTACTGATAGTTGACTATCATGGTCATAATTCGACATACGTAAATCAAGATATTGTTAAATGTTTTAAAACATAGAAGTTATTATTTTCTCTGTATGTGACAAAATATCGGCAAGTTCATAAGTAAAGACCTAATATTTATAGATATATATTGCGAACGATTTTATCCTAGCTTTCCGATGACCTAGAGACTTGAAACTTTGAAAATAGGTCAGAACTGGAAGGCAATGCAATATTATGGTGTCATTGAGCTGATCTGATGATGAAGCCGGAAGAAGCCCACAGGAATTCTATGATAAAACCTACAACCCCATCGTGTTTGGGCTCGTTAGAATAGGCATGACGAAATTTTTTTTTATTTTATGTTACATAAATTACCTCTCAAAAAAAGAAACATTGGTAAAATAATTATTTCGCTAGCGTGAAAACTGCCCGAGATATCACAGTTTAAAATGCACACAAATTGGACTCACCCGAAAACGCTCCATACTTTCCTTCTTGCCTTCGCGCCTTAGTCGGGAGTGGACGTGTGTTGAGTGCTCGTGCTATAAGGTTGAAAATAGTGTAATTATAAGGCGAAAACGGCTCCCCCCTGCTGTTGACGAGTCGATCTACCAAGTTCTGGTGCTACCTGTCCTTTTCTGGCCTCGCTGCTACGTGCCGCGGACGCCACAAGCGACGCCAGAACGAGACGAGTGTCATAATTGCCATTTCACTCATACTCCCAACACAATTGGGTCGTAGCCGCGTGCTACAGAATCATCGCTACGAAGCTACGAAACTACTACGAGAATAGATCCAACTACTACCTGCATCTGCATTGTATTTTGTTTATTGCTGTTACTTCACAACTTTGAATAGAAAATGAGTAACCTAAATAAATCATCTTCAGAAAATAATATATGTATCAGCGAGGAAAAAACACCCCCCAACTATGTTTCGCTGCGCAGCAAGAGATTAAGAGAAGAAGACCTGCCTTTTGAATTTAATAACTTTAAAGACGAGATGCGAGAAATGTTTACTTCATTTATGTCGGCACAGCAATTGCACTTGAGCGGAATTGTAACCGAACTAAAGGAAATACACCTAACTAACCACAATATAAACAGCTCTCTGGCCTTGCTAACAACTCAAAACGAAGAATTCCGGAAAAAAATTGAAGGATTAGAGTTGCAGGTTAGAAAAGATCGTGAGTACATAGATATCTTAGAGAATAGAATTGAAGACTTACAAAGATCAAACCGGAAGAATTGTTTTGAAATTAAGAATGTTCCTAGAAAGAAACAAGAAACGAGATCGGATTTAATAAATATGGTTATGTGCCTTGCCAAGAATATTAACTTAGAGGTGGAACAACGAGATATAAAAGACATATTTAGACTGCAAGGAAAGAAGAACGAGAGTCAAAATCAGCCAATAATCGTGGATCTGGGTTCGTCTATCCTGAGAAATGATTTACTCAAGAATGTAAAAAATTTTAATGTCAAGAACAAACATAAATTGCAAGCGAAACATCTTGGTCATACAACGAACGAGGATCGTCCTGTTTTTATATCGGAGCAGTTAACACCAAAAAGCGCTCGACTTTTTTTCTTAGCTCGTGATCTTGTTAAGAATAAGAAGTTCAAATACTGTTGGACATCGTTTGGCAAGGTCTACTTACGGCAAGATGATACCTCCCGTATTATTTACATAACTAGTGAGTCACAAATCCACCAAATGTTACAAAGTGCATGACTATTTTATGTAAGTAAAATACTAGCTGTGTTATTAATTGTCATTATGCTTATAATTTTGAGCTTAAAGTCTGTATTTTTCAATATAAAGTTTGTCGTTTTACCTAGATTAACGTACAGTAATCTTTTAATTTGTAATGTAAAACTTCACAACACTAGAGAAACATTGCTTATAATAAATGAACACTCTTACTGTACACACTACACAATTACACACACACACATTGTACACTACACATTTATACATACACACAATCTTTTATATAATTATTTTTTGTCTCATATAATAAAAAATATGTCTGTATACGATTATAGTCTAAAAAAATATGAATATCATCTCGACCACTACCTATACTTCCTCTCCAATCATAATGGATAGAAATCTTAATGTTTTGCAGGAATTAGACGTTACTGATATAGCAACTTCTTTAATTTGTAATATTGGTGATTTAAATAAGCATATTCAACTACACAAAAATAATTTCAATGTGACTACACAAAATATTAGAAGTATTTATAAAAATTTTGACGATTTAACTTTAAATTTATCAGTACTACCTTTTGACACAGATATTTTAATTCTAACTGAGTGCCGTTTAGACCCAAAAAAACAAATACCAACTTTAAAAAACTATTCAATGTATTATACATTAAATCAAATTAATCAAAATGATGGAGTGATTGCCTATGTTAATAATACCCAAAAGACATGCGTTACAGAAATTAACCTTACTCATGCATCGGGACTTCAAATAGTTACCCCCCTGTATATTATAATTGGTATTTATCGGTCCCCATCAAATCATAATGCAGAAAAATTTATTGACTCATTAAATAACCATCTTAACTCTATATCTTCTAACAAAAATATTTTTATAATGGGAGATATTAATATTAATATAATAATTAAGCCAGGTGAAAGGTCAACTGAAAGAAATAATAGGTTAAAATACTTGGAAGTGTTGACGTCACATGGATTCCTCCCAGGTCATTGCCTACCTACAAGGAAGAACAGTTGCCTTGATCATGTCATTTTAAAACTGGATAAAACCACAAATTCTGCAACAATTGCTGTTTTAACTACAACCATAACGGACCATTCTATGGTAAACCTTAATGTATCAACCTTATGTAGTAAGTCAGTAAAGAACTCTAGTCAAATAAATGTAGTAAATTATGAAAATGCATATAAATCACTAATTAATTGTGATATTTCCTTCATTTCATTTAGAAAGGATCCAAACTTTTTAGCAAATAAATTGATTGACATGATCAAGTCAGCTATCATGGCTAACACTACAACAAGGACCATAACATCAAGCAAACGAATTTTGAAGCCATGGGTGACTGTTGGGGTCTTGAAATGCATTAGGCTTCGTAATAGCATGCAAAAGAAATTGCGATTAGAACCACAAAATATCATACTAAAAATCACATACAAGCGTTTTCGCAATTATTGTGTCTCATTAATAAAAAAACTTAAAAGGCAGTATTATAAAAAGAAAATAGAAGACTCGACAAAAAATAATAAAGAACTTTGGGCAACTATAAACGAGGTTAGTAATTGTAAAGCTCCAAAAACATCAAATCTAGATCTGTTAAATTTATTACCACATCCACTAGACTCAGTAAACCGTGTAAATCATTTTTTTGTTAATGTTGGGAAAACATTGGCGGAAGACATTATCTCTCAGTACGGCTCGCAAGTCAAACGGGTAGATGGTGTCAATGCGCCAAATTCCTCTTTTGTCTTATTGAACACTGACCCTGGCGAAATTAATGAAATCCTTTCTAGTTTGGACTCGAATAGTGCCCCTGGTTGGGACGGCATTTCAACTAAGTTTGTTAAAAGCGCTAAAGATTTCCTGATTCCACTAATGAGTCATTTAGCTAACCTGTGCTTTGAGACTGGGATATTCCCTTTGGCTTTTAAACGATCTGTAGTTACGCCGGTGCACAAGAGTGGGGACAGAAGTGACGTGAACAATTTTAGACCTATATCAGTACTTCCCTGTTTTGCAAAAATACTGGAAAAGCTTTTGAATATGAGACTTGTCAGTTATTTAACAAAATATAATTTACTCTCTAACTCTCAATACGGTTTTAGAAAGGGTCTATCAACGCAGGATGCAGTTACAGATTTATGTAACATAATAACTGAAAAAGTAGATAGTGGTCTTAAATGTGTCACTGTGTTTATAGACCTTAAAAAAGCCTTTGATACCGTTTCTGTACCCATTCTTGTGCGCAGGCTTGAAGAAATTGGAATAAGAGGGATTGCTCTGTCTCTCTTCGAAAATTACCTAAAAGAAAGGACTCAGGTAGTAAAAATTGGCAGTTGCTACAGCGATGTGGAAAATATTGCATTCGGTGTCCCCCAGGGAAGTGTCCTAGGGCCCACGCTTTTCCTGGTTTACATCAATAACCTTTGTAAACTTGCAATTGACAGTGGTCAGATATTTTCTTACGCAGACGACACCGCCGTTGTATTTTCTGGCCCTAGTTGGGATGATGTACAAAGAGTTGCCGAATCGGGTTTGGCTGGAATAGCTGAGTGGTTGAATGTAAATTTATTAACTCTGAATACATCAAAAACTAACTTCATTGTTTTGCTCCCAGTCAGAGATCCCAGCCAGGATCTGCATTTCAAATTAAAATACATCGCTGTGGTAACTACCAAAATATAAACTGTGACTGTCATTACATTGAAAAAGTTGAGTCCCTTAAATATTTAGGTGTTATAATTGACCAAAGCCTGTCTTGGCACAGCCATATAGACTTAGTTATAGGTAGGGTAAGAAAACTGAAGTGGATCTTTAAGACACTACGACATGTTATGACAAATACACTACTTAATCGAATCTATATGGCCTTGGCGCAATCTATAATTATCTATTGCATCCCTGTATGGGGTGGAGCCACTAAGACGAAGCTTCTCGAACTTGAAAGGTCACAAAGGTCACTTCTTAAAATAATGTACTCTAAACCTAGGAAATTCTCTACAGAAAAGCTTTACGAAATTAGTGATTTGCTTACAGTAAGAAAGTTATACATCTTAAATATTACTCTAAAAATGCACAAAAAATTACCATTTGATCCAAATAAATTAAACCGTCGACGCCAGAATACTGTGGCACAATCCAATAGGACTCGTACAGCCCTTGCTAAACGGCAGTACTCTAGTCAGTCAGTTTTTATTTATAACAAATTGAATACAAAATTAAATATATATCATAGGAAATTGTATGAGTGTAAGGAAATACTAGTGGAATGGTTGAAAACTTTGACTTATGAAGAGACAGAAAATTTATTAAAGAGAATTATATAGATTATTTAAATATTTATATATGTTATTTAAATACTCATGCATGTTATGGTACTATGACTTATGAAGCATAGATACACACAAAACTTTCACGTACCCACACACACACACACACACACACACACACACACACACACACACACACACACACACACACACACACACACACACACATACACACACTTACCTTCACAAAAAAAATGTTACTTTTGAATAGCTTTCCATTTCTTTATATTAGTTTTTGTTAACATATGTTATATTAAGTTGCAAGGGCATTGAGCGTAGCGCCCCAACACAAGTATTTTAGAATTACTTACTGGGGTCGTTCCATTATATGTTAATAATGTATGATTTATGTTAATAAAAAAAAAAACATTTATACTAACGGCTACCCTAGTTATGACGTCACGCCTAGGTGTTCGTATGCAACGCGTAGGAAAGTTTGGCAGCTATATTAAATATTGTGTTTATCAAAATTGTTTCTTATACAAATTTGCTATAAATTTTATGGATTAATTAAATGTATTATTTATTTTAATATATTTTAAAATTTTTAAATGGACTTGTCCGCCCAACTTTGAAGGGTAATAAAACAAATAATACGCAATATATAAAACCAAGAGGTATACAAGCTACTCTAAAAGTTCAATATATTTACGGTTTTTATTAGTATTTTGTTATTTTATTCAGTAGTCGTCATCCCTATTGTTTTGACGAGTACTCTAATGGGAGACGAAGTCCAGGGTCTGATGATGAAGCTGACAGACAGAGTATGTTCATTACTTTTAGTCGGAGGATTTTTGTAAAAATATTAACCAAACTGTTTTTCAATTAGGGTTTTTCAAAATGACAAAAAACTGTATGCTCGATAGATAAGATGGCGTTGATAAAAATGTATGTGTCAATGTGATTTTTTTACTCAGCTTCGAAGAGTACTCAGGTAGGCAGGCAAATCTGATGTTACCCTAAAATGTTTCTCTTTGGCCAGATGTCAGCCAGCGAACGCTTATTTGCCTCTTTGGTACAGGCCGTTTATTTTTAAAAGCCAATTTTTACACTTCTCTTTCCATCAACGCCATCTAGAGGCAAATAGTTACTATTTTTTTAAAATGTCACTTTGTAAAGCCTTCATTAAGAATAATTGTCCTAAGTCGTGGGCTTTTAAAAAAAATGCTTTTTTGACAGTTGCCTTTCTCATCGAATGTGTTTTTTAATCAATATATTTGTACATGTATCATAGATTCACGTGGACTACATTACCACAGAATAACTATGATACTACCTAATAAATTGTTCGATTTTGGTAGATTATTTTTTGATGTTATTCTAAAATACCCCAGGTGTCCAAGAATGTCACAGCTCAAGGGTGGACACAATGTAACAGTGTTTCCACTACTACTACCTAATATTTGTGATTTTCAGACTCATTAATCTTTTAGTATGTAGAATTTTACCTGAGAGATTAATGCCTATTATAAGTAATTGTTGATTTTAAATCGTTATTGCCTATAAAAGGTACATAACTACGATTTAAAAAAAATTAGACTCATTTATCTTTAAGTCACACTCAAATCATTGTACCTGAGATAAACCTATAGGTACTTTTAAAGTCTGAATAATTATGCAATACCTTGAGAAAACCTTTATCGGTTGGAATTCAACAGATTTTGTCATTTACTTGTTCCACTAAATATGAAAATGTCAAAATTAATAACAGTGTTTCATTGTTGGACAGAGGATGTTTCATTGTGTACACCTAGGTGGACACAATGAAACAATTCCCATTTTCTTTTAAAAGTCTTCTTATTGGTTTATGTATCTATTTATTAATGAAACTATAACTGCCATTTTATACCTAATTAAGTAGATTCCGTTCCTCTAAAAACGGAATTCATATCTTTAAAAATGAGAGAAATATGAGACTCAGAGCTTTTGGTGTTGCATTGTTCCACACTGCTCTACGTTTGTATGTATGTGAGTTTTTGTATTGTTACTTGGGACAAGTTTCAATGGTTGTAAAGTAATTTATGCTTACTACATAAGTCAAAACTTGAAAAATTAAACTTTAGTATTTACTTACCTTTTAAAAAAAACAAAAAACCGACTTCAAAAAACCTGCCTCTCAAAAGCAAGAAATAATATTCAAATCATTAGATATGCATTATCATTGTTATATAATAACAACACGTCTATTGAAGTCGGGTGGGGCTGGAGTACAACTTCGTTTTTTTATTCTAAAAGCCCTACCCGACTTCAATATACGTGTTGTTATTATATAACAATGATAATGCATATCTAATGATTTGAATATTATTTCTTGCTTTTTAGAGGCAGGTTATTTGAAGTTGGTTTTTTGTTTTTTAAAACATTTTTTTTTTATTTTTAAAACAATTTTTATTTTTTTGTTTTTAGTGTAAGTACCTTCTCTATTAGGTAGTGTAGTGTAAGTATATTATTTGGTAGAAAAATCGGCTCAGTCAAACGTGAGATATTCGCGGAGAAACATACATTCATACAGGTCAAACTGAAAGAGAACCTTCTTTTTTTTGAAGTCGGTTAAAAAGACTAAAAGTACCTCTTACCCAACAAAAAGAATCATCTTATTCGGTTCATAAATCACAAAATAGTCAAGTTAGTTGATGCAAAATCATAGTGTTTTCAGGATACCTTGAAAACTACTGAAACGATTTGAAAAAAAAAATAAATGGGACCATTTCGCAAAAAAATTGAATCGAACAAAAAAAGAATCATCAAAATCGGTCCATAAATGTCGAAGATACGCGCGAACAACGATTAAAAAAAACATACAATTAAGGATGTAATAAAACAGATGCTTCGTTCGGAGTTATTTTATTAATAAAATACATGTAAAATATTTTTTTTTTCTTACAAAGAGGTTATAAGAAAACTGAATTTCTTAGTGCTCATCACGGTTAGTTCAGAGCAATCACGCCTTATTAGTAAGTTTGAATAGACTAACATACACGTTACTAACATAACAAGTGATGTATAGGTACTTGGTTATTTATAAAGCTGTTGGGTTTTAAAGTAAATGGGAACGGGAACGAGAACGAAAACGGAAACGGGAACGGTACTTACCTACTAATCTCTGAACTAAACTTTTCAATAATTTATACCAATTCGAATTTAATATTTATAACTAAGACAGGACAACGTCTGTCGGGTCAGCTAGTAAAATAAATATTTGAGGGGGCTCCCATACAACAAACGTGATTTTTTAGCCGTTTTTTGGTACGGAACCCTTTGTGTGCGAGTCCGACTCGCACTTGACCGGTTTTTATTTCCTTACCCTCAAAAAATATTTTGTTACAGTAGGTAGGTAATCCTTTCTTTTTAAACTTTGCCAGAGGTAGAGTACAAGAATGTTAATGATGTCATCTCATCAATGAGACTGTAATTGACAATAATAACACATGCCTACTTCCAAATCACGCCAACAGCACTGTTAGCCTATAATCCATTAAATGAAGTAGGTACACAAATACCCTATCTGTGTAATATTTTGTGACTATTTAATTTGGTCGGATACGCGCTAACAGCGCTGTGAGCGTGATTTGGAACGCGGCCACAGTATCATCAAATGTATTTATATTCGTTCGTATACTTCTTACCTACCTACCTACTCGTTACTTCAAATGTGTCACCGAACTTCAGTACCTATGCTTAGGCGTCACTTAAGTCACTTACTTACTTTAAATTAGGCGAATTAATTTGAAGTGGGATATTGTGCTGGCTCAATACGAAATAGAGGCTACTTTTTACAAATTCTTTACCCAAAGTCGCTCGAACGGCAAAGTACGTAGCAGTGGTGCTCGAAGTACGCAGCAAACAGCGGTGCCCCGGCTCCCACCCCCCCACCCCCCCCCCCCATTTTCTTTTGTGACTTTTACAGGGTGTTGAAAAGAAAAAAATAAAAAGCTGAAAATTCCATTGATGAATTTAGCACAAAACATTATGTACAACAGATACTATTGATCTAAAACATTTAACACTTATTTAACCAATTGTAATATTCTTTTGGAGTTACTAAGGTAACGCTTTAGGTAATAGTCAAATAACAGTATTCCCGTGGACAAAGATGACACAAAAAGCTCAAGTAAGTACATCGGTTACAACTTCATAATCATCATGAAAGTAAAATTTTCAACTTTAATTTTCTTTTCGTCCGATAGCGTTAAAAAAGACAAAAACCTAAATTGTTACTTATGCATCAAACCAAAATGACACAATTTCATGTATTAGGCTAAGTGAATGGTGCAGAAACTATATACGAAAAAAACAAACTTTAATATTTTTAAAAGCTAAAAACTTATCCCGATCGGTCTAAAATGCAAGTTGAAGTGTTTTTAGATACCTATTTTGAAAGACTAATACTTCAAAAAACGAAGGAAGTTCTCAGTTCGGTTGCATTCAACCGAGACCTAAATTAATGGGTGACTGATACTGATGATGATGGGTGACTGGTACTGAGTGGGCAATTATTATACCAATTATGACGTTCACATTTTTAACACGTTTTTATAAGGTTACCTACTTTCTCATTTGTTTGTTTGTATTTTGTCATCTCGATTAGGATAAAAGTCACCTTTTTACGTCCCCTAAAAAATATTGCAATATTGCATAGTCAGTAACAGTATGATAGTAGGTACGATACGTACGAGTATGTAGGCAAATCAACCCTCAACATTATGTAGTTCAACTTGAATTTTATTAGAAACAGCCTAATGATTCCTACGGACCGACGATATGGTCACCCTACACACTGATTATTCATAATAAATCATAGTAAATAAATTTACTTATTTCTCTAAAACGAATGAAGATATAGTGAAAATATGTTTTCGGGCCGTTTATCGTGATCAAACGGTTACGTAAACTTGCTTATTTTTAATCTTAATACAATTTTCACCAGTATTTTAGACTTAAGCGTGTGGGCCGGAGAGTCGCATGCTTTTAAAACTTTAGATCGCCATATCTTTGTCCCTGTTGCGTTACATGAGCAACAAATGTGTTTGTAGCTGTTACAATGAATATGTAACGGCTACAAATACATCAACCCAGCGGTACAGGCTCCGATTGATCTGGAATTCGACGATTTAACAAAAAACATAACCTCAAACCATGCGAATCTCCGTGCCACATGCTTTTGTCAATCATTCTGCCGGGAAGCCGGTACAATCGATTTGATATCTGAAATAAGAACGTATATCATCGGTACATTACTTCTAGGTAGTTTTAGAATGGAATTATTCAGTGGCACGGAGATTCGCATGCTCACTGTGTGGCAGGCCCAGAGATTTTGTATGCACTTGCGTTCGGAATCACGTATATACCGCAGGCTGATTATCTAAATATAAACTATTTAGCGACTAGTTGTGTTTGACATGCATTGCTACTTTTCTTTGGTATGATTATTTTTAACCCAAAAAGAAGTAGGAATATATCACATCCATCTGTCAAATCAGACCGGTCGCTAGGTGGTTTTTAACTTAGAGTATAGTATACTTCCCTACTCTTTTTTTACAGGTTTTTAATTAGATAATCAGCCTGCAGAATTCCGTGTTTCATTGTTAAATTAATATTTACTCTGTGGTGGGTGATCGATAGCTTAGCGATTTGTCTGCAGGAATACACCCATTGTCAATTCTCTTGTCAGATGTTGTCACTGTCAGTGTCAGACAGACGGATTGTTTTGTTGAAGTGAGATTGGGCCTCTTGCTTGCCTTTATTTTATTTGTTACATTACAATTTACAATAAATACTTAACTATTTATTTTGTGGAGGAAGCAAAAATAAATGGTGGTTCAGTTAGTTGATATTACCTATTATTTGCAGTTATCTGATTGTATTGAACGGTTATATAAATTACAATACAAATGTATTCATAAAACTTAATTGTGTGATTGTTTTACAACTTCAATTACTAAAATGTTAAGTTCTATCTATATTACCATTAAATTATTTAAGTATAGGCGTATCAGTCAGTACAACTTACTTTTCTACAAGAACAAGAGCAGCTTGGGTCTATGGGTAAGTATGTATGCTTATTTTAAACTTGCTTGATAGACTCCAGCAGCCATAAATCCAATTTATATATAAAGTACAGTACGAGGCATGTATCTATCTTGAAATTTTTTCGACGGAGTGGGGATAAGTTCGTGCATGTGCTCTTGTAAGCGGCCAATAGCGTTTATACGTGTTCCCAGCAATCCCCTCCCGATTTCAAGATGCCTCATACCTACTGTACCTACCTATATATTACAATCCTACATTAGGGTGATTCTACAGAAGTAGGCTAACTTTTGACCTCATTTTGTTTCTGTGGTTTTTGGTGACATACAAGTACTATTTTGCTATGAGGACATAAGTAATGGGGAAGGCAACTGTCAAAATGGCGCTGCGTACGCTTGTTCCACGAGAGCTATGAAAACAAAGGACTTTTATTTTGAAAAATCGTGTTTTTAGCTTTAAAATGATTAAATTCTGTGTAATAGGCTTTAAAAATGTTAGCACTTACAAATTTCCGAAAAATCTGGATATAGAAAAAATGCATAAATTCTGTAAGAATAAAAACGTCTTAATTTGGTTTTCAATTCCGGCATTTGCATTGTAGAATAGTCTTTTATATCCATTTTGGGTCAATGGGTCTTTTTCGGTAAAAAAATACCACATAATAAATACCTATTTTCCCATACATTTTGTTCTGAATGTCTACTGTCTTAGGAACAAGCGTACGCAGCGACATCTACAATTAGCTTTGCATTGCCAACCCCATTAATAAAACATACTGTTCCAGACTGGAACAGTCACTTTTTAATTTCCATTTTTTTTCTGCCAGGGAACTAATGAATTATCGGTACTTTCCATAGTAATATGTCAGTCATCTGTCAAAGTATTGGACATGGAACTGACGCCAGGGAATTCATAAACGAGGCACAAATTTGAGGCGAAAAAATGTTTTTACTGATATTTTTCATTAATAGGATGCTACATTTTAATAACTCACATTTAGAGTTATACAGGGTCACTGGAAATATGACGTATTCCTGTTAAGGGGTTATAGATGAGGTCAAAACAATTATTTTTTGTCATATAACTTTTTCTCAAAAAATAAATAGTTTTTGAGTTAATTGAAATTAAGTATTTTTTTACCAAAAGTACGTTTTTAGACACAAAAATTTAAAATAAAAGATACCTACTCTTTCGATTCCGGATTTTTTATTATTTTGGGATAGAATAGAATCTGAGTGTTGATAATGAATAAAAAAAATTTCATAAAATACAGGTGTTTATAAAAAATTCAATCCTTAAATGCATTTTTTATTTTTATTTTTCCAGATTTTTTAGAAATAGCTTCAAATATCTTTAAAAAAATCCTAGTAACTAAGCGTGCATAATATTTTAGAAACATCACCATCTATTCAGCTTTCAGTTGAGGTATAAAACTTAATAATAGCTTAAATAAAAAATGACAAATTAAGACTTAACTAAATAGCAGTCCCATTTCAAGTAGCAAAAATTTCCTACTTCAAGCGCTTCGGAGGTGGCCGTATTATCCTACTTATTCCATAAATGTGAAAGTTTTCTTGTTTGGATGATTGTTAATCAATCACGCAAAATGGCTGAACGGATTTGGATGAAATTTGGCACACAGATAGTTTATAAGCCGGATTAAAACATAGGAGGATACTATTATCTTGGTTAAAAGTTCCCTAGGAATTTTCTCAAATGTAAATGCGAATGAAGTCGCGGGCGGAAGCTAGTTTGCCATAAATGATCGTGCTTACTAAAAATACTTTCGTCCGAGTGAGTTTGAAACAGGATTATTTTCCGCCGATGAGTCAAAATTTTATACAGACAGCATCAAAAATAACCATGCATATCAGCCATTTTTAATGCCCCGCTGCTGGGGAACTGGCCTTTCTTTTGGCTTGTGGATAGATAAAGCGGACGGGCCATACCCACCACGTGGGTCCAATGTGGATTGGTCAGTGTTAACGACTGTAAATGCAGCCAGAACCAAGGGCTCAATGTAAGGTACATTGAGTTAACACCGACCAATCCACATTGGGCCCACGTGGTGGGTATGGCCCGTCCGTTTTATCCCAAAAGGAAAGGAAGGCCTGTTTCCCAGCAGCGGGTCATTAAAAATGGCTGATATGCATGGTTATTTCTGATGCTGTCTGTATAAAATTTTGACTCATCGGCGGAAAATAATCCTGTTTCAAACTCACTCGGACGAAAGTATTTTTAGTAAGCACGATCATTTATGGCAAACTAGCTTCCGCCTGCGACTTAATTCGCATTTACATTTGAGAAAATCCCTAGGGAACCTTTAACCAAGATAATAGTATCCTCCTATGTTTTAATTCGGCTTATAAACTATCTGTGTGCCAAATTTCATCCAAATCCGTTCAGCCGTTTTGCGTGATTGATTAACAATCATCCAAACAAGAAAACTTTCACATTTATGGAATAAGTAGGATAATACGGCCCCCTCCGAAGCGCTTGAAGTAGGAAATTTTTGCTACATGAAATGGGACTGCTATTTAGTTTAGTCTTAATTTCTCATTTTTTATTTAAGCTATTATTAAGTTTTATACCTCAACTGAAAGCTGAATAGATGGTGATATTTTTAAAATATTATGCACGCTTAGTTACTAGGACTTTTTTAAAGATATTTGAAGCTATTTCTAAAAAATCTGGAAAAATAAAAATAAAAAATGCATTTACGGATCGAATTTTTTATAAATACCTGTATTTTTTGAAATTTTTTTTATTCATTATCAACACTTAAATTCTATTCTATCCTAAAATAATAAAAAATCCGGAATCGAATGAGTAGTTATCTTTTATTTTAAATTTTTGTGTCTGAAAACGTACTTTTGGTAAAAAAATACTTAATTTCAATTAACTCAAAAACTATTTATTTTTTGAGAAAAAGTTATCTGACAAAAAATATTTGTTTTGACCTCATCTATAACCCCTTAACAGGAATACGTCATATTTCCAGTGACCCTGTATAAATGACAATGAAATACATATCACACCTTCGGTGCAACAAGGTCACAATGTCCGTTTTTGCAATTTTACATGAGAGCCTTTTTTTTATACATTCAATACGGTATTATATCTCTAATATTATTCTAAAGTAATTCCCCTCTGCATGAAATAAACTATACACAATAATTATTTGAAACATGTTATTATCAGAAGTTTAACCCTTTAACGTGTAGAAATTTTTTTGCGTGATAGTATTTTTTTTCATGTGGTTTTGTTTAGGACTCTAAAAGGATCTTATATCATGAAAAATTGACTACTTTTGTTTTGCGGTTTTGTCTGTAGGCCGTGGTTACATATGTAACCGTGCCCGTTTAGGGAATAAGACAACTGGTTACATATGTGACTAATGACCATTTGAGGAATTATTTTAAGTAAGTATGGGTAATTAGGGCCTTAAAAAAGAATTAAATAATTAGACATTTTCAATTAAAATAAGCAAATATTTATGATTTTTACTAGTATTAATAGTATCACATGCAAAATCACCATTAACACTTGCATAAGGTAGTCTTGAGTTTTTCATCCTGGTGGAATTACTTTTCACCAAACATTTTCAAATATTTACTTCAATTATCTAAGTCTCAAGTCCCTATTTTAGGTTCAAAAACAATCTCCTTTTCCTCCATTGCATCTAAATCTAGTATTTTTATCGAAGCATTGAAAACTATCAAAATTTATTATAATACTTATTATTATTATAGATTTATTTTTTATTTTTGTAAAAGCAAATAAATAATAAATAAATAATATAGTTCAAAAATGTGTATTTTTCCCTTCCTATCTACAATTATTAATATGACTAAAATCGTCTCTGAAAAAATGACTGAATTTGATGGTTAATAACATCTTTCCCCAAAAACCTCTAGCTTTTGTAATGTGATTATCATAAAATATATTTAATATTCTATACAAAAACAATAAACACATAGTCAAAATAATCTAAGAGATAAATATACGATTCAACTTATTATGAGAGTCAAAAACTGACCTAAAAGTTGGTAACAAGTGCTCGTCATATTTATCTCGTTATAAAACATTATTGAACAAAAGTACATGTAAGATACATGTAAGATACATACATTTAATTACTCAAATGCTACTAAATTCCTTTTTATTGAATTAAATACGCGGAGAACACTGTGCACGTGCATGTCGGAAATGCTAAATGGACACAGGGCACAAATGTAACCACAAGTATTTGGCGTTATTGCGAATGATATTCGCAAACTTCGGGCATGTGGTTGTGTTTGTGCTTTACGCGCGTTCAGGGACTAATCAAAAAATACATAAGAGCTAACATAGGGATAATAGTTTCAGTAAAATCGACCTTACGGTTAGACATGTGATGTGTTTACAGTTGCCATACTAATTTGCTTATGTCCTATAAAGGGTTAAAATGTATAGTTTTTTTTTTTTAATATTTTTTATTTAAAGGAGGGGTACCATTGTGCCCTTGTTGTGCCAAAATGTAAATTATTTTTTTTAGTTATGACCTTATTTGAGCTCCCTTTTAGGATGATTTTGGAATAAAAACAATAAAGTTAATTGCATAAATCTTGTATTTTCTTATTAATTAAGACATGAATTTATTAAGACAATGACTTTAACAAAAATAAAGATATTGTTCAGAAACAAAATTCTTTGGAATAACAACATAAAAGAAATAAAAAATTAAACATTACATAAACGTAATGAAAATAATTCTCTTTTCTAAAATAATACTTATCAATCACTTTTTATACTTCCGTATTTTAAAAAACACTTAAAATAACTTTAACAACATTTATAAGAATACTGATAATAAAATCTTTCATTTTTTAACTTATTTTTTTAAGAATTATTATTTTTTCTATAATTTCAATAACGAAAGTATATACCATACATAACCATACCTATTGATGAATTTCTATTTGCCCATGGTCGCTTTTAGGCACACTTCATAAAAGGTATTTTCTAAATTGTCATCAAGTTCTTTTGGTCTGCCTATTATTTTCATTGTCATTAAGCATCATTAATTTTACGACAAGTCCCCATTGTTTTCCGAAATTTCATTTGATATCATTTTTATAGTCACTTTTATGACTCATACTTACATTAAATAAATAAAATATTTACATTAAATAATGCACAAAATGCATAACATTATATAAAACACTGGTAGAGAATGAATTAAAATTTTAATAATTATTTAGTTTATTTAATTTTTCTTTATTTATTATTTATTTGATTTTTATTTATTTATTTATACTTCACTATCATTACAGGTTAACCACTGTCACCTCCAGCCGCAAGTGTACTTTATAAGCATTTTGGCAAGTAATTTTTGCAATTTTCTGTATTTGTGCCCTTGTACCATCAAAGGCAATTTCTGTCTAAAAATAAAATATTTGACCAACAAAAGCCGTTTACAACGAATGACTTTGTTGTCCCAAATTTCTTAGTAATAACAAAAAAATATTAAAGTCACAAAAACATAATGAGACTTCGTTGTTCCAATAAGTGAGTATAAAAATGGTCATACATTTCTTTGGGTAGCTGTAGCTCCAAGATGCAACCAACTGACGCGGGCGTGGGGGCACTAAATAACCAATCAGACTCTGTAGTTCTAAAACCCGTAGAAAAAGCGAGGGAAACCACAAAGGCACTAGCACCATCTCGTAGAAAATACACATACTTTCGCGGCTGTCTTTGTTTCCCCAGACGGAGGCATGGGTTATAGGCAATTCTGCATACTTAACTCATTTTAGGAATTTTGCCTATTTGTGACCTTGTTGCACCGAAGGCAGGCATCCGTCACTCGCCCATACCTACCGCGATAAGTACCTACAGCGCGCGACAACTCGGAGTTGCAAAATCAGTCAGGGTTGCCGCCGCGCTTGTGAGTACACGCGTGCGTTATTCTGTGCCTCTATGACGGTCAATCGATCATTATTTATTGCTCCCAGCACTGTACCGTACACTATTATAATTTATAGATAACTAGCGGCCGCCCGCGACTTCGTCTGCGTGGAAATATTTTTTGCCATCCCTCGAGAATAATATTTTTTTTTCGGGATGAAAGGTATCCTATGTCCTTCTCTGTACCCCTAAGAACGTGTATGCAAAATTTCATGATGATCGGTTCAGTAGTTAAGACGTGAAGGCGTAACAAACAAACAAACAAACGGACTTTCGCTTTATAATACTACTAGCGGCCGCCCGCGACTTCGTCTGCGTGGAAAGGTTTTTTGCTATCCCTCGAGAACAATACTTTTTTTCGGGATGAAAGGTACCTTATGTCCGTCTCTGTACCCCTGACAACGTGTATGCAAAATTTCATGATGATCGGTTCAGTAGTTAGGACGTGAAGGCGTAACAAACAAACAAACAAACGGACTTTCGCATTTATAATATTAGTAAGGATTAGTAAGGATGGAGAATCGTAATACTAATAATTGTTGCGTGGACGGCTGTCGCAATAGACAGAAGGATTCAAAGTTTTCATTTTTAGGGTTCCGTACCAAAATGGTAAAAAAGGAACCCTTATGGTGTGACTCGGTCTGTCTGTCACAGCTGGATATCTCGAGAACTACTAATGGTATCAACTTGAAATTCGGAATAGTTTTAGATGACATTCGCCCAACTATTTTGCAAATAAGAAATTAATAAAAAACTAAATATCTTTTTTACAACAGGGACTGAAAAAGGGTCTGAAAAATTTGAAGTGGGTTCTACTAGGGCATGTGGAATATCATATGATAGAACGCCGTTTGCACCTTGTTAATCATTTTTTCTTTTTGTTTTAGGCCACATAGTTTTCAACTTATGATGAAAAATATAAAAAAAAATTACCGCCCCCCCCCCCCTTATCTCCGAAGTTTGCAAAGAGAAAAATTAGAAATCATTCTATGTGATAGTAGTTTATATAAAGATTACAGGAAAAATAAAACAATGTCTCAATATAGGTAGCACACTTTTTTAGAAATTATCAAATTTCTAAAAAAGCTAACATTAGTTCCACTATCGGTCAAGAGATGGCGCTGACCTAAAGCTGCAATACTAATTTGATTATTCTACTCTGCAGTGTGGTTTGATGGTGCAATTATGATGGTACGGAACCCTCGGTGCGCGAGTCCGACTCGATCTTGACCGGTTTATTCGCTTTACCGAAAGATTCTAAAATGTATAAGAAAAATTTATATTTTGTTTATTTTTCTCGTAATTTTTATGAGTAGGTACATACCTATTTTTGATAAGTAGGTGTAACCTATACTATAGGTAGGAAAGCGTGTAGTTATAGGTACTTATATTCAGAGGCGGGTCGTGACTATTTTTCTCGATCAAATTTCCTAAGGTACCCACCTACTTAATTCTTTTTTTTGTGCGAATTATACCTACTTAACTAAATACCTACATTTCTGGATTTAAGGATTCCGTAACCGGCAACAGTATGGTGGCGGTGGCATAAAGACTGCCTCAAATTTAACACATAGTCTAATGTGGCGTTAACTGCACATCTAGCCTAGGTTTATTTGAAACGTAATTTTTTCACATTTAAGTAGGTAGGTACACATTATAAACACAAAACTTGTAATAAAGTATTTAATCCTTCAAGCACAGAAAATGAGACAATAGATTTTCCATTGTTGTGTTGTGCGGCCCGATGGGGCCGCTCGAGCGTTGAAGGATTAGAAGAAGACAACCCTAAAGTTGTTAGAAGAGCTAAGAGCTACGCGATAGAAAGAGAGGCAACCTGTAGGTGAATATAACTGTACGCAAGGAAGCGGTGTGCGACCTGAATTGCTCTTTATTGTGTCTGAGCAAGAGTCGCTATTTATTTAAATGACCATGCGGAGTGAATGTTCTGTACTTTGTACTATTATGTATTCTGTGCCGAAGGTGCGATATATGCAAGAAAATAACAACTCACCATAGTACTGAGATTTTTACTGGAACTACACCTGCACACATGATAAACACAACGCTTGCACTGTTTTCAAAATGACTGTCATTGAAATGGTGCGCTTAGTAGTCATCTTTACTAATAACATTTAGAACTAAACAAACACTTGATGTTTGAATTTCGAGGTTTTGCAGGAATTTTAAATTTTAAAATGCGCAGAGGACTGACGGATAAAAGTGAACACAAAGTTTGAATTTTTTTTTAATTTAATAATAATAATTAAAATCAGAACGCAGCTTTAAAATAATTTAATAAACTTGAATGCATTTTTATAAAGTTCCGAGCGGGTAATTTAATAAAAATATGAGCAGCTTTTTACTTCAGTCGGTCCCGTGACCACGGCCCCTGCCTGGAACGGTGTCGAAACGTCGGGAAACCCAAAAAACCAACAAATCAAAACTAAATAATTCTAAAATAACATCTGAATTAACCAATATACGCGCTGTAATCCGTAAAAAGTGTTTTATTTCTAATGAACTGTACGCGTGGAAGCCTTAGAAGTGTATATTTGATTTTTTTTAATTTCTTTATTATGATTATATGGTGAAGTATGTAAAATACATTACTACATTTTTCATAGTTTGTAGTGAAAATCACTAAATTACAATAAATTGGTAATATTTAAAAATACAATTACTCTATTATGTAATTCGGGAGTTGTGAACTTGTGACACGCCAAGGTACTGACGTTTCTTACCTTCTTTGTGTAATTTTGCTAAACTGCTTTTGAAAAAATACATCATAATTGGGTGGACAAGTAAAAGGGGCTTTAATCTTTGGTGATATAACGAAATATAAAAAAAATACTATATAGCCTTACTATATTGAGTGATGACATTGAGTTGCCCAACTTTTGTATAATCACCCATAAATAAAACATGGTATTTAACTCGTCAACGCCTGGAAAATGAGACAATAGTATTTCTATTGTTGTCCGGACGCCGGCAACCGCTCGGGCGTTGATGAATTAATGTAGGTACAATGCAACCAGTAGATCAACATTAAAATAGCATCCAAATATATATTTAATAGCAGTTATTCCCAGTCACCACTTGCAGCATTGCCCCACTGATAGTGAGTGACTGGGATTTTTTCTAGAAAATATCCCATTTGCCACCCCTTATAAAAGTTAACATAAAATCTTTAAATAAGTACATAATATCTTTTGAAATAACAAAGGCTGAATTGACAACAGCTCTTTTTGATATTTCGCATGGATCGAAGTTTCGCCTAGCCATTTTATGGCAAAGTCAACTACTTATCAGTTGACTTTTTTATTACATATGAAGTATGACTTATGAGGTTAATTTTTAGGGTTCCGTACCAAAATGGTAAAAAAGGAACCCTTATGGTGTGACTCAGTCTGTCTGTCTATCTGTCTGTCTGTCTGTCTGTCACAGCTGGATATCTCGAGAACTACTAATGGTATCAACTTGAAATTTGGAATAGTTTAAGATGACATTTGTCCAACTATTTCGCGAATAAGAAATAAATAAAAAAATAAATATCTTTTTTACAACAGGGACTGAAAAGGGGTCTTAAAAATTTGAAGTGGGGCAACTAGGGCATCGTTTGCACGTTTTTAAACATTTTTTCTTTTTTTTTTAGGCCGCATAGTTTTCGACTTATGGTGAAAATTGTAAAAAAAAATACCGTTCCCCCCCTTATCTCCGAAGTTTGCAGAGAGAAAAATCTGAAATAATTCTATGTGATAGTAGTTTATGTAAAGATTACAGGAAAAATAAAACGATGTCTCAATATAACACACTTTTTAAGAAATTCAAAAAACAATCAAATTTTTTTTAGTTTTACTACCAGTCAACAGATGGCGCTGTCCTAAGCATGCTAACCTAAGGAAAAATATAGTTCCACTATCGGTCAAGAGATGGCGCAACCTAACACTACAATAATAAATTGGTGGCTGGTTCTAAAATAATTACCTACTCTTTGCCGTACGAATAAACGAAGAATAAGTTCCTACTTAGTAATATAAACAGTTTGCAATGTGGAGTGGCTGAAACGTTTTTCAGTCACCATAAGCAGCTGTGGTTAAGATTTGTAAATTAACTGTCCGCCTGTTCGCCCTTCCAACTGTCTGCCGTTTATCCTACTTTTTTAAAGACTGTACTAAAGTAACATATCCAAATATATTTATGATTGTACGGAACCCTCGGTGCGCGAGTCCGACTCGCTCTTGACCGGTTTTTTATTACGGGTGGCAAATTGAATATTCTTTTACACCACGCCACCGACCGGTGGGAGCAAAACTGGAGTTATGTTGTGTTGACTGGAAATAACCAATTTAATATTCACAAACCTTCTTAAAACTTGGTAGCTTTTATGGGAATTATTGACTCTATTACACTACACTCTTGTGTGTATGCCTGTTGTACGGAAAAACCTCCCACAACTCCATTCTTCCATTTCTCCCTGTCTTTAGCAAATTCGTTTTAATTTCATCAGGCAAACTTCTTAGCGGCCTGCCACATTCCTTTTGTATGCAATCATATGTTTTAATTATAGCTACGATCAACCAATATCAGTGCTGGCTTTTGGTCCGTTGGTCACGCACTTAACACAGCCTAATACGTGCTAAATACAATGAAAATTGTAGTTTCCGAGTGATCCGACCACCTGAGACACACAAACATTGAATTTTAATTTGTATCTTTCAGAATGAAGATATAACAACTAATATAAAGCTGAAAATTGAGAAACATTGGACAAAAGATGTAGTTAGTCTCCAAAAGGCGAATGATGAATTTGAGTCCTTTTATGTTTTACCGATGTTTCCATATCCTTCGGGTAACTTGCATATGGGTCATGTACGAGTATATTCAATATCCGATGCTATTGCAAGATTTCATAAATTAGATGGCAAAAATGTAATACATCCCATAGGGTGGGATGCTTTTGGATTGCCAGCTGAAAATGCTGCTATAGAACGTAACATTCTTCCTAATTACTGGACTAGATCTAATATTCAGTCAATGAAAATGCAGCTTTTAAAATTAGGATTTGATTTTGACTGGGAACGAGAAATTTGTACTTGTGACCCACAGTATTACAAATGGACTCAGTATATATTCCTAAAATTATTTGAAAAAGGATTAGCATACCAATCTAAGGTAAGTTAATTTATAGGGTTTTTTTTACTCTTTCTTCAACCTGAATCAGTGCGACGCGGCGCGGATTCATACAATTCATCTGCAAATGGTTCGCATACGTATTATGGAGTAATATGGAGTATAATAATTAGTAATACTATTATTTAAATAATAATAATATTACTAATTACCAACAAATAATATTTAAATTATGTATAATTATAATTTGCAATAATTAAATAATAATATTATCATATTAGTTAATTAAGTACTTTACGCAATATCTCGTGCATGTAGTGCTTTTCTATAAGTAATGTGTCACTTATATTTTTTTGAGACTGTTAACTATAATTCTAATGGGGTACACATTGTTGAAGAGCCAAATAAATAAAATAAAATTCAAAAATACTACTTTACGTAAAAGGTTTTCTTATTCCAAACTCATGCGGTTCGTTTGTGAGTGTGATTTGTATTCAAAAGTTAAACCAACCAAGCTTATCAGGTCATATTGAACTGATTGTGTTTTCTTCCATGTGCTGACTTGTCGAATCCATAGGTATTAGGTCGTCATGTAGAATAAACTTAAGCAAGTGTTTAACTTAGTCATGTGTGAATAAAGCCACTTCACAGTTCAACAGCGGCGTACCGAACGGATACGGCGCCTAAGGCAAGCACAAAAGTTGCGCTTCTTCATGAGTATCAAAATGTAAAATAAACAGATATACTAAAATTATACACTAGATAGCCAGTTTTAGTCAGTTTCATGCACTAATCTAGTAATCTTGCCTGCCTTTAGTAAAAATAAAAACAGCCGCGCAGTGCGATTTGCAGTTAGTCTGGTAATCTTGCCTGTCTATAATAAAAATCGGCTGCGTAGCGCGATTTTTGGTCAGCTTCATCTACTAATCTAGTTATGATGATTTTTAGTCAGATTTATCGACTAATCTGGCAATCTTGCTTGTCTTTAGTAAGGGGGAGCGGCCGCGCGGCGCGATTTTTAGTCGGATTTATCGGCTAATCTTGTAATCTTGCTTGCCTTTAGTAAAAAAAAAAACGGCCGCGCAGCGCGATTTTTAGTCAGTTTCATTCATTAATCTTGCCTGTCTTGTCTAGTCGTCGCTTGATTATTTGAATATGAGTTAAGGTATTGTTTAATTTTTAATTTAATAATTTGCGAATTGCGCCCCCTTATGAATGGCGCCCAGGGCACGTGCCCTACCTGCCACACCCTAGTTACGCCACATCACAAGTCTTCTGGGTTTCATTTCATTGGGCCCACTATGCTACAGTACCAAATTAAGAAAGGAAGAAAGAGTACTTTGCGATTCTTTATCTATCGATTTTTAAAAATAATTATGTTCTTTGTTTTTCAGGCAAAAGTTAATTGGGACCCTATAGATAAAACGGTTTTAGCAGATGAACAAGTTGACGAATTTGGTTGTTCTTGGAGGTCAGGTGCAAAAGTAGAATCAAAAATCTTAACTCAGTGGTTTATAAAAACGACAAAATATGCTAAACAATTATTAGATGGTCTGAATAGTGAAAGTTTAGAAGACTGGAAAGATATAATAAACCTACAAAAACATTGGATAGGTGAATGTGATGGAGTAGTAGTAAAATTTGAATTGAAATCTGGAAATAAATCCAAACCCATCGATATATGGACTTCTGAACCTTATAAGCTCGTTCACGGCGAATTCATAACATTAAAGAAAAGTAACATCCATATTGATGAAACGGAAAGCGTAAACAAAGTTTTCAAATGTTTTAACCCAATTACAAACTGTGAAATGCCAGTTTATGTGACAGATAAGGCAAATTATGCACCTGAGAGAGACGTTTATATAGCTTCGCCATCAACTGACCAAGAAGATCTGATGCTAGCAACATCATTAAATATACCAATTTCTAATTGTAAATCAATTGATGTACCTAATGAAAATAAACATGCTTTAGATTTAGCACAAGAAAATAGTATCGGAGGCTATTTAGTAAGTTCGAAGTTAAAAGACTGGCTTATATCTAGGCAAAGATATTGGGGCACGCCAATACCCATAATTCATTGTGATTGGTGTGGTCCAGTGGCAGTTCCTTATGAAGATCTCCCTATAACTCTACCCCATTTAAAATCTTTGGGCTCTGATATTCAAACTTTATCTAAGGTAAAGGACTGGATTAACTGTACGTGTCCAAAGTGCCACAGGTCAGCAAAAAGGGAAACGGACACTATGGATACATTTGTCGATTCATCTTGGTATTATTATAGATTTTTAGATCCTGGAAACAATGAAAAGCCCTTTGACATAGAAAAATTGGCTGGAAAAACTCCTGTTAACATTTACATAGGTGGTAAAGAGCACGCTGTATTGCATTTATATTATGCTCGTTTTATGAGCTATTTTTTACATTCACTAGGGTGGACTCCATCCCCGGAACCATTCAAAAAACTAGTAGTTCAAGGAATGGTAATGGGACAGTCTTATAAATTAAAATCCTCTGGGAAATACATACCTCCTGAAAATGTAGAACAAATTGGTAAAGAATATAAAGAAAAAAATACTGGGGAGCCTGTATTATTACAATGGGAAAAGATGAGCAAGTCTAAATATAATGGAGAAAATCCTGAAAGATTGTTAACAGCATATGGGTGTGACACTACCCGGCTCCTCATTCTGGCTGATGTCCCGCCAGCTACGACTCGCCGTTGGTCAGATGACAGTAAGAAACCATAATCTGTCTGATTTAAATTAAGAAACCTAAGATTTGGTAATTATTACAACCCGGTCGAGTTAACTAGGCACCTGAAGCTCGATAGACTACTCTCGTTTTCTCCTTTCCTCACGCCACCGTCGTCAATTTTTTGAAAGTTTTCGATAGACATCAATAAATTATCGCTAACAAATGTACTAACGCTACTGACATGACGATAGTGGCGTGAAGCAAGGAGAAAACGAAGGGGGTCTATCGCGCTTCAGGTGCCGAGTTAACTCGGCCGGGTTATAAATTGTATTTGTCTTGTTACAGCTTTACCAGGTGTCTTGAATTGGCAACATCGACTATGGCTAACAATGCGAGATTTTTTTAAACACAGAGCATCTGATATTTGTGACAGCAAACAGTTGACTGAAGAAGATTTTAAAAAACATGAAAACAAAATCTGGGACTCCAAAAACTATTTTATAGCTACTGCAACTTACCATTTTAAACATACGAACAAACTTAGTGTAGGCATTTCCAGGTTACAAGGCCTAACGAGCGCACTTAGAGTAAGTTTTTTTTTTTATTTTAGTCTTTATTTCAGACTTCATCAAATTATGAAGAAATAATAATTTTCTTTTTTTTAGAATAACGTCCCTCCAGATGTCATTGCTAAGAGTAAAGAATTTGAAGACGCATTAGCTTCATTAATAATTATGTTAGCACCAGTGACTCCACATTTTTGTTCAGAGTTGTGGGCTGGATTCATTTCTGCACCAAATCGGATTTCTAGTCAAAGTATACGCTGGGACAGAAATGTCTTGGGACAGCACTGGCCTAAAGTAGACGATAATTTCAATTTGTCCTTTCTGTGTAAGGTAAGTTTCTCTGGACTAATATCTTTCCATGTAAAGTACTTAAATTAATATTAATGACTAGCTTCCGCCCGCGACTCGCGAGGCAGGACGTTTCCTGCGTGCAGCAGGCCTCGCACGAAGCCGCTCGCTTGGTGGGTCCCCGTCCCCGTCCTGTAACCGTCCGCAGCTTCCCCCATCCTCCCCCTCCCCCTCTCCGTCCCCTACATTTTAGAAGTACTCCTACTAAGTTTCAAGTCGAAATATATATTTTACATTATTTTTCCATAAAAAATTTCAACCCCTACTACAACCCTTTAGGGGTTGAATCATGTTCATCGTGTTGAACTTCAAAATAAATGTCATTTTTGCGATCGTTATCCCATAAAACCTCAATAACGACATCCATATCGATTATTAGGTTTATTTATCCCATATAACCCCTAAGGGATTGATTTTCAAAAAAATACGAATTACCTACGTGTTTTCTTGTTTTTACTTTCCAACCATAAGCCTAACTAAATAATCAATTTAGTGAGCTTTAATTACTTTGAAAATGAAGAACTTTACAGATACGACGCGATAATAGAAATGTCTGTACACTACCTGCGGGTCTATCGGCTAAAAACATTGAAGTTCATGTTAACTGTAATTTGACAGATGGATGTGATACATTGCTACTTTTCTTTGGTAAATTATTATTTGTGCCAAAATGAAGTAGCAAATGTATCATATCTATTTGTCAATTTACAGTTAACATGAACTTCAATGTTTTTAGCCGATAGACCCGCTACTCTGGACCGCACAGAGATTTTCAAATTAAATACGCCTGAAAACCTGGTTCAAACTTTGGTTTCTAATGTGTGATCTGTGGTGTTCCCCAAGGGTCTCACCTCGGTCCGTTTCTGTTTGTAATTTTTATACACGATCTCGTTGGCAACTGACTTGCCCTGTGCCCCAGCTTATTATATGCTGATGATCTCGAGATGTGGAAGACCGTGGACTGCGAAAGCGATATAAGGAAACTTCTGCAAAATCTTGATACCCTAGCTATGTTCTGTGAATTGAATAGGCAAAAGTGCTAAAAGTGGCCACTTTAAGCACTTTTGTCCGTACTCCTGAGGTACAGACTTTTTTGTGGGTGGATAAAAATACGGGCCATAATAACCCACTTCACAGACGCAATGCAATAAAACAACTTATGTTTTTAGGTTGATGGAGCTGATAGATGTGACTTGAAAATAAAGGCTTCCAAGCTCGAAAAACTCGATGCCGAAGACGCTATCAACATTGCAGTGAAAGAAGAATCGGTTGCAAAAAGAATAAAATCTGGAATATTTAAAACAAAATATGAATTATATCCCGGATGTAGAGCTATATTGCATATTTATACAAATCGAAAACCCAACAAAAAAGATAAGGAAGTAATGTCCGTGAAATAATGTAAAACTTTCAATATTAATTAATTATTTCAATATTAATTATCTCATGTGTGTATTATTTATTAACTAATATAAGTAGATGTCATTTCTACAATGCTATTAATTTAACAGTGAAAACTCAGACCAAATTTGGTCTGAGGTTGACATTTAAACATAAAACCATTTAGACCGAGGTTTACATGTATATGTTGTAGGAAAATCGTAAAAAACCGGATCTTTACAAAAATCCTAGGACGATTGTAAAGAACCGCGGGCTGATTATCTAATTAGAAACCACCTAGCGACCGGTTGCAGTTCATAGATGATAGTGATCCATTGCTACTTCTTTTTGGATTAAAAAAAACATACCAAAGAAAAGTAGCAATGTATGTGGAATGAAGCCGGTCGCTAAATAGTTTCTTTTTAGATAATCAGGGTGCCGGATAATCGAAATCTAAGATGAATTTTAACAATCGTCCGAGTAATTTTTAGGATCTTTGTAAAAATCCTAGTATGTTTAGGAAAATCGTAAACTTGAATGCTGATTGGATAATCTAAGTTTATAACAACTTCAGTCTGATTGGTCAGAACATATTGCTGTTGGGTTTTGGGGTTGTTTCGTAATTTTGCCGAATTTAATTCTTCAATTGAAGTTTTAAGAACATTAATTACTTAAATCGAAAGTCCATTTAGGTTTTGCACAACAATATTGACAAGTGCTATAGAACTTTCTTAGCTCTGTATAGAAATGTTATTTTTAAGATATAACCTCTAAATTGTCTGCACTGATCGAGCCTGGCACTTGTATAACATCCAATTCACTCACTTCAATGTCTCTTGATTAATGTGAGCACTCAGATTTTTTAAAATAAAAAACGTTAAATTCATACAAAACACTAGAGAAATATTTGACAATAATCAGAACAATAACAAATAGCCAATCAGAGCATCCTTCGGTCAATAACGATGACGTCAGCCAATCAGCGCGCGCAAAAAGATGGTGATTCGCGATTTACCTAAGATACGCCGGATTTTTGTAAAATACCTAAACATTACTCGGATGATTGCAAAAATCTGTCTTAGATTATAATCATCCGGTATTTTACAATCATACTAGGATTTTTGTAAAAATCCTGTTTGTACAATTATCCTACGACATATACAAGGTGTCCCAAAACTTTGGCACATGGGGGGATAGTACCTAAATATTGAAGATAGGAAGTTTTACTGAAGGAAGACTTCCTTTTGTTTTAAAAAATAATGCGAACTACATTTAAAGTTTTTTTTTTCAATATTATTAATTTCTATACAAATTGATACAACACTTAATAATTATAAATGTTAAATTTCATGGTCTTCCTTTTGTTTAAGATGCTGTGTTACATAACAAAAAACAATCATAATTAATAAGCAACCCTTTCGATCGGTATCGCAAAAATAAAAGATTTGTTTTTTTTCTAATTTGTGGGTTCGATTCCTGGTTAAGGCACAGAATACATAATAGTACAAGTACAGAAGATCCACTCCGCAAAGTCATTTAAATAAATAGCGACCCTATCCCATACACAATAAAGTGCAATTCAGGTCGCACACCGCTCCCACCCTACAGTTATATTCACCTAGAAGTTGCCTCTCTTTCTATCGCGTAGCTCTTATCTCTTCTAACGACTTTAGGGTTTGTTCTTTTAAATAATAATTAAATAATAGGTACTTAATGTACTTGAATAGATTTCAAAAAAACCTAGGCTAGGTACAGTTGACGCCACATCAGACTATACATGCTGACTTTGAGGAAATTTGCTTTCTTACGAAATAATATTGTCATTAATAATTAACTTTATTTCGAAAGTAGGTAAGTAAGTACCTACCTAATCTATAAATTATTATTTCAATAAATACCTAGTTGGGTGAAGATTGTTTAGCAAATAAGACAAGTAAGTTCCTATGAATAAACGGATACTAAATAATATCTAGGTAGTAGACAAGCACTTTTTACGTTTCGATGTCATTTGGAAGTTTTGGAAGTTTGAAAAACGTGAGGTTCGGATCCTTTATAATAGTATTAAGATGAACGCGGCGAGTGAGTGACTATCGAAATCGAACTGCTAACAGCCAGCCAACGGCGGCAGCCCTCTGAAATTAGTCCGTCCAGACGGACCCGCTGCCTACTTGTAGCTTCATACCTAAAGCGCGGAGTGCGCCTAGCCTGGTTAAGGCATGCGATTTTTCTAAAATCTTTGAATGCAGTTCGAATTATTTTAAAAATTAAAATGAAGTCTTCTTTCAGTAAAATTTCCTATCTTCAATATTTAAGGTACTTTCCCTCTGTCACTGTGTGGCAAAGTTTTGGGACAGCCTGTATACCGGGTGTGACAAGACCTTCAACGAAGCCGAGGTCTACGTATTCTGCCCATCATCAGGACCATTTCTGTTCAAAATTATTGCTGGGAAACGATTTTGATTTTTGGTGTTAAAAAAGCATTGCATACTTTACCACGCAATGTAACGCGTACAACAGACTGCGCCTGCGAATGTAAGCTACACAGCTGCGTGCGGCCGAGTTGAAAGGCAGCATTTATGTGCGTGCTCATGAGATACATCGAGTGACGACGTTTTGAAGCCGATGTTTGTTACGAAATACTTAAAATTTTGATAATGTTTCATTGGACAAAAAGTAAGAAATAACGAATAAAATAAAATTTCATAAAAAAATTCAAAAAAGTTTTTTGACTTTGACCTTCAATAACTTCGTAACTATTGGTTTCCCAGGTATAGTTTAAAAGTCAAAAATGATCCTGATGATAGGCAGAATACGTGGACTTCGGCTTCGTTGAAGGTCTTGTTACACCCGTTATTTTTTTTGCAGTATTGAAGGTCTTATAGTACTAACGCATCTTTTGGTGCCATTTTCATTTCTCTATCTTAATAACTTAGGACGCTAGCCCCCATAATGCGGCGCGGGCCATGTAAACTTCGAGTGCCGCGGAAGAGATGGCGTCACACGCACCGGCCGTTTTTTCCGTGCGGAATTTTACATGAGGGCTCGTGCATTCGGAATCACGCACGGAAAAAAGTCATTCCGAACGCAAGCGTCCCATAGATTTTGTATTGGTCGCCACACACAACCGTTATTCCGTACGTACGGAATGCTTTTACCTACTTTTTTTATTACAGCTCTGGATACCAGACTTTTGGCCTACTTTTTAATTATTTTGCTAAGAGCGGGTCCATAGCGCATGTTTGCTCTACACAATCAACAAAAACATCTACACAAAACATTGTTTCGCGAAACATGTTTCTCTACACACGCCGTCTACAGCGATTGCATGGCTTGAGTAGACAAGTAACGTTAATGTGTTGTTGTTGGTATGCCATGCCTATGTATGATTGTGGAAACAAACAACATCAAAATTCAACAAATAGGTAATATTCCGACAAACAGTTATTTCGATACTGATCGCAAAGATATCTAGGTACTTACAGCGGTGGGAACACCGTTAATAGGGGACTTACCAAAGTTAAATATTGTTACCTATCTCAACAAATAATTACCTAGATATTACTTAAGTAGGTAGTTACCTACTTAATTAAATAATGTGTTGTGTAGATACCTACCTATCTTGGTAAGTAGGTACCTACGTAATGAAAACCAGCTACATATATTATATTCTTTGATTTTTAAAAGATTTATTTATCATTTAAGGTACCTACCTACCTACATTGTAATATAATCATTACAGAATTTACAATCAATTTGTACATAAACACACATTACTGTAGAAAAACTAACAATTGTCATTAAACAACGTTTAACAGAAAGGGGGTATCAACCCAAAAGGAGGTCAATGTACTCGTGAAACTTTCTAAAGAAAAAAAATTTTTGAATGTCCTTCCCATGGACTATAAACCGGAATGAGCGCTTCGCCCCAAAACGAGCCGACAGAGAGGTCAAGTAGATGTATGTGTCCTTTTCTTCATTAGGGTGACCAAACCGTATGGTTGGCCGGAGACATACATAATACTTTAAACTGTTTAATATAAACTTAAATACCTAGGTAGTTCTTTATTTATAATTAACACTTTTTACCGCGTTTTTATTAGGTTGCTTGCTCTTTTGTTTGTTTGAGCACAAATTTTGCAAACGATTTTATACTGAATTCCCGATAAGCTAGAGACTTGAAACTTTGAACACAGGTCAGAAATGGAAGGAAATGCAATATTACAATGCCGTCAAAACTAGTTTTGCCCATCAGCTACCGGCAAACCTAGTTCTGACCTACAGCTACCGGTTAAACTAGTTTTGTCCAACAGCTACCGGCAAAACTAGTTTTGTGCAATAGCTACAGGCAAAACTAGTTTTGTCCAACCGCTGCCGTCAAAACTAGTTTTGTCCATTAGCTACGGGCAAACCTAGTTCTGACCTACAGCTACCGGCAAAACTAGTTTTGTCCAACAGCTACAGGCAAAACTAGTTTTGTCCAACCGATGCCGTCAAAACTAGTTTTGTCGATGGACAAAACAAGTTTTGCCGGAAGTTTTAAGTTTGCCGGAAGGTGATGAGCTTCCGGCAAACTTAGTTTAACCTACAGCTACTGGCAAAACTAGTTTTGCGCAATAGCTACAGGCAAAACTAGTTTTTTCCAACCGCTGCCGTCAAAACTAGTTTTGTGCTATAGCTACAGGCAAAACTAGGTTTGTCCAACAGCTGCCGTCAAAACTAGTTTTGTCCATCAGCTACCGGCAAACCTAGTTCTGACCTACAGCTACAGGCAAAACTAGTTTTGTCCAACCGCTGCCGTCGAAACTAGTTTTGTCGATGTACAAAACTAGTTTTGCCGGAAGTTTTAAGTTTGCCGGTAGCTGATGGCAGCTACCGGCAAACCTAGTTCTGACCTACAGCTACCGGCAAAACTAGTTTTGTCCAACCGCTGCCGTCAAAACTAGTTTTGTCGATGTACAAAACTAGTTTTGCCGGAAGTTTAGTAGTATTTATAATTAACACTTTTTACCGCGTTTTTATTAGGTTGCTTGCTCTTTTGTTTGTTTGAGCACAAATTTTGCAAACGATTTTATACTGAATTCCCGATAAGCTAGAGACTTGAAACTTTGAACACAGGTCAGAAATGGAAGGAAATGCAATATTACAATGCCGTCAAAACTAGTTTTGCCCATCAGCTACCGGCAAACCTAGTTCTGACCTACAGCTACCGGTTAAACTAGTTTTGTCCAACAGCTACCGGCAAAACTAGTTTTGTGCAATAGCTACAGGCAAAACTAGTTTTGTCCAACCGCTGCCGTCAAAACTAGTTTTGTCCGTTAGCTACGGGCAAACCTAGTTCTGACCTACAGCTACCGGCAAAACTAGTTTTGTCCAACAGCTACAGGCAAAACTAGTTTTGTCCAACCGATGCCGTCAAAACTAGTTTTGTCGATGGACAAAACAAGTTTTGCCGGAAGTTTTAAGTTTGCCGGAAGGTGATGAGCTTCCGGCAAACTTAGTTTAACCTACAGCTACTGGCAAAACTAGTTTTGCGCAATAGCTACAGGCAAAACTAGTTTTTTCCAACCGCTGCCGTCAAAACTAGTTTTGTGCAATAGCTACAGGCAAAACTAGGTTTGTCCAACAGCTGCCGTCAAAACTAGTTTTGTCCATCAGCTACCGGCAAACCTAGTTCTGACCTACAGCTACAGGCAAAACTAGTTTTGTCCAACCGCTGCCGTCAAAACTAGTTTTGTCGATGTACAAAACTAGTTTTGCCGGAAGTTTTAAGTTTGCCGGTAGCTGATGGCAGCTACCGGCAAACCTAGTTCTGACCTACAGCTACCGGCAAAACTAGTTTTGTCCAACCGCTGCCGTCAAAACTAGTTTTGTCGATGTACAAAACTAGTTTTGCCGGAAGTTTTAAGTTTGCCGGTAGCTGATGGCAGCTACCGGCAAACCTAGTTCTGACCTACAGCTACCGGCAAAACTAGTTTTGTCCAACAGCTACTTGCAAAACTAGTTTTGTCCAACAACTACCAGCAAAACTAGTTTTGACCAACCGCTGCCGTCAAAACTAGTTTTGTCCAACAGCTACAGGCAAAACTAGTTTTGTCCAACCGCTGCCGTCAAAACTAGTTTTGTCCTGATGGACAAAACTGATGCTACCGGCAAAACTAGTTTTGTCCAACAGCTAACGGCAAAACTAGTCTTGTCCAACAGCTACCGGCAAAACTAGTTTTGTGCAATAGCTACAGGCAAAACTAGTTTTGTCCAACCGCTGCCGTCAAAACTAGTTTTGTCCGTCAGCTACGTGCAAACCTAGTTCTGACCTACTAGTAGGCAAAACTAGTTTTGTCCATCAGCTTCCGGCAAACTTAGTTTAACCTAAAGCTACCGGCAAAACTAGTTTTGTCCAACAGCTACCGGCTACACCTAGTTTTGTCCTACAGCTTTCGACAAAACTAGTTTTGTCCAACAGCTACTGGCAAAACTAGTTTTGTGCAATAGCTACAGGAAAAACTAGTTTTGTCCAACCGCTGCCGTCAAAACTAGTTTTGTCCGTCAGCTACGGGCAAAATTAGTTCTGACCTACAGCTACCGGCAAAACTAGTTTTGTGCAATAGCTACAGGCAAAACTAGTTTTGTCCAACCGCTGCCGTCAAAACTAGTTTTGTCCGTCAGCTACGGGCAAAACCTAGTTCTGACCTACAGGTACCGGCAAAACTAGTTTTGTGCAAAAGCTACAGGCAATACTAGTTTTTCCAACCGCTGCCGTCAAAACTAATTTTGTCCATCAGCTACCGGCAAACCTAGTTCTGACCTACAGCTACCGGCAAAACTAGTTTTGTCTAGCAGCTACCGGTAAAACTAGTTTTGTCCAACAGCTACCGGCAAAACTAGTTTTGTCTAGCAGCTACCGGCAAAACTAGTTTTGTCCACCAGCTTCCGGCAAACTTAGTTTAACCTAAAGCTACCGGCAAAACTAGTTTTGTCCAACAGCTACCGGCTACACCTAGTTTTGTCCAACAGCTTTCGACAAACCGAAATTAATAATAATAATCAAATTCATGTTTGTGCGCCTATTTCGATGAAACTCGGTTTCTGGTACTATTTCAACATGAAAATAACAACGCAATGTTGAAAATTTTAAAAATCCAAGATGGCGGCCTACTTTTTTGTTTTTGGGCCGATTTCGATGAAACTCGGTTTTTGGAACTATTTTGACAAGAAAATAACAACGCAATTTTTAAAAAACTAAAAATCCAAGATGGCGGCCAACTTTTTTGTTTATGGGCCGATTTCGATGAAACTCGGTTTTCGGTACTATTTTGACAAGAAAATAACAACGCAATTTTGAAAATTAAAAAATCCAAGATGGCGGCCAACTTTTTTGTTTTTGGGCCGATTTCAATAAAACTCGGTTTTTGGAACTATTTTGACAAGAAAATAACAACGCAATTTAAAAAAAAAACTAAAAATCCAAGATGGCGGCCAACTTTTTTGTTTTTGGGCCGATTTTGATGGAACTCGGTTTTTGGAACTATTTTGACAAGAAAATAACAACGCAATGTTGAAAACTTACAAAATTCAAGATGGTGGCCAACTTTTTTGTTCTTGGGCCGATTTCAAAAACAAATTAGCAGCCATTTTGATCTTTTTTTATTTTTCCATCAGTTTACATTGAGTTGTTTTTTCTTGTCAAAATAGTACCAAAAACCGAGTTTCATCGAAATCGGCCCAAAAAACAAAAAAGTTGGCTGCCGCCTAAGATTTTTAGTATTTTAAAAAATTGCGTTGTTATTATTTTGTCAAAATATTACCAAAAACCGAGTTTCATCGAAATCGGCCCAAAAACAAAAAAGTTGGCTGCCATCTTGGATTTTTATTTTTTTCAATATTGTGTTATTATTTTCTTGTCAAATTAGTCCTAAAACCGAGTTTCATTAAAATCAGCCCCAATCACAAATAAAAGAGTTGGTTGCCATATTTGTTTATATTTTTAACATTTCGTTGTTATTTTTTATCAAAATAGTAGCAAAATCGAGTTTCATCAAAATCGGCCCACGAACAACGCGGAATATAGTTGGCCGCCATCTTGGTTTCTTTTTATATTTTTAACATTGTGTCGTCGTAAATCTCATGCACCCATTTTATTAACTTCACAAGTAAAGAAATTGGTGCAAGAATTTTAGACCTTATTGACATATTTACCAAAATAACAGTTTTTAATGAAACAGCAAAGTAAATGAACAAGTATAATTATGGGAAAAAGCAACCGAATTTCAAAGGTCAATAAAGTCGAAAATCGTTTGCATCTTTTTTTGACTACAGATCACTAGACAATGTTTTCCTACTTTTACTTGTTTTTCCAACATACATTTGTTTTTCCGAAGTTCACGCACATTGTATTTTTATAAAAAAATGGAATAAACTTTAAAGTTGCGTAATTATTTACACTTGAACTTAAATTGAATTGAATAAACTAGATTTTGTATTGGTTGAATTACCATATTTAAAAAATAAAAACAAAAAAGCAATTTAATAAAAACGTGATAAATAAATTGTTCCAAATTTTTTTTAAATAAATAATTATTTTCTGTTTTTTAGTTAACGAGCTAAATTAAAAATATACCACCGCCTATCAGAGTACTCGTCAAGACCATTCAAACGAGTCCAAACTCGATGGGGTTGAAAGCTTTTATTACAAAGTTCCTGTGGCCTTCTTCCGGCTTCCTTCATCAGACTCTTGGATACTATTACCCAACAGAGCACTCGTCAAGACGATTCAAACGAGCACAAACTCGATGGGGTTGCATGATTTCAATATTGAGTTCCTATGGCATGGCCTCCAGACTTCATCATCCAACCCTGAACCTCGTCTCCCATCAGAGTACTTGTCAAGACAATTCTAACAAGCCCAAACACGATGGGGTTGTATAGTTTCATTCATCATAGAGTTCCTGTGGCGTTCTTCCGGCTCCATCATCAGATCAGCTCAATGACATTGTAATATTGCATTTCCTTCCATTTCTGACCTGTGTTCAAAGTTTCAAGTCTCTAGCTCATCGGGAATTCAGTATAAAATCGTTTGCAAAATTTGTGCTCAAACAAACAAAAGAGCAAGCAAAAGGCAAACTAGTTTTGCCGGTAGCTACCGGCAAAACTAGTTTTGTCTAGCAGCTACCGGCAAAACTAGTTTTGTCTAGCAGCTACCGGCAAAACTAGTTTTGTCCACCAGCTTCCGGCAAACTTAGTTTAACCTAAAGCTACCGGCAAAACTAGTTTTGTCCAACAGCTACCGGCTACACCTAGTTTTGTCCAACAGCTTTCGACAAACCGAAATTCGGTTCGAATCTCGTTTGCAATGAAATTGACAAAAAAAAACCTGCGCCTTTGCTAAGCTAAGTTTAAGCTAAGTTTTCGACACTAAAAATATTGCCGATATATCGGAAAACCCGAAGTGTCGCCGATATATTGATATCGGTATCGGTATCGGAACTATCGGATGCACCTCTAATAATAAGTACAATTGTGAAAAACTTGTGTCCTCGTAAAGTTCGAACACATGGCTTCACTACTCGTAGCGTAGGCGTAGAGCGTAGACTGGTCCCATGGAAATAGTACTATAAACCGGAATGAGCGCTTCGCCCCAAAACGAGCCGACAGAGAGGTCAAGTAGATGTATGTGTCCTTTTCTTCATTAGGGTGACCAAACCGTATGGTTGGCCGGAGACATACATAATACTTTAAACTGTTTAATATAAACTTAAATACCTAGGTAGTTCTTTATTTATAATTAACACTTTTTACCGCGTTTTTATTAGGTTGCTTGCTCTTTTGTTTGTTTGAGCACAAATTTTGCAAACGATTTTATACTGAATTCCCGATGAGCTAGAGACTTGAAACTTTGAACACAGGTCAGAAATGGAAGGAAATGCAATATTACAATGTCATTGAGCTGATCTGATGATGGAGCCGGAAGAACGCCACAGGAACTCTATGATGAATGAAACTATACAACCCCATCGTGTTTGGGCTTGTTAGAATTGTCTTGACAAGTACTCTGATGGGAGACGAGGTTCAGGGTTGGATGATGAAGTCTGGAGGCCATGCCATAGGAACTCAATATTGAAATCATGCAACCCCATCGAGTTTGTGCTCGTTTGAATCGTCTTGACGAGTGCTCTGTTGGGTAATAGTATCCAAGAGTCTGATGAAGGAAGCCGGAAGAAGGCCACAGGAACTTTGTAATAAAAGCTTTCAACCCCATCGAGTTTGGACTCGTTTGAATGGTCTTGACGAGTACTCTGATAGGCGGTGGTATATTTTTAATTTAGCTCGTTAACTAAAAAACAGAAAATAATTATTTATTTAAAAAAAATTTGGAACAATTTATTTATCACGTTTTTATTAAATTGCTTTTTTGTTTTTATTTTTTAAATATGGTAATTCAACCAATACAAAATCTAGTTTATTCAATTCAATTTAAGTTCAAGTGTAAATAATTACGCAACTTTAAAGTTTATTCCATTTTTTTATAAAAATACAATGTGCGTGAACTTCGGAAAAACAAATGAATGTTGGAAAAACAAGTAAAAGTAGGAAAACATTGTCTAGTGATCTGTAGTCAAAAAAAGATGCAAACGATTTTCGACTTTATTGACCTTTGAAATTCGGTTGCTTTTTCCCATAATTATACTTGTTCATTTACTTTGCTGTTTCATTAAAAACTGTTATTTTGGTAAATATGTCAATAAGGTCTAAAATTCTTGCACCAATTTCTTTACTTGTGAAGTTAATAAAATGGGTGCATGAGATTTACGACGACACAATGTTAAAAATATAAAAAGAAACCAAGATGGCGGCCAACTATATTCCGCGTTGTTCGTGGGCCGATTTTGATGAAACTCGATTTTGCTACTATTTTGATAAAAAATAACAACGAAATGTTAAAAATATAAACAAATATGGCAACCAACTCTTTTATTTGTGATTGGGGCTGATTTTAATGAAACTCGGTTTTAGGACTAATTTGACAAGAAAATAATAACACAATATTGAAAAAAATAAAAATCCAAGATGGCAGCCAACTTTTTTGTTTTTGGGCCGATTTCGATGAAACTCGGTTTTTGGTAATATTTTGACAAAATAATAACAACGCAATTTTTTAAAATACTAAAAATCTTAGGCGGCAGCCAACTTTTTTGTTTTTTGGGCCGATTTCGATGAAACTCGGTTTTTGGTACTATTTTGACAAGAAAAAACAACTCAATGTAAACTGATGGAAAAATAAAAAAAGATCAAAATGGCTGCTAATTTGTTTTTGAAATCGGCCCAAGAACAAAAAAGTTGGCCACCATCTTGAATTTTGTAAGTTTTCAACATTGCGTTGTTATTTTCTTGTCAAAATAGTTCCAAAAACCGAGTTCCATCAAAATCGGCCCAAAAACAAAAAAGTTGGCCGCCATCTTGGATTTTTAGTTTTTTTTAAATTGCGTTGTTATTTTCTTGTCAAATTAGTTCCAAAAACCGAGTTTTATTGAAATCGGCCCAAAAACAAAAAAGTTGGCCGCCATCTTGGATTTTTTAATTTTCAAAATTGCGTTGTTATTTTCTTGTCAAAATAGTACCGAAAACCGAGTTTCATCGAAATCGGCCCATAAACAAAAAAGTTGGCCGCCATCTTGGATTTTTAGTTTTTTAAAAATTGCGTTGTTATTTTCTTGTCAAAATAGTTCCAAAAACCGAGTTTCATCGAAAAAGGCCCAAAAACAAAAAAGTAGGCCGCCATCTTGGATTTTTAAAATTTTCAACATTGCGTTGTTATTTCATGTTGAAATAGTACCAGAAACCGAGTTTCATCGAAATAGGCGCACAAACATGAATTTGATTATTATTATTAATTTTACCGTCTCGCCTGCGACCTCTAGCCATTTCAATAGAACAATTTCGTTTTTTTTGGAAATCTAAAATGGTGAAGTATTTATGGTCACACTAGTTTTGTAAAGTTACATTTCCTATAGATTGAAATTCTTAAATTGAAATTCAAGGTCAAAATCGGAGTTGCCAGGATTGACACTTCTATTTATTACCACCTCACCGATGATTGCTGATTAGCATTATTGTAGATATCTAATTAAATCAAAAAAGTTCTGTTTTATATTACAATTATTATGTGTCATTCTAAAATTAATATTTAAATAGTATATATTCGACTTCCCACTCTCATCATTAATTAATCATTAATTTTGATACACTACTTGATTGGTAACGTACATATTTTTAGTCCTACTATCGTAGTATTATTGTTTAGTAATGGCAATTGTGCGAACGAGACACCGACCTCCACCTGCACGCGTAGCATGAGCACACGGGACTCTTGTCTACGAAGACTTGTCGTCTCGACCTTCTCGATTGCTGAGTACAGTTTGACAGACAGGTGGGACTCGTTCTCAGAATTTCGAAACCTTTTAATGTCTCTTAATAAAAAAAGTGAATTTTAAAGGTAATCTTTTTATTTCAACACCAATAAACGTCAAAATTATCTAAAATGATCCGAAATAATTTAGTTTAAACATGATTCTCATTTTTTTTATGTTCTAAGATAAAGAGGCACTCAAGAAAGCGTTCTCTTCCGTAGACAAGCTCTCTCGAGCTCGAGAAGAATAATATTGCCAGTAGAAAATAATTACTTTATTTCTCATAAAGCACCGTTCCTTTCTATAGATTTCACAACGCTAAACTCTTAAAACTAATTAAATATAGCTGTATGGATATAAACGTTTGCCTTTCTTTTATTGAGAGTATTTTGAAAAGATAAAACAGACTACTAACGAAATTGTTAATTTAGTAATCTGTGTAAAATGACGAGAAAATTACGAAATATTGAAATCAACGTATGAAAATAATTTTAATTTTAAGTTAAGGAATAAGATATAAGCACGGATAATTTAGATTTATTTTTATTGCGAAATTTAGTTTCATATAAAATAAAATACGTAGAAAACTATTTCGAATCTTCTTATTAGTCTGTGATTCTCTCTCGACCTTCTCGACTACTCAAACGGTGGTAGACAAGTTTCTCTGATTCAACTGTCAAATTAATGTCAGTTGAAGAGAAAAGCTCATGTTTGTCGACTTTTGACATTAGGCCACGACAAAGAACAATACGAGTCTACTAGTTGTAAATGCGAGCATGAGTATCTCGATCTCAACCCGACAAAAGTGACATTTCGGTGTAGACAAGCTATTGTTCTCTGAGTCGAATCCTATCTCGATGTTGGTCATGCTACGCGTGCTGGTGTTGTCTCATTCACACAGTAGTGCCTTCAGTCAATGTCGTCGATAGAATTTCAACTCTATGAGCAATGCAATAAAGTTGAATTTCTTTTAAACGATAGGTGAAAATTTTGGAAGTGTACTCACTCCCTATTATAAACCTCCTTGGTCCTTCCCTATACAAAATGTTGGCGGCAAATTCAAATTTTCTATGGAGAGTCCAAAATTGTATTTTGTTAAAAAAGTGTTCAGATTCACGAGTACATTGACTTCTTTTCGAGTTGATACCACCTTTCTGTTACACGTTGTATAATTGGTAAACTATTATTTTATGAAATAATTGTAAAGATAACAAATATCTAGAGAGAGAAGGTCAACTTTTATTCTTTATATTATTCTAAAGTAAAAAGTAGTTACCACGACACCACTACTGTACAATGTACAAATAGTAACTTCTGCGCTATGAGTGTTCTGTGTTGAACATCCAACGGCCCGGCACGGCAGTAATTATAAAAGCATCTTTCGGCGTCGCCGCTGCCGTGCCGAGCCGTGCCGGGCCGTGCCGTGCCGGGCCGCATATAAGCAAAATCTAACTCTCGAGTTTTGATGGTGATCCCTGATTGGTCAAGAAACTCAGTAGTTAGGTTTTGCGCGCAAACTCTAACTCCCCAGTTTCGCGCTAGTTCGATAGTGATCTCTGATTGGTCAAAAAACTCAGTAGTTAGGTTTTGCCCGCAAACTCTAACTACTGAGTGCGCATCCACCAATGAGCGAACTTCAAAATTCAGTTGTCAATTGTCTTTGAACACAACTGTGGTAAAATATTTTATTTTTTAAAAATGATTTCTAATCTTCCGATTTGCGAATATAATCTAGTATAAAAAGTGTCAATATAAAATTGACGTTTTGTACGGAAAATTTTTAACAAGTTGCATTTTCTATTTTAACATTTTTCACAATTTATTTAACAACTGTGAACGCTTTTGCAACAAAACATTTCTGTAAGTACAAATGTTTGAACTAAGATAACCTAGGCAACATAACTTACTCGAAAAAAATAAGTTTAGGCTACGTTACAACAGATTAAGTGGTCATTTTTGCCAAAAAAAGAAGTCACTTTCAATGTATTTTTAGATTATTCATCAGAACAATCAAATTACATCCAATTATAATCATAGCCGTCAACTTGATAGTTATATAGCCGTAATATCCAGCAACTGATAAATAATTTAAATCGCTGGAGTTGTGGTTGTTTCTCGGTGTGTGAGAAAAAAATGCCAATTTCATAGTTTATTATTACATAAAAACAGATTACACAGTTTCAAATTACATAAAATTAAAGGCAATGATAAGCAGAATATTGAAATCGGTGACTACTGTTACCCATGGTAGGCTAACCTGTATTACAGGTAACAGGGGCCCAGTAACAAAATCAAAAGCAAATAGCCTAACTATGGTACAATAATAAACCGTGTATACACTCAATAGTCAATATAGAAAGAAGCGATTAAAAAAAAAGTATAATAATAATAATAATAAATAAAGTTAGTGTTCATGTTCAACACTCAGTAAGCCCAAAAATTACTGTAACGCTCCAAGGGTACTAATGTTTAATAACTCAATGAAACGCCGAATAGTGGTATAAAAAGCCTATATTCATACAAACAAATAATTAAACCCGACCTAGGTAAAAAACAAAAATTCTTAACACCGCGATGTACATTTTCATACAAGCGCCGATACAGCGCCATCTATTGGCAGCTTGAGTAACAGCAAATAAATATGAAACAAAACTTATACATACCAAATAACAAAAATCTTAACACCGCGATGTACATTTTCATACAACCGCCGATACAGCGTCATCTATCGGCAGCTGGAGTAACAACAAATAAATACAAAACAAAACTTGTGCATACTTATTTATATAGTTAGGTTAACAGCCGTATAAATTTTGGTAAAGAAGTATTCTTACAACGAAGAAAATTCTCTGTCTCGTCATAGTCCATGCCTTTAAGCCATTTAGAAATTATAAGCTTGCAGTTGTGTGTGATATGTCAAGGATTGGATTGATAAAACCGAATTTAACGAATTTCATAGGTAAGGACCCAATATTATAGTTTGGAGAACTGTGGCATATGCCAAGTCCCTGAAATCAGTTATACAATTACACGCTATAAATTACTACTGACAAAAAAAAATAAAGATGCGAACTCAGTAGTTAGAGTTTGCGAGCAAACCCTAACTACTAAGGTTTTTGACCAATCAGAGATCACTATCGAACTAGCGCGAAACTGGGGAGTTAGAGTTTGCGCGCAAAACCTAACTACTGAGTTTCTTGACCAATCAGGGATCACCATCAAAACTCGAGAGTTAGATTTTGCTTATATGCTGCCGGGCCGTGCCGTTGGGAATTATAAAAGCGCACATTGGCGTATCTAGATGTTGTTCATGGGGGGGTGGGGGTGCTAGAGGTTTGTGCAAAAACGCTAAAAAATGACAAACAAAAGATGCAGACATGTACTATATATTTGAAACATTACGACCAAGATCGTAAAGCCCACCGGTAACGATCAATTGCGATTGTCAATTTTTCCGCAATTGACGCCCATTGACGGAAAAATTGATCGTTTACGCGAGCAAATGAAGCGATTGTCAATTTTTCCTCACCATTGACGGCAAATGATTATAACTTTTAATTGATGGCAATTGACGCGCCTTGCATTGATGCACATTGACGGCAAATGACAATTAGTGATGGGCCAACTCGGTTTATTTACAACTCGAGTCAACCCGTTTCAAAATTCTCGTAACACAGTTTCAACTCGAGTTAGCTGACCCGAGTTGGCTCGCGGATCAACTCGCTACGACCCGCGAACTCACTCAGAAATCCGCGTAACTCGGTTTCAATTCAACTCGAGTTAGCCGACCCGAGTTGGCTCGCGGGTCAACCCGCTACGACACGCAAGCCAACTCGTGTCGGCTTACTGGATGGGCAAGGGTTTAAACCGAAATCTATATAGTATATTTAACATTTTAACTAAGATTTTCACTGTGCAATGTTAAAAATGTCAAAAAATTAAAGATTAGCGGCCAACTTTTTTGTTTGTGGGCCGATTTCGATGTAACTCGGTTCTGGGTACTATTTCAACAAGAGAACAACGTCATCAAATAGACTTTTTGATGACTAAAGACGCTGGCCAGCGCGACCGCTGCCAGCATGACTGACAGTGACGGACCGAGGAAAAAAAGGGACTATCGACGACGACTTTATTAGATTTACTGCTGATTTGTGAATACTAAAACGTGCTAATAAACTCATTCTCTAACATACTTGTGCTTATTTCGACGACGGCGCAGACCAGCGCTTTCAAGTTGGTCCTTCGTGAAAAAATTGACCCAGCCTGTGGAAAATGCTGACAAGAAGTAAAAGTGCAATCATCAACGGGACCGTGGCCGACCCGCCACCACCGCCCGTCACAAGTACGCAGTCGAAGGTATCCATAGCTTCGTGTTCATCGGACCGGGCACGCCGACAGCGAGCTTTGGACATGAAACGTCAGGCCGCGGAACAGCTCGCCGACCTCGAGCGCCGGAGAATAGAGAATGAAGAAAGACTAATTCGTGAACAGATAGCGCTAGACTTAGAAGCTTTGGAGGTAGAAAGTTGTGACGGCGATAACGACGTGCGCCCAACTTCTATTAGTCGCACGGCACCGACGCACAATTTTGCGACGGCGAGAAACTGCGATCAGACTAAGACCACCGACGCTGTACGTGACCCACCATCGAACCCGGAGTCACAAATGGGCAAGTTTCTTGCCAGACAGACGAGCACCAGAGAACTGCCAATCTTCACCGGAGCCCCAGAGGAGTGGCTTCTCTTCTATAGCCAATTCAAGATGTCGACCCAGTTGTGCGGCTATACAGATGACGAAAATATTGCTCGGCTGATGAGGTGCCTCCGTGGAGAAGCTCGCGACTCTGTGTATGCTCTGCTGACAAGCGCTTCAAATTTAGACCGAATCATTGACACATTAAAACTAAGATTTGGTAGATCAGAAATTATCATAGAGTCAATGATCATGAAAATACAAGCCTACCGTGACATACGTCATGACGACCTGACGCAGCTAATGAGATACGCGACCGAAGTGCAAAATATTGTCGCCGTCATGGTATCGACTGACCAAGTAAGCCATTTAAGAAATCCTATTCTTATTCGTAATGTCTTGTCAAAGCTGCCGTCAAACCTCAAATATCAGTGGGGTCTTGACAAGACTCGACGAGGAATGTATGAAGTTACTTTAGAAGACGTGGCAGAGTGGCTTATGGAAGTAGCCAAGGCGACAGCTGAATTCACAACGACGCCATCAAGCTCACGTACAGTCGACAAGAAAAGCTACAACCGTGAGTACAGACAGAATGACAAACTTTTTCCTGTCTTGAGTACAAATAAGATAAACAAAGACTGTCAGAAATGTCACAACAACCACGACCTACAGAAATGCCCTGATTTTTTACGGCTTTCCATAGACGATAGATGGAACTTTGTTACAATGAAAAAGCTGTGTTTCTCATGTCTATCACCCCGACATCAACTAAGAGGTTGCAATACGAGAGCAAAGTGTGGTACGCAAGGATGTGAGCGCGTACACCACAAAGTTTTGCACGCTGAGCCAAGACAAGCGGCACATGACGACGTTGCACTTACGACAGCTAATGGTAGCAGCCCAAATGACGTTGTTATTGCTACTACTCAATCTTTGACGCAGCCCAGCCACGTACTTCTGAAAGTCATTCGAGTTGTCGTGAGCGGAAAGTATGGCGACTTCGAGACGTCGGCGCTTTTGGACGAGGGAGCTGCAGTCAGCCTGATCGACGCGTCGTTCGCTGCGTGCGCCGGCATCGACGGCCCGCTGCGACCTCTGCGGATCTGCGGTGCACACGGCATGACTTCGCTTGACTCTACGTCGCGCTCCGTTGTTTTTAATATTCGCGGACGTAATAGTAACGAAATATTTAAGTTAATTAATGTTCGTACTGTAAATAATTTGAAATTACCTGTAAATAATTTGCCTGTAAATAATAATGTAGTAGATAGAACCTTTTTGAATAATTACTTTGACAAAGATGACTTGACATTTGACAAAGTTGACATGTTAATAGGACAAGACAATATTGACTTAATTGTGACACGACAAATTATACAGTGTGGCCCGGAACGCGGGCCGATTATCTCCAAGACAAAACTGGGGTACGTATTGCACGGAATTATTAGTATGAAAGGAGTTCCGAATGAAACGGCTGTTTTACACTGTGCATGTGAGGACTTGAACGAATTGTATAGGAAGTCTTTTCGTACAGAAGACTTTGGAGTCAAGCCGAGCTCCGACACACCCCGGTCCCGGGAGGATGTGAGAGCCCTGGAAATCATGAAATCGACTACCAGGTACATTGAGGATCTGAAGCGTTGGGAGACCGGACTTCTCTGGTGGGATGACAGCTGTCATCTGCCTGATAGTTACAATCAAGCCTTTGTTAGGTTGAAAGGTATTCAGCGCAAGATGGCGAAGCTTCCTGAGTTTGGCGAGAAGTACCAGCAGAAGATCGAGGATTATGTCAAGAAGGGGTATGCATGTAAGTTGACATGTGATGAGGTGCGGAACCGGTCAGACAAGACTTGGTATTTACCTCATTTTGCAGTGTTTAACCCCAATAAGCCCAACAAGTTGCGGTTTGTGACAGATGCAGCAGCCAGGTCAGACGGAAAGTCATTAAATGATTTTCTTCTGCCAGGGCCGGACTTTCTAAATTCCCTACCAGGTATGTTATTACAATTTAGGTGTCATCGTTACGCGTTAATGGGAGACATTCAGGAGATGTTCCATCAGGTGCTCATTATTGAGCAAGACCGACAAGCTCAGCGGTTCCTGTGGGACAATGACGAGTATCAGATGAACGTGATGATCTTTGGCGCGGTTTGTTCGCCATCATCAGCCCAGTACGTCAAGAATACAAACGCGCTTCGATTTGCAGAGACACATCCTGATGCAGTGAAAGCCATCACCGACCATCACTACATGGATGACCTGATCTTGTCAGTTGACACAGTAGATCAGGGAACGAAAATTGTGCAGGACGTGATTAATATTCATGCTGAAGGCGGATTCAACATGACAAGTTTCATGAGCAACTCCAGGGAAATTTTACGTTGTTTGCCAGAAGAGAAGTTGTCAACTTCTGGTGCCAAAGTGCTCAATGACACCCCTGACTTACCAGTTGAGCGAGTACTAGGTGTCAAGTGGACACCAAGTGATGACAAATTCGTATTTTCGAATCTTTGTGACGTCATTGATAGTCAAGCCGACAGCCGTCCTACAAAGCGGCATATTTTGAAAATATGTATGTCTGTTTTTGGTGAGCATGCGAATCTCCGTGCCACTGAATAATTCCATTCTAAAACTACCTAGAAGTAATGTACCGATGATATACGTTCTTATTTCAGATATCAAATCGATTGTACCGGCTTCCCGGCAGAATGATTGACAAAAGCATGTGGCACGGAGATTCGCATGGTTTGAGGTTATGTTTTTTGTTAAATCGTCGAATTCCAGATCAATCGGAGCCTGTACCGCTGGGTTGATGTATTTGTAGCCGTTACATATTCATTGTAACAGCTACAAACACTTTCGTTGCTCATGTAACGCAACAGGGTCAAAGATATCGCGATCTAAAGTTTTAAAAGCATGCGACTCTCCGGCCCACTCACTTAAGTCTAAAATATTGATGAAAATTGCATTAAGATTAAAAATAAGCAGGTTTTTGTAATCGTTTGATCACGATAAACGACCCGAAAACATATTTTCAGAATATCTTTACTCGTTTTAGAGAAATTTGCAAATTTATTTACTATGAACAATCACAGTGTAGGGTTACCATATCGTCGGTCGGTCAGAATCATTAGGCTGTTTCTAGAAAATAGACCGATCGGAATACGTTATTTTGAGGGTATAACCTTCAAGAATTCTAAAGTTTATGAATTCTTGCCTGTCGATACATTGGCATATAATTAGTTTATTTTTGCGTTTTGTGTCACATCTAGCCGATGCATCTTGAGAAATTCGATTATTTGTGGTGGTTATAAATAATTGGACTCTAAGGCGATTCTCCCACTGCCAACGCGCGCCGTCGTCGCGGGGCGCGGTTTGGCGTTTCACGCGCGCGGTGACGGCGCAGCGCAACGCCTGTTCGGGCGGTTTTCTCCGCGCCCCCGCGCCATTCGGCGTCTGACGCGTCCCCGCCGCTTGTTTTTTAGAGGCATTAAATTTTGAAGTTGTTTTGTTTTAATTTCCAGGTTTTTAGGGTTCCGTACCTCAAAAGGAAAAAAAACTGAACACATATAAAATCACTCATGAGATTAAAACGTCCAGACAAATAATTTAGATTTGCCATCTCGATATTAATGACGGAATTTTAATAACATACGAGTAGGTAGGTACGGTCAACGGCACGCTGGGCTTCCACGACAGCGTAATGATATTCAATCAAATAAATAACAGATTTTTTACAGTTTTGTATAACCTCATGTGCTGCATAATGTACCTACCAAATGGCACTAAAATGGGCGTATATCCAAGCCACGAAACATTTGAAAACCAGAGGAAATCCCGCCATCGTAACGAAACGATCATCGAAAACCAGCCGCGGGGCGCGTCGCAGTGTGTTGTACCCCGCGGTAACGCGCCTGCTGGCGCAAACTGCTCGCGGATCGCCGGCGGCACGCGGCGGTGCGCGCTCACGCGCCGTGGCGCGCCTTGGTGTGTTGGACGAGGCGGTTTTCTGTACAAATTAATGTACTTGCATACAACGTAAAAGACGCGCGTGGGTGCGCCGCGACCGCGCGCGTCGCCAGTGTGAGAACCGTCTAAACTGTCAAAATTGTTTTAAAGTAAAAAGAAACAATAGTATTGTATTTAAGATAGCCTGCGTAGTGTACAAACCTAATTTGTGTCATTTTCGTCCATGGAAACAGACGTGGGACCCGTACATTAATAACACCGTCAAAAAAATATTACAATTTGAAAAACAAGTACCATATACCTCAGATCACTTAAAAATCCCTATGAAATAAATTTGTGCCAAATTAAGGCATGGACTTTTAATATTTTCAATTTTTTTGTTTGTCCGAGCCATTGATGCTTATAAAAAATATTAGTATTATTAGAGTTTACATATTTAATATCTTAAATACATGAGTGATGGACAGAATGAATTTGTGTCATTTTCATGCATGGATAATACCTAGGTAGGTAGGTATTCAAAAAGTTTGCGGTCGAAGCGAGTAGGCGCGGGCGCGTGGCGAGGGACGACGAAGCTCGTCCGTTTCGGTTGGATACTAAGTACGTACATACCTATAAGTCTCACGTCACGATACGAACGAACACGCACCTTTCGTTTGGTTAAGTAGGTACTCTATAGAATTACATCTCCTGTTTTAGAAATTCATACAGATGTACTATGGACAACAACGTCACTTAACCACAACTCTTAAGGTTAAAATCGGTTGCACGCCGCGCCGCCGCCGTCATAACATAATATATTTAGTTCGTGCAGGGGGATACATGCGCACACAATTTTTTTGCTAACTTTTTAAGCGAAGCTGTTGCCCATAGTACATACATATCTGTTCTGTTTCCATTCTAAAACAACCTAGAAGTAATGTACCGACGATATACATTCTTATTTCAGATATCAAATCGATTGTACCGGCTTCCCGGCAGAATTATTGACAAAAACATGTGGGCCGGAGAGTCGCATGCTTTGAGGTTATGTTTTTTGTTAAATCGTCGAATTCCAGATCAATCGGAGCCTGTAGCGGTGGGTTGATGTATTTGTAGCCGTTACATATTTAAGCATGTTCCAGACGGATTAAATCACGCCTCCCAACAGAGGTGACCTTGCTTGATTTAATCCATCTAGACGGCAGATTTAATCCAAATTTCTCCAACCAATCCAAATGACCTTCAACGTCCTTGGTGGAAGGGCGCGAGTTCCAACACAGGCACGGTAATGATATTTATCAGTACTCCAACTTCATATACTGCCCGGCATTTTATTGGCAAGATAAAAACGAGACAAAAGATGTGCAGCGCCACAAATTTTAGTGTTTGTGGCTATTGCGCATCTTTTGTCTCATCTTTCTCTTGCCAATTTATATGCAAGCTTAGAATAATTATTCTAAGTATGCAAGTGTCATCTGTACAAATAGTCGAAAAGCGAGTCGTACCTACGCGCCTCGGCCCTCGAGTTCAGTCTGCAGTCTGCACTCGGTACACAAACAGTCGCGAATGCGCCGCAGTGATGAACGAAAGATGTACGTAGGTCAGGTACTATTGAGGTAATAAATATAATAGAAAAAATACTATAAAATATCGACTCAGCCCTCGCAGTTCAGACGGGCTCAAATGGCTCGGCTGCTACGGGTTACGGGTGAGTCAATTTTTTCTAGTATTTTTAGGGTTCCGTAGCCTAAATGGCAAAAAACGGAACCCTTATAGATTCGTCATGTCTGTCTGTTTATCTGTCCTTCTGTCACAGCCATTTTATTCCAAAAGTATTAATATTACACAATTGAACCTTGGTTGGTAGATGTATTCTGTTAACCGCTTAACGATTTTAACACAAAAATAACAAAAATAAAGATTAAGGGGGGGCTCTCCATACATGGAACTGAAACTGCGAACGTGTGAGGTGTAAATAGATAGGTCTTTAAAATTGACATTGAAGTTTTTAAGACATTTTTTTCTCAAAGTCTAAGGTTTGAAAGATATACTCCTCCAAAGTGGTAAAATGTTTATCCTCCCCCCCCCCTGTAACTTTTGAAATAAGAAAGTGAAAAATCTAAAAAACATATATGCTGCATGTAGGTCTTAATAATTACTTTCAATAAAAATTGGTTTAAATGAGATATAGTAATTAGTTTTTCAGATATAGCACATTTTCCATAACCGCAAATATAACTTTGTCATTCATAACAACACTGAAAAACAAAGTTATTTTTGCAGACGAAAAATTATAATGGTATTAAATATGGTGTGGTATAAGGTATCTACGGAACCGTACGGCGTGTTGCCCAAAACGCACTTGGCCGGGTTTTTTTCTATTATATTTATTACCTTAATATAGAAATAACATTCTGAATGCCAAAAGTCTAAAAATTCAATAGGTACTATTGATTGAAATATAACTTCTTACTATTGCAAAGTGCAGATTGTGCTGTTTTTATTATAAATATAATTAACCAATAATCCAGAGATACCTTACATTTTTAAATACCTGGAAAGTCCGAAAGCTAAGATTAAGTATACTTAAAATATTATATAATACGTAGGTATTGTACTAAGGATTATTAAATAATTTGTTTCTCCCATCAATAATGTATTTTTTTTTATTTTTATTTTACCATTAGTTTTGTTAATCTAGTTATATTATTGCCTTAAAATTAATTGATTGAACCAGCGCGGGTTTATTTAGGTAATTATTTCAAGGACAGGGCCGAGTTACAGTACTGATAGATATCTTTACCGTGGAATGGGAAAGAGTGTCGGCGCTAGGGTTGCCAACATGTCTAAGGCGAAATACAGTATTTTTCAAATAAGGCTAAAAAAATTAGTACACTTTAAAATAATATAGTAGTTTATGGAAAAGGCAAAAATTAGGCAAATATATTATTATATTTTACTTTTTATAAAAACTATATTTTTTGAACTTTTTGCATTTTTGAACAATGTTTTGGTCAAAATCATAAACCATAAATAAAACAATCATGAATCAAAATAAAAGTCTCATATTATTTTCTACCATCAATATTAATTAAATATAAGTAAATTAAAAACTCGTTTTTAACTTACTTACGATTGTATCAGTATTACTGATTAAGTTAAGACATGAAAGAAATTCGTCCATGGTTAAGATTAAGATATATTTCGTCCATGGATTAAGATTTAATTAAGTTGTCAATTTTATATTGACAAGTTTGGAACGCAATAAGACAGATAGATACGTTCAGAATTCAGATACAATACACTATACACATAGTATTTGTTATATGGTGTGACTATACACTACACGCTATAGAATCAGTCAAAATTCACGATCACAAATTAAAAAAAAAGAAACATTTGTTTCTTAGCGATCGATGTTGAAAATATAGTATTTTTGCGTACTATATATTTCTTCAATAGTATATAGCACGCAGACCCGAAACATAGTATAATACGACATATTATTATAGTATGGTTGGCAGCCCTAGTTGGCGGCGCTTGGATGTAAACTCGTGTAGCCGCAACACAATCCACGGATGGAAACCACGCCCCCATCAAGCTTCCACCAAGGTGACCTTGGTTGGGAGGCGTGATTAAATCCGTCTGGAACGTGCTTTATTGTAATAGCTACAAACACATTCGTTGCTCATGTAACGCAATAGCGACCTAAAGTTTTAAAAGCATGCGACTCTCCGGCCCACACGCTTAAGTCTAAAATATTGGTGAAAATTGTATTATGATTAAAAATAAGCAGGTTTTCGTAACCGTATATAATAGGTCTTTACCTATGAAATTGCCGATTTGTATGGAGAATTTTCAAGAAGTTGCATTTTTCATACTAGCATTTTCTTTGTTCATTTAACAACCGTTAACACTCTTGTAACAAAACTTTTATGTACTAATGTTTGAACACTATGCTAACCTATTCCATTTACGATAAGCGAAAAAAATAAGTTTTGGCTAAGTTACAACCCCTCCGGTCACCCTTTTTTGGCTCACAAAAAAAAGAGTAACTTTCAAGATCTTTTTTTAATGCTATGAAAGCTTAAAAAAAGGACTTTATTTTTACTTATAGTTGACTATCATGGTCATAATTCGACATACGTAAATCAAGATATTGTTAAATGTTTTAAAACATAGAAGTTATTATTTTCTCTGTATGTGACAAAATATCGGCAAGTTCATAAGTAAAGACCTAATATTTATAGATATATATTGCGAACGATTTTATCCTAGCTTTCCGATGACCTAGAGACTTGAAACTTTGAAAATAGGTCAGAACTGGAAGGCAATGCAATATTATGGTGTCATTGAGCTGATCTGATGATGAAACCGGAAGAAGCCCACAGGAATTCTATGATAAAACCTACAACCCCATCGTGTTTGGGCTCGTTAGAATAGGCATGACGAAATTTTTTTTTATTTTATGTTACATAAATTACCTCTCAAAAAAAGAAACATTGGTAAAATAATTATTTCGCTAGCGTGAAAACTGCCCGAGATATCACAGTTTAAAATGCACACAAAATTGGACTCACCCGAAAACGCTCCATACTAACGGCTACCCTAGTTATGACGTCACGCCTAGGTGTTTGTATGCAACGCGTAGGAAAGTTTGGCAGCTATATTAAATATTGTGTTTATCAAAATTGTTTCTTATACAAATTTGCTATAAATTTTACTTCGGCACTCGCGTTTGGGGCTAGAGGAATAGTGACATACTTCCATAAATTGTTTTTCACTAATATTGCTTCTGCTTGGATTGCCCATGTGTCGTAGTTATCTTTTTCAAGTGGATCTATGTGGTATGTCCTCGGCATGTTTGTAATAGCACAAAGAACGTTTCACTTGATTCGCTTGATTTTTGTTTGTATACGCTCTGCTACCATATTAACTTTTTACAGTTGAAGAATCACTATGTGGCAATAATAAACAGATTTGACTTAGTGAACTGTTGTTTATTTATAGTTAAACTAAATATTAACAAGTGTTTAAGAAGTATTTGAATATGCGAAAAGATCACCAGTTGTCAAAATAGAAAAATCTATCAACAAGTAATTTGCCATGGTTACTACCATAGATATACAATAGAGAACTAAAGAGCTATCTATAGTATATAGTCTCTTTACAATATGTTTACGGTTTTTATTAGTATTTTGTTATTTTATTCAGTAGTCGTCATACCTATTGTTTTGACGAGTACTCTAATGGGAGACGAAGTCCAGGGTCTGATGATGAAGCTGACAGACAGAGTATGTTCATTACTTTTAGTCGGAGGATTTTTGTAAAAATATTAACTAAACTGTTTTTCAATTAGGGTTTTTCAAAATGACAAAAAACTGTATGCTCGATAGATAAGATGGCGTTGATAAAAATGTATGTGTCAATGTGATTTTTTTACTCAGCTTCGAAGAGTACTCAGGTAGGCAGGCAAATCTGATGTTACCCTAAAATGTTTCTCTTTGGCCAGATGTCAGCCAGCGAACGCTTATTTGCCTCTTTGGTACATGCCGTTTATTTTTAAAAGCCAATTTTTACACTTCTCTTTCCATCAACGCCATCTAGAGGCAAATAGTTACTATTTTTTTAAAATGTCACTTTGTAAAGCCTTCATTAAGAATAATTGTCCTAAGTCGTGGGCTTTTAAAAAAAATGCTTTTTTGACAGTTGCCTTTCTCATCGAATGTGTTTTTTAATCAATATATTTGTACATGTATCATAGATTCACGTGGACTACATTACCACAGAATAACTTTGATACTACCTAATAAATTGTTCGATTTTGGTAGATTATTTTTTGATGTTATTCTAAAATACCCCAGGTGTCCAAGAATGTCACAGCTCAAGGGTGGACACAATGTAACAGTGTTTCCACTACTACTACCTAATATTTGTGATTTTCAGACTCATTAATCTTTTAGTATGTAGAATTTTACCTGAGAGATTAATGCCTATTATAAGTAATTGTTGATTTTAAATCGTTATTGCCTATAAAAGGTACATAACTACGATTTAAAAAAAATTAGACTCATTTATCTTTAAGTCACACACAAATCATTGTACCTGAGATAAACCTATAGGTACTTTTAAAGTCTGAATAATTATGCAATACCTTGAGAAAACCTTTATCGGTTGGAATTCAACAGATTTTGTCATTTACTTGTTCCACTAAATATGAAAATGTCAAAATTAATAACAGTGTTTCATTGTTGGACAGAGGATGTTTCATTGTGTACACCTAGGTGGACACAATGAAACAATTCCCATTTTCTTTTAAAAGTCTTCTTATTGGTTTATGTATCTATTTATTAATGAAACTATAACTGCCATTTTATACCTAATTAAGTAGATTCCGTTCCTCTAAAAACGGAATTCATATCTTTAAAAATGAGAGAAATATGAGACTCAGAGCTTTTGGTGTTGCATTGTTCCTCACTGCTCTACGTTTGTATGTATGTGAGTTTTTGTATTGTTACTTGGGACAAGTTTCAATGGTTGTAAAGTAATTTATGCTTACTACATAAGTCAAAACTTGAAAAATTAAACTTTAGTATTTACTTACCTTTTAAAAAAAACTAAAAACCGACTTCAAAAAACCTGCCTCTAAAAAGCAAGAAATAATATTCAAATCATTAGATATGCATTATCATTGTTATATAATAACAACACGTCTATTGAAGTCGGGTGGGGCTGGAGTACAACTTCGTTTTTAGGGTTCCGTACCTCAAAAGGAAAAAACGGAACCCTTATAGGATCACTTTGTTGTCCGTCTGTCTGTCTGTCCGTCCGTCTGTCTGTCAAGACCCTTTATCTCGGAAACGCGTGGAGGTATCGAATTGAAATTTAAACCATATACTAAGGTCTACGGGCCCTTGAAGCTGTAAAAAAATCAAACTTCTAAATTAACGTAAAAAAAAGATACTGCCGTTTAGGGCGCAAAAAACGCATTTTCGATACTATCAAAGGAATCAAAATTCATAGGGTACTTCCCGTTGACCTAGAACTATGAAATTTGGCAGGTAATAGCGTCTTATACTACACTTACAGGAATAAATCTGAAAACTGTATATTTGTAATTAAATCATAATAAAATATGGTCATTAAAATACGTAATTATTAATCATCTTGGTGAAACAACGGTATGCGCGGCATTGCGCGGTCATAGTTTAACTTCTAATTACTTTTGGATTAATCGCGCCACTAATTCTTTTAAAAATATCAATATTTATTATTATTAATTATTCAGATCCTTTCAAATATTGTTATAGTTAATTACTTTTAAAAATTAAATTAAAAAGTAATAAATTTGGCTCTAAATATTTTCGCAACATGGCGGTGTGTCACGCTGTATGACAGGGGGTCTTCTTCTTCTTATTTTTGTTTTGGCAATCTACTTTCTTCTTGGAAGTAATTTTTGCCAGTGTCAAGTGTTGAATAGTTCAGTGGTAGATTGTTTCAGTTTACATTAAAATGCGGGTGCATCGCATTCCAATGTTGCTTGGAGCATTTGGCACCAAGTATAATCAAGACAGTTTACTCGGTAAGGTCAGCCACCACTACAATAAAAGTCTCGGCTTCACACAACCAAAGGGTCCTGTTGGAATACAGCCATTTTCTCTAATAACATTGCGATAGATAAAACCATTTCACAGAAAATTATACAGTGTACTATCGATATACAGCGCCATCTGTTGACAATCAACAGTACTTGTATTTTATACAGGTGCGGTGGGTTTGTAATTATTTTATTTTTTCTCAAAAATGCTTGGAAATTCGAACATTATTTTGACAACCTTCTTCGTGCTAAATCAGAGTTTACGGACAGACCTAAACCGCGCCGTCAATATTTGTATGAGAATCCATTACTAACGTGTTATAATGGATTTTCATACAAAATTGCCGGCGTCTGTCCAGCAATGTTTCTATTAAAACTCATTCCACACGTGTAATTCAGAAATGGAGTGAACTTTTCAATGAAACACAAATATAGGTGTCGCCTTGATGAGCGAGCACATTCCAAAATTTTTTTTTTAATATTCGGTATACTGGTATCACGTGAAAAGCCTTGATCAGCACATTCCAAAAAATTGAAAAAAAAAATTAAAACGAAAAAATTTTGGAATATGCTCATCAAGGAGCATATTCCAGAAAACAAAAAAAATAAATTAAAAAAGAAAGGTATTTTTTTTTGCAATATGGGTATCAAATGAAAGGCCTTGATGAGCACATTCCAAAAAAACTGAAAAAAAAAAAAAACAAAAAAAAAATTTTTTTTTTTGCAATATGGGTATCAAATGAAAGGCCTTTATGTGCACATTCCACTTTCCATTTTCTTTTTTCAATTACTGTAAGTAATTTAAAATTAAAATAAAAAGCTTAAAACTTTTAAAACTAAAAAGTTAAAAGTTTAAAAGTACTACACAAGCCTTGGCCGCAACTAGGCATTGATGGACTAACGTATGTTCTTCAATGCCTGTCTTGAGTGCCGCTGCAGTAATGTACTATTCCATTTCAAACTTCGCCCGTGGTCAATTCTTTGTCGTAATCCCTGGAAGGGTTATTTTCTACGTGGCGACAAAGGATTTCAAATGGTTATCTATATATAGCAGTCTGCTGAACGGATTTTGATGGTATTTTTTTACAGTTTGGTAGCTTGGAGTCCAACTTATAAACTAAGCAATTTTTCACATAATTCCGGTAGGTAGAACCTGGGATAAAGCTTGAACTCTCCGTAGTACAGTTTTCATATAAAAAACTAATAACTACCAACCACTTTTTTTCAAAATATTTCCTTTGTACCGACACAACTTTTCTATAGCTTTATTTTATGTATAGATGTAGGTCTGTACGGAACCCTCGGTGGGCGAGCCCGACTCGCACTTGTCCGGTTTTTTTTTATTCTAAAAGCCCTACCCGACTTCAATATACGTGTTGTTATTATATAACAATGATAATGCATATCTAATGATTTGAATATTATTTCTTGCTTTTTAGAGGCAGGTTATTTGAAGTTGGTTTTTTGTTTTTTAAAACATTTTTTTTTATTTTTAAAACAATTTTTATTTTTTTGTTTTTAGTGTAAGTACCTTCTCTATTAGGTAGTGTAGTGTAAGTATATTATTTGGTAGAAAAATCGGCTCAGTCAAACGTGAGATATTCGCGGAGAAACATACATTCATACAGGTCAAACTGAAAGAGAACCTTCTTTTTTTTGAAGTCGGTTAAAAAGAGTACCTCTTACCCAACAAAAAGAATCATCTTATTCGGTTCATAAATAACAAAATAGTCAAGTTAGTTGATGCAAAATCATAGTGTTTTCAGGATACCTTGAAAACTACTGAACCGATTTGAAAAAAAATAAATGGGACCATTTCGCAAAAAAATTGAATCGAACAAAAAAAGAATCATCAAAATCGGTCCATAAATGTCGAAGACACGCGCGAACAACGATAAAAAAAAACATACAATTAAGGATGTAATAAAACAGATGCTTCGTTCGGAGTTATTTTATTAATAAAATACATGTAAAATAATTTTTTTTTTCTTACAAAGAGGTTATAAGAAAACTGAATTTCTTAGTGCTCATCACGGTTAGTTCAGAGCCATCACGCCTTATTAGTAAGTTTGAATAGACTAACATACACGTTACTAACATAACAAGTGATGTATAGGTACTTGGTTATTTATAAAGCTGTTGGATTTTAAAGTAAATGGGAACCCGAACGAGAACGAAAACGGAAACGGGAACGGTACTTACCTACTAATCTCTGAACTAAACTTTTCAATAATTTATACCAATTCGAATTTAATATTTATAACTAAGACAGGACAACGTCTGTCGGGTCAGCTAGTAAAATAAATATTTGAGGGGGCTCCCATACAACAAACGTGATTTTTTAGCCGTTTTTTGGTACGGAACCCTTTGTGTGCGAGTCCGACTCGCACTTGACCGGTTTTTATTTCCTTACCCTCAAAAAATATTTTGTTACAGTAGGTAGGTAATCCTTTCTTTTTAAACTTTGCAAGAGGTAGAGTACAAGAATGTTAATGATGTCATCTCATCAATGAGACTGTAATTGACAATAATAACACATGCCTAGTTCCAAATCACGCCAACAGCACTGTTAGCCTATAATCCATTAAATGAAGTAGGTACACAAATACCCTATCTGTGTAATATTTTGTGACTATTTAATTTGGTCGGATACGCGCTAACAGCGCTGTGAGCGTGATTCGGAACGCGGCCACAGTATCATCAAATGTATATATATTCGTTCGTATACTTCTTACCTACCTACCTACTCGTTACTTCAAATGTGTCACCGAACTTCAGTACCTATGCTTAGGCGTCACTTAAGTCACTTACTTACTTTAAATTAGGCGAATTAATTTGAAGTGGGATATTGTGCTGGCTCAATACGAAATAGAGGCTACTTTTTACAAATTCTTTTACCCAAAGTCGCTCGAACGGCAAAGTGCGTAGCAGCGGTGCTCGAAGTACGCAGCAAACAGCGGTGCCCCGGCTCCCACCCCCCCACCCCCCCCCCCATTTTCTTTTGTGACTTTTACAGGGTGTTGAAAAGAAAAAAATAAAAAGCTGAAAATTCCATTGATGAATTTAGCACAAAACATTATGTACAACAGATACTATTGATCTAAAACATTTAACACTTATTTAACCAATTGTAATATTCTTTTGGAGTTACTAAGGTAACGCTTTAGGTAATAGTCAAATAACAGTATTCCCGTGGACAAAGATGACACAAAAAGCTCAAGTAAGTACATCGGTTACAACTTCATAATCATCATGAAAGTAAAATTTTCAACTTTAATTTTCTTTTCGTCCGATAGCGTTAAAAAAGACAAAAACCTAAATTGTTACTTATGCATCAAACCAAAATGACACAATTTCATGTATTAGGCTAAGTGAATGGTGCAGAAACTATATACGAAAAAAACAAACTTTAATATTTTTAAAAGCTAAAAACTTATCCCGATCGGTCTAAAATGCAAGTTGAAGTGTTTTTAGATACCTATTTTGAAAGACTAATACTTCAAAAAACGAAGGAAGTTCTCAGTTCGGTTGCATTCAACCGAGACCTAAATTAATGGGTGACTGATACTGATGATGATGGGTGACTGGTACTGAGTGGGCAATTATTATACCAATTATGACGTTCACATTTTTAACACGTTTTTATAAGGTTACCTACTTTCTCATTTGTTTGTTTGTATTTTGTCATCTCGATTAGGATAAAAGTCACCTTTTTACGTCCCCTAAAAAATATTGCAATATTGCATAGTCAGTAACAGTATGATAGTAGGTACGATACGTACGAGTATGTAGGCAAATCAACCCTCAACATTATGTAGTTCAACTTGAATTTTATTAGAAACAGCCTAATGATTCCTACGGACCGACGATATGGTCACCCTACACACTGATTATTCATAATAAATCATAGTAAATAAATTTACTTATTTCTCTAAAACGAATGAAGATATAGTGAAAATATGTTTTCGGGCCGTTTATCGTGATCAAACGGTTACGTAAACTTGCTTATTTTTAATCTTAATACAATTTTCACCAGTATTTTAGACTTAAGCGTGTGGGCCGGAGAGTCGCATGCTTTTAAAACTTTAGATCGCCATATCTTTGTCCCTGTTGCGTTACATGAGCAACAAATGTGTTTGTAGCTGTTACAATGAATATGTAACGGCTACAAATACATCAACCCAGCGGTACAGGCTCCGATTGATCTGGAATTCGACGATTTAACAAAAAACATAACCTCAAACCATGCGAATCTCCGTGCCACATGCTTTTGTCAATCATCCTGCCGGGAAGCCGGTACAATCGATTTGATATCTGAAATAAGAACGTATATCATCGGTACATTACTTCTAGGTAGTTTTAGAATGGAATTATTCAGTGGCACGGAGATTCGCATGCTCACTGTTTTTGATCCTTTAGGACTTTTACTTTTTGTGACAATCAAAGCCCGAATAATCTTACAAGATATTTGGAAGACCAAAATAGGCTGGGACGACGAGGTGACAGGTGACCTTAATGACAGATGGCAGTCATGGTTGCGGGAACTGCGAGTGGCAATCGGATTGCAAATTCCGAGATGGTTTCTTAGTGCCCAGACTAGATATGAGCGCCGATGGGTAAAAGGCCGGCGGCGGCGCGCCGACTTTTTTGGGTCGGCGGCGGCGGCGCCGTCGGCGGCGTGACCTCTAAATGTTTTTTTATTATTTATTGACAGGAAATAATAAAAAGACATAGTTTATCGATCAGAAATACTTGTTTAAATTAGAATTTAAAAAACGTACATCATATCAGCCGCACAACACCCACTGCTGGGTATAAGCCTCCCCCAAGGATCTCCACAAGACGCGACGATCGGTCCTGCTTGGTCCGCATCCACCGGGTTCCCGCGACCTTCACCAGATCATCGGTCCACCTTGTCGGGAGCCTACCCACGGAACCGAGTCTGGTGCGCGGTCGCTATTCCAGTACCGCCCCGCTCCAACGTCCATCAATTTTTCTCACTATGTGTCCCACTCACTGCCACTTCAGCCAAGCAATCTTATGAGCGATATCAGTTACTTTAGTTCTCCTACGGATCTCCTCATTTCTAATTCGATCACGTAGGGAAATTCCGTGCATGGCTCTCTCCATTGCATGATGGGTTACCTTACCCCCTAGCCAAAGTAACATTTGCAAATCTTCGTTATCGCTTCGCTTTCGAAACATGTATGGGATTGACATAAGCTTTCGTTAACTATCGAATTTTAAAACGTCAAATTCATACATTTTTCGCAGCGAAGCGATAGCGAAAATTTGTAAATGTGACATTGGCTACAGGCTCTTGAGCCCTCCTTATGAGACCCATAGTTAGCAACCAATTTTCACTGCCTTAAGACATCACTGGCAACATACACTGGACTTTTATCTTTAGGCACTGAGGTAAGTTGGACGCGTAGATTTTTCGAAGCTTTCCGAATGCTGCCTATCCCAGTTGGATTTGACGAGAGATCTCTTCTCGAAGTTGGTCTAACTAACCTAACTGAACTGTCGGTCCTAGGTACTTACAGGTAATGGTCAACAATTTCGAGTGCAGTTGGTCAACAACTTTGGGATGGCTCCGCCAAATACCAGCTATAGACGCTTGAATCCATTGAGCGGAGGGCCAGGAAGATTATCAGCAACAATAATCTTTTTTGTAGTAAGCTGAAAAGCCTCGAGCATAGACGCGGTTGGTGGTTATTAGTTTTTATCGGATACATTTCGGCGAGTGTGCACAACCTAATTCCAGTAGACAGAAGACGTACGAATCAGCGCCACCGTTTCTGGACGCCTGATGGATATTCCAAAGACTCGCACTAAGCGTTTTGCTTCAAATTTTATCATCCGTACCGCTGCTGGAGAGTGGAACTCCTTGCCTGAGTCTGTGTTTCCTGATAGGTACATACAATCTGGAGGCCTTCAAGTCGCGAGTGAATAAGTATCTTCTAGGCAAGTGCGTTTCATCGTGAATCGCATCATCGCTTACCATCAAGCATGATAAGCAGGCAAGCGCTTGCCTATTAGATATTGCTTGCATAATAGAAAAAGTGTTCCCAACATGAATTGGAGTGGGTGTACAACATGATTTTCGTCTTATCATGTTCACTCTAAGACCTACTCTTTGGGAGGCACTACGGAGATCTTCGAGCATTGTGTTCAGGTCTTTCATGGTCCCAGCCATAAGAACATATCATCGGCAAAACGGCGGTGTGTTAGGTTAGGTTAGGTATCTCCCTCTATCTCGATATACCTATAGTCCACTTTGCATCCAGAGGTGCAAAGTGGACTATAGGTATGTCGAGGTGGAGAGTCTGCAGCACCGCCCAGGGGCCGTACCGGCTAACTTGCATGGCTATCGTAATCGCTTTCATTGACAGATGGATGTTATACATTGCTATTTTTCTATGGTATAAGTTTTTATTTATGCCAAGCCAAATAGACTGCCAAATGAAAGTAATTACGATAGCCATGTCAGTTAGCCGGTACGGCCCCAGGTCTCTATCGAATCAAAGTCTTTCTTATAGTCCATGAACGCCTGGACGTTGAGTTCCAACAGTAACTGTGTTTATTAGACCAATTATGAAAGCGAAGAAACGGTAATTTTATCTAGTTTTGTTTTAAAAACGTCCACAATTTGTCCTTCTAATGACGACGACGACGAAGACGTGGCCATTTTGATGCAAACGTGTCGCGTCCTATCAGAACATGAAAACGAGCTCGTTCACACTGATTCTTTAAATCTTTTTTCTCGCTCGGCGCGCCGTTGCCTTTTCGCGGCGGCGGCGGCGCGGTAAAATTGGCGGCGGCGGCGGCGCGCCGGCGCGGCGCTCATATCTAGCCCAGACTGACATGTCAAAGCCTGTCGAAGTTCACGTATTCTGTGACGCCAGCACCAGAGCCTTTGCTGCAGTTGCTTATCTGAGATCCACGTTGACTGACGGTAGTTATCATGTCTCGATGATAATGGCGAGAGCTCGTGTTGCACCACTGAAAGTTTTGAGCGTCCCGAGGTTGGAGCTTCAAGGTTCTTTGTTAAGTGCGAGAATGGCACAGTCGATCAAGAAGTTCATCGATCTTCCCATCAGCCGTATCGTTTATTGGTCTGACTCCAAGACTGTCCTTAGCTGGATACGATCCGAAGCGGGCCGCTTCAAACCCTTTGTTGCACACAGGATCAGTGAGATTGGTGACTTGACTGACCCAAGTGACTGGAGGTGGGTTCCCACTGACCTAAACCACGCCGATCTTGCGACTAGAGACAAGACCTGTGACATAGCGCATGCGCGTTGGATTACCGGGCCAGACTTTCTCAGACAAGACGAAGATGCATGGCCGACTGAAGATCCGCATCCGCATGCAACTGAAGAGGAGATGAGTCTCGACCCTGAGATGAAGGTCACGCTTGTCATTACTTCACATGCTAATGACAGCTTGCCAGACGTAGCTCGTTTCTCTTCGTATTGGCGACTAGTAAGAGCGACAGCGTGGATTTTGAGATTTCATTACAATTTGAGAGACAAGAGTGAACGTCGAAGTGGAGAACTCCTTGCTGACGAGATTACGGAAGCAGAGCTGCTCCTCATCCAAGACAGTCAGCAGCGTTCATTTCCAAATGAATATCAGATGTTGCAGACGAAAGACAAAGTCGACAAAAATAGTCGCCTTTTCCAATTAGTTCCCTTTTTAGACGCGCGGGGTCTCATCCGTGCACGTGGTCGTATCGACTCAGCCGACGCATAGTATGACACAAAGAACCCCATCATATTGTCTCCGTCTGAAAATTTTACGAAGCTTTTGATGATGCAGTATCACAAAGATGCCGCGCACTGTGGCAAAGAAAAGGTGTTTAATGACATTCGACAGAAATTCTGGATTCTTCGCGGTCGATCGGCTGTAAAAACTACTTGGAATATTTGCCAAGTCTGTAAAAACAATCGAGCCGTGCCGACGCCACCACTAATGGGACAAATACCAATCAGCCGATTGACGCCTATCAAAGTCTTTGCATATTGTGGACTTGATTATTTTGGCCCTATGGTAATCAAAATTGGAAGACGCCACGAAAAAAGATATGCGGCACTGTTCACGTGCATGACCGTAAGAGCCGTTCATATTGAGCTTGTCGACGACCTGACTTCTGATAGTGCCATCATGGCTCTGAGGCGCTTTATAGCAAGACGCGGCACACCTAATGAAATTTGGAGCGACAACGCCACAACTTTCAAAGGCGCCGATAATGAGCTCCGACGACACGTTGAGAACTTAGATGCTAACAGACTGCGCCAGTTCTTCAGTATTCGTCGCATTACGTGGAAGTTTATCTGCCCAAATTCTCCTCACCACGGCGGGTGTTGGGAGAGAATGGTGAGGTCTATCAAGACGGCACTTAAGATGACCTTGAAGGAACAGGTTCCGACCGAGCAGATCTTGGAGACACTACTGGCTGAGGCCGAATATATGGTGAATAGTCGACCACTGACCCAAGTTCCTCTCGATCATAAGGATTCAACCCCTTTGACCCCAAACCATTTTATTTTTGGGGGACAGACCGACTTTGTCGATCAGTCATTAGCTGACTTCAATGACGGGGACTTGTTACGGAAGTCCTGGCGTCACTCCCAGCGCTTGGCCGACCTGCTGTGGAAGCGCTGGGTCAAAGAATACTTGCCCACTCTTACCAGACGTGGTAAGTGGTTTGTGTCGGTAGAACCACTGAAAGCAGGGGACGTCGTAATTATCTGCGATGACCAGCTCCCGCGCAACCACTGGCCAAAGGGCAGTGTGGAGCGGGTATACCCAGGCCCTGACGGTCAAGTTAGGGTAGTGGACGTCAGGACTGTGACAGGGACTTACAAGAGACCTGTGACGAGACTTTGCCGACTTGACGTTCGACCGTGATTAGACTACTGACAATGACACTTTAACTTTGACTTGACTGACATTCCCATCTCTCGACTGACTTAACCCTTAACTACCCGACTGGGTCTGACCTTACCCAGTCCAACTGACCTGACTTAGTCTGACTGACCCGACCTGTTCCGACTGCCTGACCTGACCTGACTGAGTATTGCCTTGCAATACTGGAGGTGGGAATGTTATAGACTTTTTGATGACTAAAGACGCTGGCCAGCGCGACCGCTGCCAGCATGACTGACAGTGACGGACCGAGGAAAAAAAGGGACTATCGACGACGACTTTATTAGATTTACTGCTGATTTGTGAATACTAAAACGTGCTAATAAACTCATTCTCTAACATACTTGTGCTTATTTCGACGACGGCGCAGACCAGCGCTTTCACACGTGAAATGTAAATGTAATCTACAATCTTTTTTGTGTTTCTCCGATGTAATGTGACCTCTGGTGTTATTATTCTAATCACGAAGTAAAACGTGGTTATAATAACCGAACCTTAATATTTGTACAATCAAACATTAAAAGAAACAACACAAGTAAACAATAAAATATAACAAATCCCCGGTACCTAGTATAAAACCATAACTTCGAGGGCTACGGGTAAACTCGGATTAGATCGGCCATCTCCGCCTGCACGCACGGGCTGGGCTGAGCATGACGTTGACGGGGCGGCGGCGGCGGCGGCGAAGGTACACAACTCGAGTTCGTAACCGTCTCACTTGAGTTGACCCGAAACAACCGCAACTCGAGTCAACCCGAGTCGGAATTCAAGTTGGCCCATCACTAATGAATGAGAATCGTTTTTAGTTTCGACTGTGTCACCGAGTATGTCGGACGTTCCCAAACGCGATGCTGCCGCCCGCCGCGCCGCAGCCGACGTAGTATAGTAACAGAGCGGGATTTTGTTTTACTATTAACATCCTTATACAGAGATAATACTACCCTTTTATATCCTTACTATTAATATCCTTATACAGCGATATTAACTACCTTTTGCCTCTGTGGTTATTTGTAAACTAATTTTGTAAGTAATTTGTAGTTTTTGAGGCAATAAACTATTTCTATTCTATTCTATTCATAATCCAGTATTGTGGAAAATAAAAAATAAAGATTACACGGACAAAAATAAACTTTCCATGGCATTACAAAATATTGCAAAAGTTCTACGAATTTATAAGCCGAACTATACAGAAGTGCAATTGAAAAAAATATTAATACTCTGAGAACACATCAAAGATCTAAATAAAATAGAAAGAGCAAGTAGATCTGTCTGGCGCCTAAGTACTTGTTGTATGGTCTGTGCATATACCTAACTAAGCCAACGCTTTGGTATTATTATTATTTATTATTATGAACTTTTGTTTTTATCCGACCAAGAGTCTAATTAATGTCACTGAAAACAGTGAGGTAAGAGTCGGGAATTGTTAGTAAAATGTGCCCTTTATCCAAAATGTTTATTTCATCTAGGGAGGTACCTACACTAGGTAGGTATATCTTTATCATATAGTAATTACTGTATAATAAAGATACATACACTTTTGAACATTCTCGTTGCATTGTACTGTACACACGACAGCACGTCAGGTTATACAGTAAAACTGCGAAAACAGCTTTTATTACGTAGGGCATAAAGGCGGTCACAAGGTCAACATGTATAGTCTGACGTGCCGTCGTGTGTACCTATTAAAATAATAGGAATCCTACTAATCCTACTAATATTATAAATGTGAAAGTTTGTGGGTTTGGATGTTTAGATGTTTGTTCCTCAATCACGCAAAAACTACTGAACGGCACCCTGATTATCTAAAAAGAAACTATTTAGCGACCGGTTTCATTCCACATACATTGCTACTTTTCTTTGGTATGTTTTTTTTTAATCCAAAAAGAAGTAGCAATGGATCACTATCATCTATGAACTGCAACCGGTCGCTAGGTGGTTTCTAATTAGATAATCAGCCCGCGGATTTGATTGTAATTTGGCACACAGATAGTAGATAGCCTATATTAAAACATATAATACTTTTTATTTCGATATTTCTACAGAAACGGGAACCACGCGGGTGAAACCGCGGGCGGCCGCTAGTTAAACCATAAAGTTAATATTCCTGAATTAAACACGTACATACCTACCTACGTTACTTATAAAAGGTATTTCAAACCTACCTAATTACCCGAGATGTTTCGACCACTATCTAGAAAGAGTAGGTACACCCTCTCACCGACATTGACACGGAATCACAGGATAAATATACAGAATAAATCATAGTAGGTACTAGCGTTACGCCAGTACCTACTATTATTTATTCTGTGCTAGCGTACAGAAGTGAAGAAAGCCAACATTTTATATAACGTGTTACAAAAAACCCTGATGCTAAATAAAATAGGTATGGTAGAAAGAGACCATCAAACTTATAGACAATCGTCTGGATTCTTTTCTGTTTTTTTTAAAGCCACAGCAAGAGTTATTGCACCAAATGCCTTGTCTGCGTTTGAAATCATTTTAATAACCGACACGTCTTTCCGCAACACAGATCATGAGAATGAACTAAGCGCTGCATGATTGATGGCGAATGATACGCCGTCAATTGGAGCATCAATTGCTTATCATTTGAAACCATCATTTGCGGAAAAATTGACAATCGCAATTGATCGTTACCGGCGGGCTTAATAGTACACAATTACACACATATTCTACACACGGATCACACACGACTGGTATTCATTCTGTGGTGACATTGTTTGCACTTGGAGCGTAGGGGGTCGTTCCGAACCTACGCTCCGAGTGCAACCGAACGCTCTAACGCCGGCCGTTCCAAACATTAGAGCGTGACGTTCGGTTGTAACAACTTTCCCGTTCCAAACGTCAGAGCGTTGCAACCAAACAACCATCAAAATTGATGGTTGTAAAACGCTCTGACGTTTGTCTATGAAAACATGTCAGTCAATGTCATTTGACATTATTTTGTATTTTGATGTTTTTGTGTCTAATTTTCAAATAAATCATGGTAGCTTCGCAAAAAAAACTGTTTTTATTTGATTTTGAATAAAGGAAAGTTTAAATTATTCCTATTTCAAGTGGAAAATGAGGACTTTGTTTTGACATTGACATTTAAAGTTCTTGGTCGTTCCTAACCTTAGAGTGAGTTAAAAGACAACCGTTTGGTTGTTTTTTAACTGCACTCTAACTCTAAGCCTCTGACTGAACGCAACCTAGGTACGGAACGCGCCTCAGTGTTTGTTTGTTTGCATTGCCGCAGGGGGGGCACTCTTAGAACAACCCAAGTGGAAGAAAAAAGGAGCGTCATCTCTAAACTGTAACCATCAACTTTTACAAAAAAGTCTTCAAGATTGCCAAAAGATGTCTCTGCAGTCCGACTTATAAAATATGCAAAATAAAATAAATTGATTACGAAGACAGTACCAATATAATTAGTAAATTCGACACTTAAAGTAATGTCTCAGTAGCATAGCGGATATCTACTCAGCCTACTTATACAAGACACTGCCATCGATCGACAAATTCCGAGTTCGATCCTCACATATATCACATTTTTGCTTTTTGTGTTTTTTGTTTCGATTTACTCTTTTTTATTAATATTTTTGTTTTATATAAAGAAATTATTACTAAAATGACAAAATATATATTCGAAAAAACACATTTTCAGCAATTATAATTTCACGCATTTCTTTTCATTAGTTCCGCTCAAACCTCCAGAGGCGCTGATGGCCTTTCAAATCAGTGTTTCAAAATATTGCCACGAGTGGGCGCTCTTTTCCCAATAAATTATTTTATTTTACTCTTTGCATTGCCGATTCCGAAATGAAAAGTTGTCAAATCTTTCGAAAATATTTTAGTTTGTGATAAGACTTTGGATTTAAGTCCATCCATGCACCGCCCTGTAAATGTAGGCAGGCATGCACATTTATTTCCATGAAATATAGGTGAGTATAAGTAGTTTTTTATACCTACATAAGTATATCTTTGTAAAAAGTTAAAAACATTTTCATCAATGAACAGTCAAGAGCAATAATAATTTTCAAACAAACAGTACCTAACTAACTTCAATATTTATAAACCATAGGATAATAATACCGTACCTATAATAAATAATAGGGGTTTAAAGTACTTGAAATTGCCGATTTTTGCTCACACACAGACCCTCCCATCTTCTATGATGTTATTTATAATTTTAACATCATCATTTTAAAAATGCTTCAACTGCTTGTTATTAATATAGAATTATGATGACGGCCAACTATCAGCAATATAATTTCTGTTTCTTTTTATTAATTAAGTTTAAAAGTGACTCCTTTTCTGTTAGCTAGCAGAAATGACCACTTAAATCATTGTAACTTAGCCAATACTTATCTACTTATTTTTTTCACTTAACACACATGTGTTAAGTGAAAAAAGGTAGAGGTTAAGGGTAGAGGTAGAGTAGGTATGGGATTCTACCCGAGTATATTCCCAAAACGAGATTCCCATTGAATCCACCCGACGGGTATTTATTCATGTATTTATGATTATTATTTTAAATTTATGTACTACCTTAGAATAATAACACCTAGAAGCCGTGTCCTCGTATGCAAAGTGAGGCAACTAATACCAAGCCAGAATGGCTTAGTTCTCAAATTTATATCCTTCATAATATGTTAACTAATCGTAACTGAAACCCAATAATATAGTAACTAGTCTTATAAATGTGGAAAAATTGAAACTGTTTTGTACTTAATCTGTATGATTAGGGAATAATGTAAAATACCATCTGAAAACAGCCATTTTGGCTGTTTTAGTTGCCTCACTTTTGACAGCGTGCTTTGTGGAGAACTATCATTCTAGGTGTTATTATTCTAAGTGTACTACTAAAACTAAATAAAGACATAGAGGATTAAACTATAGTTGATACTGATAATTTTTCTATAGGTCTAAATTCTAAAAGAAAAAGCAATATTTTTAAACCTCTCAAATTAGTTTGAAAAATTGCTTCCAAACCACTAGGAGTTTTAACTCAAAGGAGACATTCCTTTATTTTCAAATAGAAGCAAAACTGCATTTAAGTTTTTTTAATATGTTTGCCGTGGACGAAAATCAAACTAACACTAAGAGAAAAAACTTCAGGTTCAAAATGAACACTTCCCATTCCCATAATGTACACTGGTCTCAAAAGGTCCATTTCCCGAAATGTCCACTTCTCAAAATGTATCTTTCTTTACCTAAATGTCTGTACAGATAGGAATAACTGATTGGATACATTTTATGCGGGCTCTACACTACAAGGCGAAGTTCCTTGCTGAAGTAAAGGACCTCAATCGCTCTCTTGTCACGCAGGCAACATGGATGTCTTGCAAATGACAGCGGCGTTAGCATTGTGTACCTTAGCATATTTTAAGTATGTGCATACATTTAGTACAAAAAAATAAAAAAGAGTGTTTGTTCTTGGTACCAAATCGTAGCCATGACGAAAAATCAATCCCAAAATAAAAATTTAAAAAAAAATACAAAACAATAATCACAAAACGTAGAGTATGTCAACAAAACTGTTTTCTTCAGCGTGCCCGCAGACTACAGACTTTCTATCGGCCAGCAGTTTAGTCAGGCTCTCAATCGTATGCAAGTGCACACACTAGAACGATTCTTCAATCTTGGGTCAATAGTCAAAACATTCGTGAACCTCTTCTGTTGATTTAATATAATCTCGATTATGAAAAAGCTTTCGACAAAGTACCAATCAACAGGCTCTTGCAAAATCTGAAATGTGTTGGCATTTGGGGTAAATTATTAAATTGGATAGAAGCTTTTATGAGACAAAGAACAATCCGGGTGAGAATTGGCGAAACACTTGGACAAAAGAGATATACAAAGTGGTGTGCCCCAGGGGTCCGTTCTTGGGCCAGTGCTGTACATAATCTTCACTTTTACTAACCAAAAAATTTGAATTGCAATGTAAGCATGTTTGCTGATGAATACAAAAATATTTGCAAATCCTCTTGTGAACTCAGAACGACTTCAAAATGATTTGACACGATTGGCAAATTGGTCAAAGGAATGGCTTACTAACCTCAACATAGACAAATGCACAGATCACCACATTGGGAAATAGAATCCCCACAACTTTTATGAAACCAATGGTGTTCCACTCTTCCACTACGACCAGTAGAGGTCTACAGGTTAGTAGTAGTAGTACCGGTAGTTAGTAGTACCGGTAGACTTAGGAGTACATACATGTTGCTAATGATCTAAAATGGGAACATCATATCATATTACCACTGTGACCAAAAAAGCTAACAGATTCATTTACTTCATCCGAAAAGCTTTCGCGTACTTAACACCTGAAATGATGCTGAAAATTATATACAAAACCTATGTAAGGCTGATTTTACAATACGCTTTTCAGTGATAAGATAAGCGTATCGACGATTTACGATGACTTGAAGTAACATTTCAGTTATTTTGTAATTTTGTTAAGAAATTGCATTTTTATACCAAAAATGAATTCTATGTTATTAATTTATCCAAAAATGATAACAAACTCGGCTTAGTACCTAAACTTAGGCAGTTATTAACATCGAACTTCGTCAAGGTTGAAACCCTCCATCCGCATGAAAAATCCAGGTGGCTCCATTTCGTAAACCTGTCTAAACATAAATGAATCCTGCCGAAGAAAACCTTTGCTTTAGCAATAGTCTAAATTTTCATATATTTTCGTGTTCAGTCATCCATCACCATAAATAATGCCGCACCATAGCTTAGAAACTATAACTCGTATCAAAATGAATAAGTAGAAGTGAAATCATAGCAAAGCCATTGAACAATTTTGGATCTACTTTTCTGCGATTCGTGTGTATGATATTCATACAAAAATATTTCATTGTTATAAACATTACCTACTATTATATTGACAGGTAGTATTACTACCTAAAAAATATAAAAAATTTCGCCGAGGGCTTCAACGACGGACGTTAAACCAAGCCTGAGAGTTCAAACTGAGACGCAATTACTGCGACTGATAGGCACGAAATTTTAGTTTATTAATGACTTTAAGCGATCTTTTATTCAAAATTAAAAAGTGCGCGATACCCGACTAACCCGCGCACCGCCGCTAAGACACCTCCCGCCGCCTCCTATCGTGATACCGTCACGTCGCCCTACACCGGTAGGCTGATTGTCTAACTTTGTTGCAATCAACTGACAGAAATCGCAGTGACATTGCTGCTTTAGTAAGAACCAATGTGACAACTATCTTACTTAAAGCAGCAATGCAACTGCGATTTCAATCCATTTCAATCGAGAATTGTTAGCAACAGAGACACGTAATCGGTGGGCAGGCCTCTGTAATAGAGAACGTCATTGTTCCTTGTGTTACCTACCTAGCAATTCTACGAAACTGATGTGTGATAGCTGTGTACTTCTTAGAATAATTGTTTCCGTTGTTAAAAAATATGTTATTATAAAACATAGATTTTTTATTTTTTTTATTTTTTCAAAAAAAGTAACGACTTTTCCAAAATTTGTTCATACTATCACAGAATACATAATAGTACAAAGATACTATCCTAAAGCCCTTAACTTTCCGCGCCTATATTAAGTCCTAATAGATCTTCGTATAAAACATAGTTTTTTTTTTAAAAGAATTAATCGACTTTTCCAACATTTTTTTAAAGCCCTTAATTTTCCGCGTCTATTAAATCCTACCTAATAGATCTTCGTATCTTAAAGCTGCGAAGTTTCACAGGGCTATGACGCCCGAGTAATACCGCATGGTGACGCTCCACGCGCCGCTAAGGGACTCCATACCGTATACTCCATACCTCCATACCTTATCACTCCCACAAAAAAAAAGTATAAAACATTAAATGTTCCCCGTCTCAATATCTCTAGGCCTCATTCTCAGTTTTTCGATTTTCGACCTCGTTCACGAAATATCGAAGATATTCCGAGGGAAGGTGTTAAAAAATCAAGGTTTTTTAGGGTTTTTCAATTTTCGAAAAAAGTTTTAGACTGTTACAAAAAATGTTTTCACCATCTGAAAGCCATTCAAATTCGGCGTCTTTTGAGCCCTCATACGTCCTCATGGCCCTAAACCACTATATACCACGGGCAAACACACTTTCAGCGAAAATGGGGCCCTACCGGAGCGATCGAAAAAACATTTTCAATGTTAAAAAGCTTTTCATTTATTGTGACTATTCATACGTTTAAATATTAAAATACAGATAAGGACAGAAGGTCAAATTCGTAATACTTAATCGACCGACCGACTTCTTATCGTCAAAATCGTGTTTCAATGGTATGTGTATATAATGTGTTTCGGTTTTGGGTTTAAGAAACAAGAACTGTGTCAAAAAGCATTACCATCAAACACCATTGAAACACGATTTTGACGATACAAAGTCGGTCGGTCGTTTAAGTATTACGAATTTGACTGCGCCCTCTTAATTGAGAATCATCAAACAGCAAATAAAAAAAAATCAAAACTAATTTAAAAAAGGAATTGCCTTTCCCAAGTTTCCACAGTCTCCTCGAGGTCAAAAACTTAGATTCCACCCAAAATTGAATCCCAAAATTTCATCAAATTGGGAATTGATTTCAGGTACTTAACCCCCCTATTTATGTAGGTACCTGCCGACTGAACTATATGCAAAGACAGACTCGCGAGGTCTACAGCTCACAGAGCCACTAGTTATTATTATTCACTAAATTATATTTTCAGGTTGATGCAACGTGGGAACTCTAACGGACCAAAATACAGACAGTAACACTGATGAAATGCAGGCTAAAAAACGTTACATTATCCTTACAGTTACCTTTGTATCTTTGTTATATGGATGCTACACAGGACTTAGCTTTAAGTCCGAGTTAGTGGAACGAAGTCGTCGTGAGCTATTGCCAACGTTTGCCTCATTTGAAGACTTATCGGAAGCCCCTTCTTTATTACAGAGGCAACCACGATCCACCTCGAAACCATGTCGGATGGAGACCTGTTTTGACTTTACTAAATGTGGGGATGATCCTAAAATATATGTATATCCTACAGAAGGGCCCGTTAGTGCGTCTTATCGCAAAGTATTATCCGTTATAAGAGAATCACGATATGCCACAAGAGACCCTAACGAAGCGTGTTTATTTATACCTGCCGTGGACACGTTAGATGCCGACCCTCTGTCACCGGAACATGTTCCTGATGTTGCTTCCCGGTTGTCGCGGTTGCCTTATTGGAAAAATGGCAGAAATCATTTAATTTTTAATTTATATGCGGGCACGTGGCCTGATTATGATGAAAACGCGCTTGGTTTTGATCCCGGGGATTCAATATTAGCCCGTGCAAGTGCCTCGGAAACAGTGTTTCGGGAAGGCTTCGATATTTCTTTGCCATTGTTCCACAAAGAACACCCTGAGAAGGGAGGAGTACCACCATCAGCTACTGCAAACCCGTTTCCTGCACCACGTAAACACTTACTGGCGTTCAAAGGGAAGCGATATGTTCATGGAATTGGTAGTGAAACTAGAAATTCTCTCTGGCATTTACACGATGGCAACAATCTCATTTTAGTAACTACTTGTCGGCACGGTAAATCGTGGAAAGACCTCAGAGACGAAAGATGCGATGAAGATAATCGTGAATACGATAAGTAAGTTTAAATAAATTCAACGTTGAAGAATGAGCTATTTAAAATGTTTGTACATTCTCAATTTTTTATATTTTCATTGTTCTAGATTTGATTATGAGCAGCTATTGGCGAATTCTACTTTTTGTTTGGTAGCACGCGGTCGTCGGTTAGGCTCGTATCGATTTCTTGAAGCATTAGCTGCTGGATGTGTTCCGGTGTTACTCAGTAATGGATGGCGCTTGCCTTTTGACGAACGCATTGACTGGCGACGCGCTGTGATTTGGGCGGACGAACGGCTTCTACTGCAGGTAGATAGATATTGGTCTTATTCTTCCGGCTTCGCTTACGTTATTAAATAATTGATATTATATTTCATTTTGTTGATCACCAGGTGCCAGAACTCGTACGCTCAGTTCCACCTGAGCGCGTTCTGGCCCTACGGCAGCAAACGCAGCTTTTATGGGAACAATACTTTTCATCGATTGAGAAGATAGTATTTACAACAGTAGAGGTAACGAAAACGAAGATAGTCATTTTTAAGGTCACACTGGAATACAAACATTTTGTTTTTTTATGGCTGTGTTGTTTTTAGATCATATTAGAGAGGATATCAGCGCATAGAACTTCGCGTCAACGAGATGCGCTTATTTGGAATGCCTCTCCAGGAGCACTAGGGTCACTCGTATCGTATGGAGACTCTCGAGCGCACCTGCCCCTGTCAGTTTCCGCGCCGCCCGCTCCGCTCGCGCCTCTAGCGCCGCCCTCGCCGCTGCCCGCCCCCGCTGTGCCTCTGACAGCCCCGCCCCCGACCAACGGTGGCACTTACACTGCTCTACTATACGTACAAACCACTTCACCTGCGCTGCACAAGCTGCTGGCTAACGTAGCCAACAGCGAATTCTGTGAGAAGGTAATACAATTATTTTGAATCGTTTACAATAATTTTAGGCTCAACACCTAATAATTAATCTTGTGCCCAGGTGGTGCTGGTTTGGGACAGTGAACGTGCGGCGCCGTCATTAAAATCATTATCAAGAGTTGCAGGAGATGCTCGTGAACCGCTTCCAGTGTTAGTCATAGACGCTACTACTCATTATCCTGGGTAAACATTGTTGATTTCCTTCGGGTCTATCGGCTAAAACTACTGAAGTTATTGTAAGGTGGCGGCATCTACACACAGTACAAAAACGAGTCATCACCGCGTTTCATTAGATGGCGCTGGTATGAACAAATGTATGGAAACTATGAAATCGTATAGAAACCTACATCTTGCTAACGGAGTTCTCTCAGCGATTCAGCATATATACAACTTCTAACCATGTTCGGTTCCCCGGGCTAATACCACCCAGCCCGCAGGAAGATTTTCCTATCAGTGGCTACCTATCTCCATACTATACCTACCGTACTATCATTCCTACAGCATTCATTTGACAGATGTGTGTGATACACAAGATACACTGCTTCTTTTCTATGGCACAATGTATCACACCCATCTGTCAAATCGAAACTCATTAACTTCAGTGTATTTAGCCGATAACCTGCTTAATGGTCATCTGTTTGCGCGTTAAATGTGTTTTTTTATGTACAATGGGCATAGTGCTTGGCCTTCACCTCACCTGATGTTAAGTGACGATAAGGCCGCTTGAAATCCTCATCACTCAGGAACTGGCTATCTTACCTCTAACAAATTGTTGTTATGGCATCAGACTTACGTAAGATGATGGTAGCTAGGCTAGGCGGACTTGAAATAGGCTCTACCACCAACCAAACCGAGTACAAATGTTCCCCCCTCCTGGGAATCGAATCTGGGACCCCTGCATCTTACACGGTTGGGCGAACCACTAGACCACAAAGAGGCAGTAACATCATCTGATCATCTTGTTCTAGGGAAGGGGTTTCGGCGAGGTGGAAACCTCTTTGGGCGGTCCCTACTGCTGCCGTGTTTTCGCTTGATGGAGACGCGCCTCTGCTCGCAGAAGAGTTGGACTTCGCATTTAAAGTGTGGCAGCATTTTCCTGAAAGAATAGTCGGATACCCAGCTAGGAGTCATTATTGGGATGAAGCTAAGGTAAGAAATTATTGTGATCATATAAATGGAAGTGTGATATAGAATTACGTAATATTGATGTTCGCTAAAGATAGCTTCAGTTTAAATCCTGCACAAAAAAGTCCATAGTGGGTGTAAAAAATGGTGGCTTTCAAATTAGTAGGTACTAAAGTACTTATTCTCATCGCTTTTTCAAATTGAAAAACTGGTCATCATTCTTCTTTATTACATCACAATTCACAACTGACCCAATATCGATTTAAATACTAAAGTACCGACTTGCGTCGCTTTTTTACACGACTGCCCAAAGCAAAAAGAGTGTATATGTGTTCAGGATTCATGTATGTTTGTGGGTATGTGAGTTTCTTTATTCCATCATAACTTCTAAATGCCTGAACTGATTTAGATAAATGGGGTATCGTTAGAATCCTTACAGCATCCCGAGTGAAACTGGCTATATTTTTTTTTATAAAAAATCAATATGGCGATTGTACGACGCCATTTTCAATAGTGAAAAAAAAAGTTTTCTTCTATTATTACAATGTGGGCATCAAATGAAAAGCCTTGATGCTCATCACATTCCAAAACTATATAATATGTCACTAAAATGCGTGAAATAAAAATTTATAAATAAAAAAAAAATAGTATAAACACGACTGCCCTGCCAATAACGAACTAAAAAGTTAAACAACAAGTGTCATTGCAGTCGGGGGACCTCTTTGATTAAAAATTGTTCCATAATAAGGTCCCCCGACTGCAATGACACTTGTTGTTTAACTTTTTAGTTCGTTATTGGCAGGGCAGTCGTGTTTTTATTATTTTTTTAATTTATTTATTTTTTATAATAGGTACTTACTCAGCAATGACTCGTTATTGTAGTTATACCTTCTTCATAGTAATTGCCGTTTTGTATGAAGAATTTTAAAGAAGTTGCATTTTCAATACTAACATTTTCCATATTTCTTTAACAACTATGAACACTAATGTTCTAAAACTTTTACCTATGGACGAATGTTTCGACACATAAGTTAAAAAAATATATCAGCTAAGTTATCTACATCGATTTAAGTGGTAATTTCTGCTGACAAAAAAAGAAGTCACTTTTAGGATACCTTTAAAGATAGAAAATCAGAAATATTTTTATGCTGATAGTTGGTCATCAATCATGATCATAATTTGAAATCATATAAAACAACTGACGCATAGAAGATTATGAGGGTCTCTGTGTGTTAGAAAAAATCTGCAATGTCATACTTAAACCTATTTATTTCGGATTTAATGGTCACACAACTCAGTCATGTCAACGGTCGGTCAAATTTCAATACAAGTTTTGATAGTTACGTGACGCGTCAGTCGCCGGCAAGTCAAGGATACCTTTAAAGATAGAAAATCAGAAATATTTTTATGCTGATAGTTGGTCATCAATCATGATCATAATTTGAAATCATATAAAACAACTGACGCATAGAAGATTATGAGGGTCTCTGTGTGTTAGAAAAAATCTGCAATGTCATACTTAAACCTATTTATTTCGGATTTAATGGTCACACAACTCAGTCATGTCAACGGTCGGTCAAATTTCAATACAAGTTTTGATAGTTACGTGACGCGTCAGTCGCCGGCAAGTCAAAACTTGAAATTTGATAGACCGTTGACATGACTGAGCTGTGTGAACGATCCCTAATTGTTCGGGCGGTTTTGTCGTAACAGGGCGCTTGGGGGTACAGCAGTAAATGGGGTGGAGCGTACTCCATGGTGCTGCCGGGGGCGGCGCTGGTGCACCGTGCGACGCTCGCGCTGTACGGGGCCAGCGCGCCCGCGCTGCGGCACGCCGTGCAGCGCGCGCGCAACTGCGAGGACATCTTGCTCAACTGTCTCGTGGCGCACCTCACGCGCCGCCCGCCGCTCAAGCTCGCGCAGCGCCGCCGGTACAAGGCGCCGCACCACCGCTACAAGTACGTAACATTTACACTAGGGAGGGTGGGGATACACACAGCCGGACTGCGAGGACACTTGCTCAACTGCCTCGTGGCGCACCTCACGCGCCGCCCGCCGCTCAAGCTCGCGCAGCGCCGCCGGTACAAGGCGCCGCACCACCGCTACAAGTACGTAACATTTACACTAGGGAGGGTGGGGATACACACAGCCGGACTGCGAGGACACTTGCTCAACTGCCTCGTGGCGCACCTCACGCGCCGCCCGCCGCTCAAGCTCGCGCAGCGCCGCCGGTACAAGGCGCCGCACCACCGCTACAAGTACGTAACATTTACACTAGGGAGGGTGGGGATACACACAGCCGGACTGCGAGGACACTTGCTCAACTGCCTCGTGGCGCACCTCACGCGCCGCCCGCCGCTCAAGCTCGCGCAGCGCCGCCGGTACAAGGCGCCGCACCACCGCTACAAGTACGTAACATTTACACTAGGGAGGGTGGGGATACACACAGCCGGACTGCGAGGACACTTGCTCAACTGCCTCGTGGCGCACCTCACGCGGTGGGCCGTTCTAGCTCGCGTAGCGCCGCCGCTACAAGTACGTTAGTGCTGGCGCAGAGTGGGAGCGGGGCGGAGCAGATCCGCTCTATGTTTCTCTTTCTATGCAAGGGGATGGAGAGAGAGAAATAGAGCGGATCCGCTCCGCTCCGCTCCCATCACTCTGCGCGTGCACCATTTACACAGGGAGGGTAGGGATATAGGTGTCGCAACTGCGAGGACATCTGCTCAACTGGGCAACTGCCTCGTAGCGCACCTCAGTGCTCCTTCGAGCGGGTGCGGGCGCTCGGGTCTTGGCGTCTTTACGTTCACAGACGTGGCGGGTGAAACTAATTATCTTGAAACCTGATAATAAAGTCATATTTCGTCGTTTGCGAATGTCGTTAGTTGATCTGAAACAAGAAAGTAAGAAAGAAATTTCTTTCTATCTGATACAAGCTGATAACCGTGCTTTTTGTCAACAAAAAGACGTCCTAAAACTAGTAGGTAGGGTAAAATTGGTCAATTAAAAAGACACTATACTTTGTTAAATTATAAATTATTTCTTTTCAAAAATAACAAAAATGTTGTTATCTAAAAGGCAAGGTTTATGAATTATAATTTCAGTTATCGAGATCATTAATTTATCTGTTTTTATTTGGATTTGTAAAATAACTAGCAATTAACTTTATAATGGTCATTACGTTAGTTGATAAGTTATAACGAGTTGTGTGTTTTTAGGTACGTGCGTAAACCTTAGAAATGACCATATTGAGATATTGGAATAGAATTTAAGTTTTCGCTAGTACTATTATTTATTCTGTGGTTTTATCATTTATTTCAGGTCCTCCTGGAGCGATCCCGAACACTTCGTTCAGCGGCAATCTTGTCTAAACACATTTGCTACAGCTTGGGGCTACATGCCACTGCTGCGATCTGTCCTCAGACTAGATCCTATTTTGTTCAAAGATCCCGTATCTACATTAAGAAAAAAATATAGAAAGATGGAACTAGTGACATCATAATTCAACTTTACACAAACCTTTATCTAGAGGACGATTACACTATTTTAGAAAAGTTATTCTTCGATTGGATTGGATCATACATACACTCGACGTCAGAAAAATCGCACCTTCGAAAATAAGTTTAGTCTTGGCCATCTGCTATTGCTGGATAACGTTTTATTTTGTAAATGATTTGTAAAGTACATTTAATGAGCCTTCAATTAATAACTGTTTGATTTAATTAACATAACAGTTACCATATGCGCCATGGCGGCGGGAAATAAAGCGGGGTCAATTCAGGTAATACGGGTAAATTCGCTATCGAGATGATGGAGAAACACGCTTCAATAGTTCAATTAAAAAAAGGAATACCCAAGATGGATACTATTCCCCATGAAGTTGCTCAAATATTCCAAAAAAATGAGGCAATGTTATGTTGCTCGGAAACTGAATCTCAGTAATTTGTAGTATTCCAATGGTTTCTAGAAACTGTTAGCTATGCTATGTCCGAAGGGGAAGAAGTATTAACAACACTTACCATTAAATAAGGTAGGATTAAATTAACTTTGAAGATTTCTTTTAAAAGGTGCGATTTTTCTGACGCGGAGTGTAGTTAATATAAAAACGAATGTAATAAAATAAACGACTTCAGGGTATACATGGAACCATGGAATAACTGGAGGATTTGAAATACCCAGTACATGATAATTTTTAATCTTAGCAGTAAAGTCGCACGTATATAGTAATCTTGTCAATAAATATCGGCAATTAATCATTAAATTGTATCCACATTTATCGTAACTGCAGATTTTTAAAAGAGATATCCCGACCAGCCCCCCGGTAGTATGACCATCGAAACACGATATAAATATAGCGTGATATAGCATTTTATCGCCACTCAACTGTCAAAATCCATTGTCTTCTGACAGTTAAACGTGATAAATTGCTATATCATATCTCATTTCATTGGTCGGTCATGCAGGAACAAGAACCGGAACCGCTTACCGTTAAAGGGGTTTTTGATTGGGTATTTCATAGAATTGTTTTCAAAAACCCTATCAATACGGTCACCCTATCGAAAGGGTAACCCAAGTAAGGACTTACCGAATACGAAAACCCTATCGGGGAAACCCAATGAAGGCTTTGTGAAGGGGTTTTAAAACGTGTTCAAGCAATTTATACCTAGTGCCACCTGGGGCCGTACCGGCTAACGAATCGAGCTTCGAAAAGTCTGCCGGGTTTCATATTAAAACAGATAAATCGAGCTCCAATTGGGCCAAAATGACGAACTCTAATTCATGAGGTCACACAAACATCCATATCTTCCAAATAACTTCAACAAATAGTACAATACGAAATTCCTTACTTCAATTTATCTTTTTAAATTTGAAACTCGGCAAATTTTCCGAAGCTCGATTCGTTAGCCGGTACGGCCCCTGGGCCGAAGGACCAGAACCGCTTACCGTTAAAGGGGTTTTGATTGGGTATTTCATGAACCGCTAACCGTTAAAAGGGTTTTTGATTGGGTATTTCATAGACTTATTTTCAAAAACCCTATCAATACGGTAAGCATGACGTCGACTAACTCTAAAGAAAGGGAAACCCTATCATTTGGTAAGATTTTTAATAGGGTTTCCCTAACAATTGGGTTAACCAAAAAAAGGAGTTTTCCGGTCCCTGTGCAGGAAAGACAGTTAAATGTAAACTGCTTATCGCATTTCAATGGTCATGCTAGGAGGGCTGCGGTGTGGGTGGGTCTATCGGCTAAAACAATGAAATTAATGTAAGCTTTGATTCGACAGTTAAAGAGTCCCAGCTAATCTATCGCCTAACTTACATTGCTATCGTAATCGCTTTGATTTGATAGATGGATATAATACATTGCTACTTTTCTTTGGTAATTTTTTATTTATGCCAAAAAGAAGCAGGCGAGGATCCAGCCCTCAAAAAAGGTTGTGGTCACAGCCATCCGGAAATCGGCCAAGTGCGAGTCGAACTTTATAATCATATTCTATAGTTTTGCAAACATCGAAATGTCAAAACTGATCACAGATCACACAGTGAACTGACATAATATAGCATCAAAATGACATCTTCCGCCATTCACAAGTTATATTGTTCCTTCCAAAAAACAAAGCATTTTAGAGAAATTTGATGTTTAGAAACTGTTTATCTGTCTTTGTGTAGGTACCTATTTTTTCATATAAGTACACACGAACGTAGCCCAGAATACATTTTGGGACATCTCTTTTATAATAATAATACTTAAATTACTACTTGACCATAAAAAGTTGTCAAAAATTTAGGGCGCCACTTTCTATGCAAACAAGTCAAAATCACAAATAATTTGGCAACAATTCTTATCGAATGAGGATTAGTGGCGTTAGAGGTGTTAGAGTTTATCAAGCCGCCTGTAAGGCCTCTAACTTGGTTTAACGACTGTTATCAGATGACAACAGCCGGGACCGACGGTTTAACGTGCCCTCCGAAGCACGGAAGCGCTCAGTTGTAATGCCACTTTAACGGTCATCCATCCGACACCTGACCGGATCGAGCGTTGCTTAACAAACGTGATTGGGTACGATCAGTCTGCCAAGTTCCGCCATGAGCGCTTCACTTTTACAATACTGGACATTATGTATTGAAAATTTTTTGTTTCATTTTATTTAATTTCCACTCTTTCTGGCCGAACTGTACATACATAAGTTACGTACGACCATTTTACACAAACTTCTAGTCCGAAATGTATGGGAGCTTTGCTATAGCCGCTATTAATTTTTACTTTTTTGTTTTTAACAATAAACACTAGTATAAAATGAACTAATAATGTAATGTCAAAAAAATTTTTCTAATAGGGTAAATAACTTTACGACAACTTTTTATTTTTATTTCATATTGTTTTTTTTTTGTCAATATTGTCCATCTGTTTTGTTCTGTCCCGTCCTGTCCATCACTACTATCCCCGTCAATTGGTAATGCGCCTGGCGGCCATGATTTTAACCTCAAAAACGAAAAACAATTGTATAATTTTTATATTCCTAGACTAGACCCTATCTTATTAAAAATAATAATTCAGTAATGAATATATTATATTGGGTACGTATCAGAATGTCTAAAGTAAGAATGTCTAAACTTAAAATGGCAAAGTTTAAAATGTCAAAAATTTGAATGTCTAACGATTAAAATGTCAAAAGTTCAAAATGTCAAAAACGAAAATGTCAAACGGTCAGATAGTCCTAAATAAAAATGTCTAAGTTCAAATGATCAAAACTTAAAATGTCTAATAGTCCAAATACCCATAATGACGTATAGAATTTACTTATTTTCTTTCATTTAGGTACCTTATTAATTAGTTTAAAAAATAGGCTTGTTTCCACTAAGAATAAATCGGCTAGCATAAGGTTTCTAATGATTAATCATGTTAAATAGTAACCAAAAAAAAAACACTTTTTTCATTAAATTAAATAAAGATTACCAATATTTACGAAAAATAAAATCGGCAAAATTGGCCATTTAATCACGTGACACCAATCAGAGACGCGTGACGTCACGCCTCGCGAAACATTTGTCGTTGCTGTCATTTTTAATGACGACGACGACGACGTTTTCGAATAAAAACAATTGACGGTCATAAACAAACACGAATGTTTCGCGAGGCGTGACGTCATTCAAGACGCCATGACAGTTTTGGCCTTTTTCGATGTCATTTTGAGTTCATTGCTTAAAACGCAAAATTCATAGGTAAAATGACTTATTTTTCTTAAAATAATATATTTTTGGGGTAAAATAGATACCAAACTTTATTTTTAAACTATTTTCCAAATTTTGTCAACTAGCCTATTGCGTGTTAACCTCTGTGCCTCTGCCGCACATCACCATTGCCGCGCTGCTCCCTGATTCAGTAGCCGGCGAACAAAATCCACCAATTGAGTTTGAAATAGATTTTTTCTGGCGCTTCGCCGGCCGCTGCCGCGGCACGCTCGCTTCGGTCGCTCGGCTCGCGCGCTGGGTTCATGTCAACCTAACATGCTCGTCGCTACGGTCTTCGTACCTATCTCGTGACCTACGGTCTTCGTTTTCTAAGTCCCAGTAGACTAGTTTAGACTCATTTCCAGCAGCTAAATTTGCTATAAAGCATTTCCGGCGAAGCCCAAAGACACCTCCACAGACTTAATTAACCTCAAAGAAGGCGATTCGTTTTAAGATCCAACCTAATTCAAATAAATCATTGTGAACTTAAGACATAATGACCATTGATATTTTAACTCGTCAAGTATTTGATACGTTTGATACTTTGAATTTTGTTATTTTGAAGTTAGACATAATGATTTTTGACATTTTGAACCATTTGAATTTTAATTTTTGACAAAGTTTAACTTTGCCATTTTAAGTTTAGACATTCTAACTTTAGACATTCTGATACGTACCCATTATATTAGATTACTTACATATATTAGAATTTTCTTCATACAAACGAGGTAACTTCAAAGAAAAATAAGTAATACTTAGTACATACGCGGTATAATATGATGCCTTTATAGCGCGGACAGCAAGGACTGCAATGAAGACCAAGCTTAAAAGCCGAGAGCGTAGTTAAGCTTAGCTCGAGGCATCATAACGTGGCCATCATATCGTGGCCAGCAGTGCAGTCACCATGATAATAATAATAATAAAATAATTTATTTGCTAGAACATGGCGTTCTTTCCACTTGATACCCCCATTGGTTACATTGCTGTCTTATGAATAAAATAGTCCAACATATTCTATCGAGTAGTTCGATGTGGAAATTAATGTATGTATGTCACATGTTTTTAAATGTATATTTCGTACAAATTCATGATTAAGTATATCACAATCATGTCAAAATTTCACAAACATACCGAACCAAATAGCCTTAATAATTAAATATAAATACATTAATGTTAAAATCCTAATAAATTTTCGTTATGTCAATAAAATAGTTTTAATTACAACATGTCATATTTACTAAAAATGAGTGCAGCGTGTTGCCTCACCATCGGAGGACCGCGGCAACCTCGACTTTGTTCAAAGAAGGTTGTCAAAATAATGACCATATTACAAGCATTTTTTATTAAAACACTATTATACATAATATTCTGTCGTAAAACTTAATATTATATTATTGCGCTATACTATAGCTATAGCGCACCTGACGACCCTCCGTGGGTAAGCCCCCGACAAGGTGGACCGCCGTGAGGGTGAAGGTCGCGGTTCGCCGCTGGATGCGGGCGGCGCAGGACCGATCGTCGTGGAGATCCTTGGGGGAAGCCTGTGCCTAGCAGTAGGTGTCGTGCGGCTGATATGATGATAATGATGATACTATAGCTATAACGGCCATAGCAAAATTCCCATACATCTCGGTCAAGAAGTTTGTGTAAAATTAAAATTATTACAAAAGAGATGTCTCAAAATGCAGGTATTCTGTGCTACGTCCATGTACAGTGTATAAAAAAATAGGTAAAGCTGTGTGCGCGTGCATTATATAAAGTATACATACATTAATAATTGTTATAAATCACCTAAATAATTATAATATTTGAAACGATGTTAAAGTTAGCATTTAAGTATATCTATCTACTTATACCAAATATTAGCTATAAGTGTTGACTAAATGGATGTGGTTTAAATGGTTAGCAAAATATTTGTATTTTGGTGAGCAGAAAAATATATTCTGTTAGCCAAAATGTTTGGCTAGCCAATATTTTGTAAATCAATCGGCAATTTGTCATTGGTGAGCAATTCAGTGATCAACGTTAAATAATGGTAAGCCCACTGACGTCCATTATACAAAGAACGCTGGACTGGACAGGCTATTGTCATGAAATGACAGCAATTTTTTGTGTTCTAAATAATTAGTTCCAAGTACACTCACTACTGCCATAGTATAGAATCTACTGCTCTCAGCGCCAATATGGCGAATTTCAAATCGGTACTAACGATTGGTGACGTTCGCCTGTCCAGCGTACTTGTGTAATGGATGTCAGTGGGTAAGCCACGTTAAATAAAATAAATACCTACGTCGTTTCTGGCTCTTAAGCCCGCCGATTGACAATTTTTCCGTCAATTCCATTGTTGGAGCAATTGACAATCGCTTCAATTGCACGCGTAAACTATCAATTTTTCCGTCAATGGGCGTCAATTGCGGAAAAATTGACAATCGCAATTGATCGTTACCGGTGGGCTTTATGGGGTATGGATTATGGGGGTGGTGTAAGGGGAGTGGGAGTGCCACGTCCCTACAACATCTCCCTAACCCCTACCCCTCCCCATCAGTTTTCTCTGCTAACCAATTTTAAAATGTTTAGATATATTGCTCTGCTGTTTATTAAATTGCTGACGATTTTAAAATTTGGGATTTTGCTAGCCAAATAATAAATTAAACTATTTTTTTTTGCTAACCATTTAGATTAAAGGCGTTGACGAAAACTGCATTTCATACCAACTTTCAAGTCCTTATTTTAATGATACTTCATATGCATAAACAAGATAGGTACTATGGGCAACAGCGTCGCTTAACCAGTTTGCAACAAAATTCGTATGCGCGCGTATCGCCCCTGCACGAACTAAACGTATGTGACAGCGGGCGCGGCGTGCAAGCGATTTTAACCTTAGCAGTGGTTAAGCGACGCTGTTGCCCATGGTACATAGGTCTAAAAAGTTAGTTAGAATATTTTTGAAGTGTCTTTAAATAAAAAGGTAATTGGAAATTTGTTTCTATAGCAAATTTAAAATCGGTCTAATTTACGTATAGCTGTAACACAAATTATCGAAACTGTTTTCAACTAACTTTTTAGACCAATGTATTCTGCTTATGTGTATGAAGTTTCATTAAAATCGGTTCATACATTTCGAAAAGGACTTGAAAGTTTGTATGAAATGCCGCATTTCCTCAACGCTCTTTATGGCAGATCAAAAAATACTTTCTGATTAAATTAGGTATCCGAAGACTTTTGTTATATTTATTTATTTCAAAAAAGAAAGTTTATATTACAATGAAATGAGAAACATTACCTATGTTTCGATAAATAGAAACCTAGTCTAAAGAAAATTGTAAATAGGTAATTATTTGTTGAATTAAATTATTCCATAAACAGGTACTTACTCGTTTTACTTATAATTTTTTTTCTTAAATTCAAACAAAAAGGGAACGTACGGTACTATCACAGTTTTACAATTCATACAGGTGGGCAACGCCTTTGATATTGGACGATACCGCAGTTAGTACACACCGTAAGTTAGTTCGTATCACGAAAGATGACCACAAATGGCGCCCATCTTCGCATCATAACTCATGAAGAGAAGATTTACGACAAAATAATAATTCATATTCATATAGATATATATTTTTTAATTAAATATAATACGAAATATTATTTTGTCTTAAGTCTTTTCTTCGCGAGTTATGATGTGAAGATGGGAGCTATTTGTGGTCATCTTTCGTGATTCGAACAATACTACATGTTATAGCAATTGAACTAATTTGATCGTTTCAAAAAGAAACGCCATATTGTAAAACATATTTTCTCATGAACTATTAGATTTATCAAAAATTTCACTAGAAGCAAATTGTAACATAATTGCATTATAAAGTTTTTGTGGAGCACTTATTATTTTTGAGTTATCTTAACAATAATAATTTCTTCGACAAAAAAAATCAGAAGTAGCCGCCATTTGGATTCTTTTGTAAGGACAGTTTAGCCCTGCTCAACACTAGTTATGAACAGTCTACAGAACTGTTTTCATCATGTGGCCAAATTTTATCAGGACTTGTAACACACATGATTAATTTATATGGTGATTCATAACTTTAGGTTTATTTGTCCCATACATATGTAAAGCTAACTGCATTTGCAACAGTTTGAGCCTAACCCGAGTATTCTAGGTCCATTGATTAGAGACCTACAGTCAGTTGCAAGAACGATCTTTAAAGTTAATGCGTCACTAAAGGTATCACCGTCCTTTACTTCTTTTAAAAGAAGAAAAAGCTGGCGATACATTTAATGAAGCATTAACTTTAAAGATCCTTCTTGCAACTGACTGATAGCTAGTCAAAGATGGTAATTTATTTCGAAAGTGAACTCTATGCTCTCGGCGCGCGATGAAAAAAATTTTTTCCGCTATTTATTAATTGTAAAGGTACTTCAAAGTTATACTATTTCAAATCTGCATTAAATAGACATTGATAACGTATTTTTTGTTTCGAAATAAATGCACCAGTTTAATGTTTACGGTGACTAAAAGTAAAAATATGTAGGTAGTTGAATATTTTTGTTATTGAAAAATTTTTCAGAAACTGCTACATAAATTACATTTTTTTATACTAGAAATGAATTATACGTTATTGATTAATCCGAATTTGATACCACATTTGACCTATTCGCTAAACCGGGACAGTTATAATTTTTAGAATGAAGCCGGGCGGAACGCTACTTTAACCCGCCGCCGTTTGGATTTATATGTAAGGATAGTTTGGCCCAGCTGAAGCCTACAGATACTGATCTGTAGGCTTCAGCTGGGCCAAACTATCCTTGGAAACTGTTCCAACATGCGGCCAAACTTTATCACGCCTTGTAACTCCCAATTTTTTTTTGTATAGACGTTCATACCTACTACTACGACTTTTTTGAAAATAGACAAAAAGTAATTTTACTTTTCATACAAATGTCTGAACAGCTTGTATGAAGGCGTTTTTTTTGTCTGTTTTCGGAAAAGTTCTAGAACAAATGTTGTTGTTTATGATGTTAGTAATCTACTCCTACGAGGTTGTTAGTGTTTTACAAATAACCCTGTATAATCTGACCTTCATATTATCAAGACGCACGGTGCCGCGCATGTCGTGCGATACGAGCAACGAAAGAAGGAACCTGTGCCCATCAAGTCTGTGGTCAGTAGATTTTATTTTTTTCTGAAACCAAAAAGTGAATCTCAATGTCGAGGAGGCAAAAAGTGAATCTCAATGTCGAGCTAAGTATAAAATGTTTTAATGTAGGTAACTGTCAAAATCCCTGAATCTATCAGAAGTTCTCCCAGCAAAAGAGCTTATTAGATCATCCTGAATATCGGATCCGATATGAAGTCTGTCCTAAATTCAGAGAAGTGTAATTGCATTCAGGAAGGTAGTGTCCGATTTAGGATCCTAGTTAGGATAGAAATGGTCTCCGACGTAACGGATGCTACATCGGAAGCAATTAGGACAGTGTAATCGCATTCAGGACGCTCGGCTCTCCGATACAGTAGTACCACAGTATTTAGTCATACAGTCAGTCAACGCCTTTTATATTGGCGAAAAAAAGCCGCCGTTCGTCTAGACTAGACAGTTGGCGGAACGACTAAAAGTGTCAGGGCTGTCACTATGTGATTTGCTTTTTTGAATTTCAAAAAAGTAAAGATATAAATTGGGTAAGTACTTGAAAATTCAACTTCAATGGAACCAATTATATCCTTAAAGATAAATATTTTTTTTAAATCAGTTTACAAATTACAGAATTCTGTGGTAAGTACGTAACGTAGGCAACAAACACTAAAAAAATATGCAACCTAAACATCCTTTTTTTGGTGTTGGTTATTTATAATCGACATATATATTTATTTACCAAATCACCAAATATATAAACGTACGGCGGCGTACGGAACTAAATACTTTTTAGGCTGTGGTAGGTAGCACAGTCGCACGACTCATGTACTTATGTCTCAAAACAATCTCAAACCACTTTGAGTAACAACTGTATGATCGTTAAGCTGTGATATCGGATACGTTATTCAGGATGGTCTAATTGGCGACTGAATTTCTCGTCCTAAATCGGACTCTGAATTCCGGATCCGTTATTCAGGAAGGTGTAATAAGCTCTTTAGTCTCCTTCAAAAAGAAAGTTTATGTCTTACTCTTAGAAAGATCATAGGTTATGTGAAATCATCGATATTTGTATCTCCTTCTTATATATTTTGATAAAATTGTAGATTATTATTTATACATATTATATTATATTTATGTTTTTATATATACAATATGTATTAAATTATATGTTTTGTTGTATTTAATGCTATTTTACCTTTTGTACCGCCTTCATTGATATCTGTTTCCTAAAGGTTAACTGGGAGAGAATGCTTTTAGCATTAAGTTCGCCTTTTGTAACATTTGTTTTAAATGTACAATAAAGTTTTTTAAATAAATAAATAAAAATCAATTAATCGCCACAATATCTTATCATAATTATCATTGTGTAATAATAATATTTATTATGCAAGCAAATATCGTGTTTCGGTTGGTCCATGCATGCTACGGAACTATATAATATAGTATCCTATCCTACTGTATTGAGGGCTCACCTACTATATTTTTTGAAAAAATATATAGTAGGCAAAACTACTATATTTTTTCAATTGAAAAAATTAATCAAAAGCAGCAAGAAAATATTACTTATATGCACATAAGTAGGTAATTGCTTAATAATTTTTGTGTTTAAACATATGTGTTTATGTTATGGTTGTTGAATAAATTATGAAAATGTTAGTATGAAAAATGCAACTTCTTTAAAATCCTCCATACAAAACGGCAACCTACTATATTTTTTGGACTTTTTCGCCATCTACTATATTTTTACAAGTAATAATCTTCTTAAAAATACTATATTTTATGCAAAAAAAGTTGGCAACCCTAGCTACGGAGGGGAGGCCGATTTATACGTTTCTCCCTCAGAAAAGACATCAACGCGTGCTAGTAGATTGAGGGCTTTCCTTGCTAGGTCAACAAACTTTTTCTATAGTTACTAATTCCTTTGATTTCTATTAATAAAGTTTATTAAATCCTCATTATCATCATATCAGAGTATGATCTCGAATTTATAATGACCGATTGAAAAATTATAGTGTGCTGTACAATTATACCTTCACAAAAGTAAAGGTTAGTTTCCGGATAAGTTTCTAAGTAATTAAATGAATTGACAAATAATTTTACATAAGTTTAAGTTACACCAGAAGACGAGGTGCTATCCGAAATCTAAAGCAGGCTCCTATTTAGATTTTTACTGTATAAGCCATTATTACTTATGTAATGTATCAGTGACAGTTTAATTTTATGAAAAAAGAAGGACTATCGGTATTTAGTAATAAGTAGATGCTATTATAATGCTACTTAATGAGGATTCCTGATTATCAAATATTAATGAACCCGTAGACCGGTTCGTTCAACTGCATTAAATCGGTAGCATTGCATAAGTGGAACGCAAGCTGACATAACTAAGACTTCGCAAGACTCCAGCTACGGCCTTGGCCCCGATGGTGCCGCGCCGGTGCGAGCGCGCTCCTGTGGACACCTCGCGCAGTGCTATCGGTAACTCCGCGCGTTCAGCCGCCGTGCGCCAGCGCATTGCGCCTCCATATACTCGCGCGTGCTTGGACGCACGTAAGTAATCGATTCTCATTAAATATAATTAGGCACCATAGTTGTCTTAACTACGTTTACGTAACATACAAAATAAATTACCTAGGTAATTCCTGTTTTGAAATTAGTCAATCCAGTTTGACCTCTGTACACGGTACCTTACCTTGTTAATTTCTTTGCCTTCTCGGGGTTGCTTGTGAACTTGTGATGTTGTGATTTATGTGTTTATTATTGAATTTATATTTTTTTGTTTTGTGTAGTGTTCGTGCAATTCCACTCAAGTACCTATAGTAGGTAATGACATCGTGAATCAGGTAAAAATTTACACATTTTAAGGACATGATTTTTTCAAGATTTGAATTTCAAATTCTTAAAAAACTTGTTGAATTTTGATTGAACAAGTTAGCAAATTATTTTATTGCTAATACTAAGTAGTACAAACAACACACCTTTATAACAAAGCTCCCCATTATGTAGGTAGGTAGATTTAATTCTGATCTTGTTGCAGCCATGCCAATGTGGGTACATGACATCCTTATTACAACCTTTGCATGTAAAGGGTGGCGCAAAAGTAAAGACCCTATTTGGTTCAGCTATAACATTTTTTCTAAATTAGAAAACTAGATTTAGGTTTTTTTAAATGTATATTTGTGCCATGCATTTAAAGATGATGTCTTTTAAATGGTGACCTCCAGAGTTGATACACATTTGAGCCCTATTTATGACATTTTGCATAACTTGCCGTAACACTTCCTGCGATATGTTCGTTATTTCTTGACGAATGTTTTCTTTTAGAGCTGCGAGAGTCTGTGGCTTGTTCACATACACCCGAGATTTCAAAAAACCCCAAAGAAAGAAGTCTGGACTGGTCAGTCCTGCCGGACGGTGGGGAGATCGTCGACGAAATTCACGTTGTGTTCTTATCACTGATGAATTATTCCGTAAGAACATTGACACAATTATTCCACGTTCTTGGGGAGTAAAACGGTCCATGTTTATTTTCAGTGTATTTTATATTTGTTCACTACACAATTTTCAACAACAGAATGACAGAAAATGTCATATAAAAAAAATAAAAGTATATTCTTTAGTGCCAGTACTTTTGCGCTACCCGTTATTACAATTACTTTCCTACATTACAAGCTTAGCAATTTCAAGGATTACGAGACTCATCATCTGGTAGAACAGGTGTGGTGTCGAAGTCTAATCGAATATTTCAAAGTTGAAATGATATTGCCGCTCCCTTAGAATAAATACCGTTAGGTATTAACCTAGACACCATCGTGCTAGGTGTTAACCTAGAACGATAGTTCTCTACAAAGCGCACTGTCAATAGTGAGGCAACTAAAACAACCAAAATGGCTCCGTTTTCAGATTGTTAATCTACATTATTACCTAATCATGTCGATTAAGTACAAAACAGTTTCAATTCTCCCACATTTATAAGACTAGTTACTATATTATTGGGTTTCAGTTACGTTTAGTTAACGTATGAAGGATATAAATTTGAAAACTAAGCCATTCTGGCTTGGTATTAGTTGCCTCACTTTGCATACGAAGACACGGCTTCTAGGTGTTATTATTCTAAGGCCACTCCCCTAAAATCTGCTTAATCAAGAAATATGAAAGGAAATATAGTGTCCTCGGTTTAAAGTTAAGAAACGAGGAAATCAACTACAAAGTTAGGCGCACAACGTTGCTTCCGAATAAATACGCACCTTTATTTAACATCATGTTTCAATAGTACCAATTGTATGGCTACAGCTATACTTACGTACGTATACTTGTAGGTACTTACCTAAGTACTATGCGAGCCAAATAAGAATAGGACTGTCAAAACAGCCATTTTTGTTTGCGTTTCACTTCCACTTTAGGGGTGTAGCATGTGCAAGAAAAGGAAAAAAGATCAAGATTGCCGTTTGACAGTACTATTCTTATTTGGCGCGAATTAGTACTTATACTACAGGGTTATTTGTAAAACACCAACAACCTCGCAGGAGTAGATTACTAATATCATAAACAACAACATTAGTTCCACGACTTTTGCGAAAACAAACAAAAAATTTACTTTCCATCTTTCCATATTAATATCCGAACAGCTGATCGAGTTTCGTATGAAAAGTCGATTATTTTTTGTCTGTTTTCGGAAAAATCGTAGTAGTCGTTAGTAATCTACTCCTGCGAGGTTGTGTTAGTGTTTTACAAATTACCCTGTATAGGTATAAGTTACTTTATATCAAAGACAGAATTTTCACTGATATAAGACTAGCGAAATGAAAGAACTTTAATTTCAAATTGAAGTTAGCTGTACCTATGTAATTTGCTGTGTTACTGTTGCACATTGTGACATCACAACACTTTGTTGAGATTTTCCTAGTAGGTACAGATTACGGAAGCTTTACATTGCATCTTATAACAAGTTTTTACACGATTCTCACATCTTACTACCTAATGTATGTATTGTAAGTAAGACCAACCATAGTTTCCTTTACATTGTACTTATTATGTAATGTACCTTCAAGGTTCACATTTGATTGGTATTTGTTTTCATAAAACTAATATTATGGGAGGTTCATCATGAAAAATTTTACCATTATTCAAAGTACCAAAATACCGGAACTTTATTTCGCATTGACATTTAGGTAATTGGCCTTCTTGTTCGCCTGATTATTTTCTTGGGGGATATTTGAAAGAGAAGGTCTTTAATAATAAGCCACAAACAAGCAAGCAGCTGAAGAAGAATTTTCGAGCAGAAATTATTTCAGATAATAGTTCTGTAAAATGCTCTAAGGAACCTGTCTTTGCGAGGTTGAAAATGGCAGACATTTGCAGGACGTGATCTTATAGAAATGGCATAAAATATTTCCATGAACCATAATTTCATACTGCATCTCAAAATAAAAATTCAAAAGTAGGTAGGTATTTTCAATGCATTCGTGACTTTTGCGCCACCCTGTATAACTAATAGAACTATGATGTATTCTGTGGACTCCGAGTTTTTCTGTCTTTTGCTTTCGTATCCCAGTCCTTACCGGCTACTTTGATTATTTAATCAAACCATCGTTTGTTGATCTAAGTACCTCTTTTTCTTTTTAGTGTAGGAAAGGAAGGTAATGGACACCACAGTAAATCCTTAGAAGACGAAACTTTACAGTATGATAACATAACATAAATGAAACATATTTTTTAAATTATCCACAAATCGATATTTTTTTGTTTTTGGATATTTGTTCATAGGTTTTGGTTCATACTATTATTAAATCGCTGCAAAGTTTCATCGACTGAGGATTTAATGTTGGGGTCTCCATACAAAAGATCGCTTCATTTCCTACACTATTTGTGAGTTGGTCCTTTCCATGTAGTAGGTACTCTATACTTATTCACTTATCTACACACACACTTGTTTGTCCATAAGACTTTGAATGTTAATAATAATTTGTGTCTTTTGAAGGTTTTCACAGAGCACCGCTGAGTAAACACACGAGATGGCGCAAGGAGCGAGAAGGGCACTGCTCGCTGCGCTCATGGTCACCACTCTCGTCGTACCCCACTTCACTGCACAACCGGTGAGCGGTGAAAACAACTATAATAAATCGTGAAATTTTGATCATTCATTTGGTTCCCGCAGTGGGGTGGTTCCACTCGTGATTACAAGCAACTTTTACTATGGGGCCAACTCTGATATCGCACCTTTGCGACGACAACGTGACATTCCTGAAACCGTAATCTTCCAGAAGGCTTTCTCCAAATAATAAAGAAGAACGCTTTTAGTGAGATGTCACGTTGTCATCGCAAAGAAGCCGCGTCTCTTTGCGATGACAACGTGACATCTCTTTGAAAACCTTTTTTCACCATCTGGAAGTAGCCTCATGGAAGGTTGCGGTTTCAGAAATGTCCCCTTCTTCCCCACGACACTACCAAGGCGCACTACTGGTAGATAGTGTGTTGTCGTAGCAAAGGTGCGATATATCGAAAAAAATCAGCTGTTTCATACATTTTGATGGAGTAGGCATTGTACTTCTGTATGGAACAGCAGATTTTTTTTCGTGATTTCGAGGTTGGTCCCATAATGGAAGTTGTTCAGTTTGATGGTCTGAGGCCGTATTACAAGCTCTTAAATCCTGCCAGGTTTATAAATTGCTGTAGTGACATCTCTTTCTCGCTGTATAGCAAATAATAGAGATAGATTGATAGCCAGTCAGAAAACTGACTGGAAATAAGAGGTCATAATACAGCCCCAGATCAACCAAAAGAGGTTTTGTATAAACTAAAAATAACCTTGTATAATACATCCAAAATACAAAAAGACTTTTCACCAACTTACGTGTGTAGTGATCTCAGTCAGTGATGTGATTTCATCTCAGTATTTTTGGTCATTATAAAAAAACATCTATTTATCTTCTCCGAATTCCAGCACTTAACGTTCGTGAAACGATCAAATCAATCTAAATTCTAAACCTTATTTCTAGCCTAGTGCGGAGAAGTCGATTGAGAAGGATCGCGCCAACAGACAGACAGCGGGCAAGGCGGGTCGGCACGTGGCTGCCACGCCGAAGTGGGGCTTCTTCGGGACCATATTCCATTTAATTTTAGAAGTGAGTAATTAGAACTAAATGATCTAATCTGATTAGGTAGGTATATAAGAGAGGAGTCAAAAATATAATAAAAAGCTATGGGACGCTCGGCACGAGTCGTGGGCGGCATAGAGTACATATAAGTACATCAATATACCTCTTATCAGTATTATTTTCAAGATTAAACATCAGCACTAGACTCGAAACCATAGGCATAATAGATGGCGCTGATTTTATCATAGCGAGCTTTCCCAGGATTTTAGTTTTTACATACTTAATATATTTTAGCGTCACTGTAAACTATTTTATCAAAGCAAAATTATCTCAATAAATGCAATATGTTTGTAGTATGTGCCAAATACAACTGATTGTCAGATGGAGCGAGCACTATAAAGCTCGGCTTTATAATAATTTTAATAATATTGCGATATTTTTACTTAAAGTAGCCAGTACTTCTTTTACACATTATAGGCAACATAAAAATAAAATTATAACAATTGTGTAATAAGGAAATAATTATTTTCCTCGTCGTTTGGCTATTTAGCCAGGTCTCTTTTTTATTCAGTACCACTTACCTAGGTATTTAATAAAAAATCGTGAATAAGTAATAACCTAATTTCAAATTATCTCAAAGCTTAATAAAACATTGATATAGGTAGGCCCTTATATCAGTACCTAGCTTAGTATTTAATAATAGACTTTCCAGTAGACTCTACCTACTGGAAAGTTTATTATTAAATACGTACCTAGTATAGTAGGTAGTAGTGGGTACCTATCTACTATGTTAAAAATCGGTTTATTTTATTTCAGCAAATTAATGACACCAAAAGTGCCTACAATCAAATTACAGATCAAGTGAACAATCAATTCACAGACAATGTAAGTATACCACTTTATACATATGTATTTAGATACTTTAACTAAGTACTTACTTGACCGGATAACTGAACCGAAATGTATATAGAGATATACCATTTATTTGCATCACAAACACACCTTGACATAAGTATATGTTACGGCAGCAGTAAGTATATGTTACGGCTAATACCCGAAGTGCGGCTAAACCTAGTTTTAGCCGGCGGCTAAATCAATTTCTAGGAAAGGAACACTCATACCACACGCACATCCTATACGCCTGTGTGCCTTATATGCCTATATTATTCCCTAACTAACCATTCCAAAATATCAAAAATGCACAACGTTAATATTCAAGTTTTCACTTCTGCCGGCACTTCCGGAGTGCAACCCGAATTTTTTTGATGATGCCGCCGTGTTGGGTACCAAATGAAAAGGGCTTAATAAGCACTTTTCAATAATATATATTGTTTGGTTTTACCCGTGGCATTGCTTGCATTCAGCCAATTTACAACCCCAAAATGTATGTTCATCTGTTCCCTCGTAACTTCTTTATAATTTGACAAATAATAGTACAGTAGCCCGTAGAACATTTAAATCACGAAAAAGGTTACCATTTGCCGTTGTGATATAGTTATTTATTACAAAATTATAGATACTTTAACCCTAGTTTTACAGATCGCAACCCGCCATAACCTATATTTGTATATCTCCAAAATTGATATTTTTTTATGTTTCGAGGTTTACCACATAGTTTAGCTATGGTCGTGTTCTACAGCTTGTTTTGATTGCCACAGATAAAAGTAAGACTGTAAAAAGGAGCCATACACAGATTTAAGACCTGATGAAAATGGTTGGACTTTATCTGGTCTTAAATCTGTGTATGATCACTTTCCATAGTCGTACTATTATCAGTGGCAATCAAACAAAGCTGTAGAACATAACAATAGCTAAACCATGTGGTAAACCTTGAAAAATAAAAAAAATATCATTTTTGGAGATAAACAAATATAGTTTACGGCGGGTTGCGATCTGTAAAACTTGGGTTAAAGTATCTATAATTTCGTAATAAATAACTATATCACAACGGCAAACGGTAACCTTTTTGGTAATTTAAATATTCTACGGGCTACTGTACTATAAGGAATCGTGTGGTATCGTTAGAAGCGCTTTAATCGTCCAATGAAAATAGGCTATGTGACGTTACATTATATCGAATAGACCGCCCTACTTAAATTCATGAACTAAAAAAATATATATTTTAATGATGCCGTGATGGGTAACAAATACCAAATGAAAGGGTTTAATGACCACTTTTCAAATACATATAAAGATTTTGTCCGTGGCTTTGAATGCTTTCACCCGATTTACAACCCCAAAATATTTAAAATAAAAAAGAAGTTTAAAAAACTAAAACCCGACTACGGAAAAATCGTGCTCAAAAAAGTGCGAAACAAGAAAATATTCGAGTCCAAAATTCAATAAAAAGGATAACCGTAGTCGCATGCCACTTTGTACTATTATGTATTCTGTGCCTCCAGCCGTATTGTTCGTATCGTGCGTGTCTAGGACCAAATGGCATGCGACTACGGTTATCCTTTTTATTGAATTTTGGACTCGAATATTTTTCTTGTTTCGTACTTTTTTGAGCATGATTTTTCCGTAGTCGGGTTTTAGTTTTTTAAATTTCTTTTTTTAAATCTTTTTTTTGTGACTATTGTTATTGATATAACTGCAGTTAGTTAGAGGTAAGATAGCTCCTGAGTGGTGAGGATTCCGGGTGTAGTGCGCTTACACTTTTTTACCTAATCCTCACTCAACATCAGGTGAGGTGAAGGCCAAGCACTATCCCATTGTGGATAAAAATAATGCTCATTATTTTTGAAACAGGCCTCGTAACCTACATTACCTACAGCAGAATAAGTATAATAGAGTAGGTCATTCGTGGTCAGATGTTCGCGCCGATAGAAATGACGTAATTACGTGAAAAGATGGGGCCTTGACCTTTCACTGATGCAATTTTTGCATAGCTGCTGTGGCAAGGCAAGTGTGTGCGGTGTGTGTGATGTGGTGTGTGTGTGGAGGGTTTCAAAGACTGACTGACTATTTTCTGACATTACTGGATGTTTATTACTGGTGATATTTGCTAACCGAGGGTCCCATACTGGAGTTCTAATGTCCATCACTGGAGATTTTTACGAAACTTTGTATTTTCCATTCCATATAATTATTTCATTATTTAATTAAATACCTATACACTTCTATTACTCGACTTTAATCATTTATAACTATTATTGAGCGTATCCTCTAATATTATTATTTTTTATTATACTTAATAATAAACCTACATTCTGTGCTATTATAGTAAGTTAAAACAGTTTCTTGTTATTTGATTACTAGACCCCTTAAATCCGCCCTTGATCACCAAATAGGTAAATGTATTATAATAACATCAGTCAGTACCCTGAAGATTAATGAAATGTGCAGAGCTGTCCTCTGCATTAAAATAGCTATTGCAAGGAGGCGACCAGGAGACGTGTTAATAAAAGATCTGACTGCGATTAATGACTGATTTATTATGCACTACATGTGCTTTTATATGAGGAGAGATGCGTGTGTGCATATACGTTAGTACACACACTACACCTCCCCCCTAAAAGAAAAAAAAATACATTAGGTAATTTTTTTCAATATTATGACTAAAATATATAAAAATACACCTTACCAACTAATAATGTTAGGAAAATTTACAAAAACATAAAAATGTCAATTGAATATTAATTTTACCAAAAATTTTTAGTACTTAAACCCAAATATGACTGTCATGAAAACGATATAATCACGATTCATAATACTTATGTAATCCAATTTTACAAAAGAAAAAGTGACACTGAAAATACATAAATGAAGAAATACTTCCTACACGAAAAATATATTTTGTATAAAACTTACATGAATTACAAAAATCTGAATTTGTTTTAATTTTAAAGAGTTTTGTTTTCATACAACAACATTGAAAATTTTGAAAGAATTAATTTTGTTTGTATGTAAGAAATAAAATTGAATTAATTTAACAATTTTTCAATTTTTTTTTATGCGAATGGCATTATTTACAGAAAAATCTGATTCATTTATGATGGAACAACATTTTTTTTTAAATATAAATTCATGTTCTTTTATAAAAAAAAAATAATCTGTACTTTCACCTATTGTATAACAAATCACAAACAACCATATTTTTATATGAATATTGTAAGTTTCTAATAAAAATATGTGTCCCTAACTATTTATTTAGCTCAAATTATGACAAGATATAAGGTAGTTACATTCATTATAAAATTACATTTAGTTTACCTACTTACATAATGTTGTTTGTAACAACCTTACTTCTTTAAACATTTATATCAAAATTATTACTTTGATTTCAATCAAAATTTGCGTGTCAAAATCAAATCAACTTCATATTAAATCATAATTATACTTATATCATTTAACATTTCAATCAAAGCAAAAATGATTTATTTCTTAATCCAATACCAATAATATTACAATAATTAAAATATGTTTTCTGATTTATATGATCCTAGATTGCACAGACTACAGAACTTTATTTTTCCTACAAAATAATAATTAATTAACTCTTTTCTTTTACTCAACAGTTGATAGAGGTAACTAAATAAATTATCAAACTTTAAAATCACTTTACTTTTATTTATTTATTTATTATTCTTTTACAAATAAAACATTGATTTCAAGATACTTTTCGCTAACGAAATTTTTACTATGTAATCATTCCTCATTTTAATTCTTCCCTTTTATAAAAAAAAACATCTTTATATTTATTATTATCACATTATCAAACAAAAATATTCCTTTCTTCAAACTTTCTATTCCAATTATAATTATTCATCATCTTGCAAATACAAATATCCTCAAACATTTCTTGTTTTTCTATCACATAACCTCCTATTTTGTAATATCATATCTCTCAATATTCTTATCGAAATTATCCTGTGTCAATAACAATATACCCATATATTTACTTCACTTTAAATCCTACTCTTGCTCGTTATAAACTTCATTTTCATAATTACTATCGGTACACTTATACACATAATCACCTACTAGGTACTCACATGTCATAATCATAATTCGCCCGGCGCCGGCGTACTTTCATTTTTATTTAACTCATCATTTTTGGTACATACTTTATCATATTTATTTATAGTCGACTTCATTATCATAACATATAAAAATGGACAACGGCCATTTTGGCTTTGCGCAAAGCCTAATCATTAATGGGGGCAGGTTTTAAGCCTCTCATTTTGGACTCCAACTTTCTCACAGAGGAAATCTCGTTTCGCACCATGATCGAATAGAAGGATCTGACACCCCACGTATGTACCATTATTAATAGGGTCATGAATTAAGACACATACTAATTTGGTCTCCAAACAGGTTCAAAGGGGAATCTCGTACACACCTTGATGCAACTGAAGGACCTGAACCCTATAGTACCTCTCTTTTAATGTGTACCGTATAATCGAGCTTTTATCTTAACCATTTCATTCGAAAACCCATCAAATAAACTAATAATCCTAAATTGAATATATGGTAAATAAGAGATTCATCGCTCTTGGGTGATCAGTCCAATTGCATTTGAAACCTTATAAATCGTATATTCCTTAGCTTCTATAAATAAATCCTTACCATCATTCCAAATCCTACATAAAAACGCATCACATTACCTATATCTAAACCTTGCTGTACCTAATTGCAAACTAAAAAGCTACAAAAAGATTTTTAATACAGCTACAATAACTTATACCTACAATATTCCTTCTACCTATAAAATCTATACCTTTGCTTTATTCTAATCATATACCTACCACGCTTTCAAACTGTTCCTCTAACTTTTTCCTTTCAAACCTCAACTAAATATTATTTCCACAAACATAAATATCTCAATCATACCTCAACATAAACTTCCGTATCCGAAATTAATAAGTAAGTTTCTTAAAGTTTTCTTCCCACCAAATTAATACTTACTCGTTATCAATGTTTTATATTACAGCTTAACCAGCAAACTCGTGTGATATTTTGCGACAGGATTAATTTCACGTAAATATCAACTTGCATAAGTGCAGCTGCGCTACTTCTTTGTAATCTACCGATATTGAAATACAACGCTTTACATTCCAACACCTTGTTCGTTAAGTTTATCAAAACAATATGATTGCATCACTTCTACTTAGTCACATAATAATTTACTTCTGATACTTATTAATTGAATTGCGTAGATAAAGAAATTTAAACTCGGACAGGTTAATAAAATTACAAATTCAGGACAAAATGAAAAACAATTGTACTTTATAACTTATTTGTATGATAAAACAAAATGCGAGGACACTAATACTTACGTATATAAAAATATAGAATAAGAATACTATTAGTTAAAATCAATGTCTTTTCAATAGTTTCTACCAAAATAGCTACCTAATTACTGTTTCCCATAAAAAAAATTCTACAAAAACGGATAAAATAAAATTTATATCGTGCATTTATAACACATATAATTAGGTTATTCGTAAAAATTTGCGCCGAAATATAATCTGACACTATGATAGCAAAAGTAATAATAATAATAGAATCCAATTCAAAATCCAATTTTTGTTTTGTCAATGACATAAATAACATGACATTCGACATTAAGAAATCAACTCGTAATAAAATTTTATCAAGTAAACTTCGAAACTAATATGAATTTTCGAACTTCCCCATCTACATTTAGTTATTTCATAAGAAAGAATTTAGTTATAAATTACTTGTACCTACATAAATATGTGATATAGCAAAGAAAAATATGTACTAATCGTAAGACAAAATATACTCTTTTGTAAGTTTATAAGGTTGATAGAGTCCTATTAGTTTACGATTTCATAAAAATACTTACTCGTTTTCAAATAATTTATTTTAACAAGTCAAGTACCTACACTGTTTTGAATTATGTTCTTTATATGTAGTGAAGAATCGTTAGAAATAATTAATACGTCATACTAAAAAAAAAGATGATTGTAATAATAAATAGTAATAATTATCAAATACTTATTAAGGGATAAATGTCGATTACTGATAGTAAAGAAAATCCTACTTAAATAAAAATTGTTTTCATCATTAATTAAAATGTCCTGCGAAAGGAAAAAAAAAATCTACTACTTAGACATGCCGTTTAAAACCTTATGAAATTTCTATGAAAACTTTATTTATAAGCACTATCGTTAATTTACGACAAAGTTAAATCACTCTAACGATAATTAAATTCATTTGGTTCAATAAAATAATAGGTACCTATTTAGTTCGCTGCTACAATATCACACGTGTTGCTACGTCAGCAATTTCGATGTCGTTCACATTGAATGCAATTACTTATTACGAAATCTGAACTTTGTAACATGCAACTAAATAATTGACATCGATAAAATAATTATTAATAAAAATGTATTTATGAAAAGAGAATTCACAAATTACTTACTTTTGAATAAAACATGATAGCTACAAAATTTAACTTTGAAATCACGAAGAAGAAAAAAATGTAAACCCTATTCATAATAAAATTGTATCTCTAGTCAAAATAATCAAAACTTCAAAAAGCAATGAGTTGAGTTACCTTTATCAACCACGCTGATCAACCAACTGTGAAAAATAAAAATCAAACATAAATATTCCAACTCCACACAAAAATTACTACTTTTTCTGTGCAATCGTACCTAGTACTTTTTACATTTAAATCAGAAACTTTGTTTTAGAAGAAAATTAAACATATTTACTTAAAATTTTAAGAGTAGATTAAAAATTATTTTTATTCTCTAATTTTTCATAAAATTAGGATACCTTATACCATTCTAGCTTATAGTCATATCTTTTTTTAATAAATTCATAAAATAAATTCTTCAACATTTTCTTAGTTATGTTACTTTACATATAAAAATATATTTAAAGTTAGAGAAGTCTCGAACAAACTAATGTATTTATTTTTTAAATTTCACATAAAAAAAAAAAAAACAATGAAAACGTTTGAAAATATTCATAAAACCCAACATAAACTCTGAAATTAATCTTAGTATTAGTAACCTTAAAATTTGGTAATTTCTGGTTCGCAAAAGAGATATTAAAACACGCAAATGGGGATCAAATCACAAAACGTTTTAGAAGTCATTTTGAGATGTCTCCAAAGTTATGGTTGTTAGTTAACTGTCTGGCCACTTTCCGTTGGTAAAGTCAGTTCTTGGCTCCATCCTCACGACACCATCATCTGCCGGCTGCGTCCACATCCGACACCAACGTCTCCCGGCATCCTGCTTTACCTATATCTCCATACTCAACAGCATCACAGCATCAACACCAGTACGCGATAACGAACACGTTTTTCTTTTAATTTACTCGTAATTGTTCATAAGTGAATATTTTTTAGTCCTTTATATTAGAAGAATTTATTTTACTGTTTTTCGTATATTAATTATATTTAGTTTATAAGTTTCACGTATTGTTAGTTATAAAGTTCGTTTTATTTTTATAAGGCACACTCACACCTTATTTTATTATTTTAAAGTCCATTTTATTTTATTTTATTATAATTCACGGTTCACTTCATAACTAACCGGCTGCACAGCGCCGCCGACGCAGGCGGCTTTGGTTAAATAATTTTTGTTTCTTTTACTAGGTTCCAATCTGAGATTATTTATAAAACGTTTACAGTAGGCTATTACTCTTTTTAATCGCCTTAAAGATGAAAACCTCTTCCATATACCTTCCTCCAGTACAGCACAATGAGATTTAACCTTCTCTAAATTTGTGGTTATTTCTTTAGGTTTCTCATAATTAATATGTTTATTTAGCAAGAAGTCAGGACCGCTAAACCACATTTTATTGCTAATTAATTCTGCTGGAGATACTCCTCTGGAGGCTGCATCCGCCGGATTTTCTTTAGAACCAATATGCGACCAGTGATGAGAATCTAAATTAGACTGGATCTCTGAAACGCGGTTTGCGACAAAAACCTTCCATCTACTTGGATGGCTGTTGATCCACGCGAGAACTACTGTGGAGTCTGTCCATGCTCGTATGTTGCCTTTTTCAATCTCTAATACTCTGGCTGTTTCTAGCATTAGTCGCGTTAACAAAACAGCTCCACACAGCTCTAACCTCGGTATTGAAACTTGCTTAACTGGAGCGACTTTTGTTTTGGCGGTTAACAGGGCTACGTAAATGTGCCCACTGGCGTCGATCACTCGGATGTAAACGACCGCAGCATACGCAGCTTTAGAAGCATCGCTGAAGCCGTGTAGCTCGACCTTATCGCCAACCTTTGTGTGGACCCATCTCGGTATGTTAACCAACTCTAATCGCTTGAGGTCTTCTCTGTAAGTAAGCCACTCATCTAGTATATTTTTTGGCACAGCTTCATCCCATTCAATCCCTGCCAACCACAGCTTTTGTATTATTATTTTTGACTTTATTATGCTAGGTCCTACCCAGCCCAAAGGATCATAGAAACGTGAAATATCACTTATTATTTTTCTTTTTGTTACAGGTGGTTCCAGTTTCGGCAGTTTGACAGCGTAGCGGAATGAGTCCTCACCACGGTTCCAGGTAAGTCCGACAACCTTTAACGTTTCATCTGATTTAATTTTTAACCCTTCCTGAATATTATCTATTCCTTTTTCCCTTTTCATAGCTTCTACTAGTTTTTCACAATTACTCGTCCATTTCATCAACTCAAATCCTCCTTTATTTAATAATTCATTCATTTCTCGAAATATCCTCAATCCTTCTTCCGTATTTTGACATCCAGTTAATAAGTCATCCATGTAATATCCTGTTAACACTCTTTCAGTGGCCAAAGGATAACTATCACCTTCATCAAGAGCCAGTTGTTGCAATGCCTTTACCGCCAGATAAGGTGCAGATGCAGTTCCGAACGTCACCCTCAGCATTCTATAATGTTTCATATATATTTAATATAAATATATATATATATATATATATATATATATATATATATATCTCTGTTTCAGTATTATCCCTCCAGATAATTCTCTGAAAATCCACATCTAAATTAGAAATCTTCACTTGCCGATACATTTTTGCAATATCTGCTGTGAGACAAATAGGCGGGATACGCCAACGCATAATTAAGTGCCGCAATTCCGGTTGTAAGGTAGGTCCAACTAGAAGATTATCATTAAGAGACATATTATTTTTTCCTTTACAGGAAGCGTCAAACACTACTCTAAGCTTCGTCGTGTCCTTGTCCTCCCTTATTACCGCGTGATGGGGTAAGTATATGGCTCTTGGATTATCCAACTCTTCCTTTGGCACTAACTCCATGTGATTAAGATCAATGTATTCTTTCATTACTTCGGAATATTTTTCTTTCAGGTTTTTATTTTTATTGAGTTTATGTTCTAATGAGTGGAATCTCTTTTCAGATATCTCTCTGGAATAGTCTACACGAGGAGGATCGTTTTACAATGGGAGTCGAACTACGTATCGACCATCATCATCCCTCATAGTTGTTTTAGTAAATATTTCTTCACATTGCTTTTCTTCTTCTGTGAACATTTTCTCTCTTTTGATTTCAGGTCCTGCCTCCAGTTCCCAGAACCTTTTGAGTAACTCATTGTCATCGACCCGACAATGGAAAACATTTATTTTTTTTACTGGTTTTAAATTAACATTAATTTGTCCCGAGAGTATCCATCCTAACGACGTAGCCTGCGCCAGTGGCGCTCCCTCTGGACCCCTTCTTATTCCTTCCAAAAGTATCTGAATGTAAACACCCACCCCAAGCAATAAATCAATACGATTTGGAGTGTGATACTCTGGATCAGCCAATACCAGGCCTTCTAGATGAATCCATTGCACAGGATCGATCTTACATGTTGGTAATGGCGCCGTTATAGATTTCAAAACATAGGCTTCTACTTTTATTCTAAAGCTCGAATCAGCTCGCGACTGAAGTTCCAAAATAACCATAGCTTTAGAAGTTGATTGGTGCTCACCCAATCCGGATATTTGTCCTAACATTGGAATCTTTCTCAATCCTAAGCGTTGTACAGTAGACTCAGTCACGAAGGAAGACTGTGAGCCTTGGTCCAGTAGTGCTCGCACTGTGCAATTACCTGTTTTCGACTTGACTCCTACTATTGCTGTCGCTAGAAGAGCCTGATTGTAAACCCTGCCTGACGAAAAACAAGATATTGACTTTTCCGCTACCTCAAAACCTAATGCTGGTTCTTCAGAAGATGCAGCTGCTTCTTCTGGCATGCTCTGTTCTGTTACCTCGATGGTCTCAGTAATAGCTTCTCCACTAGGGTGCAAAAGCGAATGATGTTTTCTTTTGCAAATACGACATCTTGCGTTGGTACGGCAAAATTTGGCAGAATGATTGCTACCCAAACAGTTAAAACATGCGTTGATATAGTTCCATTTGAAAATTTGTTAATGCCTCCATTGTACTTATTTAAGTAAGTTCTCAAATAAACAAGTAACACAAAAATCACCTAAGTAACACCAAAACCCTAAATACTTATTTGTTAAATTGAACAAAAACAAAAATCTAAGTGACTTTAGTAATTCTGCTGATTTATTTATTTTTACATAAATTTTACTAAAATATTCAGTTTTATTCTAAGTGAAAATTAATTTAAAGTCCCAATAATATAATACTCTTTTTAGTAGGTACGCATCAGCATTTCAACACGGTATGGTGTCAAGTTTGACATGAATAGTCTGACGCGTTACTGCACTGACTGTATTTAATGAAGTTGAAAGTTACTCACAAATATCCTGAGTTGTTTCTTGACATTAAGACTAAGAGTTGCTTACGATTCTTAGCCCTATACTTCCTTTAAACAACACACAATGCAAAACAACATTGACAATAAAATTCACTTCACTTTTAGTAGGTATGTACTTCGATATCGTCGTAGGTAATTTTTATCAACTGCAACAGAACCACTGTTCCGCTTCGTTTCCTGACGTGCGTTGACTTCCGAGATAAGCCAAGCACCGTCCGAGGTCAACTATTGACCCCTGTTGTTCACCACGTTTGCGACAGCGATTCACTGCCGGTATTGACGAAGACTCCAAAAATCCAAGCAGCCTGCTGGTATCCGAGTGAGAAGGACCATGTAAAAACTGTTCGTTTCACACCCTTGTATTGTACTATTACTGATTAATTTACTAATTTTTCATTTATCATCGAGATAAAGGTAATTAAATCAAACTCCCATTCAGTGGTAGATAGCAAAAGTAATTTATTTTATATGGTGGGTACCTCAAACGAAATTAATCCATCGATATAACACATTCAAGAACTGCTAGCGCCATCTATTGGTCACTAGGCAAACTATACACTTCAACACTATTGATTATTTAGATGTGTGGTTACTTTTATTTTAATCTTAAATAGTGAGGGTATTATCACAAAGTAATTTTATAATTATATCTACCCAGTTTAATAACTGGTATGAGTAAACGCATTTGTCCCAGAAAGTCTATTCATTTAGGTGACCTAAAGTTTATGAGGCATATTTTTGCATAGAACAACTCTACCTCCCCCCTCATACGCTTAAAACTTGCGTATAAGTACCGCCTAAGTGCTTGTTGTAGAAGAACGTGCGCCGTATGCCTGTGGTTCCCGCCAAAAAATAAGTATTGCTGTTCGGTGGTCATGGGACAACTTTCCTTTCATTTCCATGTATAGGTATAACTTGCCTTTCAATAAGCTAGAAAATTTAATGAAATAATTATGAGTGTGCTAATTGCTTAACGTTTATTGGTGCATTAATAATTATATCCAGTAATTGATAGTTTTCTTGTATTGATAATTTATGTCCTTGATTTTCATTTCGATGTTTTCATTTCGGTTGATTCGGTGGACTAATCTGTCAACCGAAATGATGAAAAACAAACCGAAATGAGAAAATATATCATTTCGGTGAGTGATAAGAATTTTGGTGTATAATTGTTTCATGTCGGTGGATTGTTTTATCATTTCGGTTTATTAATATTTCATTTCGGTGAAAATCCGGGTTAGGTGACTTCTCAAAATATTTGACTGCATTTTCGAATGTGTTTCTAAGGCCTGTAGGTACCCATCTGCGTCTAGGATTGTTACATTACCATTTTCCGTACTAAAAAATAAAAAGCTCAATTTCTCAGCTATGTGATGGTTTTTACGTGGTCGTATGCATGTATGGTAGGTATTCCAGTGGCGAGGGGTGAAATTATGGCGAAGGTAAGCCGCTCTACAAAAATGAAGAAAAATGTAGTGATCTGCATAGTGGATCAGTGGGGTGGGATTTCCAAAAGGTAAGCCGATGGGAATCGGCTTGTATGGACCCTTCGCCACTGAGGTATTCTATCTACAATACTCGGGGATCATAGGAGGATTATTGAACCACCTTGTATAATTCCGTATACAAGGTACACACACCCTGCTTCGGTGGATTTTGATTTCGGTGGATAGATTCTTTCATTTCGGTAGCTAGTTATTTCATTTCGGTGAACGAATGTTTAATTTCGGTGACATCAAATTTTTAAACATAAATATCTCAAAAGTCTGTAAAGATATTTTGATGGTGTTAAAGATGTGCATTAAGAATATAAAGAAATACAGTAAACCACGAATAAAATTTTCAATAACTTTATAATAAAAAATTCAACCGAAATGAAAGAAAAAACACGACTTGTTGAAATTGACCCAAAATAACCCCTAATGCCGAATATGGTAGATAGAGACCATCAAACTGAACAACTTTTACTGTGGGACCAACTCTGAAATCGCAAAAAAAAAACAGCGGTTTCATACAATTTGATATTTACAATATTAATTTTTGTATGAAACAGCTGTTTTTTGTGGTTTCAGTGTTGATCTCTAAGTAAAAGCTGTTCAGTTTGATGGTCCCTGTCTACCATATTTAGCATTAAGGGTTATTCTGTAACACGTTGTATACAGTACAGGGTGGATTTTTGAGACGGTACATTAAGAGCAGGTACCTTAACCGTTATAGTTACAGGAAAATGTTCCTTGGAGACCATCCATAACTTTTTAAGATGTTCTGAACTGCATTCACAGATTTAAAAAAAAATACCGTTAGGAAAAAATGCTAAAAGACCAAAAAAATTTTTTATGCCAATCGATTCTATTTCATGTAGGGCTTCCATAACTATTTAACTGATATATCAGATATATCTACCTATTTTGTTATTTTGTTGATTTAAAATTATAATTAAACCTATTTGATTATTCTTTTCATTATTTTATTTCATCCTGTAATAGTGTAACTGGTTGGAAAATTTCTAATAAAAAGTTCCCATCGAGTAACAGGTGTGACTGGGTGGGAATTTTTAAATAATAACTTCCCAACCAGTCACAGTAGTGTGACAGTTGATGGTGTGACTCGTTGAGAACAAGCAGTGATGACTTTCAATAAAAAAAATATGTGATTAGTTACTTAACCTAACCTTTTTTTTTACAGGATACACTTACAAATCTGAGAGGATATAGGGAAGAAATATTTAAAGGAAAAAAGACTGTTAAAAGATAAATACCTAAGTGACCTAAAAAATGCACCTATTTAAAAATATAAGTACCAAGTCAAAAAGAAAACAAAACAAAGAAAAGAATGTTATTATTCCATCGGGTCCATAATTACACACGGTAAATTTTTAAGTATATCTAAAAATGTAATGAGTGTATCTCTTCCCTATTCTAATCTAGAATGTACAGTTAAATAAAAGTTTCCATGTTTAATTGGTCAAGATATTGAGGTTTGTTTATGTCCCAAAATTTTGATTTCTGGATTTAGAGCTCATTCATAAAATTACACGTGCGTAATCAAAAGAGTCTGCCTTGTTTATCTACGTAAATCATGAAAAGAATGTATTTGTCTACGAGTCTTGCTGTTTTTGTGAGTTTGCTGATTAATCAAGTTGTTTTTCGATATTTTCAAACTATTAATTTTTAAGTTCTATCTAACTGCATATACATATTGAGAAATGTGGTCTGATATCCCCATTTCATTTTTAGATATCGATACCTCTGGGTTCAAAGGTCGTAAAGGACATTTTGGCGAAAATGAGTTTTTTACACAGTCTTACTCAGAATTAAATTCTCTATCGATCTGTGTTATTCGTTTCTCGAAATTCGCAAAAAAAATGCCTTTACGACCTATGATATCCGGCATTCTAAACAGAATTTATTGTGAAAAGATGGATGTAAATGACATTTTAACTACCAAAACGTAGTACCTTGGTAGTAAAGCAAAACTTATCAATAGCTTTTAGGGCGTAAGTTGTATATACATTTCCAGTTGTCCTATACGACCTTAGGTTGCAAATGTTAATAAATCAAAATATGCGAGTAAAGGCCATCGTCGGTAAGAACTGTCCTATACACCATTATAATATAAAGACTAAATAGGCAGTTGTCCTTTACTACCTAATTTAGTTAAAGTTAAAACTAAGAAAACAGTCCAAAAAACAACAAACTTGTCTTTTAAAACCCAAAATAATAATTAAGGAATTTTTTCTTCGTCCTACACGCCCTTCAAGAGTAACATATTAAAATAAAATGTCCCTTAAACAAAGTCCAATAATTCAAAAGAAAACGAACTTGTCCTTTACTCCCAAAACAATCTAAAATTCTAAAGTAACTAATTCTACGTCCTATACGCCCCTCAAAACTAATCCCAATCATTCAAAAGAAAACAAACTTGTCCTTTACTATCTACCTAAAATAATCTAAGGTAACTTTTCTACGTCCTATACGCCCCTTGAAGATATCTAATTTTACCAAATAAAAGTTATACCTCTCTCACTCGCTTAGTAGACCATAGTAGTTAGAACGAGCGAGACAATAAATACCTACTTCTTCGTGGATATTTCTCTGCGTTTGGTACACTACTTATACTGCTATGAAACAGAGGCGCTTTGGAAATGAATAATGTCAAAAATACTTACTTTTAATAACGTAAAGATACCTTAGACGGTTTTTACTTTAAATTTATTTTATTACTTTGCCGATCTGTTTTGACAAGTGCAGTGCATGTAAGGGAGGGCATGCAACATACAACATAGACAGTGTGACCAGATTCAGTATTTTAATAATCTTTTTCGGAATATTTTATCGACTTTTAAGAGCATCAGTATTTTTGTACGTATATTGGCGGAAGTAAATACTTTCGGTATATTTTCGTTATAAAGTTATGGTATATATGGTGGTCCGTCCCCAGTGGTCCGTCCCCGAATAAAACTTAAAATTTAAAACTTTTAAAATTATTTCGTCATCTTCTTTACTAGTTTCTTTTTCCTTTAGAAAAATAATTAAAGAAAAATAGAGCGGTTGAAGAGAAAGTACAAATTAATTATTATTTATCCGCTCTCTTCTTCTTCTTCCTTATTTTCCTTTAAGTTTTAAATTTAATTTGTTTGTTCAACATACTTTTAATTAGGTAGTCTGTTTTTTTTATTAAATACAATAATAACATTCCACATGTTTGTATTTGAACATTAAGTTTGTTTGGAAATTATGTAATTCTTATAAGTAATTACATTATTTTATTGGTAATTTAAATTGATTTAATTATTAGAACCAGAATCATAGAAATCGTAGTAACAGGTTGGGGAAAAAGTTTCTTCGCATTTTATATGAGAATTCAAAAAAATTTTTAATAAAGTTCATTTTAACACGTTTTTTCTAACTAAAGTATGTAGGAGCCATTTTGTTCGATAACTTTTTGCCATCTTGTAAGGTAGGTAGGGACATGACCCCATTGCTATAGAAATTTTGGAGCTTTTGATAAAAAAACCGCGACAAGCCCACTTAAAGAATTCTGAAGAGACCGAAACAGGTGGAAATCTGAAGATGCAAGATTAGGACTATACGGCGGATGCATGAACACCTCCCAGCCAAACTATCTTAAGTTTTGCTGTGTGGCTAAAGATGTGTGAGGTCTAGCGTTGTCATGATGAAAAGTCACATCCCTTCTCTTTTTTTACCATTAATGGGTTTGCTCTTGACCCCATTCTAGCCCAAAAGCAAAGACAGGGTCTACAATGGAACGAGCTTGCCCAGAAGGTGACTATTCACTCTGGCCTTGAAAAGAGTCAAGTTGTATGCGCTCAGAAACTCAGACGCCGGCAGGGAATTCCATTCCTTAGCTGTACGCATTTTAAACGATGTTAAGTAGCGTTTTTAGCACACTCGGTAAAGTACAATCTATAAAAGACCGATAGGCAAGCAACATTTCAGCGGTGAACCAAACTACCAGCTACCAGTTTTCCACCGCCTATTAATCTCTTGGCTCTGCGTTCTACCCAGTCTAGTGCAGCGAGTTGATTTCTCGCCGAGCCGTCTCAAAGGTGGCAGCAGTACTCCTTGCAAGATCGGACTTGAGCTTTACAAAGGGTTAAAAGCTGCCTAGGCGTAAATTACCGCTTGACTTTATCTAGGACGCTCAGCTTCCTAGCTGCAGTTTGAGCCTTAGACTCAATGGAGGTGCCGAAGTTAAGGTCAGAAGACAACTCTATGCCAAGAAGCTGAAGAGTATCGGTTACTTGGATAGATGTGCCGCGGAAAGTAGGAGTTAAGATGATGATGATGAACTCCTTTCTGCGGTGAATAGACACGCCTGCTAACTTCTATTGATTAATTTCGGCCGCTTTGTCTCAACTTCTTCCTTTAATCTCATCAGTTGTTCGCAGTAGGGTTCAGAATCGATGGTCCTGCCTAGCGGTAACGGCTCATAATGAATAATGCCCTTCCAATCACACTTCCTATATACACACAGCATCACCTTGTTGCGAGTTAACCCGGGCTTCGCCGCAATCTGTGAAGTCTGACAGGCTTTTGACCACGACCTTTTTCGCACGGTCTCGTCGTACGTGATCCACTTTTCATCACCAGTTATCAGCTTCTTCAAAAGTGGTTCGGTTTCGTAATGACGTTGTAATAAAGAATCACAAATGAGAGTACACGGTTCATACGGTTTCTTTCAGTGAGCTCGTGAGGCACCCAAATATCGAGCTTTTTTGTGTACCCAGCTTTATTCAAATGTGCCAAAACTGTTTTGTGGTCAATTTCCAGTTCTTCAGCTACGATCGTGGCTACTGATATGACGATCTAGCTCTATTTTTTCAAAAATGGTATCCATTTTATCCCTAACAGAGCGACCAGAGCGACCTGCATCTTTGACATCAAAATTTCCGGATTTAAAACGCTTTAAACCAAATTTGTACTCCTCTCACAGACACTGCAGTACGTCCATAAACGTCACAATTTTTTTTCGCTGCTTGCGTTGCATTTTTACCTTTTTTAACCCCTGACGCAAAAAGAGAGGGAGTGTTATAAGTTTAACGTGTCTGTGTATCTGTCTGTGGTACTGTAGTTCCTAATCGGCTGAACCGATTTTAGTTTAGTTTTTTAGTGTCATAGATAATTTTATCCCGAGTGTTCTTAGCCATGTTTCATGAAAATCTATACAGCCGTTTGAAGATCATCAGCTTTTTTCTAATTGATAAGGTGTTCTGACTCAATGATATTATATTTTGTAGAAAAATTAAACAGTAAACAAAATATTACCGACAATATTACAATATACTTTTAGTAATTAAGCTTAATTTCTCTTTTAATCTTACTAAATACCTCAGATGGCGATCTTTTAAGACCAAATAAATACACTTTTGTGCAGTAAAATAGACTTACGCTCTTAAGGTCTTGCATAGGATTAAAATTTGTATGGTGTAAAGGACACATTATCGTGATTTTGTGGTCGTAAAGGACATCCTATCTTCGTAATTACAGCTCTGGGCCAGTTTTTCAATATTGTTGTAGAAAATACCCAACGTTCTAAGCAATTTCTTCCTAGATTCCATTAAAATAGCTCAAAAAATAAAAAAGATAGACACATTTTTAAATTATTTTTTTCGTTTTTTGCTTCTCCTGTAAAGTTGCATTTTGTCCTTTACGACCTTTGAACCCAGAGGTATCGATATAGGTACCTACTTAAAAATTAACGGTGTATAAGTGTAAAGGTAAGGTGGTATACTTAAGGTTTCCCGACATACTCACCTAGCTTGACCGACGAAACGCGTATGTATATCGCGTGTGATAAAGCGTAGCGTTTTATCGACACTCGACTGTCAAAATGTCTTGACAGCAGCCGTTCGCACGAGCGCTTTTTCGACGTTTCAACGCGCAATTTTCTTACGCTTCGAATAAAACATAATGACTTTTCGACTGTGCGTATGTGTGTGTGTGTGTGTGTGTGTGTGTGTGTGTGTGTGTGTGTGTGTGTGTGTGTGTGTGTGTGGCGACGAGCGATTTTTTTTTATCCCGAGTGGAAAACGCCGACTAAATTCAACAAAAGGGAAACGTACGAGATGTTCACACGAGCGACTTTTTTTTCAACCGCCCGTGCGAATAGGCCCTTGCGAACAGGCCTTAAATGTGATAATTCGATCGCTATATCATCATCGCGTTTAGGTGGTCATGCTAGGGGGCTGGAAGAATCTTCACTTAGGCTGGCCCCAGACCTACCGGTTTCATTTCTTTGCTTTGCTGTTCTACTAGAACAGGGCTGCGTTCCGAGGTTCAGAGTGCGGTTGTTTTTGTTGTTTTACCTTTAGATATCATTAGTAATACAAAGTCTTCGTTTTCCATTTAGAATAAGGATAATTTAAAACGTGCCGGACTACAGCTGGGCCACAAAAAAAAGTTCGAAATCTGACTTTTTGACTATGCCATGATGAAGACGATGGTTTGTCGGAATTTGTCGCACAAAAACCAGAATTTGTCGGGCTTGCGTTTAGGAGATACGTGTGGCGCAGCTGTACAGACGTCTCTACAGCTGAGCCACACAGATCTCAAAAACGGAAGGTCGTAGCGAAAATCTGATTACTCCTCACATATCTCCTAAACGCAAGATCGACAAAATCTGGTTCTTGGTGACAAGATCCGACAAATTAACGGCTGCACACACGAGTAATCAGATTTTCGCTACGACCTTCCGTTTTTGAGATCTGTGTGGCTCAGCTGTAGAGACGTCTCTACAGCTGCGCCACACGTATCTCCTAAACGCAAGCCCGACAAATTCTGGTTTTTGTGCGACAAATTCCGACAAATTAACGGCTGCACACACGAGTAATCAGATTTACGCTACGACCTTCCGTTTTCGAGATCTGTGTGGCTCAGCTGTAGAGACGTCTCTAGAGCTGCGCTACACGTATCTCCTAAACGCAAGCCCGACAAATTCTGGTTTTTGTGCGACAAATTCCGACAAACTATCGTCTTCATCATGGCATAGTCAAAAAGTCAGATTGCGAACTTTTTTTTTGTGGCCATCTGTAGTCCGGCACGTTAATTTAAACTTTCTTATACAGTCAATCAAATAAAATCTGTTTTTTGAGAAGCAACCATGAACTTTTTGAAACTTAGACACAAAAACATTAAAATACAAAATAATGTCAAATGACATTGTCGATTTTTATATAGATAAACCTCAGAGCGTTTTTCAACGATCGATTTTGATGGTTAAAAAGTTGCAACGCAATAATGTTTGGAACGTCGGTCGTCGCGTCGTAAGAGCGTAAAGTTGCACTCGGAGCGTAGGTTCTGAACGCGACTCAAGCAAAGCAAAGAAATGAAACCAGTACTCAGTAGGTCTGGGGTCAGCCTTACGCGACCTTGACCAAGTGGTATTAGTATAGATAGGTAGGGTAGGTTTTTGTAATTAATGCATTATTGTAAGTAAAGTTAAAGGTATTGAAGCATAATTAAATTGTCTTTCAATTTATTCCAACGCAAGTTTTCCTCATCTCCCTTGTTGACCAATATGGGTGTTTATCAAAAAAGATGTACAAGGAGTTTTTTGGCGCCATTTTGTCGAGATCAGGGGCCCTATTTTTGAATCGCTCGGCAGGCGTCGAGCGCTCGTTTCTACTGATTTTCGTTCGACATCTCATTGTTTTGACCATAGACATAGAAAAATTTTCGCTGCGCTCAAGAAGACCAACAAAGCGTGGAAAAGAGAAGTTAACATCATTCGGACACGGTCTATGTAAAAAAGAGACAAAGGATCAAGTGACATGTGCCAACATTTTTTACAGTAAGAGCCCCTAGCGTCCCGCCTAACAAATGAGCAATCACAATTTCTTTAAAATATTTGTTAATCTTAATTAGAATATAAATAAAGGTATCGTGGAGCCATGGTGTCTTGTGCTCTAAGTAATTGTGATGGGACAAAAAGAAACAATCCAAGTAATCACACTTTTCACAGGTAACTAAGATATTACCACACATTTCTCTAAAACCAAATTTCGCTACATTTATTCGTTTATCGACGAAGAAAACAGTATGGAACATAATTTATTAATTTTCTTTGCCATATATAGTCATATTTTATGTATCTAAGTCATATTTTACGTATCTCATATAAAATGTATGCATTTATTTTCGGATCACCAGAAGGCTGATTGTCTAACTTTGTTGCAATCAACTTTGACAGAAATCGCAGTGACATTGCTGCTTTAGTAAGAACCAATTTGACAACTATCTTACTTAAAGCAGCAATGCAACTGCGATTTCAATCGAGAATTGTTAGCAACAGCGATACGTAATCGGTGGTCTGTTTATTGAAATTGTTGTTCTTTGACATTCTATTTCTATGGTTTTGACATTCATATGTCGAACAAAAATCAGTAGAAACGAGCGCTCGACTGGAGTCGAGCGATTCAAAAATAGGTCCCCAGTTCGGTGACTATTTTAATTACTTACGGCCGCCCACGACTTCGTCTGCGTAGACAGTTATTACTTATCCCTCGAGAAGGTTTTTCTGGATGAAAGGATTATACAGGGTTATTTGTAAAATACCAACAACCTCGCAGGAGTAGATTAACAACATCATAATCAACAACATTTGTTCTACGACTTTTGATAATTCGTTTGATAAGGCTGTTGCTAACAATTCTCGATTGAAATCGCAGTTGCATTGCTGCTTTAAGTAAGATAGTTGTCACATTGGTTCTTACTAAAGCAGCAATGTCACTGCAATTTCTGTCAAAGTTGCTTGCAACAAAGTTAGACAATCAGCCTACTGGTGCGCGCGACCCGCCCGCCGCTACGCCATCCATAGACGTAAAAAGTGTCGAACAGTACAATAAAAACTTATTTTATTGAAAATTCATTATTGGTGAATGTATTGAGTTATAATACTTAAAAGTCGTAGAACAAACGTTGTTGTTTAAAGGTTGTGTTATTGGAAACTGAACCTTAAAATAAGGCGCAAAATTAGTTCCATGTCCAACCGAATTTCCTCTTTCATTGACCAAACACGGATAAGGATAAGGATTGATTCTTAGTGGATATTGTAGCTTAAAATTGGTGCAGTTTTGTGGTACCGACATTATTCTAACCCCTCGTTTTCACCAAGAAACATGTTAAATACTAGTCTCATACAAAACTTGTAGAATACTTGTTGTAAACAAGTATTTGTTTTATACATGTATTGCAACAGTCTCAAACATTCTTCTCGTTCACACTGTTACGAACGTGTGTGTGTTTGAACGAAATGAAAGTAGGCAATTACAAGTACATAACAAGTTTTGTATACAACATGTTTTATACATGTATATGAATGAGAACAAAAATCAAAACAATTGCATAAAACATGTATTATTCTTGTATTATACCTTGGTGAAATCGAGGGGTTATGCTACCAGTGTATAGGCGCGATCTTGGTTGTGTGAAGCTGAGACTTATTGTAGTGGTGCCTATTCTGGCTATCTCGGCAGAACTTACCGAGTAAACTGTCTTAAAGTAGTACCTAAATGGACAACTTAATTTTAAGTTAAAATTTTGTGAATAGTCGTTCATACGAAATAATACTCGAATGCCTAATCAGAAATAAGGTAGAAAATCGCTTGCACCCGCTTTTTAAACTTCACTACTACTCTTCAGGGAGTATTTTTTGCCAGTGTCAAGTATTGAATAGTTCAGTGGTGCCGTTTCACTTTATGCCGGGTCCATAGCGCATGTTTTACCCTACACAACCAAAAAAAACATCTCAACATTCAACAAAACCGTCTACACAAAACATTGTTTCACGAAACAATGTTTTTGCTTTCCATGCCCGATGGAAAACACGTAAACAAAACATTTTGTATTGTTTGTGGGTGTAGAGAAACATGTTTCAGAAACAAAGTTTTGTGTAGGTACCTATGTGTTTTTGTAGAATGTTTTCGAAAAAACTTCGCTATGGACCGGCAGGCTGATTATCTAATTAGAAACCACCTAGCGACCGGTTTCATTTGACAGACGAATGTGATAAATTGCTACTTCCTTTCGAGGTAAAAAAAAAAAACATACCAAAGAAAAGTAGCAATCTATCACATTCACCTGTGAACTGAAACCGGTCGCTAGGTGGATTTAATTAGATAATCAGCCTGCCGGCCAGGGGCTCTATTTTTGAATCGTTCGACTGGCGTCGAGCGCTCTTTTCTACTGATTTTCGTTCGACATATGATATGACTCAAAACAATGGGATGTCGAACGAAAATCAGTAGAAACGAGCGCTCGACTGGAGTCGAGCGATTCAAAAATAGGGTCCCAGGCACGTATTCAGAGGGGGAGGATTTAACCTAACCTAAAGATCACATCACAGACCATACAACAACACAAGATGTACAAGTACAAGTGACGTACCGGAGCCGGAGGTACGTGTATTACCAAATAAAATCAGCTGTTACATACAAAAAATAATAACAAAAATATTAGAGATGTACCGACTAGTCTTCTTAGGTCAGCGCCATCTGTTGACTGATAGTGAAACTAAAGAATTATTGTTTGTTTTTGAATTTATAAAAAAGTGTGTTTTAATGAGACATTGTTTTATTTTTACTGTAATCTATACACAAACTACTATCACATAGAATTATTTCAGATTTTTCTCTTTGTTAACTTCGGAGATAAGGGGGGGAACGGTATTTTTTTTTACATTTTTCATCATAAGCGCTATCGCACACGGGCAACTTAGTCGCCCAGCAACTCTTTTGTATGAAAAGTTGCCGACGACTGCGTCGCTTCGTGTGCGCGCTTCCATATAAACCCGCGACTTGATGTGAAAGACAAAACAGTTGCTGGGCGACTAAGTTGCCCGTGTGCGATAGCGCTAAGTCGAAAACTAAGCGGTCTAAGAAAAAAAAATGTTTTAAAATGTGAAAATAGCGCTCTATGATACCCCACATGCCCTAGTCACCTCACTTCAAATTTTTAAGACCCCTTTTCAGTCCCTGTTGTACAAAAATATATTTTTTTTATTTCTTTCTTGTTTGCAAAATAGTTGGGCAAATATCATCTTCAACTATTCCAAATTTTAAGTTGATACCATTAGTAGTTCTCGAGATATCCAGCTGTGACAGACAGAGTCACACCATAAGGGTTCCTTTTTTACCATTTTGGTACAGAACCACAGAATAAATAAGTCGGAACCTGAAAACTTGTTATTTGACTAGGTATTGAAAACTATACTTTTACTTAATTGTTAAGTATTTGAAGACTATACGCTGTGTGACTTAGACTGACTTGGGACAGAAATGAAAGATGTGCATTGTCTCAAGGCCTATGTTTTATTTGCTTTTGATGATACAAAGTACACAAGGATTTCCCTCTATCCGATTATGATGGTAGGTACTTAATTAGTTTTACAACATCCTTTCTTCTTTAAATTTAAGGTACTAACCAAATACAAATCAAGTGCTCTGAGATGTAGGTATTTAAGAAAGAAACCCTAGTGGAGAATATATCACTATTTCAATCTAAGCATTGCAGACGTATAAGACCGGCTGGGTCGCTTTAATGTTGGTTCGCGATCATGATTAAAATCATCCCAATTCACAAAAGGTAAGTTACTTAATAAATGACTCTAAATTTAGAAAACGACTGTCAGCCTACCAAGAGCTCCCAGGCGGCAGCGGCTGGGAGAGAATCATTCTATAAGACGGTCCCAGCGTCTGTCGACTGGATGAAGTGGTGAACTGACCTTCAGGAATCCTTGGTGGAAACTCGGTAACGGCTTCATACCAACAATCTTTCAACACGGGTACCTTCCTTCTTTTGGTAATTTAGTTTTACTTGCGTTATCATCTCAGCATGTGATCCATCGCAGAAGGTTAGTAGGTAAAGAAACTAACCTGAAGTTAAACTATATCCCAACTATATAATCATCGAAAAAGAGTAAAAAAGAAAGCAAAAATGATGACCCAATCTGAAAAGAATATTGCCTTGGTTAGAATCAAGAACATTGTGTCTATACCAAATTTCGACAAATTTAAATATCAAAGTACATACCACGGAAACGGCATCTTCTTTATTAATATTTCTTATAAAGTGAAGAATGCCAGCATGACTGTCTCCGGGACATTCCCTCCACCCTGAAAAGCACATGTCGAAACCACGATCAGTATTTTGGTTTTCTCAAAAATACATCGTGTGGGCAGATGGTTTACTTACCAAAATTAAATTATAAAACGTATTACTACATAATTCCCCGAGCGATAAGCTGATGCTCCTTGATTTAAAATACTTTTAGCTTCCTCATCTCTCACAATTAATTTCCACCTCCTCTCAACCTTCGCAAGCCAAAATCTGAAGTCAAAATGACATTTCTCTTGTCCGCACTGACAGCCGTCAACGTCAGTCGACATTTTACTTTTTAAAACAAAATCATTGTAACCAGAGAGAAATCTGTGTTTTATTGCAATTTCAAATACAGCTAGCGCCATCTCTTGCAAGATCTAAGCACTAACTCATTTCAACTAACGAGTCTGTAGAAAAATGAATAACTATTTTTAAAGAACTGTAACGTTAAAAAAATGCAACGTTACAATACACCCCCTCCAATGAAAGTTTCGAACGTAGTGAGAAACTAAGCTGCCCTCAGCGTCAGTAATTAAAATCCTACCGGAGGAGAGTGCAACCATTTAATGAAAACATGCAAAAATCAAAACCTGTGGCGATGAGACAAAAAAACTTAACCTAAAAATTTGCCTTGGCATCGCCAGGACTCCAAAGAGACACCGACACACAGAAGTGGCCTACGGCACGGCGGGTAAACGAACAACTTACCAGCTAAAATCACCATAGCCATAAACCAAAAAAAACAATCACCACACTAGTGGCCTTAAGCGAAACCTCCACCTAAGAAACAAACCTATCAACAGATCCCTACATCACTAGCGAGTGTTACGATACGTCGCTGTCTAAAAACACAAATGCAAAATTTTATTTGAAAAAAACACATGCAATAAAAGCTTGATCAATAATATCAAGAACATTTGTTTACACCAGGAGTGTAAGATCGCTGGCTAAACACAAGCATGCAAAAAAGTTTTTAAAGTTTGAGACAAAATATGAAAAAACTTAACCTAGGGGTTTGCCTTGGCATCGTCGGAGCTCATGCGAGACACCGACACACATTCCGTGGCCTACGGCAATGGTTGATACGACTTAGGTACCATTTAGACACCATCACTACAAAAGGAGACCACATAAACCAAAGCAAAACTACCTTGACTTACAAAACAACAAAATATTTCCAACAGCTTTGACGTTAGTCCAATCTTTGATAATCAAAACCCCCACCCTGCCAACTTCAGGACTATAGTATAACACCTTCTGTCCGGAACACAACACTGATTCACTCACATACTCCTTTCATTCATCTAACTTTCTTCCATCACCTACCGAGCTCCTATCAAATCTTATCTAATATCCATCATCTAACCTAACGTAGCAACAAGTTTGTTTACTTTCGCCACCCCTTGCAATAACCCCAAAGTTTTTTATAGGAGATACTCGTAACTCCATACTTTCTGAAAATGTAGGACAAAACAAAAAGTTTTTTTCCCTAAAAAAAAAATTATTGGATTACCAATATTAATTAAACTCATCAACCGTCTTCGGGGTAAACCCTCGAGTTGTGAAAAAAAAAAATGTTTTTACGCAACCGTCAACGCAATGTTAGCTCGAGTTGGTAAATAAAAGCAACCGTCTTCGCGGAGTAATCCGCTCGAGTTGTAAAAACAATTACTCGACCGTCAACGCAATGTCAGCTCGGGTCGGTAACAAAGGCAACCGTCTTCGCGGGGTGAACCGCTCGAGTTGGGAAAAAAAATTACACAACCGTCAACGCACTATCAGCTCGGGTTGGTAACAAAAGCAACCGTCTTCAGGAGAACCTTCGGGTTGTTAAACACAGACTTACAAATAAACTTACTCAACGTTTTATTTATCTAAGTACCCATTTAAATACAAAAAAAAACTAAAACTAGAGGTTAAACGCTCTAGTGCGCTTGAGCACGCATAAAAACCTACAACTAACTTAAACCTAGGGTTCGCCTTGGCATCGCCGGGTCCCGTGCGAGACACCGACACACTAGAAGTGGCCTGCGGCATGGTAGGTTAGTAACGCACCTTTATCTTCGAAATATGCCAAGCACCTAGTGGTTTTCCATCTAGTGACACCAACTCATAAACAAGAGGAGAAAGGACTTTGGCCACTATGCACTTTTCAAACTTCGGCGCGAGTTTGGAGGCTTTGTATTTCACAGCATCGCTCTGGACAAATGTCTGCTTCCACACTTCCTGACCAACCCTCAAGGTCAAAGGTCGTCTGCGGGTGTTATAATACTTCGCATTTGTCTGATGCGCTTTAAGTATCCTTTCTCTGACCTTCTCAAAGACCTCTTTTAAAATACCGAACTCGCCCGCATATTCCTCTCTAGGCATTGTTACTTCATAGTCGCCCTCTTGCGACTTTTTATAAAATGAACCATTTATAATCGGCTCCCTACCATGCACTAAAAAGAATGGCGAAAACCCTGTGCATTCATTTACAGCGCTATTTAGCGCGAACTGTATCTTGTACAGATTCACGTCCCAAGTCCTATGATCATCCTTGACATAAGACGAAACTGCTGTCATAACCGTTTTATTGTAGCGTTCGACTAGGTTGACTTGTGGCGTGTATCTTGGGCCATAATGGACCCTGGGGATGTTATAACGTTCTAGTAACCCACGAAATTCCGATCCCGTAAATTGAACCCCATTATCGGTAATTACGGTTTCAGGAACCCCATGAGTTAAAAGGACAAAATGTTCAAATGCCTTAGCCACTAAAGCGCTAGTCGCACGACGCAAAGGAAAAAGCATAGTATACTTGGAGAAACAGCAGGTTACCACTAGAAGGTGTACAAAACCCGAGCGTGACTTTGGCAAGGGACCCACCAAATCGCACGAGAGGACTTGCCACGGCCTATAGCACTGTTTCGGTTGACCCATGAGACCTGGAGTTAGTCGGGTGGAGTGCTTATATGCGGCGCAAGTATTGCAGTTTTTCACGAATTCCACCACGTCACGGTACATTCCTGGCCAGTAAAACTGCAGGGAAAGTTTCCTGTGAGTTTTAAACACGCCGAAATGTCCGAACGTGGGTGGTTCGTGGTGATCAGCAATCACTTTTGCTCGCTGTCCTTTGGGCACAACCACCTTCCAATCGAACTCCTGAGTCAAACTGTACTTAGATTTACTAAACCGATACAGCGTGCCATTATCCACTCGATAGTTCGGAAAGTTTTGCGGATTATTTTGACAACCTTTAAAAATTCGGTCGTACCAGTCGTCACTACTGTCAACGCCATCAACCGCTTCGACTGGTAGGAGACGTGATAACGCGTCTGGTACGACGTTGTCCTTACCCTTCCTATGCACGACCTTAAAGTTGTATTGTGATAACCGGCATCCCCATCGTGCCAAACGACCAGTAGGGTTTTCGAGACGAAGGAACCACTGCAACGACGCATGATCCGTTACGACAGTGAACTCGCGAGTCCCCAAATAGGGTTCAAACTTTTCGACCGCGTAAATCACTGCTAACGCTTCGCGTTCCGTCGCACCGTAGTTTCGCTCGCTTTTATTAAGAGACCTACTGATATATGCAATTGGGTGCTCCTCCCCGTTCTGTACCTGTGTTAACATAGCGCCTATTCCATAACTTGAAGCGTCACAGTGCACAGTAAAAGGTTGGTCAAAATCGGGACAGGCCAAAACTGGAGCAGAAACAAGAGCGTTTTTGAGTTCGTTGAAAGCGGAGTCTGCCTCCGAGCTCCAATTAAACTTGACCTTGGCGCTCGTTAACGCATTTAAAGGAGCAGCGATAGTTGAAAAATTCCTAATAAATCTACGGTACCACGAACACGTCCCTAAAAACATTTTTACCTCTTTAGAGTTCGATGGTACTGGAAAATTCAGTATCGCGCTCACTTTATCCGGATCCGTTCTTAAGCCGCACTCATCCACGACATAGCCCAGATATTTGAGAGAGCTCCTAAAAAACTTACTCTTCTCAAAATTGATGGTTAAAGACGTACTTTTAATCCGATCATGTAACCTATTTAGCAACAGAAGATGCGTCTCGTAATCCTCACTCACAACGATTATGTCATCAACATAACAGAAAATCATGCCCTTTGTGACGTCGCTACAAAATGGATGACCGAAGAGCATATCCATCAGTCTCTGCTGTCTAGCGGGAGCGCCACAAAGTCCAAAAGGCATAACTTTAAATTTGAATAGACCTCGTCCGGGAACAGTGAAACTAGTTTTTTCCTGTGCCGTTTCTTCCAAAGGAATTTGCCAAAAACTAGCTTTAAAATCAACGCTGCTGATAAACTTAGCGTTTTTCAGGCTGTCCAGGATCTGCGGAATGTATGGAATGGCGTAAGCGTCACCTTTGGTAATAGCGTTCAGCTTACGGCAGTCCAGACAAAAACGCCAGGAACCGTCGGATTTCGGAACCATCAGCACAGGATTGTTCCACGGGCTCTCACTTTTGGTGACCACATCCAATTCCAACATCTTGTCTAACTCCTTGTGGAGTTGACCTAACTTTTCCTGGGACATTGGATATGGTCGACACTTTATGGGAGGAGAATCACCGGTGTCAATCGTGTGCTGAATCAAATTAGTCCGACCCAACCCCTTACGTTCGAAAGAGATGTCCTTAAAACTTTCTATCATGGAATCCGCCACTTCCCTCTGGTGTAAGGACAGATCCTGAAAAGATTGGACAGAAGTTACCGGACCATTCAAATTTGAAAGATTCACTAAAAAATCAGGAGGTGAGTTAACGTACGCAATGCTCTTAAATATTTCCGGCATTAAATTAAAAGCTTTCCAGAAATCTACGCCTAATATTATATTTGAGACGATAGATGGTATTACATGAAACTTAATTATCTTGGTAACGTTATTAAAAGTAATGGGCAATGTCATGAAACCGATAGTATTACACTCTGATCCATCAGCGACGGTTACTCTGGAGTCCGTGGAAGATTCCACCGGATAACCCGCATTCACCAATCGTGTGTGAGCTCCGTTACCAATAATGGAAACAGCTGCGCCCGAATCTAACAGACCACAAATTGTCAAATCCAATAAATTTACATTTAAATATGGCCGTACATCACTTGAATGTGGTTCAAACAAAACCGGGGCGACGTTATGTGATTTAAAATAATTCACCACTAACTCTTGCCAGTATTTCCAATCTTCAGGGTCGGCCTTCCCTGAAGTGGTTCCGCCACGGTTTAAGCGGTTTAGTTTTTTGGCTTGGCATTACACTTCGGACACGACCTCACGGTGTAACCGAGCTCACCACAAATAAAACACTTAACCCTTTTATCCTCAGCCGGACACTGTGCTCTGGTATGAGTGTTTACCTTGCATCGGTCGCAACCCCAAACCTTTTTGTTTGAATCATAAGTCCTAGGTTTATTTTCCGGAGGCTTAACAAAGTTGTTCTTGTTCAGTTGTCTATTATTCTGTGTAGGTTTATGCCCCACGTTGGGCGCCATTGAAAACTTGTTATTTGACTAGGTATTGAAAACTATACTTTTACTTAATTGTTAAGTATTTGAAGACTATACGCTGTGTGACTTAGACTGACTTGGGACAGAAATGAAAGATGTGCATTGTCTCAAGGCCTATGTTTTATTTGCTTTTGATGATACAAAGTACACAAGGATTTCCCTCTATCCGATTATGATGGTAGGTACTTAATTAGTTTTACAACATCCTTTCTTCTTTAAATTTAAGGTACTAACCAAATACAAATCAAGTGCTCTGAGATGTAGGTATTTAAGAAAGAAACCCTAGTGGAGAATATATCACTATTTCAATCTAAGCATTGCAGACGTATAAGACCGGCTGGGTCGCTTTAATGTTGGTTCGCGATCATGATTAAAATCATCCCAATTCACAAAAGGTAAGTTACTTAATAAATGACTCTAAATTTAGAAAACGACTGTCAGCCTACCAAGAGCTCCCAGGCGGCAGCGGCTGGGAGAGAATCATTCTATAAGACGGTCCCAGCGTCTGTCGACTGGATGAAGTGGTGAACTGACCTTCAGGAATCCTTGGTGGAAACTCGGTAACGGCTTCATACCAACAATCTTTCAACACGGGTACCTTCCTTCTTTTGGTAATTTAGTTTTACTTGCGTTATCATCTCAGCATGTGATCCATCGCAGAAGGTTAGTAGGTAAAGAAACTAACCTGAAGTTAAACTATATCCCAACTATATAATCATCGAAAAAGAGTAAAAAAGAAAGCAAAAATGATGACCCAATCTGAAAAGAATATTGCCTTGGTTAGAATCAAGAACATTGTGTCTATACCAAATTTCGACAAATTTAAATATCAAAGTACATACCACGGAAACGGCATCTTCTTTATTAATATTTCTTATAAAGTGAAGAATGCCAGCATGACTGTCTCCGGGACATTCCCTCCACCCTGAAAAGCACATGTCGAAACCACGATCAGTATTTTGGTTTTCTCAAAAATACATCGTGTGGGCAGATGGTTTACTTACCAAAATTAAATTATAAAACGTATTACTACATAATTCCCCGAGCGATAAGCTGATGCTCCTTGATTTAAAATACTTTTAGCTTCCTCATCTCTCACAATTAATTTCCACCTCCTCTCAACCTTCGCAAGCCAAAATCTGAAGTCAAAATGACATTTCTCTTGTCCGCACTGACAGCCGTCAACGTCAGTCGACATTTTACTTTTTAAAACAAAATCATTGTAACCAGAGAGAAATCTGTGTTTTATTGCAATTTCAAATACAGCTAGCGCCATCTCTTGCAAGATCTAAGCACTAACTCATTTCAACTAACGAGTCTGTAGAAAAATGAATAACTATTTTTAAAGAACTGTAACGTTAAAAAAATGCAACGTTACAAACCCTAAAACCGCATCTAAATCGGTCAAACCGCTCTGGAGATAAATGGGAAAATGATAACTGCAGCGCCCCCTAGCGGCTAAACACCATAACACCTATCTGAGACCCATCGCTGATAACTGATAACCTACAAACCCATTACAGAAAACCGCATCGAAATCAATTTAGTAGCTTTTGAGAACTTTTCAAGTGCCACTATCTGGTTGCTGCAGTGCTCGCTGGTGGTCTACCCCCATGAAACATGTCTAAGAACCTCAGCCCCATGCCTGTCTATTGTCTAATTTCAAAATCTATCGCAATCGCTTTCAAAATGTGACGCATTGATGCTTCTATTTGGAGCTAATAAAAACTTACCAAAGAAATGCAGCAATGTGTCACAAACGTTTAACAAATGAAAGCGATTGCGATAGATTTTGAAATTAGACAATTAGCCCCGCCCACCGATTACAATGGGGAATGTCCGAAAAAAATCAAATAGGCTGAATATTTTTTCATAGGTAGGAATAAGCTCCCTTAGTTATAGAAAAAAATTTCAGAATTTTCGGTTGAGTGAAAAATTTTTGAAAAATATAAACTCGTCGACTTCACAAATGTAAAAAAGTAACAGCAGAATGGAGGTTATACCTTTGCCAACACCTGCCACTATGACAACAAAAATAAAAAATAAATCAATTTTGACATTTTGTGTTGAAATTTTTTTTTTAATACCATGTTGTGGTTGTAGTCAAGGAGGTTTATAATATAGTAGGCAGGGCTTCAAATACCGTTAAAAATGAGTAACGTTATCGATGTACTTGCATCGATAACGGTAAGAAAAAAATAACGTTAAAATAAATAACGTTATAACTGGAAATTAGTAACGGTAAAATTGATAACGGTAAACAGAATAATAACGTTATTTTTTCGTTCCTGGGTAACGTTATGACACTGTATTAAAAATATTTAAAAATAATTGTGTAATTGACATTGACGCTCCGCCGCGCCGCGCCGTGACACGTCAGGGCACGGTCACGACCCGTCTCTGCGCAGTTTGCAACTACTCGTAGGTACCTATTAAAATTGAACAAGACGAAAATGGAAGGTAAATAAGTTTCATTATTCTTTGTAGGAAATATTCGTTATGCGAACGATTTTAAACTAGCTTCCCGATGAGCTAGACTTGAAATTTTTGAACATAGATCAGAACTGGAACGCAATGCAATATATTGGTGTCATTGAGCTGATCTGATGATGGATCTGGAAGAAGGCCACAGGAACTTAATGATGAAACCATATAACCCCATTGTGATTAGGCTTGTTAGAATCGTCTTGACGAGTACTCTAAGGGGAGATAAGGTCCAGGGTCTGATGATGAAGCTGGAAGGCCATGCCAAAGGAACTCAATATTGAAACCGTGCAATCCCATCGAGTTTGGGCTCAATTGAATCGTCTTGAAGAGTACTTTGTTGGGAAATAGTGTCCGAGGAACTGATGATGGAGCCGGAAGAAGGCCATAGGAACTCTTTAATAAAACCACGCTACCCCATCGAGTTTGGGCTCGTTTGAATTGTTTTGACGAGAACTTTGTTGGGAAATAGTGTCCGAGGATCTGATGATGGAGCCGGAAGAAGGCCATAGGAACTCTATAATAAAACCACGCTACCCCATCGAGTTTGGGCTCGTTTGAATCGTCTTGACGAGTGCTCCTATAGGAGATGGTATATTTTTAGTCTTAGCTCGTTAACTAAAGAGCAGAAAATAATAATTTACTGAAAAAAATATTTTTTAAAAACACGTTTTTAAAACGGACTAAATTATTTACAAAATATATCGGACTAAAAATATTAAAACGGACTAGTAAAAATGAACTAAAAAGTAAAGAATAAATTCTTCTGTAAATATTTATAACCCTAATAACCTATACCTACATATATTTTAAACCTAAAAACGTGGGACGCGTTTTGTAAAATTTATCATCCATATTGTCCTTTTGTCTATAGCACGCCCCACGTTTTTTGGTTTAAAATTTTCCGGTTTAAACTTTCTGTAGGTATAGGTTATTAGGGTTACAAATATTTACAAAAGAATTTATTTTTTACTTATTAATTTGTTTTTTTAGGTTTTTTCTTACAACTAAGTACTTTTATAGGTACCCTGAATACGGCCCCTGAAAAGGTGACGCAACCTCGGGAAAAACCTAAAAGTACCTAAACAGAAAAATCACTTTATTTATGTAATTTTGATTACTTATAAAATTCCTGTTGACAGCTTTGTAATAATAATTGACGTCTTTAAATAGTAATACTTAGAAGTAACAATAGTCTACAGATAGCTGACACTTACTAACATTTGCATGCCTACACTTAAGGCAGAATATTGTTGATGCTTTAGATTAGAAACATTGTTATCCATCTCAATGTATATGTCGCAGCCAACTAGCTTAATAAGCCGTTTAATTAGCGGCCTAGCCTTTTCATTGATAGGCGCCATTCAATCATTGGCCTAAATAACATCCCGGCATTTAATTTAACGCCTAGGCAAATGACTTGGTTCGATAACGTTTAATCACTTGCCTAGCCGTGTCATCGTAATTTAGTTCAATTTTCTATCACCAGTGCGCTCTAGGCGGTGCTGCTGTCAAAATGTCAATATGGTGGCGAGCAGCTGTGATATGGTGAGAAAAATAGTGCAAATCAATCTTTGAACATTTTAAGGATATTTTGGAAAAAAAACTCATAGAATATGACCAATAGCATCAATCAATACCTTGATTTGTTATACAATATTGTCAAATAAATATTCTGATTCTGGTAATAAATAAGCGTTATATTATAAACCGTAAAAATATTAAAATTACTACCTAATTTTAGTTTTTGACAATTATTCCTAGTCGACAATTTTCTAAAATTAAGGCGTAGGTACCCAATTTAAATCTATAGGTAGTTATAATTCCACCAAATAGTACCTAAAGCAGGCGTCTCCGTCACTCGCTCAAGGCCACGCGTTATATACCTACCGCTCAGCGTATCGTACGTACATCGTCCACGACGAATACTGCAAATCGATGTGTATAGCCGTTTGGTACACTACACATATAGTAGATAGTAGGGCGGTAAAACAAGGTTTGAGGTTAGTTTTCGCACAAGTCATCACGGAAATACGAAAATGTGGTATCGATGCATTCAGTACGATGCCCTGATCACAAATATATAAGATGACAAGCGCGAAAATGATGGGGGTAGAAACTGTGACGTCACAAAGTTTTCAGTACAAAGATATTTTTTTTTCATACCACGTGGTATAACAAATGAAAGGGCTTTGTGAGTAGATTGCGAATATATAACAGACTATAACATTTTCACTACTTGGTCTAACAAATTATTAGCAAACATCGAAAAATTTCGCAATTCAGAGTTGCCATTGAACAGGTCTAGATTGAAAACGACTAAATTGATTTTTACAAAATACATTACAAATAACTCTGCACATACTCTTTTCGAATGTCTAAAGGTAATTGACCAAAGATATTTAAAAATAAGAAAAGTACATCAGTTTTAATAACAGCATAATTTTCTGCTTTTTCCAAATTCCCAGATTCCTTTCAAAATTAATAAAAAAATTAATAAATAACGAAAAAATTAATAAGTGACGAAAAGTGTTTTCTAAGCGTCTTTTTTAAGATTACCGCCGCACTAATATACTTATGGTGAAAAAAATAATGTTGGACCCGCAGTTCTTAAAAATTCTTCCCTTAGGAGAGGAGTATGGTGTCATCTTTTTTTTTGTATGTACTCGTCAAGACGATTCAAACGAGCCCAAACTCGATGGGGTAGCTTGGTTTTGTTAAAGAGTTCCTATGGCTTTCTTCCGGCTCCATCATCAGATCCTCGGACACTATTTCTCAACAAGGTACTCGCCAAGACGATTCAAACAAGCCCAAACTCGATGGGGTTGCATGGTTTAATCATAGAGTTCCTATGGCCTTCTTCCGGCTCCATCATCAGACCCTGGACACTATTTCCCAACAAAGTACTCATCAAGACGATTCAAACGAGCCCAAATTCAATGGGGTTGCATGGTTTAATTACCGAGTTTCATTGGCCTTCTTCCGGCTCCATCATCAAACCCTGGAAACTATTTCCCAACAAAGTACTCGTCAAGACGATTCAAACGAGCCCAAACTCGATGGGGTAGCGTGGTTTTATTATAGAGTTCCTTAGGGCCTACTTCCGGCTCCATCATCAGATCCTCGGAAACTTTTTCCCAACAAAGTACTCGTCAAGACAATTCAAACGAGCCCAAACTCGATAGGGTAGCGTGGTTTTGTTATAGAGTTCCTATGGTCTTCTTCCGGCTCCATCATCAGATCCTCGGACACTTTTTCCCAACAAAGTTCTCGTCAAGACGATTCAAATGAGCCCAAACTCAATGGGATTGCACGGTTTTAATATTGAGTTCCTTTGGCATGGCCTTCCAGCTTCATCATCAGACCCTGGATCTTATCTCCCTTAGAGTACTCGTCAAGACGATTCTAACAAGCCTTATCATAATGGGGTTGTATGGTTTCATCATTAAGTTCTTGTGGCCTTCTTACAGTTCCATCATCAAATCAGCTCAATGACACCATAATATTGCATTGCCTTCCAGTTCTGACCTATGTTCAAAGTTTTAAGTCTCCAGCTCATCGGGAAGCTAGTTTAAAATCGTTTGCAAACTTTGCGGAGAAACAAATAAACAAACAAACAAACGAGAAAGCAACCTAATAAAAACGTGTTAAAAAATATATCACATAGATATTTTTTTCAGCCACCTATACCGAAAGAATAAATTCATTCGGTCGGAGTCATGTCATGTTTAGCACGGCCGGCGGTGCAGCGGCGGCGCCCGACGCCGGCGGGCGGCGGGCGAGCTAGCAACGTCGCGTAACAGAAAATAATGATACTAATTACCGGTAAAAATAACGTTATTTTTTGTAACGTTATCTAGTAACATAACCATATTATAACGTTATAATATGGTTATGTTACTAGGTAACGTTAAAAAAATAACGTTATCAAGGTATCATAATTGAAAATAACGTTACGTAACGTTATTTTTACTGTTATTTGATAACGTTATAAAGCCCTGATAGTAGGGCGGTAAAACAAGGTTTGAGGTTAGTTTTCGCACAAGTCATCACAGAAATACGAAAATTTGGTATCGATGCATTCAGTACGATGCCCTGATCACAAATATATAAGATGACAAGCGCGAAAATGGTGGGGGTAGAAACTGTGACGTCATAAAGTTTTCAGTACCAAGAAATAATAAAAACATATCATGTGGTATACCAAATGAAAGGGCTTTGTGAGTAGATTACGAATATATAACACACTATAACATTTTCACTACTTGGTCTAACAAATTATGAGAAAACGTCGAAAGATTTCACGATTCCGGGTTGCCGTTGAACAGCTCTGGAGCCCTATTTTTGAATCGCTCGTCTCCAGTCGAGCGCTCGTTTCTACTGATTTTCGTTCGACATCCCATTGTTTTGAGTCATATGTCGAACGAAAATCAGTCGAAAAGAGCGCTCGACGCCTGCCGAGCGATTCAAAAATAGGGCCCCTGGACTGAAAACGACTGAATGGATTTCTGCAAAATACTTATCAAATTACTTTGAACATCCTCTATTCTGGTGTCCAAAGGTAATTGACCAAAGAAATTTAAAAATAAGAAAGTTACATCAATTTTACTAACAGCATAATTTTCTAAGTTTTCCGTTTCCTATAATAGTCCAGTAGCTTCGGTAGTAAAATCGGTTTTGCTATAATTTTTTTATTTTTTCTTATTTTTTTCCGGGGTCATAGGATAGCTTTGCTCTTGTAATAGGTATATGTTATCTTAATCTATATATATAAAATTAAAAGTCCTGACTGACTGATTGACTGATATATCAACGCACAGCCCAAACCACTGACTTGGAGACTTAAATTTTGCACATAAATACCTTATACAGTAAAGGCATCTACTAAGTAAGGATTTTGGAAATTCCATCCCAAAAGGGGGGTAAAATAAGGGATGAAAGTTTCTATGAAAGTCCGTCAAATTCGAAGTTAGGATCTTCAAATTTTGTATTTAGGCTGACAATTGAAAATTAATATTTATGTGTGCCTGCGTTTTTGACGATTGCATCCCCGAAGCGGTGAAAAGGTGGATGAAATTGTATCTGAAAAGTCCTTCATTTTCAAAGTAAAACTCACTAAATTTATAATTTAGGCTTAGGATTAGAAAGTAAAAATAAATATGCAAACACACATTTCATATTTTATTGAAAATCAAAGGGGTTAAAGGTTATAATAAAATAAATGTGAGATGAATAAACCTAAAAATCGATGGATGTCGTCATTGAGATTTAATGGGATGACGATTGCGAAGATGACATTTATTTTGAAGTTCAACACGGTGGACATGATTCAACTTGTTAAGGGTTGAAATTTCATATGGAAAAGTAATGTTTGTAAAATAGACATTTCGACTTGAAACTTCGTAGGAGTATATACTTCTAAAATGGGACGGGGACGGGAAGGAGATAGGGGACGGGGAGGGGGAAGGGGAGGGGGACGGAGATGGAGGAGGGGGATGGATTGGGGACAGGAACGGGGACTTGGACATATCTATTCTGTGATATGGACGGGGGCGGGGATAGAAATGGGATACTAATATCTCTGGACCCTATTCTGAATATTATAAACTAGCTTCCAGCCGCAACTTTGTCCACGTGGATATTCCAGAAAATCCTTAGGGAACCTTTAACTAGAATAAATAGTATTATATACATATTTCATCAAAATCCGATCAGCCGTTTTTACGTGTTTAGGTGGGTCCTAATTAATATTTGTACTAAAAAACCTGTTTTTCAGCATACAGCGCCTCTTACCTCAGAGAGCTCGGAGTAGGAAGGAAACATTATTCATAGGGCACAATAGTACAAAAAAACATCTACTTCAGCCCATAGGTCATCCGTTTGTTTTACATCGCGTTAGGATCTCAGGTACACTTCATCTGTTATAAACTTACCTAATATCTTCGTCTAGTGAGAAAGTTTGCAGTTTTTAATATTTTAATTTTTGCAGTCTCACATATCCGATTTCGTTTGTGACATAATACCCAGATGCACCACTGAGCAAGTAATTCACTACGTAGACGCACTTTAACCGCCGATTCTGCTGTTTTACCGACGGCACAATACGCCATTTATTAGTTATAATTGCGAATTGCTTCGATAGCTCTCACTGTGACAGAGTGGCATGAAGTTTAAACTTTTTTTAGGCTTTGGGCTAAAGTAGCACCCTAGGGCTAATGTACCTTGATGGTACGGTACTCCACTTAAGCTGACACTTTAGTTAATAAAAGGTATTTAAAAATAAGAAAATTACATAAATATTAAAAACAGTGTAATTTCCTATTTTACATCAATTACAAATATTATCCTCATATAGGGTTACATACTTGTCTCATTTTTTTACTACAAACATTTATTATTGAATATTTAGATTTTAGGCATTCACAATGCTATTTTTATATTAAGATAATTAGTATACCTATAAGCAAAAATACTATAAAAAAGTTATTGTAAGTAAATTCTAATATTATCTGGGTTCTTAGCAGATTACATTTTAATAGAATTATGTATAAGCGGCTTAAAATGATCAAATTCTGTGTAATAGGCTTTAACAATGTTGGCACTTACATATTTCCGAAAAATCTGGATATAGAAAAAAAATTATAAATTCTGTAAGAATAAAAACGTCTTAATTTGGCTTCCAATTACGGCACTTGCAATGTAGAATAGTCTTTTATATCAATTTTGGGTCAATGGGTCTTTTTCGGTAAATAAATACCACAAAATAAATACCTATTTTCCCATACATTTTGTTCTGAACGTCTACTGTCTTAGGAACAAGCGTACGCAGCGACATCTACAATTAGCTTTGCGTTGCAACCCCATTGTCCTACCTATTTAAAATGTATTGTAAGCTTTTTGACTCGACGCCTTAATGCGGGTAGCTTTAGTATGTCATGCTCACTTTAAACATTTCTGCGGTGGTGTCGTGTGAGGCGGGTCGTTACGTTCCCTCAAATATGGTTGAGCGAAACGATGACTGGTTCATGCGTCATGCTCGTGAACGGGTGCTGCCAGTGGGAATGGGTCTGCTTCTGTCTGCTTGTACTAAGGGCGTCGCATATCTTTTTTTCATGTTTAATATTATCAATCTGTATGGCACTTCTTACTCAAAACATAAAATTAATAACTAATCCTTGTTTTGGTTTCTCACTTTTTTTTATTGCTAATGACTAAAATCATTATTTTTCTTTCGTAATATTTTTTCGTATTTTTTCGTCTATAGTTTTGTAAGTAAAGGCCTATGAAAAGCTTTTGGGTATTAGTTTTCAATTCAGTGCCTTAGGATGGGTAGCTTAAGTATGTCATGCTCTCTTTAATCATTTCTGCGGTGGTGTCGTGTGGGGCGGGTCGTTACGTTCCCTCAAATATGGTTGAGCGAAGCGATGGCTGGTCCATGCGTCATGCTCGTGAACGGGTGCTGCCAGTGGGAATGGGTCTGCTTCTGAGTACCTATCTTAACGCGTATTGAATTGTAAGAATTGCGTTTTTTTTATGTCTTGCATCAAGTGTTTTTTGGTTCGAGAAGCAGACAGAGTGATTTCTCAACTAGTTGAAAGTTATTTACTCTCACATTTACCTATCTGAATGTAGTAGATATTTAATTTTAACCTACCTACCCATTGTGTGCAAACTTTTGTTAATTATTGTGATGGAAAATGACCTCACTTTAAACTTAAATGTTAAGTTTAATGAAAGTTAAATTTAATGTAATTTAAAACTATGGGTGTAATTGAGCCTGAAATAAATGCATTTTATTTATTTATTTAAACGTGGAGCTCATTTTTCAATGTTGACGGCTCTGTATGAAATATACAGGGAGAAAAAAGCAGCCCTTGACGAGTTTCTTGCCGGTTCTTCTCGTTACAAGGTCTCCCGCTTAGGGTTTGCGAACCGATGGCGTAGCTTCTGTGACATTCACAAGTGCTTGTAACAGCCTAGACTGAATAAATTATTTTTGAATTTTGAATTTTTTGAAATCATTTCCGATTAAAATCTAGAAACAACCGGTGAACAAATAAGTAAATGAAGATCTCATTAAGACCTTTCATTTCATCAAACCATCAGTCTAGGATGAATACTTTATGAGATATTGCTGATTTAAATTTGACAGCTGTCATTTATAATGAAGATCTCAGTAAGAACTTTCATTGCTTCAAAGACACCATCAGTCTAGGGTGAGTACTTTCCGAGATATTTCTGTTTTAAATTTGACAGCTGTCATTTATAATGAAGATCTCAGTAAGAACTTTCATTGCTTCAAAGACCCCGTCATTCTAGGGTGAGCATGCGAATCTCCGTGCCACTGAATAATTCCATTCTAAAACTACCTAGAAGTAATGTACCGATGATATACGTTCTTATTTTAGATATCAAATCGATTGTACCGGCTTCCCGGCAGAATGATTGACAAAAGCATGTGGCACGGAGATTCGCATGGTTTGAGGTTATGTTTTTTGTTAAATCGTCGAATTCCAGATCAATCTGAGTCTGTACCGGTGGTTTGATGTATTTGTAGCCGTTACATATTCATTGTAACAGCTACAAACACTTTCGTTGCTCATGTAACGCAACAGGGTCAAAGATATCGCGATCTAAAGTTTTAAAAGCATGCGACTCTCCGGCCCACACACCTAAGTCTAAAATATTGATGAAAATTGCATTAAGATTAAAAATAAGCAGGTTTTTGTAATCGTTTGATCACAATAAACGACCCGAAAACATATTTTCAGAATATCTTTACTCGTTTTAGAGAAATTTGCAAATTTATTTACTATGAACAATCACAGTGTAGGGTTACCATATCGTCGGTCGGTCAGAATCATTAGGCTGTTTCTAGAAAATAGACCGATCGGAATACGTTATTTTGAGGGTATAACCTTCAAGAATTCTAAAGTTTATTAATTCTTGCCTGTCGATACTTTGGCATATAATTAGTTTATTTTTGCGTTTTGTGTCACATCTAGCCGATGCATCTTGAAAAATTAGATTATTTGTGGTGGTTATAAATAATTGGACTCTAAGGCGATTCTCCCACTGCCAACGCACGCCGTCGTCGCGGGGCGTGGTTTGGCGTTTCACGTGCGCGGTGACGGCGCAGCGCAACGCCTGTTCGGGCGGTTTTCTCCGCGCCCCCACGCCATTCGGCGTCTGACGCGTCCCCGCCGCTTGTTTTTTAGAGGCATTAAATTTTGAAGTTGTTTTGTTTTAATTTCCAGGTTTTTAGGGTTCCGTACCTCAAAAGGGAAAAAAACTGAACACATATAAAATCACTCATGAGATTAAAACGTCCAGACAAATAATTAAGATTTGCCATCTCGATATTAATGACGGAATTTTAATAACATACGAGTAGGTAGGTACGGTCAACGGCATGCTGGGCTTCCACGACAGCGTAATGATATTCAATCAAATAAATAACAGATTTTTTACAGTTTTGTATAACCTCATGTGCTGCATAATGTACCTACCAAATGGCACTAAAATGGGCGTATATCCAAGCCACGAAACATTTGAAAACCAGAGGAAATCCCGCCATCGTAACGAAACGATCATCGAAAACTAGCCGCGGGGCGCGTCGCAGTGTGTTGTACCCCGCGGTAACGCGCCTGCTGGCGCAAACTGCTCGCGGATCGCCGGCGGCACGCGGCGGTGCGCGCTCACGCGCCGTGGCGCGCCTTGGTGTGTTGGACGAGGCGGTTTTCTGTACAAATTAATGTACTTGCATACAACGTAAAAGACGCGCGTGGGTGCGCCGCGACCACGCGCGTCGCCAGTGTGAGAACCGTCTAAACTGTCAAAATTGTTTTAAAGTAAAAAGAAACAATAGTATTGTATTTAAGATAGCCTGCGTAGTGTACAAACCTAATTTGTGTCATTTTCGTCCATGGAAACAGACGTGGGACCCGTACATTAATAACACCGTCAAAAAAATATTACAATTTGAAAAACAAGTACCATATACCTCAGATCACTTAAAAATCCCTATGAAATAAATTTGTGTCAAATTAAGGCATGGACTTTTAATATTTTCAATTTTTTTGTTTGTCCGAGCCATTGATGCTTATAAAAAATATTAGTATTATTAGAGTTTACATATTTAATATCTTAAATACATGAGTGATGGACAGAATGAATTTGTGTCATTTTCATGCATGGATAATACCTAGGTAGGTAGGTATTCAAAAAGTTTGCGGTCGAAGCGAGTAGGCGCAGGCGCATGGCGAGGGACGACGAAGCTCGTCCGTTTCGGTTGGATACTAAGTACGTACATACCTATAAGTCTCACGTCACGATACGAACGAACACGCACCTTTCGTTTGGTTAAGTAGGTACTCTATAGAATTACATCTCCTGTTTTAGAAATTCATACAGATGTACTATGGACAACAACGTCACTTAACCACAACTCTTAAGGTTAAAATCGGTTGCACGCCGCGCCGCCGCCGTCATAACATAATATATTTAGTTCGTGCAGGGGGATACGTGCGCACACAATTTATTTGCTAACTTTTTAAGCGAAGCTGTTGCCCATACTACATACATATCTGTTCTGTTTCCATTCTAAAACAACCTAGAAGTAATGTACCGACGATATACATTCTTATTTCAGATATCAAATCGATTGTACCGGCTTCCCGGCAGAATGATTGACAAAAACATGTGGGCCGGAGAGTCGCATGCTTTGAGGTTATGTTTTTTGTTAAATCGTCGAATTCCAGATCAATCGGAGCCTGTAGCGGTGGGTTGATGTATTTGTAGCCGTTACATATTTATTGTAACAGCTACAAACACACAATAGCGACCTAAAGTTTTAAAAGCATGCGACTCTCCGGCCCACACGCTTAAGTCTAAAATATTGGTGAAAATTGTATTATGATTAAAAATAAGCAGGTTTTCGTAACCGTATATAATAGGTCTTTACCTATGAAATTGCCGATTTGTATGGAGAATTTTCAAGAAGTTGCATTTTTCATACTAGCATTTTCTTTGTTCATTTAACAACCGTTAACACTCTTGTAACAAAACTTTTATGTACTAATGTTTGAACACTATGCTAACCTATTCCATTTACGATAAGCGAAAAAAATAAGTTTTGGCTAAGTTACAACCCCTCCGGTCACCCTTTTTTGGCTCACAAAAAAAAGAGTAACTTTCAAGATCTTTTTTTAATGCTATGAAAGCTAAAAAAAGGACTTTATTTTTACTGATAGTTGACTATCATGGTCATAATTCGACATACGTAAATCAAGATATTGTTAAATGTTTTAAAACATAGAAGTTATTATTTTCTCTGTATGTGACAAAATATCGGCAAGTTCATAAGTAAAGACCTAATATTTATAGATATATATTGCGAACGATTTTATCCTAGCTTTCCGATGACCTAGAGACTTGAAACTTTGAAAATAGGTCAGAACTGGAAGGCAATGCAATATTATGGTGTCATTGAGCTGATCTGATGATGAAGCCGGAAGAAGCCCACAGGAATTCTATGATAAAACCTACAACCCCATCGTGTTTGGGCTCGTTAGAATAGGCATGACGAAATTTTTTTTATTTTTTATGTTACATAAATTACCTCTCAAAAAAAGAAACATTGGTAAAATAATTATTTCGCTAGCGTGAAAACTGCCCGAGATATCACAGTTTAAAATGCACACAAATTGGACTCACCTGAAAACGCTCCATACTAACGGCTACCCTAGTTATGACGTCACGCCTAGGTGTTTGTATGCAACGCGTAGGAAAGTTTGGCAGCTATTGCCTGAATGGCTGAATAATTGTGCAATACCTTGAGAAAACCTTTATCGGTTGGAATTCAACAGATTTTGTCATTTACTTGTTCCACTAAATATGAAAATGTCAAAATTAATAACAGTGTTTCATTGTTGGACAGAGGATGTTTCATTGTGTACACCTAGGTGGACACAATGAAACAATTCCCATTTTCTTTTAAAAGTCTTCTTATTGGTTTATGTATCTATTTATTAATGAAACTATAACTGCCATTTTATACCTAATTAAGTAGATTCCGTTCCTCTAAAAACGGAATTCATATCTTTAAAAATGAGAGAAATATGAGACTCAGAGCTTTTGGTGTTGCATTGTTCCACACTGCTCTACGTTTGTATGTATGAGAGTTTTTGTATTGTTACTTGGGACAAGTTTCAATGGTTGTAATGTAATTTATGCTTACTACATAAGTCAAAACTTGAAAAATTAAACTTTAGTATTTACTTACCTTTTAAAAAAAACAAAAAACCGACTTCAAAAAACCTGCCTCTAAAAAGCAAGAAATAATATTAAAATCATTAGATATGCATTATCATTGTTATATAATAACAACACGTCTATTGAAGTCGGGTGGGGCTGGAGTACAACTTCGTTTTTTTATTCTAAAAGCCCTACCCGACTTCAATATACGTGTTGTTATTATATAACAATGATAATGCATATCTAATGATTTGAATATTATTTCTTGCTTTTTAGAGGCAGGTTATTTGAAGTTAGTTTTTTGTTTTTTAAAACATTTTTTTTATTTTTAAAACAATTTTTATTTTTTTGTTTTTAGTGTAAGTACCTTCTCTATTAGGTAGTGTAGTGTAAGTATATTATTTGGTAGAAAAATCGGCTCAGTCAAACGTGAGATATTCGCGGAGAAACATACATTCATACAGGTCAAACTGAAAGAGAACCTTCTTTTTTTTGAAGTCGGTTAAAAAGACTAAAAGTACCTCTTACCCAACAAAAAGAATCATCTTATTCGGTTCATAAATAACAAAATAGTCAAGTTAGTTGATGCAAAATCATAGTGTTTTCAGGATACCTTGAAAACTACTGAACCGATTTGAAAAAAAAATAAATGGGACCATTTCGCAAAAAAATTGAATCGAATAAAAAAAGAATCATCAAAATCGGTCCATAAATGTCGAAGATACGCGCGAACAACGATAAAAAAAAACATACATTCAAGGATGTAATAAAACAGATGCTTCGTTCGGAGTTATTTTATTAATAAAATACATGTAAAATAATTATTATTTTTTTCTTACAAAGAGGTTATAAGAAAACTGAATTTCTTAGTGCTCATCACGGTTAGTTCAGAGCCATCACGCCTTATTAGTAAGTTTGGATAGACTAACATACACGTTACTAACATAACAAGTGATGTATAGGTACTTGGTTATTTATAAAGCTGTTGGGTTTTAAAGTAAATGGGAACGGGAACGAGAACGAAAACGGAAACGGGAACGGTACTTACCTACTAATCTCTGAACTAAACTTTTCAATAATTTATACCAATTCGAATTTAATATTTATAACTAAGACAGGACAACGTCTGTCGGGTCAGCTAGTAAAATAAATATTTGAGGGGGCTCCCATACAACAAACGTGATTTTTTAGCCGTTTTTTGGTACGGAACCCTTTGTGTGCGAGTCCGACTCACACTTGACCGGTTTTTATTTCCTTACCCTCAAAAAATATTTTGTTACAGTAGGTAGGTAATCCTTTCTTTTTAAACTTTGCAAGAGGTAGAGTACAAGAATGTTAATGATGTCATCTCATCAATGAGACTGTAATTGACAATAATAACACATGCCTAGTTCCAAATCACGCCAACAGCACTGTTAGCCTATAATCCATTAAATGAAGTAGGTACACAAATACCCTATCTGTGTAATATTTTGTGACTATTTAATTTGGTCGGATACGCGCTAACAGCGCTGTGAGCGTGATTCGGAACGCGGCCACAGTATCATCAAATGTATTTATATTCGTTCGTATACTTCTTACTTACCTACCTACTCGTTACTTCAAATGTGTCACCGAACTTCAGTACCTATGCTTAGGCGTCACTAATGGCCGATTTCACCAACATCCCCTAAACCGTTACCTAACTATGTGCCCCTTTAAATAAAAGAGCCCCCAAACGAACCCCTTGTTTAGAATACGTTTCACCAACTAAACAGCCCTTTAACTATGAGACCATAGCTAGGGGACAGTTTTTTCATCATTTTGGATGTGTTAACCGTAACTTTTGACCTTTAACTTTGTAATTATTACGTTAATTTAATTCTATTGATCTATTGTAGCAAATGTTTGACCCGAAACACCTAGGCGTGACGTCATAACTAGGGTAGCCGTTAGTATGGAGCGTTTTCGGGTGAGTCCAATTTGTGTGCATTTTAAACTGTGATATCTCGGGCAGTTTTCACGCTAGCGAAATAATTATTTTACCAATGTTTCTTTTTTTGAGAGGTAATTTATGTAACATAAAAAATAAAAAAAATTTTGTCATGCCTATTCTAACGAGCCCAAACACGATGGGGTTGTAGGTTTTATCATAGAATTCCTGTGGGCTTCTTCCGGCTTCATCATCAGATCAGCTCAATGACACCATAATATTGCATTGCCTTCCAGTTCTGACCTATTTTCAAAGTTTCAAGTCTCTAGGTCATCGGAAAGCTAGGATAAAATCGTTCGCAATATATATCTATAAATATTAGGTCTTTACTTATGAACTTGCCGATATTTTGTCACATACAGAGAAAATAATAACTTCTATGTTTTAAAACATTTAACAATATCTTGATTTACGTATGTCGAATTATGACCATGATAGTCAACTATCAGTAAAAATAAAGTCCTTTTTTTAGCTTTCATAGCATTAAAAAAAGATCTTGAAAGTTACTCTTTTTTTTGTGAGCCAAAAAAGGGTGACCGGAGGGGTTGTAACTTAGCCAAAACTTATTTTTTTCGCTTATCGTAAATGGAATAGGTTAGCATAGTGTTCAAACATTAGTACATAAAAGTTTTGTTACAAGAGTGTTAACGGTTGTTAAATGAACAAAGAAAATGCTAGTATGAAAAATGCAACTTCTTGAAAATTCTCCATACAAATCGGCAATTTCATAGGTAAAGACCTATTATATACGGTTACGAAAACCTGCTTATTTTTAATCATAATACAATTTTCACCAATATTTTAGACTTAAGCGTGTGGGCCGGAGAGTCGCATGCTTTTAAAACTTTAGGTCGCTATTGTGTGTTTGTAGCTGTTACAATAAATATGTAACGGCTACAAATACATCAACCCACCGCTACAGGCTCCGATTGATCTGGAATTCGACGATTTAACAAAAAACATAACCTCAAAGCATGCGACTCTCCGGCCCACATGTTTTTGTCAATCATTCTGCCGGGAAGCCGGTACAATCGATTTGATATCTGAAATAAGAATGTATATCGTCGGTACATTACTTCTAGGTTGTTTTAGAATGGAAACAGAACAGATATGTATGTAGTATGGGCAACAGCTTCGCTTAAAAAGTTAGCAAATAAATTGTGTGCGCACGTATCCCCCTGCACGAACTAAATATATTATGTTATGACGGCGGCGGCGCGGCGTGCAACCGATTTTAACCTTAAGAGTTGTGGTTAAGTGACGTTGTTGTCCATAGTACATCTGTATGAATTTCTAAAACAGGAGATGTAATTCTATAGAGTACCTACTTAACCAAACGAAAGGTGCGTGTTCGTTCGTATCGTGACGTGAGACTTATAGGTATGTACGTACTTAGTATCCAACCGAAACGGACGAGCTTCGTCGTCCCTCGCCACGCGCCTGCGCCTACTCGCTTCGACCGCAAACTTTTTGAATACCTACCTACCTAGGTATTATCCATGCATGAAAATGACACAAATTCATTCTGTCCATCACTCATGTATTTAAGATATTAAATATGTAAACTCTAATAATACTAATATTTTTTATAAGCATCAATGGCTCGGACAAACAAAAAAATTGAAAATATTAAAAGTCCATGCCTTAATTTGACACAAATTTATTTCATAGGGATTTTTAAGTGATCTGAGGTATATGGTACTTGTTTTTCAAATTGTAATATTTTTTTGACGGTGTTATTAATGTACGGGTCCCACGTCTGTTTCCATGGACGAAAATGACACAAATTAGGTTTGTACACTACGCAGGCTATCTTAAATACAATACTATTGTTTCTTTTTACTTTAAAACAATTTTGACAGTTTAGACGGTTCTCACACTGGCGACGCGCGTGGTCGCGGCGCACCCACGCGCGTCTTTTACGTTGTATGCAAGTACATTAATTTGTACAGAAAACCGCCTCGTCCAACACACCAAGGCGCGCCACGGCGCGTGAGCGCGCACCGCCGCGTGCCGCCGGCGATCCGCGAGCAGTTTGCGCCAGCAGGCGCGTTACCGCGGGGTACAACACACTGCGACGCGCCCCGCGGCTAGTTTTCGATGATCGTTTCGTTACGATGGCGGGATTTCCTCTGGTTTTCAAATGTTTCGTGGCTTGGATATACGCCCATTTTAGTGCCATTTGGTAGGTACATTATGCAGCACATGAGGTTATACAAAACTGTAAAAAATCTGTTATTTATTTGATTGAATATCATTACGCTGTCGTGGAAGCCCAGCATGCCGTTGACCGTACCTACCTACTCGTATGTTATTAAAATTCCGTCATTAATATCGAGATGGCAAATCTTAATTATTTGTCTGGACGTTTTAATCTCATGAGTGATTTTATATGTGTTCAGTTTTTTTCCCTTTTGAGGTACGGAACCCTAAAAACCTGGAAATTAAAACAAAACAACTTCAAAATTTAATGCCTCTAAAAAACAAGCGGCGGGGACGCGTCAGACGCCGAATGGCGTGGGGGCGCGGAGAAAACCGCCCGAACAGGCGTTGCGCTGCGCCGTCACCGCGCACGTGAAACGCCAAACCACGCCCCGCGACGACGGCGCGCGTTGGCAGTGGGAGAATCGCCTTAGAGTCCAATTATTTATAACCACCACAAATAATCTAATTTTTCAAGATGCATCGGCTAGATGTGACACAAAACGCAAAAATAAACTAATTATATGCCAAAGTATCGACAGGCAAGAATTAATAAACTTTAGAATTCTTGAAGGTTATACCCTCAAAATAACGTATTCCGATCGGTCTATTTTCTAGAAACAGCCTAATGATTCTGACCGACCGACGATATGGTAACCCTACACTGTGATTGTTCATAGTAAATAAATTTGCAAATTTCTCTAAAACGAGTAAAGATATTCTGAAAATATGTTTTCGGGTCGTTTATCGTGATCAAACGATTACAAAAACCTGCTTATTTTTAATCTTAATGCAATTTTCATCAATATTTTAGACTTAAGTGTGTGGGCCGGAGAGTCGCATGCTTTTAAAACTTTAGATCGCGATATCTTTGACCCTGTTGCGTTACATGAGCAACGAAAGTGTTTGTAGCTGTTACAATGAATATGTAACGGCTACAAATACATCAAACCACCGGTACAGACTCAGATTGATCTGGAATTCGACGATTTAACAAAAAACATAACCTCAAACCATGCGAATCTCCGTGCCACATGCTTTTGACAATCATTCTGCCGGGAAGCCGGTACAATCGATTTGATATCTGAAATAAGAACGTATATCATCGGTACATTACTTCTAGGTAGTTTTAGAATGGAATTATTCAGTGGCACGGAGATTCGCATGCTCACATTCTAGGTGAGCATGCGAATCTCCGTGCCACTGAATAATTCCATTCTAAAACTACCTAGAAGTAATGTACCGATGATATACGTTCTTATTTCAGATATCAAATCGATTGTACCGGCTTCCCGGCAGAATGATTGACAAAAGCATGTGGCACGGAGATTCGCATGCTTTGAGGTTATGTTTTTTGTTAAATCGTCGAATTCCAGATCAATCGGAGCCTGTACCGCTGGGTTGATGTATTTGTAGCCGTTACATATTCATTGTAACAGCTACAAACACATTTGTTGCTCATGTAACGCAACAGGGACAAAGATATCGCGATCTAAAGTTTTAAAAGCATGCGACTCTCCGGCCCACACACTTAAGTCTAAAATATTGATGAAAATTGCATTAAGATTAAAAATAAGCAGGTTTTTGTAATCGTTTGATCACGATAAACGACCCGAAAACATATTTTCAGAATATCTTTACTCGTTTTAGAGAAATTTGCAAATTTATTTACTATGAACAATCACAGTGTAGGGTTACCATATCGTCGGTCGGTCAGAATCATTAGGCTGTTTCTAGAAAATAGACCGATCGGAATACGTTATTTTGAGGGTATAACCTTCAAGAATTCTAAAGTTTATGAATTCTTGCCTGTCGATACATTGGCATATAATTAGTTTATTTTTGCGTTTTGTGTCACATCTAGCCGATGCATCTTGAGAAATTCGATTATTTGTGGTGGTTATAAATAATTGGACTCTAAGGCGATTCTCCCACTGCCAACGCGCGCCGTCGTTGCGGGGCGCGGTTTGGCGTTTCACGCGCGCGGTGACGGCGCAGCGCAACGCCTGTTCGGGCGGTTTTCTCCGCGCCCCCGCGCCATTCGGCGTCTGACGCGTCCCCGCCGCTTGTTTTTTAGAGGCATTAAATTTTGAAGTTGTTTTGTTTTAATTTCCAGGTTTTTAGGGTTCCGTACCTCAAAAGGAAAAAAAACTGAACACATATAAAATCACTCATGAGATTAAAACGTCCAGACAAATAATTTAGATTTGCCATCTCGATATTAATGACGGAATTTTAATAACATACGAGTAGGTAGGTACGGTCAACGGCACGCTGGGCTTCCACGACAGCGTAATGATATTCAATCAAATAAATAACAGATTTTTTACAGTTTTGTATAACCTCATGTGCTGCATAATGTACCTACCAAATGGCACTGAAATGGGCGTATATCCAAGCCATGAAACATTTGAAAACCAGAGGAAATCCCGCCATCGTAACGAAACGATCATCGAAAACCAGCCGCGGGGCGCGTCGCAGTGTGTTGTACCCCGCGGTAACGCGCCTGCTGGCGCAAACTGCTCGCGGATCGCCGGCGGCACGCGGCGGTGCGTGCTCACGCGCCGTGGCGCGCCTTGGTGTGTTGGACGAGGCGGTTTTCTGTACAAATTAATTTTTATTTATTTTTATTTATTTATTTAGGTAACAAACAGTCTTTAACAAGTAAAGTAACAAATATTACACACAAATAGACCTACAGTACCATTATGTTATAAACAAGATTTTATATATATGAGTACGTAAGAAACTATGTTACTTTTAATAAATTACAACGACTTACAATAAGGAAGTTAATTTGACATAACAACTTGTCTATATTAAACAATAAATTGAATTAAATTATAGTTTAAATTATAGTTTTGTGTAGCAATAACATCTATAAAGTTTAAAGTGATAACGCCTCGTGAACTAGTCTTTTATAATTTGGTAAACTTATGGAAAAAATGTCGATATTGGTCAATTTGTTATTATAAAAATCAAGTGAGCGCCTTAAAAATGAATTTTTTGTGTAATTTGTATGGGATAGAGGGATGTAAAATGTACTTTTGGAACGTGAGGATGGACGTGGAACCTTAAAGTTAATTTTGTCTAGAAGAGGAGTGCAATCAATTTTGCTATTAACGATTTTATATAGCAGCGTCGAATCAAGGACAATGCGTCTAATCTGTAGAGGGGATATGTTAAACCGAGTGGCACTTGTTTTGTAGTCATCGTGAATGATTCCAGCGCGATAGTTCAGTGATTTTAAAAACTTATTTTGAATTTTTTCTATACGGTCAATGTGAACCGCATACCGAGGACTCCAGACAACACTTCCGAATTCTAAAATACTGCGGACATAACTGTTGAATAATACAATCAATGTATTTATTTTTTTGAAAGGTTTTCCTAAACGATTTATTAGACCAAGCATTTTGAAAGCACGTGAAACGATATTATCGATATGACAATTGAAGTGAAGTTTAGAGTCCAAAGTTATACCAAGATCACGAATGGTGGAAACCCTTTTTATAGTGTCTCCACATATTTTATAGTTATGTAAAATTGGGTGATGCTTACGAGTAAATGAGATAGTATGACATTTTTCTGTGTTTAAGAAAAGCTGATTTTTTAAACAGTATTCCTGAAATCTAACTAGATCGTCCTGCAATTCATAACAATCATTGACGGATTTAATAATTTTGAATATTTTTGTATCATCAGCATAAAGAAGATGATGTGAGTTAACAAAACAACTGCCTACATCGTTTAAATACAAGTTGAACAAATAAGGACCTAAATGAGATCCTTGAGGAATCCCAGAGGGGATATTAAGGAATCTAGACTGATATCCCTTCAACGCTACCGCCTGACTGCGATTAGAAATATATGATTTGACCCATCGCCAGAGGTCACCGTGTATACCGATTGCCTTGATTTTTTGTAAAAGGATATGATGGTTAATTTTGTCAAATGCTTTGGAAAAATCGGTATACACGGCATCCACCTGGTGACCGGAGTCCATAGCATTGATTATAATATCTGTGTAAGTTATCAAGTTAGTTTCCACACTGCGACCACTAAAAAACCCATGCTGCTGGGGAGAAATATGGTGTTTAGTTTGTGATGTTAAGAAGTTAGTAACTATTTTTTCAAAGACTTTACCCATCACACAAAGTTTGGATATGGGTCGATACTGACGCACATCATGCTTATCACCTCCCTTGAATATTGGTGTTATCAAAGCTTGCTTCCATAAGTCTGGAAAAGAACCTTCAGATAGTGACTTATTATATATTAACGTGAGCGGTACCGACAATTCCTTTGCCAATTTGGATATGACAAATGGATGTACATTATCAGTACCTGCACTCTTATTTATATCTACATGCGTCAGTGCTTTCGACACCTCTTCACAAGTGACATAAAAATTTGGTAAGTTTATACAGTTAGATGAGGTGTAGTTAGAGGGGCAGTTAGAATCCCCAGCGCTCGACGCTGAATCTACGGTTACAAAAACAGAATTAAAATAATTATTAAACATGTCGCTTATTTCCTGACAGTCGGTAGATGTCATGGTTTCGTTGGACATACAAGAAGGCAAATCGTTAACTTTAAGTTTTGATTTTATATAAGTCCAAAAATAGCGTGGACATACCCTAATTTTTTCTTCAGAAAAGTTAATATGTTTACTATAACAATCTGATTCCAACCGTTTCGCTCTAGCGCGTAAACGTTTAAAATCCTGATAGTCGCGTGGATTCTTATATTTTTTCCACCTACAGTGCATGTTTTCTTTATTACGGATTAATTTAATTAGAGCACGCGAGTACCACACCGGATGGTTTGTGTTAAATTTAACAACCTTTTTAGGTATATATTTATCCATCAAGCTATGCAAGATTGAATAGAAATAAACGACCGAGTCATTTGTATTTAATTGTGAGAAGACAGAATTCCAATTAATTTCTGAGAGTTCTTTACTAATTTGATCAAAGTCACCTGCATGATTAATGAATTTTATACGCTCTTTTTCCTTTAATAATAATGAATGAGATAAACTTAGAGTAAACTGCAAGGATCTGTGATGTTTATCCTCGGGAACGAATGGAAAGTCGCATGCTACAACTTTGCATGTGACGTTACTTAATATTAAATCTAAAATGCGATTATTACTATTAGCACAACCATTAAACTGCGACAAGTTAGAGAAAGACATGAAATTTGAGACACAAATTGCTTTAGTATCGTCATTAGTGTTTAATTGTAGCATACCACGATCATCATAAAACCAATCTGCATAGGTCACGTTAAAGTCACCCAAGAGTATAAACCTATCATTCGGATTATTATGTATTAATTCAGAAGCATTGTCAAAAAAAGCCTGCAAAGATGTAAGGTGACTTTGGTTGTGTGGAAAATAACAACAAGCGATATGTAGTTGAGCATTAGTTGCGTCGCGAGCCAAAGCGCGGGTGCGGGCGGAGCGGGAGGCGGAGGGCGCGAGCTCGATACTCAGCCAGAGCTCCTCGGCGGCCGGAGTGGAGCGCCACTCATCCCGGCGGCGCACGCTCAGCCCCCGTCGCGCGGCTACCAACACCCCGCCCCCCCGCGATGCCCCTTGTATTGCGACAGACGACGGCCTGTCTCTTCGATAAACATGATAATTGCAGTGAAAATATTCTGCATCAGAAAAATCGGGCGTAAGCCACGTTTCTGTGATACAGATTAAGTCGAAGTTAGATTGTAAAACATTACGCAGAAAAGTGTCACCTTTGGTTCGCAGTCCCCTCACGTTCTGGTAGTAAATATTAAGTGTAAAATCAGACATTACTTATTGTCGCAAAGATAATTATGTTTGTGAGAGTTCAATTTAATAGTTATCTTAAGGCGATCATATACAAATACATAAGATGAATATATTATAAACACACAAATAATACATATATATTTATTGTGATTACATGAGACCAATATTGACAATAGGCTACTAACAAGTGAGTAGTTTTCAAAAATAACACTTATAAATTGTGAAATATGACATGAATATTGTTTTATGCACAAGCTAATATTACTAGGTGGCGAGGCACACAAATTTTGTTTATCAAGGTAAACAAAAGGTTGGTAAACAACTGCAGAATATAGTAATATAGGTAAAACAACCATGGCTAAGAGCGAAATTCGACAACGAAACACAATGTAAACATTATTTAGTCATTTAATTTTAAGCAAGTCTAAATCATTTGAGATGCGCAAAATCGGCGATTTATCATTTTTACGTAATAGGATTTTACAATCCTTGACCCATAAATAAGAGTAATTGTGTTCAGCCCTTAATTCGCGGGCGCGCTTGAGTAACAACTTGTTTGTTGGGGTAAGGTGCTCGTTGACAAATATATTATACGCTTGTCCGGGTATGCCGATATCAGCGGTGGTGAGACCTCGCCGCTGGCGCACAGCGCTGACGAGCTGATCCTTGCGCACACGCTGCGTAAATCTCACGATTATTGATGGAGCGCGGGTGGATTTATTTTGATTTTCGACGTCGTCCGACTTTTGGTTAAAAACACGAACACGATGAATTGTATCGATATCGGTATCAAGCAGCGATAATCCTATCTTCGTGCAGATATTTCTTACGATGGAATGCAAATTTTCACCATTGGAGCGAGGAATCCCTGCTATTTCCAGATTGTTCTGCCTAGAAAACTGGTCTTGCGTGTTGTTATCGTGTTTTAAGGATTTAATCGTATCTAGTGCTTGATCTAATTCTTTACGAATGGTCGGAAGACAGGAGATTTTACTTTCAACCTGAATAAGCCGATCTTCCATCCCCGAGAATCGTTCCTCCATATCAGTCCACTTCGAATTTAGGTCTTGGATTGATTGCGTTGTGGAATGTATATCAGCTTTAATAATATTGAAATCGGATTTCATAGTGTTAAAGTCAGCACGGAAACTTTTTATTTCCTTCAGCAAATCCGCAATCGTGGTTTCACTTGAGGTTACTCCAGTGTCCGAGGCAGCTTGAGCGCGACACGGAGCACAACGCCATGCAGCCTTTTTCTCCGAACCCATTTTTCTATAGGTAGACTCGGCCACTCCTGCACATCCGAAGTGATATTTTCCTTGGCACCGTCCACACAAAACGCAATCCGATACGACTGCGTTGCACTGATTGCAGGACATCTTTCTATGTGACGACGAGGTTATCACGAAGTTATGAATTATAAAAAAACTATCTGATTATGTAAAAAAACAATCTTGTAAGGTAATTATGTAAAAAGCACTGCCGCTAATAAGATCGCGGTAAAGTATGATAGGTAGGTATGTGCTAACGCCGATGACGCGACAGTGCGACCGTTTCTTACGCGCTCTGCGAGCGGACTTGCATACAACGTAAAAGACGCGCGTGGGTGCGCCGCGACCGCGCGCGTCGCCAGTGTGAGAACCGTCTAAACTGTCAAAATTGTTTTAAAGTAAAAAGAAACAATAGTATTGTATTTAAGATAGCCTGCGTAGTGTACAAACCTAATTTGTGTCATTTTCGTCCATGGAAACAGACGTGGGACCCGTACATTAATAACACCGTCAAAAAATATTACAATTTGAAAAACAAGTACCATATACCTCAGATCACTTAAAAATCCCTATGAAATAAATTTGTGCCAAATTAAGGCATGGACTTTTAATATTTTCAATTTTTTTGTTTGTCCGAGCCATTGATGCTTATAAAAAATATTAGTATTATTAGAGTTTACATATTTAATATCTTAAATACATGAGTGATGGACAGAATGAATTTGTGTCATTTTCATGCATGGATAATACCTAGGTAGGTAGGTATTCAAAAAGTTTGCGGTCGAAGCGAGTAGGCGCGGGCGCGTGGCGAGGGACGACGAAGCTCGTCCGTTCCGGTTGGATACTAAGTACGTACATACCTATAAGTCTCACGTCACGATACGAACGAACACGCACCTTTCGTTTGGTTAAGTAGGTACTCTATAGAATTACATCTCCTGTTTTAGAAATTCATACAGATGTACTATGGACAACAACGTCACTTAACCACAACTCTTAAGGTTAAAATCGGTTGCACGCCGCGCCGCCGCCGTCATAACATAATATATTTAGTTCGTGCAGGGGGATACATGCGCACACAATTTTTTTGCTAACTTTTTAAGCGAAGCTGTTGCCCATAGTACATACATATCTGTTCTGTTTCCATTCTAAAACAACCTAGAAGTAATGTACCGACGATATACATTCTTATTTCAGATATCAAATCGATTGTACCGGCTTCCCGGCAGAATGATTGACAAAAACATGTGGGCCGGAGAGTCGCATGCTTTGAGGTTATGTTTTTTGTTAAATCGTCGAATTCCAGATCAATCGGAGCCTGTAGCGGTGGGTTGATGTATTTGTATTTAGCCGTTACATATTTATGCATGTTCCAGACGGATTAAATCACGCCTCCCAACAGAGGTGACCTTGCTTGATTTAATCCATCTAGACGGCAGATTTAATCCAAATTTCTCCAACCAATCCAAATGACCTTCAACGTCCTTGGTGGAAGGGCGCGAGTTCCAACACAGGCACGGTAATGATATTTATCAGTACTCCAACTTCATATACTGCCCGGCATTTTATTGGCAAGATAAAAACGAGACAAAAGATGTGCAGCGCCACAAATTTTAGTGTTTGTGGCTATTGCGCATCTTTTGTCTCATCTTTCTCTTGCCAATTTATATGCAAGTGTCATCTGTACAAATAGTCGAAAAGCGAGTCGTACCTACGCGCCTCGGCCCTCGAGTTCAGTCTGCAGTCTGCACTCGGTACACAAACAGTCGCGAATGCGCCGCAGTGATGAACGAAAGATGTACGAGGTAATAAATATAATAGAAAAAATACTATAAAATATCGACTCAGCCCTCGCAGTTCAGACGGGCTCAAATGGCTCGGCTGCTACGGGTTACGGGTGAGTCAATTTTTTCTAGTATTTTTAGGGTTCCGTAGCCTAAATGGCAAAAAACGGAACCCTTATAGATTCGTCATGTCTGTCTGTCTATCTGTCCTTCTGTCACAGCCATTTTATTCCAAAAGTATTAATATTACACAATTGAACCTTGGTTGGTAGATGTATTCTGTTAACCGCTTAACGATTTTAACACAAAAATAACAAAAATAAAGATTAAGGGGGGGCTCTCCATACATGGAACTGCAACTGCGAACGTGTGAGGTGTCAATAGATAGGTCTTTAAAATTGACATTGAGGTTTTTAAGACATTTTTTTCTCAAAGTCTAAGGTTTGAAAGATATACTCCTCCAAAGTGGTAAAATGTTTATCCTCCCCCCCCCTTTAACTTTTGAAATAAGAAAGTGAAAAATCTAAAAAACATATATGCTGCATGTAGGTCTTAATAATTACTTTCAATAAAAATTGGTTTAAATGAGATATAGTAATTAGTTTTTCAGATATAGCACATTTTCCATAACCGCAAATATAACTTTGTCATTCATAACAACACTGAAAAACAAAGTTATTTTTGCAGACGAAAAATTATAATGGTATTAAATATGGTGTGGTATAAGGTATCTACGGAACCGTACGGCGTGTTGCCCAAAACGCACTTGGCCGGGTTTTTTTCTATTATATTTATTACCTTAATATTGAACCAGCGCGGGTTTATTTAGGTAATTATTTCAAGGACAGGGCCGAGTTACAGTACTGATAGATATCTTTACCGTGGAATGGGAAAGAGTGTCGGCGCTAGGGTTGCCAACATGTCTAAGGCGAAATACAGTATTTTTCAAATAAGGCTAAAAAAATTAGTACACTTTAAAATAATATAGTAGTTTATGGAAAAGGCAAAAATTAGGCAAATATATTATTATATTTTACTTTTTATAAAAACTATATTTTTTGAACTTTTGGCATTTTTGAACAATGTTTTGGTCAAAATCATAAACCATAAATAAAACAATCATGAATCAAAATAAAAGTCTCATATTATTTTCTACCATCAATATTAATTAAATATAAGTAAATTAAAAACTCGTTTTTAACTTACTTACGATTGTATCAGTATTACTGATTAAGTTAAGACATGAAAGAAATTCGTCCATGGTTAAGATTAAGATATATTTCGTCCATGGATTAAGATTTAATTAAGTTGTCAATTTTATATTAACAAGTTTGGAACGCAATAAGACAGATAGATACGTTCAGAATTCAGATACAATACACTATACACATAGTATTTGTTATATGGTGTGACTATACACTACACGCTATAGAATCAGTCAAAATTCACGATCACAAATTAAAAAAAAAGAAACATTTGTTTCTTAGCGATCGATGTTGAAAATATAGTATTTTTGCGTACTATATATTTCTTCAATAGTATATAGCACGCAGACCCGAAACATAGTATAATACGACATATTATTATAGTATGGTTGGCAGCCCTAGTTGGCGGCGCTTGGATGTAAACTCGTGTAGCCGCAACACAATCCACGGATGGAAACCACGCCCCCATCAAGCTTCCACCAAGGTGACCTTGGTTGGGAGGCGTGATTAAATCCGTCTGGAACGTGCTTTATTGTAACAGCTACAAACACATTCGTTGCTCATGTAACGCAATAGCGACCTAAAGTTTTAAAAGCATGCGACTCTCCGGCCCACACGCTTAAGTCTAAAATATTGGTGAAAATTGTATTATGATTAAAAATAAGCAGGTTTTCGTAACCGTATATAATAGGTCTTTACCTATGAAATTGCCGATTTGTATGGAGAATTTTCAAGAAGTTGCATTTTTCATACTAGCATTTTCTTTGTTCATTTAACAACCGTTAACACTCTTGTAACAAAACTTTTATGTACTAATGTTTGAACACTATGCTAACCTATTCCATTTACGATAAGCGAAAAAAATAAGTTTTGGCTAAGTTACAACCCCTCCGGTCACCCTTTTTTGGCTCACAAAAAAAAGAGTAACTTTCAAGATCTTTTTTTAATGCTATGAAAGCTTAAAAAAAGGACTTTATTTTTACTGATAGTTGACTATCATGGTCATAATTCGACATACGTAAATCAAGATATTGTTAAATGTTTTAAAACATAGAAGTTATTATTTTCTCTGTATGTGACAAAATATCGGCAAGTTCATAAGTAAAGACCTAATATTTATAGATATATATTGCGAACGATTTTATCCTAGCTTTCCGATGACCTAGAGACTTGAAACTTTGAAAATAGGTCAGAACTGGAAGGCAATGCAATATTATGGTGTCATTGAGCTGATCTGATGATGAAACCGGAAGAAGCCCACAGGAATTCTATGATAAAACCTACAACCCCATCGTGTTTGGGCTCGTTAGAATAGGCATGACGAATTTTTTTTTATTTTATGTTACATAAATTACCTCTCAAAAAAAGAAACATTGGTAAAATAATTATTTCGCTAGCGTGAAAACTGCCCGAGATATCACAGTTTAAAATGCACACAAATTGGACTCACCCGAAAACGCTCCATACTAACGGCTACCCTAGTTATGACGTCACGCCTAGGTGTTTGTATGCAACGCGTAGGAAAGTTTGGCAGCTATATTAAATATTGTGTTTATCAAAATTGTTTCTTATACAAATTTGCTATAATTTTTATGGATTAATTAAATGTATTATTTATTTTAATATATTTTAAACTTTTTAAATGGACTTGTCCGCCCAACTTTGAAGGGTAATAAAACAAATAATACGCAATATATAAAACCAAGAGGTATACAAGCTACTCTAAAAGTTCAATATGTTTACGGTTTTTATTAGTATTTTGTTATTTTATTCAGTAGTCGTCATCCCTATTGTTTTGACGAGTACTCTAATGGGAGACGAAGTCCAGGGTCTGATGATGAAGCTGACAGACAGAGTATGTTCATTACTTTTAGTCGGAGGATTTTTGTAAAAATATTAACCAAACTGTTTTTCAATTAGGGTTTTTCAAAATGACAAAAAACTGTATGCTCGATAGATAAGATGGCGTTGATAAAAATGTATGTGTCAATGTGATTTTTTTACTCAGCTTCGAAGAGTACTCAGGTAGGCAGGCAAATCTGATGTTACCCTAAAATGTTTCTCTTTGGCCAGATGTCAGCCAGCGAACGCTTATTTGCCTCTTTGGTACAGGCCGTTTATTTTTAAAAGCCAATTTTTACACTTCTCTTTCCATCAACGCCATCTAGAGGCAAATAGTTACTATTTTTTTAAAATGTCACTTTGTAAAGCCTTCATTAAGAATAATTGTCCTAAGTCGTGGGCTTTTAAAAAAAATGCTTTTTTGACAGTTGCCTTTCTCATCGAATGTGTTTTTTAATCAATATATTTGTACATGTATCATAGATTCACGTGGACTACATTACCACAGAATAACTATGATACTACCTAATAAATTGTTCGATTTTGGTAGATTATTTTTTGATGTTATTCTAAAATACCCCAGGTGTCCAAGAATGTCACAGCTCAAGGGTGGACACAATGTAACAGTGTTTCCACTACTACTACCTAATATTTGTGATTTTCAGACTCATTAATCTTTTAGTATGTAGAATTTTACCTGAGAGATTAATGCCTATTATAAGTAATTGTTGATTTTAAATCGTTATTGCCTATAAAAGGTACATAACTACGATTTAAAAAAAATTAGACTCATTTATCTTTAAGTCACACACAAATCATTGTACCTGAGATAAACCTATAGGTACTTTTAAAGTCTGAATAATTATGCAATACCTTGAGAAAACCTTTATCGGTTGGAATTCAACAGATTTTGTCATTTACTTGTTCCACTAAATATGAAAATGTCAAAATTAATAACAGTGTTTCATTGTTGGACAGAGGATGTTTCATTGTGTACACCTAGGTGGACACATTAAAAATTAAACTTTAGTATTTACTTACCTTTTAAAAAAAACTAAAAACCGACTTCAAAAAACCTGCCTCTAAAAAGCAAGAAATAATATTCAAATCATTAGATATGCATTATCATTGTTATATAATAACAACACGTCTATTGAAGTCGGGTGGGGCTGGAGTACAACTTCGTTTTTTTATTCTAAAAGCCCTACCCGACTTCAATATACGTGTTGTTATTATATAACAATGATAATGCATATCTAATGATTTGAATATTATTTCTTGCTTTTTAGAGGCAGGTTATTTGAAGTTGGTTTTTTGTTTTTTAAAACATTTTTTTTTATTTTTAAAACAATTTTTATTTTTTTGTTTTTAGTGTAAGTACCTTCTCTATTAGGTAGTGTAGTGTAAGTATATTATTTGGTAGAAAAATCGGCTCAGTCAATCGTGAGATATTCGCGGAGAAACATACATTCATACAGGTCAAACTGAAAGAGAACCTTCTTTTTTTTGAAGTCGGTTAAAAAGACTAAAAGTACCTCTTACCCAACAAAAAGAATCATCTTATTCGGTTCATAAATAACAAAATAGTCAAGTTAGTTGATGCAAAATCATAGTGTTTTCAGGATACCTTGAAAACTACTGAACCGATTTGAAAAAAAAATAAATGGGACCATTTCGCAAAAAAATTGAATCGAACAAAAAAAGAATCATCAAAATCGGTCCATAAATGTCGAAGATACGCGCGAACAACGATAAAAAAAAACATACAATTAAGGATGTAATAAAACAGATGCTTCGTTCGGAGTTATTTTATTAATAAAATACATGTAAAATATTTTTTTTTTTTCTTACAAAGAGGTTATAAGAAAACTGAATTTCTTAGTGCTCATCACGGTTAGTTCAGAGCCATCACGCCTTATTAGTAAGTTTGAATAGACTAACATACACGTTACTAACATAACAAGTGATGTATAGGTACTTGGTTATTTATAAAGCTGTTGGGTTTTAAAGTAAATGGGAACGGGAACGAGAACGAAAACGGAAACGGGAACGGTACTTACCTACTAATCTCTGAACTAAACTTTTCAATAATTTATACCAATTCGAATTTAATATTTATAACTAAGACAGGACAACGTCTGTCGGGTCAGCTAGTAAAATAAATATTTGAGGGGGCTCCCATACAACAAACGTGATTTTTTAGCCGTTTTTTGGTACGGAACCCTTTGTGTGCGAGTCCGACTCGCACTTGACCGGTTTTTATTTCCTTACCCTCAAAAAATATTTTGTTACAGTAGGTAGGTAATCCTTTCTTTTTAAACTTTGCAAGAGGTAGAGTACAAGAATGTTAATGATGTCATCTCATCAATGAGACTGTAATTGACAATAATAACACATGCCTACTTCCAAATCACGCCAACAGCACTGTTAGCCTATAATCCATTAAATGAAGTAGGTACACAAATACCCTATCTGTGTAATATTTTGTGACTATTTAATTTGGTCGGATACGCGCTAACAGCGCTGTGAGCGTGATTCGGAACGCGGCCACAGTATCATCAAATGTATTTATATTCGTTCGTATACTTCTTACCTACCTACCTACTCGTTACTTCAAATGTGTCACCGAACTTCAGTACCTATGCTTAGGCGTCACTTAAGTCACTTACTTACTTTAAATTAGGCGAATTAATTTGAAGTGGGATATTGTGCTGGCTCAATACGAAATAGAGGCTACTTTTTACAAATTCTTTTACCCAAAGTCGCTCGAACGGCAAAGTACGTAGCAGCGGTGCTCGAAGTACGCAGCAAACAGCGGTGCCCCGGCTCCCACCCCCCCACCCCCCCCCCCCCATTTTCTTTTGTGACTTTTACAGGGTGTTGAAAAGAAAAAAATAAAAAGCTGAAAATTCCATTGATGAATTTAGCACAAAACATTATGTACAACAGATACTATTGATCTAAAACATTTAACACTTATTTAACCAATTGTAATATTCTTTTGGAGTTACTAAGGTAACGCTTTAGGTAATAGTCAAATAACAGTATTCCCGTGGACAAAGATGACACAAAAAGCTCAAGTAAGTACATCGGTTACAACTTCATAATCATCATGAAAGTAAAATTTTCAACTTTAATTTTCTTTTCGTCCGATAGCGTTAAAAAAGACAAAAACCTAAATTGTTACTTTTGCATCAAACCAAAATGACACAATTTCATGTATTAGGCTAAGTGAATGGTGCAGAAACTATATACGAAAAAAACAAACTTTAATATTTTTAAAAGCTAAAAACTTATCCCGATCGGTCTAAAATGCAAGTTGAAGTGTTTTTAGATACCTATTTTGAAAGACTAATACTTCAAAAAACGAAGGAAGTTCTCAGTTCGGTTGCATTCAACCGAGACCTAAATTAATGGGTGACTGATACTGATGATGATGGGTGACTGGTACTGAGTGGGCAATTATTATACCAATTATGACGTTCACATTTTTAACACGTTTTTATAAGGTTACCTACTTTCTCATTTGTTTGTTTGTATTTTGTCATCTCGATTAGGATAAAAGTCACCTTTTTACGTCCCCTAAAAAATATTGCAATATTGCATAGTCAGTAACAGTATGATAGTAGGTACGATACGTACGAGTATGTAGGCAAATCAACCCTCAACATTATGTAGTTCAACTTGAATTTTATTAGAAACAGCCTAATGATTCCTACGGACCGACGATATGGTCACCCTACACACTGATTATTCATAATAAATCATAGTAAATAAATTTACTTATTTCTCTAAAACGAATGAAGATATAGTGAAAATATGTTTTCGGGCCGTTTATCGTGATCAAACGGTTACGTAAACTTGCTTATTTTTAATCTTAATACAATTTTCACCAGTATTTTAGACTTAAGCGTGTGGGCCGGAGAGTCGCATGCTTTTAAAACTTTAGATCGCCATATCTTTGTCCCTGTTGCGTTACATGAGCAACAAATGTGTTTGTAGCTGTTACAATGAATATGTAACGGCTACAAATACATCAACCCAGCGGTACAGGCTCCGATTGATCTGGAATTCGACGATTTAACAAAAAACATAACCTCAAAGCATGCGAATCTCCGTGCCACATGCTTTTGTCAATCATTCTGCCGGGAAGCCGGTACAATTGATTTGATATCTGAAATAAGAACGTATATCATCGGTACATTACTTCTAGGTAGTTTTAGAATGGAATTATTCAGTGGCACGGAGATTCGCATGCTCACCATTCTAGGATGTGTATTTTTCGAGATAGTGGGTGCATTCTGCCAGATTAATCTCTGAGTCATCGATCGCGGTTCGCCATAGAGTAAATTTTAACCATGGAAAGTAATTAGTCTGGATTGTTCAATATTTTACTTTCCATGGTTGAAATGTACTCTACGGCGATCGAAAACTCAGAGATTTGTCTGGCAGAATGCACCCATTGCAATTTCAAGTTTGACAGCTGTTGTCTGAAATGAAGTTAATAAGGCCTTTCATTTCTTAAAAGACACCATCAGTCTAGGATGAGTACTTTCTGAGATATTGTTGTTTTAAGTTTAACAGCTGTCATATGAAATGAAGATCTCACCAAGATTTTTCTTTTCTTCAAAGATACCATCAGTCTAGGATAAGTACTTTCCGAGATATTGCAGTTTTAAGTTTGACAGCTGTCATCTGAAGGGAATCTTACTAAGACCTTTCTTTCTTCTAGGCACTATCAGTCTAGGATGAGCACTTTCCGAGATATTACTGCTTTAGGTTTGACAGCTGTCATCTGAAATGAAGATCTCACCAAGACCTTCCTTTTCTTCAAAGACACCATCCGTCTAGGATGAGCATTTTCCGAGATATTGCCGTTTTAAATTTGACAGCAGTCATCTGAAATGAAGATCCTACTAAGACGTTTAGTTTCTACAAAGACACCAGCAGTCTAGTATAAGTACTTTCCGAGATATTGCCGTTTTAAATTTGACAGCTGTCATCTGGAATGAAGATCTCAACATGAATTTTATTTCTTCAAAGTCGTCATCTATGAATCTCGGATACTTACACCCGTATTAAAGAACAACACCCAAACCCGTGATCATGTAGTATGCCGCGGGATGCCGCAGGACCCTTTAGTATGTTACGACGTGCTATGTCGCGTCGTGCCAGGCCATGCTGTTGTGGCCGCAGGATACCACACGATGATTCGGTACGCCCTAAGCGTGCCGTGCCACCCCATGCTGCGCCATGCCGTCAGTGAGCGCAGGCCATGATTATATTGTTACCTAGGTTACGCCGTCGATTACATAGACGACAGTGATGCCAGCGCCGTGTGTCACTGTAGTAGAGCTCTCTATGATATGAAGAATGTACTGTGACAAATGTCAATCCTGCTGGTTTTTGTGGATCTCTAAATGCGTAAATAGGTTGATCTCCTTATGACAAGAAAATATACTGTGACAAAGTTCAACCTCGCTGGTTTCAATGGATCTCTGAAACATACTAATTTTGTACTGTACTAAAGGTCTTTGTTGCTGGTTTACTACTTGTTGGTCACTTTCGATTTTTTTTTTATTTAATATTGTATTCCGAGATATACACTGCCACTATTTAAAGTTTCGTTTCGTCAAAATCCGTTCAGTGTTTTTGCGTGATGAGAATTCAGTCAGACAGACAGACAAGACATTTTTAACGGTTCTAACAGTTCAGTTCAGTTAACGTACCGATTTTAAATCGCTCTGGTTTTTTTTTTTTGAATATATTCAATTTACAGACTTTTTTGTGTTTACGATTTTATTGAAGGTATAGATTATATTACTATCAAAATGTTGTAACTAGTAAGTATAATAAATTATTGCAAATGTAGTCTCCTTTGCTTTCCTGACATTTATTTTAATTTTTGGGACATTTGTTTTTCAATGTTCCGATTTTATCCAAAATAAACTTCCACACAGTTTTCGAGGTCGCAATTTTAATCTATTATTAATAGCTCATCTGATGCACAAAAATTCAAAACTCCTCGTATTATTTCCAAATAGAGTGAATTTTACCGACTTGACTACTGGACTATTATAGGAATCAGAACGTAGAAATAACAGAAAATTATGCTGTTAGTAAAATTGATGTAACTTTCTTATTTTTAAATATCTTTGGTCAATTACCTTTGGACACCAGAATAGAGGATGTTCAGAGTAATTTGATAAGTATTTTGCAGAAATCCATTCAGTCGTTTTCAGTCCAGAGCTGTTCAACGGCAACCCGGAATCGTGAAATCTTTCGACGTTTTCTCATAATTTGTTAGACCAAGTAGTGAAAATGTTATAGTGTGTTATATATTCGTAATCTACTCACAAAGCCCTTTCATTTGGTATACTACATGATATGTTTTTATTATTTCTTGGTACTGAAAACTTTATGACGTCACAGTTTCTACCCCCACCATTTTCGCGCTTGTCATCTTATATATTTGTGATCAGGGCATCGTACTGAATGCATCGATACCAAATTTTCCTATTTCCGTGATGACTTGTGCGAAAAGTGTTTTCTAAGCGTCTCTTCTCTGATTACCGCCGCTCTAATAGGGAGTGAGTACTCTACAAAAATTTTCACTAATCGTTTAAAAGAAATTCAACTTTATTGGATTTGTCATAGAGTTTTAATTCTATCGACGACATTGACTGAAGGCACTACTGTGTGAATGAGACAACACCAGGTGGAGGTCGGTGTCTCGTTCGCACAATTGCCATTACTAAACAATAATACCACGATAGTAGGACTAAAAATATGTACGTTACCAATCAAGTAGTGTATCAAAATTATGGATTCGGAATGGGAAGTCGAATATATACTATTTAAATATTAATTTAGAATGACACATAATAATTGTAATATAAAACAGAACTTACTCTTTTGATTTAATTAGATATCTAAAATAATGCTAATCAGCTATCATCGGTGAGGTGGTAATAAATAGAAGTGTCAATCTTGGCAACTCCGATTTTGACCTTGGCGCCGAATTTCAATTTAAGAATTTCAATCTATAGGAAATGTTACTTTACAAAACTAGTGTGACCATAAATACTGCACCATTCCAGATTGCCAAAAAAACGAAATTGTTCTATTGAAATGGCTAGTGGTCGCAGGCGAGACGGTAAAATTAATAATAATAATCAAATTCATGTTTGTGCGCCTATTTCAATGAAACTCGGTTTTTGGTACTATTTCAACATGAAAATAACAACGCAATGTTGAAAATTTAAAAAATCCAAGATGTCGGCCAACTTTTTTGTTTTTGGGCCGATTTCGATGAAACTCGGTTTTTGGAACTATTTTGACAAGAAATTAACAACGCAATTTTTAAAATACTAAAACTCCAAGATGGCGGCCAACTTTTTTGTTTTTGGGCCGATTTCGATGAAACTCGGTTTTTGGAACTATTTTGACAAGAAAATAACAATGCAATTTTTAAAAAACTAAAACTCCAAGATGGCGGCCAACTTTTTTGTTTTTGGGCCGATTTCGATGAAACTTGGTTTTTGGAACTAATGTGACAAGAAAATAACAACGCAATTTTTAAAAAACTAAAAATCCAAGATGGCGGCCAACTTTTTTGTTTTTGGGCCGATTTTGATGAAACTCGGTTTTTAGTACGATTTTGACAAGAAAATAACAACGCAATGTTGAAAATTTAAAAAATCCAAGATGGCGGTCAACTTTTTTGTTTTTGGGCCGATTTCGATGAAACTTGGTTTTTGGTACGATTTTGACAAGAAAATAACAACACAAAGTTAAAAATTTTAAAAATCCAAGATGGCGGCCAACTTTTTTGTTTTTGGGCCGATTTCGATGAAACTCAGTTTTTGGAACTATTTTGACAAGACAATAACAACGCAATTTTTAAAAAACTAAAAATCCAAGATGGCGGCCAACTTTTTTGTTTTTGGGCCGATTTTGATGAAACTCGGTTTTTGGTACGATTTTGACAAGAAAATAACAATGCAATGTTGAAAATATAAAAAATCTAAGATGGCGGCCAACTTTTTTGTTTTTGGGCCGATTTCGATGAAACTCGGTTTTTGGTACTAATTAGACAAGAAAATAACAACGCAATTTTTAAAAAACTAAAACTCCAAGATGGCGGCCAACTTTTTTGTTTTTGGGCTGATTTCTATTAAACTTGGTTTTCGGAACTATTTTGACAATAAAATAACAACGCAATTTCTATAAAACTAAAAATCCAAGATGGCGGCCAACTTTTTTGTTTTTGGGCCGATTTCGATAAAACTTGGTTTTTGGAACTATTTTGACAAGAAAATAACAACGCAATTTTTAAAAAACAAAAAATCCAAGATGGCGGCCAACTTTTTTGTTTTTGGGCCGATTTTGATGAAACTCGGTTTTTGGTACGATTTTGACAAGAAAATAACAACGTCAGTAAGTTTAATACCTCGGACCAGTAGTTTCCGAGGAAAATGGTAACATTCCGTACGTACGTGATTCCGTACGTACATACCACCCACCACACATAGAAGTTTTTGTTCGTTCGGAATCACGGCTCAGTCAGACGCTAGACTTTGATGAGTAAACATTGAGCGAAGATGAATTATTTTGACGACGATGTACTATTTTAATAGCGATTTTGGTTTTACTTTTTTTTAAATTCTAATATCTTTACACTTTGCCTGTGCAAAAAATGTGCTGGAACCTTGTCACATTAACATCTACGTTGACATATTCCGCAACTAAAAATGACATGAAAGAAGAAAATTCTAATAGGTAATCTAATATTATTAATTGGTGAATTATTATTTTCAATAAGAATGGTAAAGGGTTTACAATTGTTTTTCATTTTTGAGGTTAAAATCATGGTCGCCAGGCGGATTAACTAGATCGATCTTCTTAAGAAAAAGTCTTGCTAGTACTAGTGCTAAGTTATCTGTTGGGATTGGGAGGTAGTGTCCAGTGTCTGATGATGGAGCAGAAAGAAGGCCACAGAATCTCTGTAATAAAACCATGCAATCCCATGGAGTTTTGGCTCGTTTGATTTGTCTTGACAAGCACTGTGTTGTGAAATAGTGTCCGGGGTCTGATGATGGAGCAAGAAGAAGGTGAGGCAACTTTAAGAAAGACCGGATATGATATGAGATGGGTGACCATACATGGTCATCCATCTCGCGCTTAACTTTGCTTAACTTTATTGCTTAGGAAAGTTGCTTAACTTTAGTTATCGCAGTCCTAAACGATCACTCATTTACCCAGATATTCCTAGAGTTGCTTAACATTCGTTACTGCAATCCACCCATCTCATCTCATCTCATATCTGGTCTTAACTAAAGTTGCCTAACCTTCTTCTTGGACCCAGGACACTATTTCTCAACACAGTGTTTGTTAAAACGAATCAAACGAGCCCAAACTCCATGGGATTGTATGGATTTATTACAAAATTCCTGTGGCCTTCTTCCTGCCCCATCATCAGATCCTGGACACCACCCTTCATACTAGGATATTCAAACCCTTTTATCCGATATTTATCATTATTGAATTGTATGTATAAATATATATTTATATATATATATCATTCATATCATATATGATGTATATTTATATATTTTATTTTAAGTACCTCTATGGAACATCATAAACTACCCATTACTTTCTAGTATTTTATCCAGCTCAACTTATGGTTGCCACGAAGAAATTGCTTTTTAGCGATAAGGCCGCCAATTGTTCTTCTTTTGTGTATTTCTATGTAAATTATTATGGTGTACAATAAAGAATATTTTATCTTATCTTACCTTCCAAGTTCCAACAGATCACTTAGCAAGACGAATGAAATGAGCCCAAATTTGTATGGTTTTATTACAAAATTCCTGTGTCAAATTAAATATCCATTATGAAAAATCTTTCATGCGTAATAATTTTTTTGGTACATACTTACGCCAAAAAATTTGGAAAAAATATATGTTAAGGTACTTAAAAAGTACTAAATGTTTACAAAGAGATAAATTAGTTGTGTTGTTTAAAACTGAAAACAAAAATGTGGTCAAATTAAATATCCATGATAAACTTTCATGTGTAATATTTTTTTGAAGTTATGCCAAAAAAATTTGGAAAAAATATATGTTAAGGTACTTAAGAGGGCTTTCTGAAATTTACGCGCTCGGGTTTTAGGTATTTACGGCTAGACCGCAGCGCGAAGTGAGCGCGCGTGTGCGTGTGTGCGTTTCTCCACACGTACGGCACACAGTTGCTAGCATTCGCTACAACGACCGAACGATCTTGATCTGTACTTATCCGCGTATAGGAGCTCAGTCGCAATTATTTTCACCGATAAAACTAAAGCTAAATCGTTACCGTTTCAATTTAGTTTTCACACAAATACTTGCTTTAGTTTTTTTGAAGGGAGTCTAATTATTTTATCCATTTATTGAGTCCCAATATATGGATAATGAGAGTTTTTATAGCTAGATAATTAAATAATTTAAAAAATCCTTGGGCTGGTCACCTTGTCATGTCCATATATTTAAAAAAAACTTTAACAAATACACGTATAGTTATTAAAAATGGGAAGTAAACAGTGTTTCGTGCCTTCATGCCCGAAGAACAGCACAACAGTGATACGTTATTCGTACCAATCCAAATCTTTTGCGAGAACATGTTGTTGTGCGAGAAGAAGCTATTTTAGTTGAACATGTTGAGATAATATATATAAATAAGTCAATGGTTGAACGAGTTATTATGCAAAATAAACAATTCAAAATCCTGAAGCTCCACCCTGTTGTTCATCAAAACATGTAGGCTACTTGGATCAAATCGTCATGATTGCTTGGCAGGATGACATAATAAAAATTTGTGAAAATAATATGTGCACTTTTATTTCTATTTACTGACTGAGTAGGTATCTAATCTTGTTGCCATGTTCAGTGTCGTTCGAGACGTAGTACTATTAGGTAGGTATTCTGTCTGTACTTCGAGTTTTACTTTTTAAAACCAATAAAAAGCCGCTGAATTTATCCTAAAATATGACCTGTCAAGTAGGGATGTCGAAAAAAGTTCTATATATTTTTTTCGATATACCGATATTTTTCGGGAGATATTAAATACTCTGATATATCGATAGATAATAACATCAAATAAGTGCCCGTTCACACAGGGATCCGTTCTATAGGTCCTTTATCGGTTACGTTTTAATTCGGCGTATGTAATTGTACGAACGAGTTCACACACAACACAGTAGGCATATCGAATTCGTAAGATATTGCTGTTCTTAGTTTGACAGATGACAGTTGTCAAACTTAAAACTGCAATATCTCGAAAAGTACTCATCTCAGATTGATAGTGTCTTTGAAGAAATGAAAGCTCTTGGTGAGATCCTAATTTTAGATGTCAGCTGTCAAATATAAATTTGTCATCTAAAATGAAGATCACCAAGAACTTTCATTTCTTCAAAGACACCATCAATCTAGGATTAGTACTTTTCGAGATATTGCTGTTTTAAGTTTGACAGATGACAACTGTTATCTAAAATAAAGATCTCACCAAGTCCTGAATTTTGTTATTAAATTCTTTGATCAGCCCCCTGACTGACCTGCATGACCAGCGAAACACGATTTATATCGTGTGATATAGTGTTTTATCCAGTTTTTTTACATTCCTTTTGGTTTTATCGACACTCAACTGTCAAAATCCATTGTCTTTTGATAGTTAAACGTGATAAATCGCGATATCATATCGAGTTTCTGTGGTCATGCTAGCTAGGCATCCCTAATTACGTTAAAATGGCAGTTGTCAAAACGGATCTATTATATCTGTCAAGACACCTATAATCGCCCGCCCAGCCGCCTCACGCGACGCGCAATGCCCCGCTGAGAAAAAAATTGAATGACAGCCCTTACACTTTTAGGCGCCAACTGTCTAGACTCTAGCTCTATATGAACGGCGGCTTTTTTTCCAATAACAAACGCGATGACTGACTGACAACTAAAACAACAGTTCAAAAATTTGTTTTATTTCAATTTAAATGGTTTTGAAATGTGACGTCACAAAATTTAGGACCCCTCCCACCCCCTTGTCACACAATGTCACACTTCGTCGACCCCCTCCCTCCCCCTTGACGTGTGACGTAATTTATGGATGGTCCCTTTAGAAAAATGGCAAGTTGATACAAAAAGGTTCGCCATCCCCTCCAGGCTGTGGTCTTGGCAAGTTCTATCTAATAAAATAAAAAGATGGACATGACAAAAAAAAAATCCGTATGTACATTTATCTCAAGGACTACTAACTACTACAACTACTAATAGTGGAAACATTTTTTCAAATAAAAGAAAAAATTGTGGCGAGTCAGAATTTTTATTTTTATTGAGATTTTTTTCTCTAACTATATCATAGTTATAAAACGCAAAGTCAGAAACCTCATAGTTACTATGAGGTTTCTGACTTTGCATTTATGTTTATATTGCAGTATATTGTATGTCGATAATAATCAAACAAAACTATACTTATAATAAAGAGATTTCCGTTCATGTTCAAAAAGTTAGGATGGCCAATTTGATCAACATTATGTGTTCCAGATTTGGTCGCACTACAAGTTTTTTTATACAAAATTATTACGCGTGGCATTTCCGCGGCGGCGGGTGGTCAACCGACGCAGATCCTACCTCGATGAGCGCCACAGCGCGACTGACTTTGAACGCTTGATGCGCCCGATTTTATACTTACTTTAAAAATTATTTTCACAAAAGATTGATGATGGATATTTTTATTTTTATCACACATTTAAAGTACAATCTTTATTCTGACGTAAAAAATATTTATGTTGCCAAATAACTAATAGATTATGAGATATGCCGTGTTTTCTTGCCGTCAATTTCTCGATTTTTTACTTTCTTAGATGTGATAAAAATACACGTTAATGAACTTAAATTCGAGATTTTCTTAATAGAAGTTCTATTTCAGGATATGCCTCTTCGAATGAAAACTTATTACATTCTTGCCTAGTAATAATTATTGGTGTAAAACTACTTCAAAATTGAGCCTTCGCGCATCATCTGGAAATCGCGCTTTTGAAATCCGCTGTTTTCGTAGTCAATTATCCTATTAAAACGAGTTTTGGTTAATAGAGTTTCAATAAAAATGTATGATAATTATGATGATTGAAGTCAAAAAAAGCTAAAACGATAAATTATGTGTCCAAAATCGCTTCAAAAACTCCCAAGTTCTTGATTTACGTATGAAAAAAACGAAAGGCCTCTTAAAAGGTATTAAATGTTTACTGAGAGATACATTAATTGTGTTGTTTAAAACTATAAAAAAATGTGGTCCATACAATCTGACGTCAGAATGTGGCCAGAGAGTACTTTAAACGTTTTGTCGTTTTCAATCGAAGTACTAAATATTTGAAGTTAGGTATTAAAAATAGCAAAAAGGTATTGCAATTCGGAATTTTCTAAACATTCAATATCGCTTTTGGTCCAGCGGTTCTGACGCTCACAATTCGCCGTCGCCGGGTTGCAACCGGGCTGTGTGTGACGATATACGGAGCGAGCACGTAGGCCACGCCTCTTTCTTACCGGTGAAAACGTTCTTACCGGCGATGTCGGCCGGTTGCTTGCTGACCGGGCGTTCTTGCCGGTTTGGGTCGATAGGTCTGTGACGAGTAGTACGTTTTGTATTGCATTCTTGCCTCCCGGTTTCATTTCTTTGCTTTGCTGTTCTACTAGAACAGCAAAGAAACGGTAGGTCTGAGGGGACCCTAAGATAGAATAAAGAGTGCAGAGCAATCTTTGCTGTCTGCGCTGACGTATGGGAAGCCATTTAAGCTGAGACCATAGACATAGAAAAATTTTCGCTACGCTCAAGAAGACCAACAAAGCGTGGAAAAGAGAAGTTAACATCATACGGACACGGTCTATGTAAAAAAGAGACAAAGGATCAAGTGACATGTGCCAACATTTTTTACAGTAAGAGCCCCTAGCGTCCCGCCTAGCAAATGAGCAATCATAGTTTGTTTAAAATATTTGTTAATCTTAATTAGAATTTAAAATAAAGGTATCGTGGAGCCATGGTGTCTTGTGCTCTAAGTAATTGTGATGTGACAAAAAGAAACAATCCAAGTAATCACACTTTTCACAGGTAAATAAGATATTCCCACACATTTCTTTAAAACCAAATTTCGCTACATTTATTCGTTTATCGATGAAGAAAACAGTATGGAACATAGTTTATTAATTTCCTTTGCCATATATACTCATATTTTATGAATCTAAGTCATATTTTATGTATCCCATATAAAATGTATGCATTCGTTTTCGGATCACCTGTTTATTGACTTTGTTGTTCTTTGACATTCTATTTCTATGGCTGAGACCGATAAGAACATTTCTTTAAAACATAACAAATATTTGTCTAAACATCACAACTTATTATAAACAAAGATATTTTTAATTTATATTTAGTACTTTATATTTGTATATTGAATAAAAACAATTACCGAATTTTTTTTTGATAATTTACTTTTTGTTACCATAAATAATTAAAATCAAATATAAATAAATATTTTATCCTTATTCACTTTTGGACACAGGCGCGGTCCGAGGGGGGGGGTCACAGGGGACATGACCCCCCCCAAAATCGTACACGTCACATAGAAAAAGCTTCTAAAAATTTACAGAAAAGCAATTATTATTATTAGTGACCCCCCCCAAAATTTCAGGCTGCGACCGCGCCTGTTTGGACATCGAGTACAGCGACCGTAAATGGGTTTACAACTTGGACGAATTCGTCCAAGGTTTACAATTTGCCTGAAAATAATGATGAAAATAAATAATTTAAAAATAATCTTACAAAACACTCGTTTTATTCACTGTTAAAAAGTTTTCACGTGCAATTTTCACTAAATCTACGTAATTTTCTTATCAGCTGGCCTACAGTACGAGGCATAAAACTTGAAATCGGGTAGAGATTGCGCGAAACACGTATTTTAGGTATGCGTAGCGGTGAGGGGCGCGGGCGGCGGGAGAGGGGCGCGCGCTATTGGTCGCTCACAAGAGTACATGCGCGAACTTATCCCCACTTCGTCGAAAAAATTTCAAGATACGTGCCTAGTACAGTACGAGGCACGTATCTTGAAATCGGGTGGGGATTGCGCGAAACGCGAATTTTGGGTATGAGTAGCGGTGAGGGGCGCGGGCGGCGGGAGAGGGGCGCGCGCTATAGTCGCTCACAAGAGCACATGCGCGAACTTATCCCCACTCCGTCGAAAAAATTTCAAGATACGTGCCCTGCGGGCTGATTATCTAATTAGAAACCACCTAGCGACCGGTTGCAGTACATAGATGATAGTGATCCATTGCTACTTCTTTTTGGATTAAAAAAAAAACATACCAAAGAAAAGTAGCAATGTATGTGGAATGAAACCGCGGGCTGATTATCTAATTAGAAACCACCTAGCGACCGGTTGCAGTTCATAGATGATAGTGATCCATTGCTACTTCTTTTTGGATTAAAAAAAAACATACCAAAGAAAAGTAGCAATGTATGTGGAATGAAACCGGTCGCTAAATAGTTTCTTTTTAGATAATCAGGGTGCCGGTCGCTAAATAGTTTCTTTTTAGATAATGGTGTCGTACTATACTATACGTCTTTTTAAATATCTAAGTTGGCAACACTGTGTGGGCCAAAGAGTAATATTCTATGTGTGTGGGCCCCCCGTGGTGTGATGTGGAAGGTGATGTGATTAAGATATTATTTTAGTTATATACAGAGATTGAGTTAAATAACGGTATGATTTTTATATTATTTTATTATTTAGATAAGCGCAAAGTATTCTACTTTGTTAAAGACACGATGTTTTATATAATATAACGACGAACGAACTGGATAGATAACCTTAGCCTCCATCCTCCATTTTGTTTGCCGCACGCACCACGCATGTCTGTGGCCTGCCTGCCTGGCATGCGATGCATTTGTCCATTTCTTTCACAAATTCATGTTGGTTTTTCAAGCAAAGATAGATTATAAACAAGTGCAAGAAAATTTAAAAAAGTGAGGTCATCGGATTTGTTATCATATCATGGTATCTATCACCATATCACCGACAGGCGAAATAATAAAGTATGATAGTTTTTGTAACCTTTAGAATTACTCATAAAACATATATGTAATTATAACAGATGTCTTCACGAGGTCGCGGTTACGGAGGTTACAATAACAGAGGTAGCTACAATCCACGTGGGAGCGGCTACAGAGGCTCGTACCGAGGAAGCAGCCACCGTGGTTCGTATGAGAGTCGTGGCGGGCGAGGCGGCTACTCTTCGTACAACAACGACTCTCGCTATAATAATAGCAGCGGAAACCGATATGGTGGAAATCGCGACAGGATAGAAGAGTCTTACTCTAAGAAAAATTATCGATCTGTAAGTTCATAAACTTGTTTCTCCTTATCATACCATCTAGTTCCTAGATTCTAGTATTACTGCTGGCTGAAAATGAAGCTAGTCTCTCTATGTAAATGCGGTTGCAATTTACAGATAAACATCTTCCACCATCTGGATTGTTGTTTGCATGTCAGCCTTGCGAAATTCCATAAAAGACTTGTACCATTGGGTCTAAAGCCAACTATGGTAGATAGGATATGAATAGATAGAACCTACTTACCATCCATACAACCCCTGAAAATTATCATAAACACTGAAAACTGACACTTTTTTTTTCATCTTTTCATGATAAACTGCATAGTGGCAGAAACATTAGTCTTAGATTGTGTTTAAAAAAAACAATACTGTATTTGCGTCTGGGGTTGTCTCTGCCAGCTCTTCTTTCCATTAGTTGGCATCGAGTTTAGAGTTAATATTTTTTTATGTAAAGAAATAATGATTTGGAACATGCATACCAAATTTCATGGTTAGGAACCAAATAATAAGCGAGAAAAAAAATTCAGAAAATTGAGAATTTTTTAGTTAAAAATGTCTCATTTTAGACCAGTGTCGTCATTTTTGACGTGTAATGGCGGCGCACTAGGTTCGTAGCACTGCTAAATTGTTGCGATGGTGACCAAAGACCGCAGCTCACGTGATAGGTGCGAGGAGCGTAGTGATGAGCATGTTAGGTGTACATGAACCCAGCGCGTGAGCCAAGCGAGCGGAGCGAGCGTGCCGCGGCAGCGGCCGGCGAAGCGCCAGAAACGACTTTTTTTACGTGCGAAATTGTGTGCGTACGTCCCCTCCCCTCTCCCCACCTCTTTTTAGCCTCCCCTGCTTAATTTCCATATTTTTTGTTTTGAGGTTATATTTACACAAAAAATATTTCTCGAAAACTACGCATCACTGGCAGATGGGAATTGGTGGAGGGAGTTGTTTCCCTTCCCCCTCCCCCTCCCCTCCTATAATTGCCGAAAAATAGCAGTAATTTGGCTGTTATCATTACTTTTTTATGGGAAATTGAAAAATCATTAAAAAAAGTATCCATTTCCTAACTCCCAAATTTTAGGAGGGGGGTAAGGGAGCCCCCCTCTCCCTTCCCCCTCACTCTCACCCCCAAATTCGAAGCCAACTAATGGAAAGTAGAACCTCACTGCCTTTTCTATACAAATAAATTACAATTTTATGGGTTCTTATGAAACATCTGTCTAGATTGTATTGTATTTATTAGATGTAGCAACCGTATATCCGTAGCTAGCTCATAAACCATTTATCACTGTGTTCATATGTTATCTTTTACATTTAGGAAAGTTCTGCAAGTTACTCAAATCGTGACTATGGAGGACGATCAGGGTCACCAGATCGTAAGAGAATGAGAATTGAGGTAAGTGTTTTGTGTTAGGGTATATAAGAGTATATTAGAGACACTTATTATTTATTAGGATATAGACACAGTGGTGGCCTTAGACTGACTAGAATCTTCATGAGAAATCCAACTGAACTACTTCCTATCTGAAAATATAAGTGAAGAACAGAGGTTTTAAAATTGATGACTGAATGCATGGAACCAAATGATTAGAATTATCATTTTAGTAGAGTGATTTAACTTGTACCTTTTGATGATATCTATTGAAAGAATCGTCCTACCTGTCTTGCTCATTTAAATACATTTCCAAAATCATATTAAGGCCACCCTGACATGTGATGTGACTCAAGAAAAATGAACTATTAAAAGGAAATTTTGCTGCTAATGCTATGGAACAATCATGATGAAAGTAAATTTGCATTAGCCAATAAAACACTGTCATAATGAGTATTTGCTCTATCATAAACTACATTATGGTAAAAAAACCTGAGGAAAAAATATTCACCAATTGAAACTGAGTTTTACATAATTTATCCCTACAAATATAAATTATAAGTGAGGTAAATTTGGAGGAGGTTCATATTTTATACCTCGATGGCTTGACTTATCGCTGGATACTCTGAAGTATTACATGTTAATGAACTGAAATTAATAACTGACATGTATTTAACAAAGTATTATGGTTACTCACTCTTCTGCACCAGATTTTATTAATTAGAAGGTGAATCTATTCGGTTCAGCACTGTAACACCATATAGTATCATCAAATATTAATTAGAAAATATATCAGAATTAATAATGTAAATAAAAGAGGATTTAACAAATAAAGGTATATCCCAAACAAGGAAATATTTTAATTGTTATTGTGCTATTTGATTAACAATATTTGCCAGAAGAACCAAAGAGAGTTATGTACAGGGGTCCTCGAGCGATAGACGTAGCCATGATGGCGGCGGTCATTACGGCGGATCCTACAGCGGTAGACAAGAGAGCTACAACAGCGAACGCCGGTCATTCGGTGGTGAAGACAGAAGACGTTCACCGAACCGCGAAACGTACCGCAAGCCTAGTGGCATGGGTCCGCCGCGAGAACCGCCTCGCTCGGCGATGCGCCCCCGCGCCACGCGGCGGTCATTCCGCGGTCGTACCATGCGCTCGCGAGGCTCCTTCCGCGGCGCCCCGCGCTCGCGCGGCACCTTTATCGCCAGGAGATTCAATGACCGCTCGCTCGGCTATACCCGTGCGTTCAAATCTATTAAAGGGAGAAGGTAATTCACTATCACTATTGAATATATTTACATTAGTTTCTTATCGATGATTACAGCATGACCATCTTGAACCAGAAGCTGGTGGCAATTTTCACATCTTATATTATGAACAGAGAAAGATGGTGTTGTATTTTGGGAAACAGATAAAACAATGGTATGAGTATGACAAAAAGTGTGGAAACATGGTATGTATAGAAGAGTATTTGTATGAGAAATGTTGGAAAACTAAGATAAAATTATTTATATAGTATTGTTTAGATGCCAAGACTAGTGATAGTCTAGTGATATTACAATGGCAAAAGGAGTTATCTCGTTTGGCGAAATGTTAAATGACACAATAAATAAAATGTGAGATACATTGCCTAGATTCAGGATGAATTTCCTTTAAAGGCACAAATATCTGTACTGTACATAAGAGATTAGATCATGTTCTCATAAAATAAAGTATTGTAAACCAATCTGAAAATGCTGATAAGAGGTCTTTAGCGAAATTAGTGCCTATTAAAACTCAGATATGTCGTAGAGTTTGATAGTTGAGTGACTTCTGAATTTGGTTTATGAGCAGGGTTCGATTCCCAAAATGGTCCAAATAAAAAAAAATACATTGCTGTGCTCTGAGTCCGAATTTATTGATGCAGTTATGTAATAACATATTTGTGCTGTAGCTACATTTATTTGGGATCAGAGGAATGCCTATGTATCTGTTATGTTTTCCACTCAGCAATGATGTCCAGAAAAGCAAGATATATCTAAGCTAAGACATAGTAAAAGCTGAGCAATTTTAACATAGAGCGAAGAATACCTTACGCCACTTCTACAGGAAATCACCATTTTCATTCATAACACAATTAATGATGTACTAGTCTGGAATGGAATACATTTATCCAGAAGAGATAGCTCACTTTTAAGCCAGAGTGATTTGCAAATGGTAGTATTTAACCGAGCGACAATAAATAAAACGCTATCATAAATACTGGAATGGCTTACTGAAATACTAAGTGGCCGACAGACTGAGGACGACTACTATACTACTCTACTACTACTAGAAAAGGGAAAATTACTAATCATGACATGGACAGACGCCGATGATCGTGAATTCAAATCCCATCTGTTTTATAAAGTTTACAATACTCCACAGATCCATACTCTGAAATTTCAACTTTACAAAAATAATAACATAGCTTTACTTATTTGGTATAATAGTCGCCTGGTCAGTATATTTTGACGCCCGCTTTAGTATTTTATTGGGCCACTTAGAATTTTCATTGTTAGCTTTGATTAATTATCTCCATCTTATGGCAGCTCATTTTACATAGTTTTTTTTATTTCACAATTTGTCGCCAGTTATATTTTTGCAAACAAACATAACATTACGATAAATGCTGCTGCTCGGTTTAATATTAATTAAAGTATCTGATTAACAGTTGCCAATAGTTTTTTTAGTCGCCCGATTAATGATATCCCATTTGCGAATCATATTGTATTCATGTTCAATGCACAAAAGATTAAACAGGTATGGTATGTTTATATCTACATCTTTTTATACAGCTCCATTAAATCCAAAGAAGATGCATCTTCGACCGAGGAAGACTGGGATGCTGATGAAAAGGAGGAGATTACTGAAGAAAAGAAGGATCCTAAAAGTAAATCTCCAAAGGTCAGTAACTCTTTTTATTTAAATAGGAGACCGTTTGTTGCTATATTTTTTATTATTTAAATAGACTCACTTATACCTGGTTTCCGAGATTCTTTATACTTTCGTTTACCTGTTAAGAATATCGGGTCCCTTATGGGTCTTTATCTCATTTCTTTAAAATACAGACTGTAATCAATTAAAAGAAGCTAACGTCTGTCACCGGGCTTGTGGCTGGTATAACTAGTCCAAATGGTCTGCAGGTTATAATTTCTTAGCCTATTGGTGATTTATTTTAAGCAATATTTGCAATTTGCAATTACACTTTCATGGATTTTAGTTTGCTGCGTGCAGCTGATATGATGAAGAATTTGTTCATCACTAGTTGATATTCTTAAATCCAGGAAGACGAGGTGGAGGCGTCGGACGGCGAGCCGGCGGACGCGGGCGACGACACCGACAAGGAGCCGGACACGGCGTCCGACGCGGCGCCGCCGCGCGCGCGCCCTTACGTACATCTGTCCTGTGTACACTGCAAGGAGAAATGCGCTACATTTGGTGTAAGTTCTTAAAATAACATCCTACTTCTATTAACCTAAAATTGTCTGGGTAGAGGGGGGCCGCGGATATTTTTTGTAGAAGGGGGTGCATCCTAAATAAGTTAGGGAACCACTGATTTACATTATCTTGATATATTCAGTGATCAGAATAGGTAGTGCAATTTTGAGGGATTTAGTGACGTTCTTTTAATATGGATAAGACTTGCGGAGTTCGGGATTTGCATATTATAACGGGTGTAACAAGACACTCAACGAAGACGAAATCCACGCACTCCGCCCATCATCAGGATCATTTTTGTCTTTTAGACTATACCTGGGAAATCAATAGCTACGAAGTTACTGAAGGTCAAAGTAAAAAAACTTTTATTTTTTAATTTTTTTATGAAATCTTATTTCATTTGTTATTTTCTTATTTTTGTCTACAGAAACATTATTAGAATTTTATGTATTTCGTAACAAACAATGGCTTCAAAACGTCATCACTCAATGTATTTTATAAGCACGCACATAAACGTTGCCTTTCTAAACAACAACATTTGTTCTACGACTTTTGATAATTCGTTAGATTTTACTTTCAAACAAAAAAAAAATAGAATTTTAATTTTCCGTTCGTAAGTTCATAACTCAACGCGCGGCGCGCTGAGCGTCTGGTGCGCGCGACCCGCCCGCCCCGCCGCCATCCATAGACGTAAAAAGTGTCGAACAATACAATAAAAACTTGAAAATTCATTATTGGTGAATGTATTGAGTTATCATAAAAGTCGTAGAACAAATGCTGTTGTTTATGATGTCGGTTATCTACTCCTGCAAGGTTGTTGGTGTTTTACAAATAACCCTGTATATAATCCCTACCCTACCAAGCGGGATTTAAAGGTATATCCATATTTAAAAAAACGTCACTAAATCCCACAAAATTGCACTACCTATTCCGATCACTGATTATTTTGTATTACAAACTTGTGTGGAATGGTATCGATAAGTGTTTGTCTCGTGCAGGGGTATGCGAAGCACTTGGTGTCGAGCAAGCACCGCGCAGCGATGAGCGCGGTGGCGCGGCGGCACAAGGCGCAGCTGCTGCGCATGCGCGTGGCGCAGCGCGGCGCGCAGCGCGAGCTCGAGGCGGCCGCGGGCGCCGACCTCGCGCCGCGCACCACCTTCTGCCTCGTGTGCCGGCTCAACCACCGCACCACGCGCCACGCACACAACCTCACCGACACGCACCGCGCCATGAAGCGGTTCCTCATGCCGTTCTGCCGCATCTGCCGCATCACCTTCCGCTCGCCGATGATATACGAGCATCATATCTGCTCCCTCGACCACTTGAAGGTGAACGATCTTGATTCTTACAAAATATATTTAACGAATCATACATACTTTGCTTTTGAATTTTTGGATTTTAGGCATTCACAATGCACTTTTATATTAAGATCAGAAGGCCAGGCGCTAAATCACTGCGCAAACGAGCTCCTCACATTCTACTTTTCATTGAAGATAAATATGTTTTTATTTTCCGTCGTCTACCAAAAAAGACGGCGGAGGCGTCCTTATAGCAGTTGCTAATCATCTTCGTTCTCAACGGCTATCTCATATGGAAAGCTCGAATGAAGATTTGTGGATATCTGTCACTGTTCCTAACATTTCTAGTGAATCCTTTATAATATGCGCCTTATATTTGCCACCACCCGTATCTTTGCAAGGTTTAAGGTCATTACTCGAGAATATTTCAAATGCGTTATCCTCTTTAAATCACACTGAAAATATATTAATCGTGGGTGACTTTAATCTCAGCAACATTAAATGGATTTCTCATCCAAATCAGTCACCAACCAGTTCAGCTGTGTCTCCAGAACAAAGTAATTGTTCTATAAGTCAGCAATTGTCTGACTTCATGTCATTTCACAATTTTAGTCAATTTAATAATGTAACTAATAATTGCAATAATGTGTTAGATTTAGTATTATCTACTATTAAATCAGTTAGTTCAGAACGTAATGATGATCCACTCGTAAATCTCGATCCGCACCACCCAGCTTTGAATATTTCTATAGAATTTTTGCCACTCCAGTTTTTGAAAAAGAATACAATATCCAAACACAATTTTAATTTAGCTAATTATTCCGAAATAAATCAAGATTTGTCTAGTATTAACTGGGATATTGAACTTAAAGACACTGATTCGATTGATAGCATGGTTGAGATATTCTACTTATTAATTAACACAATAATTGAAAAACATGTCCCCAAATTATCTTGTCGAGCAATCGTTCATCGAGCTTGCGTGATTCGAAACAGCGACTCCTCGACCAATAGTTCGTCGGTCAATAATTCATTCGAGCAATCGTTCATCGAGCTTGCGTCTTTCGAAATAAAGTTGCAGACCCAAAAAGTACCCTGTGTGGTATTCTAAAAACCTTATCAAGCTTTTATTTGAGAGAAGGAAAAACTGCGTTTAAGAGTCAAAATATATAATAATCCTCTTGATAATTTCGAGTATGTTGAAGCCAGGTTAAGATGTCACAATCTGATTAAAAAGTGCTATGCTAACTATATGTGTAAAATAGAAGCGTCAATAAGTAGCCATAATATTAAAGCTTTCTGGAGTTATATCAAAGGTAAACGTAAAATTGCCCAGTCTCTGCCAAGTGAAATGCATCTGGATGAGGAGAAATTGGAGAACCCTGTTTCAATTTGTAATGCATTTGCGAATCATTTTTCATCAGTTTATGTAACAGACGTTTCTGACCATTTGGCTTGCGATGACGATTCGATATCCTCTTCAAACGATGTACTTAACAATATCTATATATCTGTGCACTGTATTGAGAAGGCGTTGAAAGGATTGGACCCAAAGAAGGGAGCCGGGCCAGATGGTATTCCCTCGATATTTCTTCATAGTTGCGCTTCAAGCTTGGCGTATCCACTTAGTATTATATTTAACCATTCATTATCTACTGGAACCTTTCCTTCAATATGGAAATTGGCCAATGTTCTACCGATACCTAAAGCGGGCGCACCTAACAATGTACGAAACTATAGACCGATCTCCTTGCTATCCGGATTCTCAAAACTTTTTGAATCACTCGTGTATCCACACTTTGTAAACCTTTTCAAATCATTTCTTGTCCCACAACAACACGGGTTTCGTAAAGCTATGTCCACTGTCACTAATCTCTCCTGTTTCATTAACGACATTTCTATTGAAATTGACCAAGGACGGCAAGTAGACGCAGTGTACACTGACATTAGCAAAGCCTTCGACAAGGTAAATCATTCATTGTTACTTCACAAGTTACAGTTAGTTGGTGTGCATGGTCCCCTCTTGAGTTGGTGCCATTCATATCTTTCTCAGAGATGTCAAAGAGTGGTGGCTTGCGGATATGAATCGAGCTTTTTTGATGTACCATCTGGCGTTCCTCAGGGCTCTCATTTGGGACCCATTTTCTTTTTGTTGTTTATTAATGACTTGACAAAGGTTGTACATCATTCCAAATGTTTATTGTTTGCAGACGACTTAAAAGTCTACAAAACGGTACAAACATATAGCGATTGCTTAATGCTACAGATGGACCTTGATTGAATTGCTGCTTGGTCGACATTAAACAAACTACCTTTCAATCCCGATAAATGTAAACATATAAAGTTTACAAAAAAGCTCTGTCCTGTTAGATCTTCATATACCATCAACTCACACACTCTAGAAGAAGTTACCAGTATACTCGATCTGGGAATTATCTTAGATAGTAAACTTACATTTACTTCTCATTTTGATAACATCATAACAAAATCTCTTAAACTCCTTGGCTTTATTTGGCGTAATTGCAAACATTTTAAAAATTTAGATGCTCTAAAATACACATATTTTGTATTGGTGCGTAGCTCCCTTGAATACTGCTCAAACATTTGGAATCCAAAATATAGATGTCATGTCGCTGGACTTGAAAGAATTCAAAAAAAGCTATTATATTTTTTAACGTTTCACCAGCGTAAAAAGTATGAATTGGTTTCTTACAGTGATAGACTGGACTTTTTCGGATTTTCGACCCTAGAGAACCGTCGTTGGGTCGCTGACCAGGTCTTGTTGTACAAGATTTTAAGAGGTCACATTGACTGTCCCCAGTTGCTTCGTGAAATCCGATTTAAAACACCTCGATCTAATTCCAGATTAGCTAATTTTAAACTTTTCTCCCTTAGGCTTAATAGAACCAATTTGGGCCGCCAAAGTATTATTAATAGACTTTGTTATGAACACAACCAGATTTGTCACACTATTGATCCATTTACACTTTCATTACCATGTTACAAAAAAGAATTATATAAGATTAGTAAGTAGGTTTTATTGTATCATTATTTAGGAATTTATTTATTTATTTATTTTATTTATCGTTTTTGGACAGCTAACAGCTTATATACATACAGATAATAACAAATATGTATAACTTAAAGCTATTGACAAGCTACCACATGTAGGAATGTTGTTGATTTGTTGCCAAATTGAAATTAAGTAAGTTTTATATATTCATGTTGTGTTTGCTTTTAATTGTTTTTTCACTATTCTTTTAATTTTAAGTATTTTTTATTTAATGTGTTTGTTGTGGTGTAAAAATGTTGGCAGACCTAATAAATAAATAAAATAAATTTTATTTCTAAATGGTGTTTCGAAACCTGAGACTGTGTTCAAATTATAGTACACGCATGTAAGAACTCGAGATAATAAATTTTTGGAACGTTTTTATTATTCCTTCACGCAGAGAAAAGCTAGTCAGTCGGCACGTCGAGCTAGTCCGAAAGCAGAGGGCAGCGGCGATGAGGGCATGGATGTCGATTTGGATAACTTCATGACTCTTGATTCAGTCGGTGACGTTGATGGTAAGCGATAAACTTTATCTCTGCTGATATAATCGGTCACTTTTCAAATTACAGATTAGATTCAGTAATGTTTTTTTACAGAAGTGGAAGATGACGATTCCGGGACAGAGAAGAAGGAAGAATCGTCTCCAAAGAAACCCAAAGTGGAGATTAATATTGGAAGCGAACATATTAAAAAAATGGAGGTAAGAAGCTTCAATATACCCACGATTCTTCAATCTTCACATACTACTTTCCATTGAAGATAATTTTTTTTATTTTTATTTTGAAATGTTTATTCTACCTGAGGCTGTCTTCAAATACTGTAGATATCAATGTTACCCAACAGAGGCATTTATTGTTTTAAATAGAGGCAAAACTGCCTTTATCACATATTACCTACACAAAGCAAATAATATTACTTTTTATGGATCATTTTGATACAGGGGTTGATAGTAATGAATTTTTTATAGTCTGTTCATCCTTAGGCTAGGACCTCACGGACCGGTTTTCACCCGCGCCCGCCGCGGTTGGGGAAACGCTGTTTTATTTCACTCACGAGACCGTAGTTCTATGCGGTTACGCAGCCGCCGCGGTTGCGATTATTATCCGCTAACTTGGCGGGCGATTATCGCAAGACGGACGGGTTATTTACGATCAGATTGTTGTTGGTTAGTTCTAGACCGTCATGGACACACACCAGAAATGATTTGTTGTGTTATATTTACTTCACAGAAGAAAATAAATAAATAAACAATCGCGCACGCTGCGGGCATAAAACGCGTCGTGAAATGTGCTTTAATTTTTTACATATATATCCGCATTCTATAGAAGCTACGGGCCCGCAACCGTGGCGGGCGCGGGTGAAAACCGCTTCGTGAGTTCCTAGCCTTAATCGTCATATTTGGTAAACGATGTCCACTTCAATTTGCGGTTTTCCTTCGAAATTCGGCTCGTACGCTGTTCACTATTTTTCCGCCTTTTTCTCCGGGGGCGCTAGGGCTACTTCGGGGGGGACATCGCCCGCCTCCCCTCCCCCCCTGAAAGAAATAGTGTTCATTTGTCGGCGTAACGTCAGCTCGGCGCGGTGCAGAATCTGTACCGAGTAAAGGGCCTACAAATAAAGGAGTATGTAACGGTCAGGTGTGGTGGTGCGAGCTGTGCCGCGTGTACCTGCCGCGCGCGGAGGCGGGCGGCGCCGAGGAGGCGGAGGCGCTGCGCCGCCACTGCCGCCTGCGCATCCACCTGGGCCGCTACGTGCAGCACCGCGACACGCGCACGCTGCGCAAGCACGCCGAGCGCATACACCGACAGCTGCACCAGCAGAAAGGTACGAGGCGCTGCGCCGCCACTGCCGCCTGCGCATCCACCTGGGCCGCTACGTGCAGCACCGCGACTCGCGCACGCTGCGCAAGCACGCCGAGCGCATACACCGACAGCTGCACCAGCAGAAATGTGCAATCGACCGACTAGCTTTACAGGGCCCGCCGCTGGACCACCGCGACTTGTTTGAAATTTCTTCCGAGCACTATCAAAAGCTACAATTGACTATTGGCAACTAAAGTCGCATTACTAATTTCCCAGCAAATATCTAAACGAAGAAACGTCACTGTCGAATTGACAAACTGACCCTGATTGTGACATTTTCAGATATTGAAAACCTTTAGTCACTTGTAATAACTTTTAATTTGTTTATTATATTTTGAGTCATAATAAATATAATGTCATCCAGGGTAATTTTAAAGTATGATCGTAATAAGAACTTTTATTTTAACCTATCATAATTTTTGATATTATAAGTTTTTGAAACGAACTGATAAGAAAACTTTACTTAGATATTGACTGTATGAAAACTATCAAAAATACGTAGCATCTTCGCCAGTTCCCCCCAATGCCAAAAGACAAATGTTACTACTACAGATACTACTTGTAATACTATTTTTGATGAAATTTTATAAAATGAACCAAAGGTTGATATGTACGGTTTGCAGTTGATGTGTGCACAGCTTCATAAAAGTTGTCTACTACAGTCTAGAACAGTTATATCTGTTATTATGAAGTATTAAATTATATTACTGTTTTTGCCGCAAAACTCATGATTCAGAATATTTATCTAATCTATTTTTATTAGGTTTGCGATGAAAAAACATGTAAGTGTGTTTATTCCTTGACTTAGCAATATGCTATTTCCTTTTGTGATGTTTTGTTATGGCAACACCTTTATTTACATTTTTGCTGGGAAATTAGTAATGCGACTGTAGCTCATGTATCACTGACGACGAGGCAAGTAAGGCTTGCTTCAGGTTACATTATGAAGTTGAGGCAGACATTTACCTAGTCTACAATGGTGGATTCATTAAACATGTAATCGAAACAAAGATTTCTACATAAACCTATTATCATGGCGTTAATTGTGTTGACGATATTTTGATTAATTATTAGCCTCTTGCCTTTTTATTGGTATTAAAATATTTTATACTTACCTTTTATTAGTATTTTAATATTTTATTCTATTTCTGTAGAAGAAGAGAAGGAAGCGGCGACTGCTGACGAAAACGTGGACAAAATCAAATTGGAGAAATCAGAGAGTGGCGAGGAAGTTAAAAAACTTGAAAATGGTTCTGACGCTGTTAACGTTTCTGGTGAGAACGAAATATTAAGTATCCAACGTCAAATAATTTGCAGACAGCTATATAAATATTAAAATAAATACAATTTTAGGAAGTGAAGATAAACTATGGGCAGACGTAGACAAAGACATTGGTGAACTTTTGCGTGAAGTGGACCCCCAAGATAACGAAGGCAGCGATGATGATGATGATCTTGACAGGTAATATATTTTTAATTTTGAGATTTTACCATCGCAATGCTATTTTATATTTTTATAAAATATATTAGATAAAATTCAATCACCACATCATTTTCTGAAAATCAAAATGATCTGACGAGTCTATTTTTTTCTAGTATATTATTTATAATAATAAATAAAAGGCTTTATTCTCTGACCTTTTACAATAAATGAATGTTGGAACTTAAATATTACATACAAGGTGTTTGGTAAAAGCCTTATTAAGCCGAATATGGTAGATCGGGACAATCAAACTGAACAACTTTTACTATGGGACCAACTCTGAAATGGTACATTCGTTATTAATATTTGTATGAAAGAGCATTTTTTTCGCGATTTCAGAGTTGGTACAGATTAGATAATAGTTACTGCCGTAACAGATAATAACAATAACCGTCATAAAGGCACAGAATAACGCACGCGTGTACTCACAAGTGCGGCGGCAACCTTGACTGATTTTGCAACTTCAAGTTGTCGCGCGCTGTAGGTACTTATCGCGGTAGGTATGGGCGAGTGACGGATGCCTGGCGGTAGGCACATAGCGCGTGACCTTGAGCGAGTGACGGGGGCCTGCCATAGTAAAAGTTGTTCAGTTTGGTTGGCCCTATCCCTTTAAGCTCGGTGTACCTAATGCGTAGACAGACTAAGTCGCGTTTTGCCTAAATGTCATATTTATTAGCTTTAGGCCTAGGACGGCGTTAGTCTATTTAGCAGATTGCCTGAATATTCGTCAGTCTAAGGCGCGTTTTGCCTAAATGTCATAATGTATTAACTTTATGCCTAGAACGGTGTCAGTCTATTTAGACTTAAAATCTTAAATTAATAGGCCTTTTTTATGTTTAAAGTTTAGTTTAGTAAAGTTTAATTTTCAATATATTTCACAAAAAAATATTTTTTCAAGTCAGTGAAAGGACTTGTTGCCTTTCTCTCTTCTAACCTATATGGCAGTAGGGTCTAACTTTCATGACGTCATACGATCACGTACTTGGTAGCTGTTGAACTATGATTCAGTATGTCTATGAATCTCTTTGCCTTCTTCTCTTTTAACCTATATCGCAGTACGTCTAACTAACTTTATGTCTACTTCGCACTATGACTAGTCATAACGCGATTTAGTCTTTCTACGCATTAGGTACACCGATTTGAAAGGGCCCTATCTACCATATTCAGCTTTATAAAGCTTTTACCAAACACCTTGTATTGTTGTTTTATTCTTAATTAGAATGCATCGCTATCCTGTTTTTAGTCAGGCTGTCCCCAGACATAGGCCTCCTCCAGACATTCCCACCCACCTCTCTGTCACGCGCTGACCTCCTCCAGCCTTTCGGCAAATCGCCCTCCCATCTCCTAATTTGCCTTCCTCTTCTTTTTCCGTCCCTTGGATACCATTCAGTGATACCTCTAGTCCACTTCTTTGTTTTGGATCTCCACGAGTCCCTTCCAGCGTCATTTCAAAGTGTTTGCCTTTTTGATCATGTCTACATTTTCCGTTTTTGCTCTGATATTTGTCTGTCTGATAGACGGATACCCAACAGTATTTAATAGGCAATAAATATGTCAATATTGTCTTCAACGTTTTCTCTTATTCCTATGAAACTTCAAACATGTCATACATGGTATATTTCATAAGTTTTTTTTCATGTTTATTTAGTCCATCAAATTAATCAATGTATTTGCAAGAATATGGTAAAACAGAGTGAGCATGCGAATCTCCGTGCCACTGAATAATTCCATTCTAAAACTACCTAGAAGTAATGTACCGATGATATACGTTCTTATTTCAGATATCAAATCGATTGTACCGGCTTCCCGGCAGAATGATTGACAAAAGCATGTGGCACGGAGATTCGCATGCTTTGAGGTTATGTTTTTTGTTAAATCGTCGAATTCCAGATCAATCTGAGTCTGTACCGGTGGTTTGATGTATTTGTAGCCGTTACATATTCATTGTAACAGCTACAAACACTTTCGTTGCTCATGTAACGCAACAGGGTCAAAGATATCGCGATCTAAAGTTTTAAAAGCATGCGACTCTCCGGCCCACACACTTAAGTCTAAAATATTGATGAAAATTGCATTAAGATTAAAAATAAGCAGGTTTTTGTAATCGTTTGATCACGATAAACGACCCGAAAACATATTTTCAGAATATCTTTACTCGTTTTAGAGAAATTTGCAAATTTATTTACTATGAACAATCACAGTGTAGGGTTACCATATCGTCGGTCGGTCAGAATCATTAGGCTGTTTCTAGAAAATAGACCGATCGGAATACGTTATTTTGAGGGTATAACCTTCAAGAATTCTAAAGTTTATGAATTCTTGCCTGTCGATACATTGGCATATAATTAGTTTATTTTTGCGTTTTGTGTCACATCTAGCCGATGCATCTTGAGAAATTCGATTATTTGTGGTGGTTATAAATAATTGGACTCTAAGGCGATTCTCCCACTGCCAACGCGCGCCGTCGTCGCGGGGCGCGGTTTGGCGTTTCACGCGCGCGGTGACGGCGCAGCGCAACGCCTGTTCGGGCGGTTTTCTCCGCGCCCCCGCGCCATTCGGCGTCTGACGCGTCCCCGCCGCTTGTTTTTTAGAGGCATTAAATTTTGAAGTTGTTTTGTTTTAATTTCCAGGTTTTTAGGGTTCCGTACCTCAAAAGGAAAAAAAACTGAACACATATAAAATCACTCATGAGATTAAAACGTCCAGACAAATAATTAAGATTTGCCATCTCGATATTAATGACGGAATTTTAATAACATACGAGTAGGTAGGTACGGTCAACGGCACGCTGGGCTTCCACGACAGCGTAATGATATTCAATCAAATAAATAACAGATTTTTTACAGTTTTGTATAACCTCAAGTGCTGCATAATGTACCTACCAAATGGCACTAAAATGGGCGTATATCCAAGCCACGAAACATTTGAAAACCAGAGGAAATCCCGCCATCGTAACGAAACGATCATCGAAAACCAGCCGCGGGGCGTGTCGCAGTGTGTTGTACCTCGCGGTAACGCGCCTGCTGGCGCAAACTGCTCGCGGATCGCCGGCGGCACGCGGCGGTGCGCGCTCACGCGCCGTGGCGCGCCTTGGTGTGTTGGATGAGGCGGTTTTCTGTACAAATTAATGTACTTGCATACAACGTAAAAGACGCGCGTGGGTGCCCCGCGACCGCGCGCGTCGCCAGTGTGAGAACCGTCTAAACTGTCAAAATTGTTTTAAAGTAAAAAGAAACAATAGTATTGTATTTAAGATAGCCTGCGTAGTGTACAAACCTAATTTGTGTCATTTTCGTCCATGGAAACAGACGTGGGACCCGTACATTAATAACACCGTCAAAAAAATATTACAATTTGAAAAACAAGTACCATATACCTCAGATCACTTAAAAATCCCTATGAAATAAATTTGTGCCAAATTAAGGCATGGACTTTTAATATTTTCAATTTTTTTATTTGTCCGAGCCATTGATGCTTATAAAAAATATTAGTATTATTAGAGTTTACATATTTAATATCTTAAATACATGAGTGATGGACAGAATGAATTTGTGTCATTTTCATGCATGGATAATACCTAGGTATTATCCATGCATGAAAATGGCGCGGGCGCGTGGCGAGGGACGACGAAGCTCGTCCGTTTCGGTTGGATACTAAGTACGTACATACCTATAAGTCTCACGTCACGATACGAACGAACACGCACCTTTCGTTTGGTTAAGTAGGTACTCTATAGAATTACATCTCCTGTTTTAGAAATTCATACAGATGTACTATGGACAACAACGTCACTTAACCACAACTCTTAAGGTTAAAATCGGTTGCACGCCGCGCCGCCGCCGTCATAACATAATATATTTAGTTCGTGCAGGGGGATACGTGCGCACACAATTTTTTTGCTAACTTTTTAAGCGAAGCTGTTTCCCATAGTACATACATATCTGTTCTGTTTCCATTCTAAAACAACCTAGAAGTAATGTACCGACGATATACATTCTTATTTCAGATATCAAATCGATTGTACCGGCTTCCCGGCAGAATGATTGACAAAAACATGTGGGCCGGAGAGTCGCATGCTTTGAGGTTATGTTTTTTGTTAAATCGTCGAATTCCAGATCAATCGGAGCCTGTAGCGGTGGGTTGATGTATTTGTAGCCGTTACATATTTATTGTAACAGCTACAAACACATTCGTTGCTCATGTAGCGCAATAGCGACCTAAAGTTTTAAAAGCTTGCGACTCTCCGGCCCACACGCTTAAGTCTAAAATATTGGTGAAAGTTACTCTTTTTTTTGTGAGCCAAAAAAGGGTGACCGGAGGGGTTGTAACTTAGCCAAAACTAATTTTTTTCGCTTATCGTAAATGGAATAGGTTAGCATAGTGTTCAAACATTAGTACATAAAAGTTTTGTTACAAGAGTGTTAACGGTTGTTAAATGAACAAAGAAAATGCTAGTATGAAAAATGCAACTTATTGAAAATTCTCCATACAAATCAGCAATTTCATAGGTAAAGACCTATTATATACGGTTACGAAAACCTGCTTATTTTTAATCATAATACAATTTTCACCAATATTTTAGACTTAAGCGTGTGGGCCGGAGAGTCGCATGCTTTTAAAACTTTAGGTCGCTATTGCGTTACATGAGCAACGAATGTGTTTGTAGCTGTTACAATAAATATGTAACGGCTACAAATACATCAACCCACCGCTACAGGCTCCGATTGATCTGGAATTCGACGATTTACCAAAAAACATAACCTCAAAGCATGCGACTCTCCGGCCCACATGTTTTTGTCAATCATTCTGCCGGGAAGCCGGTACAATCGATTTGATATCTGAAATAAGAATGTATATCGTCGGTACATTACTTCTAGGTTGTTTTAGAATGGAAACAGAACAGATATGTATGTACTATGGGCAACAGCTTCGCTTAAAAAGTTAGCAAAAAAATTGTGTGCGCACGTATCCCCCTGCACGAACTAAATATATTATGTTATGACGGCGGCGGCGCGGCGTGCAACCGATTTTAACCTTAAGAGTTGTGGTTAAGTGACGTTGTTGTCCATAGTACATCTGTATGAATTTCTAAAACAGGAGATGTAATTCTATAGAGTACCTACTTAACCAAACGAAAGGTGCGTGTTCGTTCGTATCGTGACGTGAGACTTATAGGTATGTACGTACTTAGTATCCAACCGAAACGGACGAGCTTCGTCGTCCCTCGCCACGCGCCCGCGCCTACTCGCTTCGACCGCAAACTTTTTGAATACCTACCTACCTAGGTATTATCCATGCATGAAAATGACACAAATTCATTCTGTCCATCACTCATGTATTTAAGATATTAAATATGTAAACTCTAATAATACTAATATTTTTTATAAGCATCAATGGCTCGGACAAACAAAAAAATTGAAAATATTAAAAGTCCATGCCTTAATTTGGTACAAATTTATTTCATAGGGATTTTTAAGTGATCTGAGGTATATGGTACTTGTTTTTCAAATTGTAATATTTTTTTGACGGTGTTATTAATGTACGGGTCCCACGTCTGTTTCCATGGACGAAAATGACACAAATTAGGTTTGTACACTACGCAGGCTATCTTAAATACAATACTATTGTTTCTTTTTACTTTAAAACAATTTTGACAGTTTAGACGGTTCTCACACTGGCGACGCGCGCGGTCGCGGCGCACCCACGCGCGTCTTTTACGTTGTATGCAAGTACATTAATTTGTACAGAAAACCGCCTCGTCCAACACACCAAGGCGCGCCACGGCGCGTGAGCGCGCACCGCCGCGTGCCGCCGGCGATCCGCGAGCAGTTTGCGCCAGCAGGCGCGTTACCGCGAGGTACAACACACTGCGACACGCCCCGCGGCTGGTTTTCGATGATCGTTTCGTTACGATGGCGGGATTTCCTCTGGTTTTCAAATGTTTCGTGGCTTGGATATACGCCCATTTTAGTGCCATTTGGTAGGTACATTATGCAGCACTTGAGGTTATACAAAACTGTAAAAAATCTGTTATTTATTTGATTGAATATCATTACGCTGTCGTGGAAGCCCAGCGTGCCGTTGACCGTACCTACCTACTCGTATGTTATTAAAATTCCGTCATTAATATCGAGATGGCAAATCTTAATTATTTGTCTGGACGTTTTAATCTCATGAGTGATTTTATATGTGTTCAGTTTTTTTTCCTTTTGAGGTACGGAACCCTAAAAACCTGGAAATTATAACAAAACAACTTCAAAATTTAATGCCTCTAAAAACAAGCGGCAGGGACGCGTCAGACGCCGAATGGCGCGGGGGCGCGGAGAAAACCGCCCGAACAGGCGTTGCGCTGCGCCGTCACCGCGCGCGTGAAACGCCAAACCGCGCCCCGCGACGACGGCGCGCGTTGGCAGTGGGAGAATCGCCTTAGAGTCCAATTATTTATAACCACCACAAATAATCGAATTTCTCAAGATGCATCGGCTAGATGTGACACAAAACGCAAAAATAAACTAATTATATGCCAATGTATCGACAGGCAAGAATTCATAAACTTTAGAATTCTTGAAGGTTATACCCTCAAAATAACGTATTCCGATCGGTCTATTTTCTAGAAACAGCCTAATGATTCTGACCGACCGACAATATGGTAACCCTACACTGTGATTGTTCATAGTAAATAAATTTGCAAATTTCTCTAAAACGAGTAAAGATATTCTGAAAATATGTTTTCGGGTCGTTTATCGTGATCAAACGATTACAAAAACCTGCTTATTTTTAATCTTAATGCAATTTTCATCAATATTTTAGACTTAAGTGTGTGGGCCGGAGAGTCGCATGCTTTTAAAACTTTAGATCGCGATATCTTTGACCCTGTTGCGTTACATGAGCAACGAAAGTGTTTGTAGCTGTTACAATGAATATGTAACGGCTACAAATACATCAAACCACCGGTACAGACTCAGATTGATCTGGAATTCGACGATTTAACAAAAAACATAACCTCAAAGCATGCGACTCTCCGTGCCACATGCTTTTGTCAATCATTCTGCCGGGAAGCCGGTACAATCGATTTGATATCTGAAATAAGAACGTATATCATCGGTACATTACTTCTAGGTAGTTTTAGAATGGAATTATTCAGTGGCACGGAGAACCGCATGCTCACTAAAACAGATACATAAGTATTACATTGGGTCACCAGCTTACTCTTTCAATATGTTTAGGTTACATATTTGAATTCTCTGGGGATGAGGAATGTTTATCTTGCCGTGGCACTGTTTTATATGATATTCCTGCATCTTTTTATTGCCTCCTTTGCATCTTTTACACCATGACTACACAGGCAGGACGTAATTTTTAATTAACTCTCTCTTTCCCGAATGTCTGCCACCGAATAATGCTGTGCTAGTTTTAATTTTTTGTCCCTGGGGTGCATTTTTAAGCAATATTTGTTTACAATTACACTTCTATAGATTTACGTTCGCTGACTAAAACTGTTTTGAGTTACATTACAAGATCTACCATTATTTATTTCCACAGGTATGAAAAGTACCGAAAGAGTGACAAAAAATCCAAAAATGAAGGAGCAGAAGAAAGCGATACCAACGTGGCTGAAAATGCCAATGAAAAAACCAATCTGGAAGTTAAAGCCCCTGCTTAACTCATTTTAAATAAACTAAAAGATAAGGATCGGTAGTTATTACGTATTCTGTTACACTACATAATTATATTATATTATAAGCAATACATAATATGTATAGGTTGCGCATTTTACTTAGAACACTTACTTAGATTTGAAAATTAATGTGTAAACATAGTTTAATTGTGACAATGAAATAAAATTCCATAAGCGAGATTTTAGTTTTTTTTTACAATACTGCCATGGAGTATTTAACACAACTGCCCAAAAAGGATTGTATACAGGGTTATTTGTAAAACACCAACAACCTCGCAGGAGTAGATTACTAACATCATATACAACAACATTTGTTCTACGACTTTTCCAAAAACTGACAAAAAAATCAACTTTTCATGCAAAACTCGATCAGCTGTTCGGACATTTGTATGGTGAGTCAAGTCTGTTTTCGGAAAAGTCGTAGAACAAATCGGCTGTGCAATTTCAAAACCTAGTAAGGGACACCTCCAACAAAAACGGGTTTTTGCATTATTGGGCTTCTAAAGTCGTAAGGCATCGATTTGCATTGCCAAAACATCTAAAATAAATAAGATACAAGATTTTGAAAATTGAAAAACCTAGCAAGTACGCAGTCTTACGACTGAACTTAGGCGGAAGAGCCTAAAAAACCATTTCAAAAACCTAGCACGGGACTGAGGATCAAGTAATTTTTTTTTACTTATATACATTTAGTTTGATGTAAACAACACATATTACGGCTTCGAAAATGGTCTTTTAACACTCTAGTAATGACAGTCACTAGGTTTTAACACGTGCCGGACTACAGCTGCGCCACAAAAAAAAAGTTGGAAATCTGACTTTTTGACTATGCCATGATGAAGACGATAGTTTGTCGGAATTTGTCGCACAAAAACCAGAATTTGTCGGGCTTGCGTTTAGGAGATACGTGTGGCGCAGCACGTGCCGGACTACAGCTGCGCCACAAAAAAAAAAGTTGGAAATCTGACTTTTTGACTATGCCATAATTTGTCGGAATTTGTCGCACAAAAACCAGAATTTGTCGGTCTTGCGTTTAGGAGATATGTGAGGATACGCTGTGGAGACCTTTTTACCTGGATCTCGAGAACGAAAGGTCGGAAGCGTATCCTCACATATCTCCTAAACGCAAGATCGACAAACTCTGATTCTTGGTGACAAATTCCGACAAACTAACGGCTTCACACTAAAGTTATCAGATTTTCGCTACGACCTTCCTTTCTCAAGATCCAGGTAGAAAAGTCTCCACAGCGTATCCTCACATATCTCCTAAACGCAAGACCGACAAAATCTGGTTTTTGTGCGACAAATTCCGACAAATTATCGACTTCATCATGGCATAGTCAAAAAGTCAGATTTCCAACTTTTATTTTTGTGGCGCAGCTGTAGTCCGGCACGTTGGCGCAGCTGTAGAGACGTTTCTACAGCTGAGCCACACAGATCTCGAAAACGGAAGGTCGTAGCGAAAATCTGGTTACTCGTGTGTGCAGCCGTTAATTTGTCGGATTTTGTCACCAAGAACCAGATTTTGTCGGTCTTGCGTTTAGGAGATATATGAGGATACGCTGTGGAGACTTTTCTACCTGGATCTTGAGAAAGGAAGGTCGTAGCGAAAATCTGATAACTCGAGTGTGTAGCCGTTAGTTTGTCGGAATTTGTCACCAAGAATCAGAGTTTGTCAATCTTGCGTTTAGGAGATATGTGAGGATGCGCTGTGGAGACCTTTTTACCTGGATCTCGAGAACGAAAGGTCGTAAGCGTATCCTCACATATCTCCTAAACGCAAGATCGACAAAATCTGGTTCTTGGTGACAAAATCCGACAAACTACCGGCTACACATACGAGTTATCAGATTTTCGCTACGACCCTTTCTCAAGATCCAGGTAGAAAAGTCTCCACAGCGTATCCTCACATATCTCCTAAACGCAAGACCGACAAAATCTGGTTCTTGGTGACAAAATCCGACAAATTAACGGCTGCACACACGAGTATTAAGATTTTCGCTCCGACCTTCCGTTTACGAGATCTGTGTGACGCAGCTATAGAGACGTCTCTACAGCTGGGCCACACGTATCTCCTAAACGCAAGACCGACAAATTCTGGTTTTTGTGCGACAAATTCCGACAAATTATCGACTTCATCATGGCATAGTCAAAAAGTCAGATTTCCAACTTTTTTTTTCGTGGCGCAGCTGTAGTCCGGCACGTGGTTTTAACGTTGTCAAATATCATTTATTAAGATATATGGTTATACTCTGTAGAGAGCCAAGGATATACCGCATCTTTTGATCTAAGACTCATCAATGTAGCTCTTATAGTTTCGGCGCAGCAAGCTCCCAAAGTGACCAACTCGTTTTTTGGCTCTCCTGTAAAATTTGTCTTCTGTCCCTTACTAGATTTTGAAAATTGTACAGCCGAAATGTTGTTATGATGATAGTAATCTATTCCCGCGAGGTTGAACACATACAAATAGAGGTGGCTAATATAGCATCTAGCGCCATATTATAGCGCGCTATCTGTACATAGCGCACAGCGCGCTATGTAAGTAGACGCTATGGCGCTATGAATATCGCGCGTGGCAACAAGTAGCGTTGTCGTTGGCCGGACGGGGGCGCGGGCATTCGTTATAGTTAAAAAACATCGCGTGCGCGCTTTTGCTACCGGACGCGTTACGCGCATTTCTCTCGCAACACGCTAAGTACGAGTATAATATCGCGCGCGACCTTATATTGTGTTAGTTCGATTAGGAATTTTATGACACAACTAGTCAATTAGTTAAGTATTATGTAAAAGCTATTTAGCTAAGCAAAGTTAGTTGAACGAGAAATTTGGTAAAAACAACCGAATTTCAAAGGTCAGTAAGGTCGAAAATCGCTTGCACCTGTTTTTTTTTACTAGAAAACATTGTCTAGTGGTCACTAGTTAAAAAAGTGAATGCAAGCAATTTTCGACCTCATTGACATTTACCAAAATCACGGTTTTTAATGAAACATCAGAATTAGTAAACGAAAATACGGCAAAAAACAACCGAATAGCAAACGTCAATAAGGTCGAAAATCGCTTGCACCTGTTTTTTTTAACTAGAAAACATTGTCTAGTAATCACAAGTTATAAAAATGAGTGCAAGCGATTTTCGACCTTATTACGAAACTTATTTTCGAACTTTAGACAGTTCTAAGCCCGAAAAGTATAAGATAAAGTTCATTAGTTTACATTACTGCTTTTTTTTTATTTAAGACTAAAATGTAACGTATTAATAAATAACGTTTTTGTAAAGCGCGCGATCTGTCTGTGTGAAGTAACGTGTTACGAAATCTAATAGTCTAAGCGGTCATGGTATTTTTGGTAACGATCAAGGAAAAGGTTAGATTCATTTTCATGGGTTGTAGAGTGGTCCCCTAATGTGAATGATCTCGGTCTGCCTGCTCTCAGTGGTTGCAACTTCGAGTTATAGCGCTTACAAGAGGCATCATTGTTACGAAAAAAAAACGATCAAAGAAATGGTCAGTTTTAGTATATATTCAAAGTATGTCGTCTCTGCAGATGAAACAAGTTGGTCTGCCGGATCATAGTGGTTGCATTTCTGAGCTATGACATGCGCAAGCCACGTCATTGTTACGAAAAAAAAACGATAAGGGAAATGGTCAGTTTTAGTACCTATTCAAAGTACAGTATCTCCACGGGTGAAACAAGTTGGTCTGCCGGCTCTCCGTGGTTGTATTTCAGAACTATCATTGTGTACGCAAGACGCTTATTTGTAGAGAAAGCCTAGAAAAACTTTGAAAAACGGGACAATAGGCGAATTTTTAAGTGCACGCCGGCCGCTTGCGTATCTGTGACTGTATGAGTCCCCTCCCCACCTTAAGGCATCTCTACATTCACGCGCGAAAAGCCCCAAACCTCCCGCGAAGCATAGTGTGAAACCGATTTAAATCAAATCCACACACCCGCACGTGAGTATGGAGAGGTCTTTATGGCTATAGCCACTGCGCAACCCCCATCCCCCCCCCCCCCACGTCCGGCTTTAGCGTCAATAGAGATGTTCGATCCGGGTGCCTTGTATTGATATTCCGGATCGCCATGGATCGTAATTCACTGTATCGATCCAGATTATAGAATCTGGATCGACAGACATCGGCTACACACTCGGTAAATACTGTTGTCCAGCGCCATAGAGTAAATTTTAACCATGGAAAGTAAAATATTGAACATTCCATACAAATTACTTTCCATGGTTAAAATTTACTCTATGGCGATGGATCACAGTTAGTCTAAGCGGTCACGAGATTTTTGGTAACGATCAAGGAAAAGGTTAGATGCATTTTCATGGGTTATAGAGTGGTCCCCTAATGTGAATGATGTCGGTCGGTCTGCCTGCTCTCAGTGGTTGCAACTTCGAGTAACAGCGATTATAAGAGGCTTCATTGTTACGAAAAAAAACGATCAGAGAAATGGTCAGTTTTAGTACTTATTGGTTGACTCACGCACTAGCGTAAAGATCGGACGTGTCAGAAAATAATTAAACAAAATAATTAATCGATAAACTAAAATCGTGACCTCGTTTCGGCAATAGCCGGTAGTAAAATAAAATGTGTCAATAGTAGTAAAAAATGAGTGAATAAGACTAAGTGTTTTCAAGACAATTTACAATAGTTATAATGACAAGTCCATTTAATAGAAGTGCCATGACCTCCCGCTCTCCACCACCAACGCCTCCACCGGGATCTACACCATCAAGACCGCACAGTCAGGAAGATGAAGGGGGCCACTCTGACGTTATCTCTACCCCAGAGATCCAGACCTGGATGTCGTCGATCGAGCAGTGTTTGAATGAGGTTTGCCACATAGCCTCGGAAGGAAAACTAAACTCGGAACAGAAAATGCGGATCCATAACTTGTGCAGGAAAGTTAGCCATGGCTCAGCACAGATGGCTGTACAGTATCAGTCCCTCAAGCTGAAAACAGTCCAAGCCCACCGCTCTATAAAAAATCTTCAAGACCAACAAGATCTATCGCAACTACTCCGTGATCTTAAGGAAAGAATTAAAGAATCTGCTAATACGGACACGGGAACGTCCTTCGCCGATATGGTTAGAAAAGGAAACAACTATATTAAGCCCGTAAATGTCAGCTCAGTAGCCATTTATCCCAACGACAAACAGAAGTCAAGCGAGGACACCAAATCTCTTGTTCAGAAGATTATCTGCCCTGAACAGATGAAACTTCACGTCAGAGGCCTACGTAAAACAAGAAACGGCGGTGTCATAATAAGCACAGACACCAAAGATGACATCTTAAAATTAAAAGAATCGGCAGTACTAACTAATTCTGGCCTCACCGTCGACGAGCCCTATAAGCGAAAACCTAGAGTAGTAGTGATTGGCGTGCCCACATCTATGCAGGAAAAAGAAGTTTTTACCTGTTTATATAATCAAAATCTAGCTGACAAACTTACTAATTCTGACCTCGAATCCTTTGTGAGCTCTATTAAATTAAGCCACAAGTCGGGAAAGAAAGATGCTGAGACCTGCAATTACATCATAGAAGTATCACCACTAATTCGTAAAGTCTTGATTTCAAGTGAGCGAGTTTTTGTAAACTGGTCATCTTGCCCAGTCCGATACTTTACCTTGGTTACAAGATGCTATAAGTGCCAGCAATATGGTCATGCGGCTAAATCCTGTAGGGAATCAGATCACACCTGTGGCCATTGCGCTGAACAAGGTCATTCTATCCAAGACTGCTCTGAAAAATCAAATCAAGCTAAGTGCGCTACTTGCTTACGTTTTAAAAAACCAAATAATCATGGCACAGGTTCTACAGATTGCCCAGCGAAAATAATGGCAGAAAAAAGATACATTAACTCTATAGATTATGGTGGTGCCTAAGAACGCCAGTATTGTAACTACTTTGTTTTACTTTTCGTTATAAATGATTTCTATGTGCAGTAGATTTATAAAGTATTCATCTTTACCTTTCACGAATGCATAATTGCATAATTTTTATTTTATTTTATCAATATTAGTCTGTTTTAACTAGGTTAGGTAGACATTAAATATTTTCTTTCCCTCAACATAATGTAAACAATAAAATTACCGGTCAAAGTACTGTTACGTACTCTATTGTTATGTACTCTACTAACCTAGCAATAGTAATTTACTTCAACTAACAGTTCTAACGCGCACGTAAAATAAAAGAAATAATATATTAATAATAAAATTGTAACTAAAGTTGACTTTGACCTAGTTTCGATTTTGATGTCGCTGACACTATGTTTGTCATCAAGTACGACCTACAATTTTTCGCTACCTACATGTAATATTTTAATTTATAAGCCACTTCTCTGAATGTATTGTTATTATTTATTTAATTGTATTTTATTGGTTAATAATTTTGTAAGAGTAATGTAAGTTCTAATTAGCCTGAAACACAGGTCAAACCTAGTTCAGGCACATTGTATTCCCTTGCCCTGTAAGTACTAATGTTTAGACTAGTTGTAAATTTATATGTACTAAGATTATTTCAATAAAGATTTTATTATTATTATTATTATTATTATTATTCAAAGTATGGCGTCTCCGTAGCTGAAATGATGTGGTCTGCCGGCTCTCAGTGGTTGCATTTCAGAGCTATGACGCGCGCAAGTTACAACAAATTTTTATTTTGTCAAATTGTATTTTTAAAATTCTAATCGATAGAACTCTTTATTATAATGAAAAAAAAACTTATGCCATTTTTGTCTAAAATGAATAGATTGGTCGGAAAAAAATACTTTGTTTTTTTTGTATGGAGTGAGATATTCAATGTGCTCTTACGGCCAATTTCTAATTGTTTCTGCCTCAAAACTACTTCTGCGTCAATATTTCAAATAATCATACACTATCAACGCGCGCCCAAAATTGTTCATTCACACAATTTGGATTTCGAAACAGTATAAAATCGTATTTTTAGTAAAAATAGTTTTTTGCCATTTTTTATTATTTTCATCAATTTTAACACTAAAAAAGCAAACAAAAAGTTCAGTTAAGGTCTATTATACAATTGTTTTTACCATAATTACAACGCAACTAAAATATAAAGCTAAAATGTTCTCAACAAAAGACTATAAATATCTGAGTTGTAATTGTTTCATTAATTGTTTTGACCTGACCAAATTCCTAACGAACTCTTAAGAGGTATTGCGGAAGAGATGCGGCCAATACTGGCTAAAGTTTTCAATGAAATACTACGCACGGTTAATATACCTAGACAATGGGCAGAGTCACACATAATACTCTTACATAAGAAAGGATCAAGGAAGGACATAGGAAACTACAAGCCCATTTCACTGATTTCAAACACATACAAAGTCTTTGCAAAGGTCTTACTAGAAATAATATTTATTTATTTTTATTTATTTATGGTATCTGGTAATCTTGATGAAAATCAACCAATCAAACAGGCTGGGCCCGCTGGGCTCAGGAAAAACTACCATACAATATATCACATCACCATCAAACAACTCATCCAAAAACACAACGAATATAATAAGCCAATTTACAAAGCTAATTTCAATACCATTATTTGATGTCCTTACATTTATTTTAATGAAACAAAGAAGACCTAAAATTTTAAGTGATTTACTTAATAAAATAACTGTATTACCTTATTTAAAAGAAAATTAACTTTTTTTTTACTACACGTAACATGACTTAACTAATATTAAAGAATAGACTACCTAATACAATTAAAACTAAATAAAGATTACTAAAATTTACAGGGCTTTGTACACATAGCTTCTTAACTAGAGACATACAATAAGACCCAATGTATAATGTTAAATATGTATATGGATAATTAGATAAACAATTTAATTTTCATACAAACAAAGTAACTTTGATGCGTTGATCGTTTCGCTCGCTAGTAGTGACCGGAAAACCCCTTTTTTGGTTAACCTAATTAATAGGGAAATCCTAATAAAAAACTGACCAAATGATAGGGTAACCCTTTCGATAGGGTTAGTCGACGTTATGCTTACCGTATTGATAGGGTTTTTGAAAACAAGTCTATGAAATACCCAATCAAAAACCCTTTTAATGGTAAGCGGTTCATGAAATACCCAATCAAAACCCTTTAACGGTAAGCGATTCTGGGGCCCTATTTTTGAATCGGTCGGCTGGTGTCGAGCGTTCGTTTCTACTGATTTTCGTTCGACATTTAACTCAACCTCCATACATTTGAGTCAAATGTCGAACGAAAATCAGTAGAAAAGAGCGCTTAAAAAATAGGCCCCCTGGTCATCATAGCTCTGAAATGCAACCACTGAGAGCCGGCAGACCACATCATTTCAGCTACGGAGACGCCATACTTTGAATAAGTACTAAAACTGACCATTTCTCTGATCGTTTTTTTTCGTAACAATGAAGCCTCTTATAATCGCTGTTACTCGAAGTTGCAACCACTGAGAGCAGGCAGACCGACCGACATCATTCACATTAGGGGACCACTCTATAACCCATGAAAATGCATCTAACCTTTTCCTTGATCGTTACCAAAACTCCCGTGACCGCTTAGACTAACTGTGATCCATCGCCATAGAGTACTTTAAATTTTAACCGTGGAAAGTAATTTGTATGGAATGTTCAATATTTTACTTTCCATGGTTAAAATTTACTCTATGGCGCTGGACCATAGTATTTACCGAGCGTGTAGCTGATGCCTATCGATCCAGATTCTATAATCTGGATCGATACAGTGAATTACGATCCATGGCGATCCGGAATATCAATACAAGGCACCCGGATCGAACTTCTCTATTGACGCTAATGCCGGACGTGAGGGGGGGGGGGGATGGAGGGTGCGCAGTGGCATAGGCATAAAGACCTCTCCATACTCACGCGCGGGTGTGTGGATTCGATTTAAATCGGTTTCATACTATGCTTCGCGGGAGGTTTGGGGCTTTTCGCGCGCGAGTGTAGAGATGCCTTAAGGTGGGGAGGGGACTCATACAGTCACAGATACGCAAGCGGCCGGCGTGCACTTAGAAATTCGCCTGTTGTCCCGTTTTTCAAAGTTTTTTTAGGCTTTTTCTACAAATAAGCGTCTTGCGTACACAATGATGGTTCTGAAATACAACCACTGAGAGCTGGCAGACCAACTTGTTTCACCCGTGGAGATACTGTACTTTGAATAGGTACTAAAACTGACCATTTCCCTTATCGTTTTTTTTTCGTAACAATGACGTGGCTTGCGCACGTCATAGCTCAGAAATGCAACCACTATAAGCCGGCAGACCAACTTGTTTCATCTGCAGAGACGACATACTTTGAATATATACTAAAACTGACCATTTCTCTGATCGTTTTTTTTCGTAACAATGATGCCTCTTGTAAGCGCTATAACTCGAAGTTGCAACCACTGAGAGCAGGCAGACCGAGATCATTCACATTAGGGGACCACTCTACAACCCATGAAAATGAATCTAACCTTTTCCTTGATCGTTACCAAAAATACCATGACCGCTCAGTCTATAACGTGCTGCATCTAACGCGCCAGCCAACCGCCCGCATGCTACCTGATAAATAGCGCGTTATAACATAGCGTATTTAATAGCGCGCTAGAAATCAACAGCATATAGTCTGTAGCGTGCTGTTGCTTTATAGGCGTTATGAACAACTCTACATACAAATAACCCTGTATGTGTTCAGGATTCATGTATGTTTGTAGGTGATTTTCTTTATTCCACCATAATAAAAGTTATTAAATAAGCCATTTAAAAATGACTCAACGGATTTGGATGTATGGGGCCCTCCGGACCTGGGCCCTGACCTCTTATTTCCTGTCAGTTTTCTGACTGGTTATCAATCTTTCTCTTTTATTGCTATACCGCAAGAAAGAAATGCAACTATAGCAATTCATAAACCTGGCAAGTTTTAAGAGGTTTACCCCCCTGGGGCCGTACCGGCTAACTAACATGGCTATCGTAAACTTTTTCATTTGACAGATGGACGTCACACATTGCTACTTCTATTTGGCATAAATCAAAACTTACCAAAAAAAAGAAGCAATGTATCACAACCATGTGTCAAATGGAAGCGATTACGATAGCCATGTAAATTTGCCGGTACGGCCCCAGTAGTACCATTGAGTTGCACCATGATATGGATTTATCCGAGTCTGTTATGCCAGCAGGAAAGTAGCTTCTAGAGGGAAGCGAGTTTGATAAATAATTTGTGCGCAATTCGGTGTAAATGTGCGCCAAATAAAAAAAATGTGGGCCTTATACTTTTGGAATAAAACGGGAAAAACGAATTCTACTGGGGTAACGGTACTCCAACAGGAAAATTCTAAACTGATGATCGGAGAGAAATAAAAGATATATGGACCGTTAGCTTGATACTAGCAGCAAATGTGCGCCAAATATAAAATTTGTGGGCCTTATAGTTTTGGAGATATTTGATTTCCTGCTGGCGTAACGTTATGCCGGATCCCAGATTTCGGAAACTACTAAATGTGTGATCTTACAGTAAACACATATAAGTAGCCCCTAATTTGTGCTATTTGTGCGGTAGAAAACATTTCAAAAATTTTGAAGTAATCGGGCATTTTCTGAAAACAGAGAAAAAAATCTAGCGCCTAAACTACCACATAAATAAAGAAACCAAAAACGGTGTTCTATTCTTATTATTTCTCATTACCATAAAAATTTTGAAAACCGCACATTTACGCGTTTTTGAATAATACCCACATGAAGGTGAGACTGACCATGTCATGACTTTGACGGTCAGCAAGATAAAAATACCAGAGATTATTTAGACCCTGGCCCAATGAATAATTTGTGCGGTTACTGAAGAACATGCTCTGAAAATTTCAGTTTCAAATTCTTCGTATTAAAGAAAATATCAATTAAAATCCAAAACGGCTGTCAGTATTCTGATTAACCGACCAAATTCGATAGACCACAAAAAAGCGACGCGTTCATACATATGCCAGGAAAGTAGCTTCTAGCGGGAAGCGAGTTTGATGAATAATCTGTGCGCAAGTCGGTGTAAATGTGCGCCTTTAAATAAAAAAGTTGTGGGCCTTATACTTTTGGAATAAATTTGGGGCATGGACGAATTATAAGGTATAATCTCTATTCTGACTTTCGTACACTTTTGAAGTCGAAGTGACTTTAATTTTTTTGAATTTTTTCACGCAATTCAAAATTCTGAAAATTTTTCTATTACTAAGGGAGCTTATTCCTACGTATAAAAAAATATTCAGCCAATTTGATTTTTTTCAGACATTCCCCATTAGCGATCAGATACAGTACGAGGCATTAGAGCACATACGAGGCGTATCTTGAAATTTTTTCGACGTAGTGGGGATAAGTTCGCGCATGTGGACTTGCGAGCGACCAATAGCGCACGCCCCTCTCCCGCTGCCCGCGTACCCCACCGCTACGCATTTCAAGATATTTGCCTCGTACTATACAAAAGAGTTGATAAAAGAGGCATCTTATTTCTTGATAAAAAAAACTGGATGAGATAGATACCATTCTTTTATTTAGCTGTGCATAAACAATTATACATACGATTGTTCACTGAGACTAATATTATTGAGTCAATAACATCAGAAGCTTAAAATATTACTAAGGCCCTTTACTCATTTGTCGGTGCAGCAACGGTACGACATCGCCTCGCCATAGTAACTAACCTCGGTAACCATGGCAACCACGCCTGTTTACTATGGCGAGGCGATGTCGTACCGCTGCCGCGCCGACAAATGAGAAAAGGCTCTAACTGTTACATAAATTATGGTGACCTGAATACTTCAATCAAGAATACCCTAGATGGCCGGTCAGAGTCCCAAAAACGGCACCTCGAAATAATGCCCCACTTTCAAACTGGGTTGTTTTTTTGTACAGTATTTTTTCTTCGTTACTTACTATACGCCGAGGCAAGTAAATTTAGCGGTGAGAGAAATTGGAAGGGATCTGCGCATGTTTGCAGTAGCTCCGCACCACCTCTCCCGCCCATTGGCGGTTTCATTAAACACCAAAAAATAATTCTGCACACAAAATGGCAGCGCTAAAGTTACATGCCAAGGCTTGTATTTAAAGTAGAATTTGGAAATAATAGTAATTTGTACTGAGCGAAAAATATTCATGTGGAGATTCGAATTTCAAAATGTCGATTTGCTTTTTGTTTTGACAATCGGTGCCACATTTGCGTGCTGTTTTTTGTGAAGCGTTATCTAGGATATTTTTGATCGAAGCCTGAAAGACCTCATATGGTAGGTCTACTTAGAAAATTTGAAACCACGCATATCAGTATTTACGAGCCGCATTACTTATACTCTGTTAACGCCTTACGTAAATACTAACACAGTAACCAGTAGGGTAAGTTTGGAAACATACTTATCACTGCAACGACAACGAAATGAAGAATAGTTTGTTCTCACAGACTACATTTTGTCGTAAACGCAACCATCTAAGTAACATTGAACACGAAAAAACCACACTATACCATTGGCCTATTCCCGTTGAACCCACGTGCCGGACTACAGCTGGGCCACAAAAAAAAGTTGGAAATCTGACTTTTTGACTATGCCATGATGAAGACGAGAGTTTATTTGTCGCCAAAAACCAGAATCTGTCGGGCTTGCGTTTAGGAGATACGTGTGGCGCAGCTGTAGAGACATCTCTACAGCTGCGCCACACAGTCCTAAACGCAAGACCGACAAACTCTGGTTTTAGACGACAAATTCCGACAAACTATGGCTTCATCATGGCATAGTCAAAAAGTCAGATTTCCAACTTTTTTTTGTGGCCCAGCTGTAGTCCGGCACGTGTTGAACCCCCCTTTTGTCTAACGATTTGGATATTGGGAAAAAAGTATGGAAAATATAACTTCTTTCCCGATATCCCCCAGTGGGGTGTACAACGGGAATACAACTGTCTGCTTGGCCAAATTTTGTCGCTGCAATTTACCCCTTAGCTTTAAATTAGATATTTGAAGACCATACAACTTCTAAATCTTATTGTACACATGTAACACATGTACTTGTTATAACTACAGATATAACATACAGTGTCATAATTCAGTAGATATTTTCAGAGTGAATATCAATCATTTTTCAAATACATACTAAGTAGTACCATAATAATTATGTTTTTTAATCATGCATGCTTACAAGTAGCTAAACAATTGACATCATCATCATTAAAAAAAATGTCTACTGGTATGCATAACAAAAATTATACAATTTACACAATAAAGAAATTCCTACAAAGAATGGAACGGAATAGTAAAACAAAATCCCTATGATAAGGAATTATGTCAATATAAAAAATAACAGTAACACTGGTAGTGTTAAACATAAAAAACAGTGAACGTAACGCTTTTTTTTATTTTTTTATTTTGTTTTTTTGTGGCTATAACAACAAAAAGCAGAGTATTTATGTACAACTTAAAAACTAAGAAGTAGACGCGGAAGCCAGGCGCGCCCTACATTCAGCGACTAATTGCTTATTTAAATATATATCCTCGTCCGTGGAAGTGTCGATGAGGTCGAGGGTCAGGAGTGGTTCGTTGGGATTCAGAGGGTCTTTGCCAACGTCCTTGCAAATCCCGACGAACTGCTGCTCCACACACAATTCTTGAAACCTAATACAGTCTTCTACAGTCCAGTCTTGATGTAGCGGCCATACATCTGTGTAAAAAAAACGTTTTAAAAGATGTGTTATTGTGTTAACTTCCTTCTGCTTTCAACTTTATATGGAACACTAGCGTCACAAATCCAAGTTTATGGTCCCCTCGCAAAATATCAATTGTTATTTATAAACACACAAACTCAGTGACAAATAATTGTTTGCAGTTTTGGTGGGGAAAAGTTAAAAATGGCCAAAACCGCTAGTCGCTAGTGCTGCTTATAAAGTTGCCTAAAGAGGTCGTCTACGTTTTGCTTCTCTCTCGTGCGTAGAGTTCGTACATTTCATGTTTTCTGTAGATTTATTTTTAAATCTGAATTTGTTCCGGCCACTTTTCGTAATATAAGATTACGGTAATTTTAACATGTATTGCAGTTTCGTGTTGCTGAAGTACAATAAATTGTCGTTTCTAACAGTTATTTAAGAAATCTTGACTAAACATGAAATGTGTGGGCGAGAGAGCAATAAAACGTGGACGGCCTTTTAAGTTATTGGTTACTACTAGCGGCCACCCGCGGTTTTGCCCGCGTGGTTCCCGTTCCCGTGGTAATATCGGGATAAAAAGTATCCTATGTTTTAATCTAGGCTATTTACTATCTGTGTGCCAAATTTCAACCAAATCCGTTCAGTAGTTTTTTCGTGATTGAGGAATAAACATTCAAATCCACAAACTTTCACATCCTACTAGTAATATTATAAATGTGAAAGTTTGTGGGTTTGGATGTTTGTTCCTCAATCACGCAAAAACTACTAAACGGATTTAGTTGAAATTTGGCACACAGATAGAAGATAGCCTAGATTGAAACATGGAATACTTTTTATCCCGATTTTCCCACGGGAACGGGAACCACGCGGGTGAAACCGCGGGCAGCCGCTAGTAATATTATAAATGCGAAAGTATGTTTGTTTATTTGTTTGTTTGTTTGTTATGCCTTCACGTCTTAACTAATGAACAGATCATTATGAAATTTTACACTCACGTTGTCAGGGATACAGAGAAGGACATATGGTACTTTTCATCCCTAAAAAAGGATTGTTCCCGAGGGATAGCAAACAAACTTTCCACGCAGATGAAGTCGCGGGCGGCCGCTAGTTTATAATATTAGTGTCCATCAGCCATTTTTAATGTCCCCACTGCTGGGGCACAGGCCTTCCTTGTGGGTGGATAAGGAGGACGGGCGGGACCCACCACGCGGGCCCAGTGCGGATTGGTGGGTATTAACGACTGCAAATGCAGCCGGGACCAACGGCTTAACGTGCCTTCCAAAGCACGGAGGAGTTCGAGATAATAAATTTTTGGTCACCCATCCCATGACCAATATTAGTAGGATTGGTTATTTAGTAACCGTAGAGTCTCGCTTTGATGGCTTGCGGGGGCAGCGTGCGCGCGAGCGGCGCGGCGGCGGGCACGGGCCGCGTCGGGTACAGCGCCAGGTCCCCGTAGTCGGTTATCTAGTTACCGTAGAGTCTCGCTTTGATGGCTTGCGGGGGCAGTGTGCGCGCGAGCGGCGCGGCGGCGGGCACGGGCCGCAGCGCGCGCGTCGGGAACAACGCCAGGTCCCCGTAGTCGCAGAAGTACACCGACACCATCTCCGCCGACACCACCCCGGCCACGGTCACTCTGTTACAATTAAACACTCTTATTCAATGGGGATGGCAACGCAAAGCTAATTGTAGATGTCGCTGCGTACATTTGTTCCTAAGACAGTAGACATTCAGAACAAATCTATGGGAAAATAGGTATTTATTTTGTGGTATGTTTTCACCAAAACAGACCCATTGACCCAAAATGGATATAAAAGACTATTCTACAATGCAAATGCCAGAATTGAAAGCCAAATTAAGAAGTTTTTATTCTTAATTTATCATTTTTTCTATATCAAGATTTTTCGGAAATTTGTAATTGCCAAAATTTTTAAAACCTATTACACAGAATTTAATCATTTTAAAGCTAAAAAACGTTTTTTTAAGTAAAAGTCCTTTGTTTTCGTAGCTCTCGTGGAACAAGCGTACGCAGCGCCATTTTGACAGTTGCCTTCCCCATTACTTTGATTGACACTATTATTTTTTTAATTCCACAACGGGATAGTGATTGGCCTTTACCTGACGATAAGGCCGAAAGTGGAAACGCACTACACTACACCCTGAATTCTCATCACTGAGGAACTGGGTACACAGCTCGCGCAACATAATCTGAACCAAACCATAGACGATGAAGCTTGTGCAGTAGCAATTTGCAGTACAATAATTTTAGTGCGCAGGTCACGTTGTAGCGTTGTTTTTTCGTTGGTTTGGTCGATTTCCCGTAGAAGGGAAGTTTTTTGTGGTATAAAGGTACTTTTCCCTAATAATGATAAAATTTTATTGTTTGGCAGTAAGACTCCTTCTTTTCTTTATTTCCGTGAAAAATCCAGTTTGAATTTTCATATCATTGACTTAAAAAAAAGATAGAATCTATATCTGACATCATCCAGGTCTTAAACTGTCCTGGGGCCGTATTATGACCTCTTATTTCCTGGCAGTTTTCTGACTGGCTATCAATCTATCTCTTTTAATTGCTATACAGCGAGAAAGAGATGTAACTATAGCAATTCATAAACCTAGCAAGTTTTAAGAGGTGTAATAGCCCCCCTGTTTAAGGCCTGCTTTTGAACTGAACGGGTTCTTATTTGGCTGATGGTAGGCCCCCAGGCCGCTCGCAGATCGGGGCGCGGGCGGTTAGGACTTCTGATGCCCAAATTTTGACTGTTGAGATCCACGCTGTGATCGCATAGTGCGATTCTACAGACCTGGGGCTGTATTATGACCTCTTATTTCCAGTCAGTTTTCTGACTGGCTATCAATCTATCTCTTTTATCAGCTATACAGCGTGTGCGAGCCCCTACTCGAGACTCTACACTGATGTCAATATGAGATGATGTCAATGTGAGGTGACTGACGTCACGGAAGGTGGTATACGCGCGGTGCTAATAAAATACGTCAGCACAAGTTGAATGCCTTTAATGCACTGTCCCAGTATTACAGAAATACTTATACGAATTTGTCGCATATGCAATAGTACATAGGTTGCGCAATATTCACGCGGTACTGTAAAATTATGAAAATAAGCAAATATTTAAAATGGCTTGTACATATTGCCAACAACAACAAAACAAATACAAAAAAGGAATAAAAAAATAAATGTCCAATAAGACTCATAAAAAACTTTGTCCAATAGCACTAAGGTTTGGGTAAATTGTCAAACTTAATGGTCCTGTTCATTGTTGGAGACGTAGCTCTGTCCACGCTCATTATTGAGCCACTCACTTCGCGGTCGCGGCACATAGACACAGCGGTGTTTCGCGCACTAACACCAGTGTCATTCACTACACTCAGAACACTGTCACGGCTCCGACCCAACTCCAGGTCGGCAGGATTCTGCTCCTGGGCTCTGTTGATGCATCGTACCGTTGTCAACCATCTTCTCCAGATCGCAACAAGGCGTACGTAGTGAGAAACATGACCAGCGGACCCAAAATCGAATAAATGATTGTGTAATGAGTTGTACCACTCGATTCGATATCTTGCAAATTTTGAGTTTTCAACACTTCAATTTGTTGTTTTATCGACTCGTATAACTGATCATGATTTTCTTTATCGTCTAATGCATTGTAATTATAATTATACGAGGAATTTATCATGTCATTCAGAGATGAAATTGGCTGTTGTATTGAAGGTACGTCAATATCATGTTGCACAAATATCTGGTTATTATAATCGTGATGGGCTTGTATCGTAAATGTGTCACCTTTTATTACACAGCCGTGACCTATATTAATCAGGCCATTGCCCTGCAATTGTTTCGTACCCAGTCCAGCTGGGCACAAAATGCGAACTCTGCATTCTCGGCAGCATGAGTACAACCACGCGCCGGGCGCTTGTAACTTGATCCAGTTATCGGAACATTGTCTGAGCTCCGTCCGACAAAAGGTGTAGTTATCGTTATTATATAAATTCAATTCACATATTGATTTGTCAAAGTGGACATTTAGTATGGGACTACTTTGGAAACAAATTAACTTATCAGTTTGATATCTTTTGCACGTTGCTATGTCATTTTCATACATTGGCATAACCATATCTTTTTTCATGTTGACTGCGATGTAGGGAGTAATGGGAACATTGTACATAATTTTGTCATTATTCTTCCAGGGTAAAGACATTATTCTGCTGAGTTCAAACTGATTTTGGCTCAATAATGGAATTTTAATTTCCATAATTAGGAACGCTTTTGTAACTTTAGCGTGAACTTGTAAAAGTTGGTATAAATCTCGTCTATTGTCAGCAGGAATCACTAACTCTCCTTGTAATCGCCCAGATATCAGGTTGAGCTGATTTTGCAATTCATTAGGCGATATTAAATGTATGTCAATCTGCCCATGATGAATATTTGTAATGGTGTCAATTAATGTTTCTTGAATTCTCCTTAAATTAGACAAGATTACATCGGCGGAGAGAGCCGTTGTCATAATATAGAGTTGTTGCATTTGATGAGTCGTAGCTTGTCGAACCTCGTTAATTGCCGACGACATATTTTTTAGATGCTCATTAATATACAAGTTTGCGGAAAAATACGAAAAGGACATTTTAACAATCAAAAATAATGAAGGTCATTTATTGAAAATGCTGCGAAACCAAACATCTGTTCTTGAGGCCGAAAATAATATCCTAAAACGAAATGAAGCTATCATCAATAATCCTAATTTTTGTCTACAGAAACATTATCAAAATTGTATGTATTTTGTAACAAACAATGACTTCAACACGTCATCACTCAATGTATTTCATGAGCACGCACATACCTAAACGTTGCCTTCCAATTCAACTCAGCCGCACGCAGCTGTGTAGCATTCACTTTTTTATTTTTTATTTTTTTTTTTCGCTCTCAGCCTGAGGGGCTTTGAACACCTTCCCGGACACCGAGGGGAAGGGGGCGGAAATCCTCATTGGATACCACATAGCCGCCGTGCTATGCTGGTTATGTCAGACTCGACTGACTAAAACCGCCTCAAATTGGTTTCGACCGAAGCTATTGTAAGCCATTAAAACCTTCATCGAAAGCGACCACCCCCCGAGGGGAGGGTGGCGCGGGCCGAGGGGAGGGTGGCGCGGAGCATTCACTCGCAAGCGCGGTCTTTTGTACGGGCTTTACATGGTAATGATGTGTCGTGGGCCAATCGTTGAACTGGGCCGATCGAGATCTGCCTGGGCAGATCACGATACGCCGGCATTTCTTGATTTGCCTTTTCAAAACACGCCATATCGTTTAAAGCATAACGTTTGACGATTTGCCCGGCCATGCTTGGGCAAATCGATTCTATACGGTGGCCAAAGTACAAGGAAATAAAATGATAACCAGCCATGCTGGGATAAATAGTCTGTAGGAGTAAAAGTATTAGTAAATTGAAAAGAATGTTCATTATTTTTTAAAATTTTGTTTATTATAAATCATCATTCTCATTGTGATTATTCATGATAGCTTCATTTCGTTTTAGGATATTATTTTCGGCCTCAAGAACAGATGTTTGGTTTCGCAGCATTTTCAATAAATGACCTTCATTATTTTTGATTGTTAAAATGTCCTTTTCGTATTTTTCCGCAAACTTGTCATCGAGAACGCCAAATAGAGTGTTTGCAATGTTTCCTATGCCATTTATCAGACCTCTTTTCACCCGTATCTGACTTTTCGCTTGCAATAATTCATTGTAAAAATTTATTTCATTTAGTTCGTGTTCAAACTGTGTAATTATAGGTTTAAATGTCATTTCACCACTGCTTATTATTTTCAGATGATTAATATAGTTTTGTATGTCAACCATGCTTTGCCAGTAGTTTGTCATGTTGTAGTAAACCACTATTTTCCATTGATCTTGCACAATTCTCATGTCAGCGATTTTATCAAAATAAAGGGTGTTGCTTGTATTTAATCTAGTGATATTAAAACTTTGTTGCAGAGACGGCGCTATTAATGTCATAAGTAGCATTAATACAGCAACATAATAGTTAGGTTTCTTCAGATTTCTGGTAGTATAACGTGTTTGATTCTGGGGAGGTTGAGAGTCATGTTCGCTTTGGGTTTTGTCAGTATTTGGAACTGGTAAATCGTTGTCAGGGTACACAGGTAAAGGTGTCAACTTTATGATAGGACGTTTTAAATATCCATTCTTAGTCTTCAATGTCACTACTCGAACGCATCCATCTTTTCCTTCATGTATTTCTGTTATTTTTCCTAGTGCCCATTTCGATGGTGGCATGTTTTCTTCATTGACCAAAACAATGTCATTAATTTTCAAATTTGGCTTGCCGTGATGCCACTTACTACGTGTTTGTAAGCGGTGGAGATACTCCATAGACCATTTTTTCCAAAACGATTTATGCATTTTCTCAACTAATTGCCAGCGAGTATTCGGTTCCAGTGGATTTTCTAAAGGTGTTGACAATAATGGACCTCCCACCAAGAAATGTCCAGGCGTCAGAATCTCCTCTTCTGCATTCTCTGTCAAAGCGTACAAAGGCCTTGAATTAACGCATGCCTCAATCTGCGCTAATAGCGTGTAGAACTCATCAAATGTCAGTTTTTGTTCTCCTATTATGCGTTTTAGGTGGTGCTTAACGCTTTTCACCGCAGCTTCCCACAGACCCCCAGTGCACTTGGCCATGCGGGAGCGTTAAAATGCCAAGTGACGCCCATACTGCTGATGTCATCTAAGAATTCGGTGTTAATTACACTCATGGCTTCCTTGTACTGTTGATTCAGAATTTTCGCTGCACCGATAAAGTTTGTGCCATTGTCCGAATATACATGCTTGGGTACTCCGCGACGCGCACACATGCGTTTAAATGCAGCTAAGAATGCTAAGCTACTCAAGTCTGTCACAAGCTCCAAGCTTTCGTGGAAAAACAGACGAATACGGCTATGTAACCTTTCAAGGTCTTCATGCCCCTGCCTTTATTCGCTTTAATTTCGACGAATCCCGTTAGATCCACGCCACTGTGACTAAAGGCGCGGGAAGGTGTCACCCTTGGCTCAGGTAGGTTAGCCATTATTTGTTGCGGATTCTGTGGATTCAGTCGTCTGCATCGAACACACTGTCGCACCTGTTTCTTCACTGCTCGGTTGCCAGATATAATCCAGTAACGGTAGCGAACATACGCTAATGTCAGTGTGGCACCTCCATGAAGAGTACCTTTATGAGCTTCATAAATGATAAGCCGGGTTAAGTGGGAGTCGTGTGGCAATATTATAGGGTGTTTTCTGTCATATGTCAAGTTAGAATGTTGCAATCTCCCACCAACTCTCAAAATGCCGTTTTTGTCCAAAAACGGATTTAATGTCAAAAGTGAATCCTTTGATGAAATAGGTTTATTTTGCATCAGACGAGTAATAGTTTCGCTAAAATGTTGTGCCTGTACACTTTTAATTATAAGTTGTCGAGCCGCTCGTATTTCATTTGCAGTCAGGTGTTGGTATAATTCAATGTTATTGTTTCGCCGCGTGCGCTGTATGAAACGTGATATCCAACATATAATTCTTTCGACTCGCGTTATCTTGCTATTTTTATTTACTAATTCAATGATAATAGATGGCGAAATCAATTGAATTGCACACGATGCTTTTATGTTTTTGATTTTTGGACTTTCTTTTTGCATCCGGCTCGAAGGACCAAACTGTGCGAGCCCCTACTCGAGACTCTACACTGATGTCAATATGAGATGATGTCAATGTGAGGTGACTGACGTCACGGTAGGTGGTATACGCGCGGTGCTAATAAAATACGTCAGTACAAGTTGAATGCCTTTAATGCACTGTCCCAGTATTACAGAAATACTTATACGAATTTGTCGCATATGCAAAAGTACTTAGGTTGCGCAATATTCACGCGGTACTGTAAAATTATGAAAATAAGCAAATATTTAAAATGGCTTGTACACAGCGAGAAAGAGATGTCACTACAGCAATTTATAAACCTGGCAGGATCTAAGAGCTCGTAATATGGCCTCTGAACAGTGGTTTTGCTCATGTTGATAAAATTAGTGTCCTTAATTTTGTGGGTTGTTTGACCGTAATTTCGTTGTACAAACTGACACACTCGGCCGATTGTGCTTGACAGGCGCATCATCGCATAGCGATCGCTGAATCTGACGGAATAGGTTTGTCTCATCGGATCTCTGTGGATGAACCGTTTGGATTTAATTGTTGATTAATTTGTACCTATTGCTGAAAAGTACCTTTAATAAATATTCTTATCTTATCCAGTCTCGCTCGGAGCGTCACAGCTTGCGCGCGTGCGCACACACTTACGCTCGTAGTACAACCTACCTACATCCAGCTTACCATAAATCGCGCTAATATTATTGTTTACATCATGGAATGTGAAAAGTGCAAAAAATCCTTGTCAAAAAAAGGTTCCCACTTCCAGTGCCAAGGATGTCTTGGAACATTTCACAGAAGCTGTGTAAAAGGTTTAGCTGCGGATATGAGGGCGGGTAACATCCGTACTTACTGCAATGATTGTGAGGCTGACTCGGAGGAAGAGGAGCAAGAAGATGAGATGAATAACACTCAGAAAATATTGAAAGATATTCAAGAAAAAGTAAGTTCCATCCCCGGTTTTAAGAAACAGTTGGAAGGTATAAAATCTAGTATGGGATTACTTTCAGAAAAATACGACGTTCTACTAAAGGAACATACTCAAAGTAAGGAAAAAATTACTAAGCTAGAAAAAACTGTTATTAGTATTAATAACAAGTGCATTTTTCTAGAAAAGTGCAATATTGCGCTAGAACAAAAAATGCACGAGTTTGAGCAAGATTCACGTAAACAGAATATCGAGATCGCTGGTATTGAACAGAAACCTAACGAAAATGTGAAGGAGATAGTACTGAAAGTGGCAGAATTATTAAATGTAAACGGCTCGGACATCGAGTGGACTAGCCGACGTCGTCAGCCACGTCCGGCGGACAAACCCGGCGCGAAACCAGCGCCTATCGTGGTGAAATTCCAGGGAACGGGCTCAGCGGTGCGTGACTCCTGGCTGGCACAGCGACGTAAGTTAGCCAATATAACAAGCAGCGATATCACCAGTGGCTCATTAAAGAACAAAATTTATATCAACGAGGACCTACCTAAAACTACGCGGGATTTGTTATGGGATGCTAAGCGCCAACTACGTAATAAATACAACTACATTTGGGTTGTGAACGGCAAGATCCTAGTGAAAAAAACAGAAGGAGAAAAATCAACATGGGTCAAAACGGAACAAGACATAAAGGAGTTGCTCAGTAAAGAATGAACGCAAAGTTTCCACCGCCCACCCGCGCGGTTTGTGTACCTACCCACCCACCTATTCTGTTATTGCTATGTAAGTTAATTTAATTCCTTAAATTCGCATCTTTAAATGATTTAGATATAATATCAGATGTGTCAGTAACGGCGGATATCGCCGATAATATTGATAGTTGGATTTCCACATGGAACATAAATAAAAAGTTTTGTTTACTTCATATAAATATCCGATCCTTAAAGAAACATTTTTATGAACTATTGGTTATGCTCAGCAATAATTTAAATAACATAGATATTTTAGTAATTACTGAAGCAAATATAAATTTTTCAATGTTAAATTTATATAAGATTAAAGATTTCGAAATGCACAGCTATACCCGCACCGGACGGAGCGGGGGCGGAGTAATAATTTATGTTCGTGAATCACAAGCGACAACTATGTTGTGCCCGGAGCTGTCGGCGTCACTGCATGCGGCAGAGTGCGTGTCCATTTCACACAGTCACGATGATGAATTAATTTATGTTATTGCAATTTATAGACCACCCAAAATTAATAAAAATGTAGTGTATGCGACGACTCTGTGTCTGCGTCGCGCGGCCGCGTCGCGGTCGACCGATCACCGAGCGGAGCCGCAGGTGTCGCACGAACGGGTCGAGCGGCCGCGACGAGGCTGCGCGCCCCCACAGCATCTCGTAAAGTGCTCGATAACCGAGCGGTTCGTGAAAAATTGTTATGCACTAACTTCGATGAACTCCTGTCGATAGACTGTCCATTGCGGCTTTATGATGCTGTTCAACAGATTTTTATAGACATATACAACAGTTGTTTTAAAAATGTAACCATATTTACCAGTAAAAGAAATAATAACAACTGGATTACAAATGATTTAAAAAACATGTTAGTACAAAGAGACCACTTATTCAAAATTTGGAGTAATGATCCGAAAAATATGATAAAGCGCTTAGATTATACTAAATATAGAAATAAATGTCATAAGTTAATTGTTAAAAAAAGAAACCAATACGATAGACAAAGTATAATAAACTGTAATAATAACATTAAAAAGTTGTGGGATAAATTAAATTCATTATTAGGAAGTAAAAAGCAAGAAGATTATAGGTAAAGTATGGAGTTCAAACTCTAAATACCTATTTAAGGCAAATACCTACTTATCGCTATCTCACTCATATCTTTCTTTTCACTTACTCTCTGGTGACTCTGGGGATAACAGCATGAAACAAAATGTACCCACAAATCTATATTGATAGGAAATAAAATGTACACCCGATTGCACTAAACTTAAGGATCGCCTAAGTCTGTTCCTAACTACAACACGACCAAATTAAAACGGTGTCAAACTTAGTGGTCATGTAGCTGTCATTCGCCTAGTTATTTTGGTCGAGTTGTAGTTAAGAAAAGACTTAGGCGATTCTTAATGTTAGTGCAATTGGGTGGTAGACCTTCTTTTACCTATAGTCCATTTCAATCCGAATTTATTAAGTTGAAGGTTACAGGACAGTCATACATAACTTTTTAGCCCTGTTCCCGTTCCATTCAATATAAATCAAACGCCTTGTTCAAACAAAATAAATCAAAGATCGGCATTTTGTCATCAGTCCAAAATTTGAAATTCAGTGCGGAGAATTAATTTCAATACAATGTAATTAAATTGATAATAGACAGCGTTTTACAGAATAAAATAATTCATTTTACAAAATGACATATTTTATTCTGTAAAATGTTGGCAATTTTGTGGCAAAAAAAATACCTACTCCAAAGATCAAAACCGCTTGTCAATCATTTACATTGCATCGGCTTGTCAATCACATCTTGATCGTTTAGGAGCGATGTTTGACAAGCACGTAGGGGTTTGCCGCAATGAGGGCTTTTCACAATGACAAAAAACTGTAGGCTTGGTAGATGGCGTTGATAAAAATGTGTGTCGATGTGATTTTTTTATTAAGCTTCGAAGAGTATCAACACCATCTAGTGAGACGAATAGTTACTATTTTTATTTTTTAAATGTCACTTTGAAAAGCCCTCATTAAGGCGGGTCCATAGCTCGTGTTTGCTCTACACAATCAACAAAAACATCTACACAAAACATTGTTTCGCGAAACATTTTTGTGTAGAGAATCAATGTTTTTGCTTTCCATGCCCGGTGGAAAACACGCACACAAAACATTTTGCGCGGGTCGAGGGGCAGGGTATTGTCATAGTCTGTGGTCATATTGGGCGCATTCTGCCAGACAAGCCGCTAGGTCATCGATCACCTGACCGAATATTTTAATCGATGCATTATGTGGAATACGTTTTTTGGGGTGTTTTTTTAAGTCGGTGGCGTACATTATCGCTTTTGTAACAAATGTGTCAAAGAGGACCTTACCAAAAATATCAACTAACTATAACGAGGTTGGCGAACGTATGGAGGCGGTATTACAATCCGATTACAAATCTCCTAGCAAAAATGGAAACAAAAAAATGTCGCTCTCAAACTGAGCTTGATAGTTACATTTTCAGATATACCTAAACCTTTGGTCACTTATAAAATTTCATACATTTTCGAGTCATGATCATTTTATTTAATTTCTTTATGGCCAAGCTGTACTTACAGCTTGGCATAAAGAAATAAAATAAAATAGAAAAAATATTAAAAACACGACTGCCCTGCCAAAAACGAACTAAAAAGTTAAATAACAAGTGTCTTTGCAGTCAGGGGACCGTTTTGTGGTACAATTTTTAATCAAAGAGGTCCCCCGACTGCCAAGACACTTGTTATTTAACTTTTTACGTCGTTTTTGGCAGGGCAGTCGTGTTTTTAATATTTTTTAAATTCATTTATTTTTATTTTACACATTTTAGTGACAAATTATATAGTTTTGAAATGAACTCATTAAGGCCTTTCATTTGATGCCCATCTTGTAATAATTGAAGAAAAAAATGTTTTTTCACGTTTGAAAATGGCGTGGTACAGTCGCTATAGTGACTTTTTTCAAAAAAAATATAGCCAGTGTCACTTAGAATGATGTAAATATTCTAACGATATACTATACATCCAAATCCATTAAGCCATTTAGAAGTTACGGTGGAATAAATAAACTCACATACCCACAAACATACATGAACCCTAAACACATATACACTCTTTTTTGGGCAGTCGTGTAAATCCACTCCTTTTTGGGCCGTCGTGTAAAAATGGAACTAAATTTTATCAGTACAAAATATAGTCAGTCTTGCCAAATTATTCGTAGTTTTGACGTGTTTACATACAAAGTGGTGACCTAAATTTTTGTCAACTCTTTATGGTCAAGCTGTTATAGGCTAACATAAAATTCTAAATTGGCAACACTGAAGTTTTGTCTACACAAGCCACGCAATCGCTGTGGACGGCGTGTGTAGAGAAACATGTTTCGCAAACGATGTTTTGTGTAGACGTTTTTGTTGATTGTGTAGAGCAAAACATGTGCTATGGACCCGCCTGTGCACTATAGGTCCCGTAGTTGGTTTTGGAAAATGAAAGATGCTCCGTTACAATTTAACAGCGTTTATTACACCTTTTACACGCACTTATAACACAAACAGACAAAGCCACGAAACAGAGCTCGTATCGAAAGCGCGGACGGTCGCAGACTGCCGCGGTGTACAAAGACACTTTGAACGCAATATATGACTACCTGCGGTTTACATTTTTATCGAAACTTACAAACTAAATAGGGATGGAGCGCGTCGTTAACATCCCCCACCCCAGTGCTGGGCTCAGCACTCATCAACCAGACTGATAGAAGCGACGCGCGCCACTGACCGCCGCCATACACCCGTTTTTGTTTTGACGTCGACAAGCCTGATACGTCCATCCTTACCTGGATAAACCTGCTCGACAATTCCCTTCCGCCAAGTATTCCGAGGACTGTCAGGATCGACCACCAGGACTAGATCGCCCACCTGAATCGCCTTCTGTTCGCCCTTCCATTTCTTTCTAGGCAAAAGTTCAGGCAGTACCTCCTTCACCCATCTCCGCCAGTACATATCTGCCAACCGTTGGGATATGCGCCACTGCTTCCTGAGAAAAAGATCTGAATCATCGAAGACACCGATCACAGGCAAGTTGGATGAAGATCCCAAGAGAAAATGATTGGGGGTTAAAGTCTCGACGCTGTCAGGCTCGACTGAAACGTGGGTGAGAGGTCGGCTATTAACTATATTCTCAACTTCGAGCATGAGGGTACTCAACACTTCGTCTTTTGGAGCTCGCTCCTTCAATATAACTTGAAGCAACGTTTTGACGCTTCGAATCAAGCGCTCCCATGACCCACCCCAATGAGGACTGACAGGTGGAATAAAATTGAAAGACATGCCATTGTGCATACCCTCGGCTTTCAATTTTTCTTCGTCTAGTGCTTGTATTGACTTCCGCAGCTCGTTATCAGCACCCCTTAGGTTTGTTCCATTATCTGAGAAAAGCTTCAACGGCCAGCCCCGTCTGGAAGCCATACGTCGAATTGCCATAATGAGGGAGTCAGTTGTCAATGACGCCACGATTTCTATATGTACAGCACGTACTGTTAAACATGTAAAAAGAACTCCATATCTTTTTTCCCGGCGACGGCCTACAGTAACTTCCATCGGTCCAAACAGATCTAAGCCGCAAAACGTGAAGAGGCGCTGGTGGTGCGCGAGACGAGCAGGCGGCAAATCACCCATCATTGGGATCCGAGGAGTGGCCTTTCTTATTCGACACAGTAAGCACCTAGTTACAACACTCTTAACAGTAGGTCTTAATCGCAACAACCAGTATTTCTGTTTTAGTTCATTGACAACTGTTTCCTGGTTTCCATGCGCGAACTTAACGTGATAGTGACGAGCTATCAAACGAGCCACTGGATGCTGACCATCAAGGATGACGGGATGCCTCGTCTCATACGCAACATCAACAGCTGCATCAATGCGGCCACCAACACGCAATAAGCCGCGCTCATCTAAAAAGGGGGTTAAGCTTAGTAGCCGACTGTTTTGTTGCAAACATTTACCATTATTTAAGGCAGCTATTTCGATAGAAAATGAGTCAGCTTGCGCTTGTTTGAGCTGTAAATACTCCGCTCGCAACATCATATCGCAGTCTACGTCTATGGTTAATCCTTTGAATTTATTAATAAATCGGAAAACCATAGTCGTAGCTCCCAACAGTCGGCGCCAGGACGACATATTGCTCGCATCAGGGATAGCCAAGCGGCTATCTGATGAGCATTGAATCGTCATCACGAAACCTGATTCAATTTCATTTGAATCTGGTTGTGTAACATCAGCGGGCCAAGACGCTTCGTTGTCATATAAAAATTTCGGGCCCGTAAACCAATTATTTTGAAAGGAAATATAGTCAAAATAATCACGTGTTGCCAAGTCAGCGACATTTAATTTAGTTGGTATGTAACGCCATTCCTCACTACGTGTAAGTTCGTCAATTTCTCCGAGGCGATTAGCCTCGAACACTTTGTACTTACGCGTGTTGTTTCTAATCCAATAAACAACCGTAGTGGAGTCGCACCAAAACTGTCGTTTCACTGGGACCAGTCTGTGTTCTTTTTCAATAGTGTTAGCAAGTCTAGCAGCCAACACCGAAGATTGAAGTTCCGCGCGTGGTGTTGTTATTGGTTTCACCGGTAGCACGCGGCATTTACTCGCTATAAACGAAACAAATACCTTCCCGTTTCCAGTAACCCAACGCCAGTAAGCGACAGCACACATTGCTTTGGAAGATGCGTCACTAAATACATGTAACTGTAGGTCGTTATAATGTTCACTAACCATAGAAGGAAACACGGAATTCGTAGCGCTCGTAGACGATGCGTTTGTGTCGTAGCAATATTCGGTGTCGTAGCACTTACCTGTAGACGCTGACGTCACCGCAGGTGGCGGCGGCGGCGGCGGGAGAGGGGTCGACTCCTGTGCTACGGCTGGCTCGAAAACCGGTTCCTTATTCGGTGACTTGTACGTGTAACACCGAGGAGTACGTAATTGAGATATTAACTGTAGCATGTCAATCCATTTGCACCATTTGCTGTAAACATCATCGGGAATAAAATCGTCCCATTCGATATTTTGACGCCAAGTGTCTTGAAGCATAATTTTCCCTTGAATAGTAAACGGTGACAGAAATCCTAAAACATCAAAGACTGACATAATAACACGCAACATTAACCTTTTAGTTGGTCTTTGATGACCTTGAATAATGTTATCAGGGATGCGTTTTAATGAAACATCAAAACCTAACATATCTTCTTTTGGAAACCAAATTAAACCTAAAGTACGCTCGCCCTGTGTGTTTTGATCAATTTTGAACCTAATAGAAACATTACCTAAGGTTTCTTTTGGAATGCTGTCCAGTACAGCCTCACTGTTAGACGTCCAGTTACGAATTTGAAAGCCTCCGGACTCATGTACAAAACTTACACTCTTAACCATTTGTATGGCAGTTTGTTCGTCCGGGAGACTATCTATATAATCGTCCATATAGTGTGAGTGACGAATAGCGTTTACAGCGGACGGCATGGATGACTCAAAACGCTGAGCGTTTTTGTCCCTGATAAATTGAGCAATAAAGGGGGAACAATTAGCGCCGAATATTAAAGACGACATAACATAAGTTTCCACTGGTTCTGAGTTATTATTTCTCCACAGAAATCTAAAAGCATGCTGATCGTCAGGGTGGATTTTTATCCTTAAAAACATGTCTTTTATGTCACCGGTTACTGCAATTTTATTTTCCCGGAAGCGCAGCATTATACCAAACAGTGATGACAATAAATCGGGACCCGTAAGAAGGTAATCGTTTAAACAAAAACCATCCACCCTATCAGCGGCGTCAAAAACCAAACGTAATTTACTTTTGTTGGGGTTGTCCACCCCGAAGTGTGGTAAATACCAAGTTTTAGGTGTGGTAAATGTATCTTTTAGTTTTATTGCGTAATCGTTATCTAACAAATGATCTATTCTTTCCTTATACTTACTCGCAAAATCTGGACTGCGCGTCATTTTTCTTTCAATACCTTTGAGCCTTTTAAAAGAATTAGGATAAGTATTCGGAGTTGTGGCGTTCGCGTCACGCCACGGCAGACCAACGTACCAGCGGCCGTCGATTAGCTTCGCTGTCTTCTCCAGATGTGCTATCGCGCGGACCTCGTCAGCATTTTCGCGTGGGTGACCTGAAATACCTATGGAATCCAAGGCGAAGGAACGACGGACCTCATGATGCATTTCTCTCAACAAGCGTTCGGACTCATCGCGGCTGTCGCAGCGGTCGTTTACAAATAACACGTGAGATGGATGGTGGCGGTCAGCAGTAGGTATTGTGGTCATACTTCCATGTACGCACCAGCCCAGGGGAGTGAGAGTAGCGCACGGCTCATTTAGTTTCCCTAACCTTATCTCTAATGGCACAAGCAAGTGGTGATTATCCTGCCCTATTAACAATTCAGGCTTTAAATCAGACGAACACAATTTATATGAAATATCAAACAAGTTATCAAACTGTTTATAAGGAATAATAGACATTTTTTGCACAGGTAAATTCAATTCATTAACACTACGCGCACGAATAGAATGAATCTTATTGTCCATACCTGCAAGGTTCACATTTACCACAGTCGTCTGTAGAACCAGTTCGTTGTTTAGCCACGCGCCGCTCACGTGCATGGGCTCGAGGCGGCCGCGCAGCCCCGCGCGCTGCGCCAGCGCCTCGCTTATCAGCGAGACAGTCGACCCGTCATCGATTAGTGCACTAGTATCGATTATAACACCATTCTGACCGTGTATACGTATAGGAACAACTTTGAGTAGCACTGACTTTCGATCACTCGCGCCTATATGATTCACGTTTTCACTAAGCGCACTCACGGAAGAAGGTTGCGAGTTCGTAGTATCTTCACGGTTTTGAATCGGGTAATGCAGCAACTTGTGATGAGACTGGCCGCAGCCCTCGGCATCGCAGGCGGGCGCGGTGCATGTTTCTCTGTTATGACGAAAACAAAGACATTTGTAACACACACCGTGACGTTTTACGTAGTCCCATCTTACTTTTCGCAGCGCCTTTTTAAACATTTTACATTCTGGTAAACTGTGCTTTGACTTGCGACAAAACTGGCAGTTATAGTTGTTTGCGTGGTCTGACTGCATCAACACTGTATGTAACCGGTTATTGTTGTGCTCTCTCTGTCTAAATCTATTGTTTTGCTCAGTGCGCTGCGTCACAAATTGCACATTTGAAGTTGCTGATATTTTTAATGCTTCTTCGTGTAGAAAATCGGACAGAATAAGCAAACGGGATCGTTTTCCATCGGTTATTAAAGGGTAACTGTAATCTGACCATTTAGATAGTAACAGCGCTGGCAGCTTAGCTAAAATAACTGAGACCACACTCATTCCCTGAAGATACTCTTCACGTTTCAAGGACTTTATAGCTTCAATTAAATTCTGTACTTTCACGGAAAATATGATAATATCCTTGTGGTAATCATTAGACAACGGCTGAAGTTTTTTAACATCTTGTAAAATCTTTGTTATGATGAGGTCAGGGTTTCCAAATCTGAGCTCCAAGGTGGAAATTATTTTATCAGGTGATGTTGCACTTATTAGTAAGGCAGCCACAGCATCTTTAGCGGCACCTTTTAAGCACTTGCGGAGCCTCCACAGGTTTTCTTTGGAGCTGAATTTGCACACATCAGTTGACTCATCATAAGCTTCTTTAAACTGTAGCCATTCCATCGGTTCACCAGAAAAATCTGGCAAGTCTCTAGGCGTACATATACGGCTCAATAGCTTTCCATTCGGTTCCTTAGCGACTGAGGCAGCAGCCAGATCCTTCAGTGCTTTGGCAAGCAGGTGTACGGTATCGCCGGCGCCGGCGTCGGCACCCTTTTGTTCAGGTACTGACGTTTGTCCATGAAGTGGCGCTGATGAACGAGGCTCACCCATTTGAAGATCTCGCTCGGGGGTCAGCCTTTCCGCTTGCTGATAACTTTTTTCCAGCCACTGCTCAACGTCGTGGGTGATGAACTCATCATCATTGTGCGGACTGTATACTTCTTCGTCTTCGAGTTCCGCTATGTCCGCTTCCAACTGTTTGTCTATTAGCTCCATTTGAATTTTTGCCTTTTGTTTCGCAGCTTCTAGCTCTAATTTCTTTTTCTTTGCAATAACAGATGATGTTGAAGAATTTCTAGATGCATTTTTCGGCGTAACGTATACGGTTGGCGGCTGTAACTGTATTTCCGATTTCACACTGGAGCCCGCCATTTTGGTTATGTCGACACGACACGTTTCTGCCTTTTGCGCATCAATTTCACTTTTCTTGGTGAAAAATTGCGAAGATTCTGCATTTGGCTGCGTGTTTTGAGGCACTTCCACTTTATTTAAATCCATTTGCTCGCAATCGCGACGCACTGTACTACGGGTGTTCACCATTTTCGGAGGCGTGTGGAACATGAATATCCGGCCGAAGACCAACTTGTGCACTATAGGTCCCGTAGTTGGTTTTGGAAAATGAAAGATGCTCCGTTACAATTTAACAGCGTTTATTACACCTTTTACACGCACTTATAACACAAACAGACAAAGCCACGAAACAGAGCTCGTATCGAAAGCGCGGACGGTCGCAGACTGCCGCGGTGTACAAAGACACTTTGAACGCAATATATGACTACCTGCGGTTTACATTTTTATCGAAACTTACAAACTAAATAGGGATGGAGCGCGTCGTTAACACCGCCCTTACCAAACATCAACCACAATCACCCAACACAAACAGGTGTCCTGAAGCTTGGCGAACGTGCTAGTTTATTCCGGATTGGCAAATATGGCGGTCGAGAACAAGGAACGAAAAAACCGTAAAAAATTTTTTTTTTAATTAATTATATTTACTAATTCATTTTTTACAGTAATTAAATTAAAGTCTTCATAGGCGTAACTAATGATTTATTAATGATTTTAATTAATAATAACTGATGGCTTACCAAGCGTGTGGAGATTTCACAAAATGTTTGCCTGAATGCCGGGTCCATAGCGCGTGTTTTACTCTTCACAATCAACAAAAACATCTCAACATTAAACAAAAAAACAAAACATGAAGATTTTGTTGAATGTTGAGATGTTATGTTGATTGTGTAGGGCAAAACATGCGCTATGGACCCAGCTTAATATTCTATGGCTTAACACTGGCCAACAAACAAAAACAGGCAAACATAAACACCTATCCACATTTTCGCGTTTGTTGTTTGCTGTTTACCATTGTTTGGCTAGCGTGTGGAGGCGGCTTCACTTGATTATCGTGGCCTATCAAAGGTAAGCCAGGCCCACAAATAATAGTTGTGGTGGTAATGCAATGTAAATGATTGACAAGCCATGCTTGACCGTTTAGAGTGTACAGTAGAACTCATCAGCAAGCGTTTTTTTTTCGAAACTTTGTGGCATAGTCATGCAGCAAATATTGAAATTGATTCAGGTTACTAGAACCAGTCGGTCACATGAATCAATTTAAAAATTACATTTTTACTAAGAAAATTTTATTTCCTCACACAAATAAACAGACTTAAAATCAAACATAAACAATAACAATGGGAACTGGTAAAATCCTAGTACTTAAGTAAACATAATATGCGATTATTAAATAAATAATCACGGCGGCGGTCAGTCAGTCAATACGTACCTATGATGAGGCTATAAGCGTAAACGCTCATGATCACGGGCGACTTTTTGTAGCTGCGATAATTAGCGGCGTTAATCACCCGCGAAATGACACGACAATGGTTTTACTTAACCAGCGACAAAAAAAGCGTCGCGATTATCGCCGCGATTAACGCCGTGTTTATCAATATTTTCACATTATTTTATTTTATTAAAACTCCATATTTTCTATTCTCAGCGACAAAAATCGCTCAGCGATTAATCGCCCTTCAGCGGGGACGCTTATGGGACGGAACTCTTACTGTCTTATTCAGAGATGTTTCACAAAACTGGGGTGCAAGACTGTTCTAACAAAACCTGGTTTATTGCTTGTAAACCAATCACGATGCACCTTTTAATCCTTAAACGGTGGAACTAGACGTTAAACTGTCACTCTGAATACGATTTGCGCTAAAATGGCGTTAGTCCGCAGTCTAACGCCATGTTAACTTTGGCCCTAGTTTAACGAACGCACCCTGAATAAGACAGTTATAGAAAATACCCACTTCTAGGGTAATAATAAGTATAATAACGCGGCAACACTGAGTCTTGCTTATTGTTTGTTTACATGTCGACTCGTGATTTTAAGTGTGATTTTAAGAAAATTGTATGAGGAAAACAATAAAAATGATTGATAAATGTGTTGTTCGTGGTTGCGGAAGTACATGGTATCCAGGATTCTACGTATCCTTTCACCTGTAAGTGTTAAACGACGATTTCCCATTATTTCGGTTTTATGAGGTTTTCATCGAAATTCGTTACTAAATCTTAATTAAAAAAAGCTAACAGTGCCTTTTATCAAATAAATGATAGTTTTTTGTGCTAATTACATTACGTTTTTGTTAAATTCACTCGATTTTTAATACCATTGAAACTGTACTGATGTGACCACGAATTTTGTTTTCCGTAGGATTTTCTCACATAATAGTAGACAATACTAAGTTAGATTAAAAAAATTGTTTGTGGAACATAGTGATTTGTTTTGGTGCCTGATAATAATTGAATGTTATTTTTATTGCACATTACCTACATATTTTATTTGATTCCGTTACATATTTTGTTAAGGACTACATATAACTGATTGTTACATGCTTAGCTTAGCTTAAAGTTGAATGGTTTACATAAATCAAATCATTAATATTGTCCAACTAGACAAATATAAAATAAATTAATTTTTCGTTCAGTGATATTGCCTAGAAACTTGTAAATTTTTAGTTTTACCAAGTGAAAATCTCAGAGTGTTTCTAAAGTATTCAATTGCATTGAAGTTTTTTTATGTTTGTAAGTAATATTAAATGCAAAATTATGTAAAAGTTAGGCTGGCATAACAATAGAGTGATTCTGTAATAAAACAAAGCAACATCATTGAGCTAAAGCTTATTTGATTTATCTTTACAAGTATGAGAGAAATTAAAAGATGACTAATTGTTTATTGACCGATTTTACGGGAGTGACATAGGCTATAATTTTTTTTCAATATGGCGCCTGCGTTTAAAAAGAGGGATGAGAGGGCGAAGTTTATCAATAGATAAAATATAGGTAGAAGCTTCTAGTGCTTGTCTAGTGTAAATGTAGGAGAGATATCGATACTGAAATCATAATATACAAATTTATTTTCAGATGGAACAATCAATGACAGCATTAGATGCGCCACCAGTTAATCTTCCGATAGTCGTCGTTGTCTTGGACCGATTCTATCTTTGTCATATGGTGGTCCATCATCATCTCCTGCAATGGTTGTATTCATTTTATCATAAATAAAAATACGATTATAAAAGAAAGTGTAAAAAATGTGCGTACAGCTTAAACTCAAAAACGAGTCTCGGTACGATCAAGGGAATTATATGGTGTGGTATGGTAGCCCTCCAAAAGGCGTGTTTTCAAGGTATATGGGCTGGAAAATTTGGTCTCTAGCAACAACAACATTAAAAATGTTGTTTCTAAACAATGATTGCAATGTGATAAGTAGTCAGAATAATAATTTCAATAAAAAAAATACCTACCTCTGATGTTTTTATTCCAACTCATAACTTCAACCAACTCACTCGACACAAGTCATCATCATTATCATCAATCATTTAATGTCCTCATCACTGCAGAGCCAGAGACGAAGAGTTAAGTAAGTCCAAAATATAAGCAATATTCCTCTTTATAAATTAATAAAGTTTGACTTTTAATTGAGAAGTAAGAAAAAATAGGTGTAACGGTTCGGCCACAGCCCGCCGTGGTGGGCGGCACGGCTCATCACTAATGTTGAGCTCATCGTCACGACCGCTCAGCGAATGCAATATTCCCTGCACGCTATCTCGGTGCCGGTCTCAGCCGAGAGGCCGACATCGAGATAGCGCATAATGAATATTGAATTCGCTTGTAATTGCTATAATTTAACTTTACAAATATACGAAAGCAACAGCAGAATGGAGATTATACATTTGCCACCACCTGCCATGGTATTAAAAAACCACAACCACAACATGGTATTAAAAAAGTTTCAATACAAAATGTCAAAACTTTTTTTAATACGTGTTGTGTTGTGGTTGTGGTAGTTAGCAGCGAAGGTATACTCTCCATTCTGCTCTTACTTTCGCACATTTGTGAAGTGGAAGGGACTTTAATGTTTTTAAATTTTTTCACGCAACCGAAAATTCTGAAACTTTTTTCTTTTACTATGAGACCTTATTCCTACCTATAAAAAAATATTCAACCGATTTGATTTTTTTCGGATATTCCCCATTCAAATCCTCCTTTCTTAGGAAAACAATAGATTTCCGATCTTCCTTAGGAAAACAAAATATACGGTCACCCTATATAGAAAGAGAGGAGGGGGTCTCCAGTAGAGGGAGAAAACGATAAAAACGATATATAGGTTTTTGCCTTAAGTAGGTATTCAGAGTTTGAACTCCATACTTTACCTACAAACTTCTTGGTAAAAAGCAGAGTTTAGACGATTTCATTTTAAATAATATGAAACCCATAAATGTAAATAAGATTTGTGACAGTTTTGCAAACACATTTTTGGAGGAAATTAAAAGTATTAAACATGTTTGTAATGAAAAGTGGTTAAAAAGGGATACATACGCTCAAAAAAAGGACATGTGCATGAGGTGGCAGCCAGTCGACAGCACATACGTTGAGCAAATTATTAAAAAAATGAATTCAAATAAATCACCTGGCAGTGACCTCGTACGTATGTCTGATCTAAAATTCATTGTAAGTAAAATAAGTCCAGTAATTGCAAAATTGCTGAACTTAAGTGTAAGTCACTCTTCATTCCCAGACAAGTTAAAAGAAGCAATTGTACGACCCATTTTCAAAAAGGGTATTCGCAAAAATTATAGTAATTATAGGCCTATAGCTATCTTATCAAGTGTCGAGAAAATCATGGAAAAATGTATCGTAGATCAGTTAAGTAGCTATCTTAAAAAACATACTATATTAAACGAGAACCAACATGGATTTCAAAAAGGCAAAAGTACCAACAGTTTATTATCGGAGTTCACGGATGAAATCAATGGGTATTTAAATGAAAAAAAGTTTGTAGTTGCTATATTTTTTGATTTCAAAAAAGCGTTTGAAACACTAGAAACAGATACCTTGCTGCAGGCGATGGAGGAGTGCGGGGTGGGGCAGCCGCTGAACAGCTGGTTCCGCGACTATCTCTCGGCGCGCTCGTTCAGAGTTAAAGTAGGTGAACAGTACAGCGACAGGTGTGAGGTGAAGTGTGGTGTGCCGCAGGGCTCAGGGTGTGGTCCAGTGTGCTACCTGATGCACGTGAACAGCCTATGCAGCGCACTACACAATTGTTCAGCATACATGTACGCGATGACCTGTGTGCGTTACGCGCGGGCACCGATCTAGCGGAAACCTATCGTCTGCTGCAAGATGACGTCAACACCGTAGTAAAATGGTCACACGATAACGGCATAGTGCTGAACTCCGATAAAACGAAGCTGTTGGTCATTCATTCACCCTATTTGCGACCTCCCGACACACCTTTGACAGTCGTAGCACATAGTTTTTCATGTTTTCATAATAATAATAATACCGGATGCACTTGCCATCCGATAGAAAAGGTTAATTGTGTTACTTACCTGGGAATGAAAGTAGATGAAAATTTTTCATGGGCAGCGCATGTTGAATTTGTATGTACAAAGCTCAGAACTTTATTAGCCAAATTTTATCATTTAAGTTTCAAAGTGCCCTCTAGCACTCTAAAAATGCTTTATCTGTCATTAGTAGAATCTATAGTTAGTTACGGTCTCGAGTCCTATGGGTTGACATTCAAAACATACCTACAAAAGATTGAATCACTGCAAATACGATTTTTAAAACTACTCGTTAACAAAAAAATTAAGCATAAGTACCAAGGAAATTACAGAATGTTATTTAAAGTGTGTAAAATACTACCGATAGATCTTAAACACAAATATTTACTGGCTGTCAACCATCATGGGGGTCGAGAGCGCCACTCACTTGTAGCACATAGATATAACACCAGATCGGTATCGACTGGTAAATATGTTATACCGAAAGTCACTAACTATTACGGTGATAGAACACTCAATAAGAGAATCCCATATTTGTTAAATAATCTGCCACAGAACTTAAGATCGGAATGTAATAAAAACAAATTTTGTAATCTTTTAAAAAAATATTTATTAGACACAATACTTTAACTAAAATATTAGCATAACCAAACTATTATTGTTTAAATCTAGATTACCTAAGTATATAATTTAACATAAGATACTTTCGAGACTCGATCCCTCAGTCAAACTATCCTAAATAGTTTTGTGGGACTGATGTTGTACCAGAATGTTGTATACCTTGTTAATTAATATATAAAATAATAAAAAAATAAAAATTATATAGTTTTCGAGAATAGCTTTCAGGCAATTGCAACCTTGTTTACCCGGACAATCGGAATTTATCAGAGCTTTCTTGGCTAATATACGCCGCTAAGTAGAAATCCTAAGTTGTTTCGTGGCTAAGACCGAAGGGAGAATTACCGATTTAGTCGATTTCAACAATATCTATTGTTAATAAAAAAGGGAGCCGAAGATGAAGAATCTTATACGGGGCCACGATACCAGCTCGCTGCTCTGTTCGCCTTTTAGACGAATATAGAAGCCGCCGGCATACGCACGGGCTTCCTCACTCGCTGACGGCCCCGAGATCCTCATATTTGCTGTCATCGGAGCATTCTAATAATCCGGCTCGTTGGTAAGCTGTGACCTGCGGTCGCAGACTGCGATATATCAAATAGGTACCTGGCTGATTCTTTGAAAAAAAATATTTTTGATAGAAATTTGTATTTTTTCTAAAACTCGTGTCAGTACTTCTATTTTATGGTAAAAATATATCTAGGGCAAAGATATGCTATTTAATGTTAAAGGCACTCGAAATAATTGAGTATTTTTGAAAATTGTGTTACCAATAATGACGATTTGTGACAATAATGACGTAATTGTAGTTAATAATGACATAGTGGTTGCTGAAATGATGTATAATTGAGATTAGAATAGAGATAGGTCATCATTATATTATAATTAATGGTATTACATATTATATTTTAGCTTCGATCAAGAATACACTAGATAACGCTCCACTAACTTAAACAGCACGCAAAAACGGCACCTCGAAATAACGCTCCTCTTACAAACTGGGCGCTTATTTTGTACAAAATCAAATCTTTTATTACTTATTTTGTACAAAGTCAAATCTTTTATTATTTATTTTGTACAAAATAAGCGCCCAGTTTGAAAGCGTGGCGTTATTTCGAGGTGCCATTTTTACGTGCTGTTTTAGTTCATGAAACGTTATCTAGGATATTCTTGATCGATGTGTTAAAGATAGTGATAGATATCTAAAAGGTGGAAATAAGAAGCAATAATATATTAAGTACTCCTTTTTTTATTTAATTTTATTACTTTTGACAAAAGGTAATATTTATAAGCTTTCTACTGTTGTTAAATTGTATTTACTTATTGTTAAAAACGATTTCAACTCAAAATTCTACATAAAATACACTTATGGCTTTGTGTATGATGCCGACAATGACGTTGCCAATAATGATGTTTCTAAAAAAAACAAGTTCAAAACATATTGAGACATGTTAGCTTTAGAAAAATGCATTGCGCGGTATTAGACACGTGAATAATTTTACGTGGTTATAATAAAACACATTACTTTGCATAAATAATTGATTAGTAGCTTAAAGTATGCATGATCATTATCATGACAAGTTATGGAGAATGATATACAACTACTTACTGTTCGAAGTACCAGGGGTATGTTCACTTCTAAGTATGCCGGCCGTATGAGCGGCGAGTAGGAGCGTTGCTTAGCCGCTAAATGTCATTTCAAATGTGTTTCGTTTTACCACAATGTTAAACACAAACTTGGTTGCCGCTAATGACGATTATTTTTTGAAAATTGTTTGGCACAGTATTTCAGTAACTTCCAATTAAGTTATTTTTTTTATATATAGATTACAAGGTATATTAACCAACAAAAAATAAGTATGCTCAAAATAAAAAAAAAACTTAATAGTATTTTATTTTACGTCATAACGTTAACAAACATGCCTAAGTGAATACATACATATAGCAAATTTTAAATAAATAAAATACGCGTGATGGAACTGCAAATCGATTTCAATTGCTTTTTAGGGTTCCGTACCCAAAGGGTAAAAACGGGACCCTATTACTAAGACTCCGCTGTCCGTCTGTCTGTCTGTTTGTCTGTCTGTCACCAGAATGTATCTCATGAACCGTGATAGCTAGAAAGTTGAAATTTTCACAGATGATGTATTTCTGTTGCCGCTATAACGACAAATACTAAAAACAGTATAAAATTAATATTTAAGGGGGGCTCCCTTACAACAAACGTGATTTTTTTACCGTTTTTTGCTCGATATTAATAACGACAACAGGTAGACAGTTGAAATTTTCACAGATGATGTATTTTTATTGTCGCTACAACAACAAATACTAAAAACAGTATAAAATTATTATTTAAGGGGGGCTCTCATACAACAAACGTAATTTTTTTGCCGTTTTTTGGTACGGAAGCCTTCGTGCGCGAGTCCGACTCGCACTTGGCCGGTTTTTCCTTATTAATTTAGTTAGTAGAATCAATATATCTGGTCCTAAAATTCCTTATCGTTTTATTTATTTATTATTTTATTTTATTTATTAGGTATACCAACAAAGTACATACAGAAACAAGCTTAAAACATACATTTGCAATCTTTGGCCTTTGCATGACTTTAATAACAGGTACACACAACATTCATTTTCCTTTCTAACCCTTTAACTTTCCAGTGTATCATCATATTACTTTTTGTCGCGAACACATATAAATGTATTTAGTAGATCCAAAGGTTTCTCTAGGTTGTAGCGCTAAAATCCGTCAAAATCGAAATTTCGACATAAAAATGTGATAGGGCCCTTAAGCGGTGCGTGTCTACCCAAATTAGTTCTGCTCGCGTCAAGTGCAAAAAGTTTCTTAGAAGTGTTCCGACTATTTGGCCTAGGAACACGGTAATTGATTTGCTCTAACGATACTGGATCCAGAACCACACCATTCACGAGTTTAAAAAGAAAACACAAGTCGAACATCGTGCGACGTTGCCTTAGGCTATTCATTCCAAAGAAATTTAGACGATCCTCATAGCAATGACGTGTAGTAATACCCCTACTTATGTAAGCTAGATGTCGGGTCTTTCTAGTGAACGTAATATGGTAGCACTTAGATACATTTAAGAGCATACGGTTTTGAACACACCAGTTGGAAACATTGTCTAAGTCTGATTGCAACAATTTGATGTCCCGCTCGGATTTAATTTCCCTATAAATTTTTAAATCGTCGGCGAATAAGGAACAGTCACTGTGATTAAAGCATCCTACCACGTCATTTATAAACAGGATAAACAAGATCGGTCCTAGGTGTGATCCTTGTGGAACTCCAGAAGTGACGGGAAAACGTTCAGATTCATGTTCATTCAAGACAACATACTGAAATCGCTTCGACAAGTACGATCTGAACCAGGATAGCAGAGGATCGGCTATGCTGTAAAAGTTAGCTAATTTTCCTACCAGGATTTCATGGTCGACCTTGTCAAAAGCGCAGCTAAAATCTGTATAAATTGAGTCTACTTGGCCCCCTGCATCTAATACTTTGGCCAACGAGTTCACGTACGAGAACAAATTGCTGGCAACCGATTTATTCTCTCGAAATCCATCCTGTCTGTCGCTGATCATACTTTTAGTATGGTTAGTCAAAATGGGACATATTAGGGATTCAGACTTTAGAAACAGCAGGCAAAATAGACACAGATCGCAGTTTAGGAGTATTATGGCGAGACATCAATTTTGGGCGTCTCAAATATTCACCCACCTATCTCTTAAGATAAATGCATTAAAATCTACTAACCAAGGCAGCGAGCATCGGCGACGGTTGGTCTTCAGCACTTATTACATATATAGGCATCCTAGTTCACTCTCAAGCTAGATTTATATAAAATACATCTTATGCTGATATCCGACGGGCAGGCATTCCTCAATCACCCAGTTTCTTTGAGTTAGGTAGTTTTAAGATTTAACCATTTCTAATATAACACCGGGAACGCAGATGATATTTCTGATTTCTTATTTTGTATCCCAGTGAATTTCAGCGGTTAACCGTCCCCAATTTCAAAGAAAATCATTTTTGTTATTGTATAGAATCAAAGAAACCAAAATAAAATTATTATTTTGTTATTTACTGTACATGATGTTGTTTCTTTATTTTACCCCGCTGTTGTTATAAGGTAAGTACTTAGCATAATACTTAACTGTTTATCTTAAACAGAGGGCAAAGAGAAAAACTACATTACAACGTGGGACTAAAAATTGGGTCAAGTTATGTTGCGCGAGCTGTATCTTACCTCTAACAGTAACAGCCGGAACACAACAATTTTTAAATTGTTGTTATGGCGTAAGACTTAGGTAAGATGGTGGTAGCCGTATAACGTAAAGGTGGTGTTTTGCGTCACTCTTACGCAAAACACCACCTTTACGTTATACTATCATATTATTATTAGACTATCATAGAAATATGATCATATATGTATGAGTCATATTTATATGAAAAACATAGGACGGTTTAATAACTACATGTGATTCATATTGTCTTTGATCATAGTTATGGGATCCTATTTGACAGCGAGCGTACAAGTAGGATCATATTCGTTGCCCCAGTAGTGATTCTTTCCTCTATTCGCCTAACTTCAAAAAATGGCGTCTTCAAGTGCAAGAATTTTGACTGGAATATTGAAATAACAAAAATATTAATTAATCTTTATGAGGAAAATGAGTGTTTATATAATAATCTTGTTCTGGATAACGAAATACGTTTTTACAAAACACAAATACGTCTTTTTATTTTGCTTTGTTCTTAACAGTTTTCTTCTTTTTTAATGCTATTAATAAAAATTTCACTCATAGCAACGGAAAACACAGCTAAATCGTTATCCATCTTGATTTATGACATTGTTTATATGATCATAGGTGGATCATAAGTGTAATATGTAAAAATGAAGGACAGCATCATTTTACTATGATCATAGAATTTGACAGATATGAAATCATATATAAATGATAAATATATGATAATGTAATAGTGCCCTAAGTGGTATAGTGCGTCTAAAGGACTTGAAATAAGTCCTACCACCAACCAAACCGACTAACTATTGGAAATTTTGAAAGTCGAATCCCGACATAATATTTTATCTGGGTACAAATCAGGGGGCTAATTGTATAATTTAAAAATCTATCGCAATCGCTTTCGTTTGACAGATGGATGTGATGCTGCATTTCTTTGATAAGTTTTTATTTGTGCCAAAAAAAAGCTTCAATGTGTTACATCCTGAAAGCAATTGCGATAGATTTTGAAATTAGACAATAGAAAACAAAGATTACTATTCTTTTCAAATTCAACCTTTAAATAAGTAGAAACAAAAAAGAAAATACTTTGTAAAAAAATAAGCTCCCAGTTTATTTCGAGGTGCCGTTTTTGAGACCAACCAGACCAAATCTAGGGTGTAGGGCTTGATCGAAGAGGACAACAAAAGTGGCACGAATAATACACAAATAATAAATATTTGCTTTATAATTTCGTAGGATATTCATGAAAATCGGATCTTTACAAAAATCCTAGAATGATTGCAAATAACCGGATAATTAGACTCTGAGACAAATTTTGGCAAGCATCCGAATAATGTTTAGGACTTTTACAAAAATCCAGCGTATCTTAGGTAAATCGCGAATGACCTTCATTTTGGGCGCGCTGATTGACTGACGTCAACGTTATGGACTGACGTATGCTCTGATTGGTTAATGGCAACCTATAGTCCTATAAGAGACATGTCATGTTCTGACCAATCAGACTAAATCAAAATTAACTCTTAAATTATCCAATCAGCATTTGAGTTACCAATTGCCTGAATGAAACATGACCATCAGCCATTTTAATGTCTCCACTGCTTCCCAGCAGTGTGTCCCCACATGCCTTCCTTATGGTTGGATAATGAGGATGAACCATTACCCACCACGCGGGCCCAATGCGGATTGGTGAGTGTTAACGACTGCAAATGCAGCCGGGACCAACGGCTTAACGTGCCTTCCGAAACACGGAGGAGCTCAAGATAATAAATTTCTGGTCACCCATCCCATCACCGACCCTTGCAAAAGTTGCTTAACCTCCACAATCGCTGGGCCAGGCGCTATACAACTACGCCACCGAGCTCCTAACATGAGTGAGTGACTACATAAGTAATGAAACATACTGGGATTTTAAAAAAATGCTCAGACGATTGCGAAAATCTATCTTAGATTCCAATCATCCGGTCCTTTACAATTGACCTAGGATTTTTGCAAAGATCCAGTTTATGTGATTATCTTACAACATATACAAAACATTGATCTAAAAGTTTGACTTTGATAAAAATTCGAGCTTGTCCGTGATGTAAGTCTGTCTAATCGGGTGAACTCCTCAAGGGCCCCATATATGCTAAGATTGATCTGTACGATCCGTCGTTTTAGACCGATCGAAACGACGAATCGACAGTGTATGTCAAGATCGTGAACGATTTACTTAATCGAAGACGATATCGGAGATCGCAGCAAAAACCCATGCGATCATGAATATCGTAACGATGAATCGACGGTGTATTGACTCGTTGCGATCAACGATTCGATTTTTGTTTAAGTCTGGCGTCTCTGGGATGGAATAGTAGATTATACACCAAGGGGATAAAGCACTGTTTTATGTCACGGGCGTGTTATAAGTTAAGAATTAAGATTGAGTCCTGAGTGCAGTGAGGGATTCAAGCGCCCAAGAAAAAAACAGTTTTATCCCGGTGGTGTATACTCTACTTTTCTCACTTTATGCGAGACAATAAAAACCAGGCTTAGTAGATAGTGCTTATTACAGCATATTAAAAGTGCAAATTGATATTGGAGACATTAGTCCAATTATGGAAAGATGACGTTATATTTTTATTTGGTACGTTTATTGAGGTTGAGCTAGAGTTTATTTGAGTTGTAGCTGCTTGACTTCTTTGTAGTTGATAAATATTCAGACCCGAAGCACTGATTCAGACACAGACTTTGCGCCTTTTGCAGTTTTCCATGTGTCAAAATCTTTATAGGCTTTCAGGTATTTTTCCTTTGACTTTTCTGGGAGTAGATTATTGACAATGCCTATGGCATCTAATTTAATAGCTTCTGGAGTCAAAATACTTTCATCACTCGACATTTTTTATTTTTTCTTTGAAATATTTATAGAATCTTCTAAAGCTAGTAGTACTACTAGCTACGGCTATAGCAACTTCTTTCAGCTGACGTGGCCTACTCGATTTAACAAACAAATGAAGTTCGTCTCAGTGCGAATCTAGTGGGCCACGGCCTCGGTCTTCGAAAATCGAGTTGGCCGCGCCCGCTGAGGACACATTCTGTTTAGTGAAATTAGACTTTATGTACATAGCAATAAGAATTATGAAAGTGAAAATCACATTATTGACCAGCGGGTTATAATAGAACATTATAACCCGGCTAAAGCCAAGAGATATAATGTCTTGCTTTCGGTAAGGTTTACATGACATATAATTCGGCATTGTCGAGCATGTGGTGTGAAAAATTAATTAATTTCAAGTCAGTATTCGCATGTAGAATACTGATTTCGCTTTATTAGCCATTTGTTAACCCACACTTTTCTAGGGGTTTTCTTTTTTTTTTGAAGGAAAAGAAATTCGTTATTTGAGTACATCCTTATCGTTCAAATAAGTAAATGATCTATCGTAACGATCAATCGCTTCATGTACGTGCGGCATTTTTGAAGCGATCGATCATTACGATATTCGTCAGATTGATCGTAACGATGAATCGCACCGTATATGGGGACCTTCAGAATATTGCAAAAATGAAAGTTAAAATTGTCACTGATTATTTTGCGTGTAATTTACTGAAATTTAGATTTAAAAAAATACACTTTTATAACTCTGTAAAGTGTGAGCGGTTTAGCCTGCGGACTAGCGAGGGAGACTTACGCAACTCGGCAACGCACTCCTGCGCAGTTGGCAAAACGCAAATACAGCGAAATACATTGTGTCATTATAAGCTGATAACTTGATAAATGAATATAATTTGTAAAACTTAAGATAAACTTGGCCATACAAATTTTAATTAAACGGAAGAACTTACCTATACCAAGAAGAGTCTTTGTCATAATATACAGTATACAGTTCCCCACTGGCAGGGTTGGTAGGCGCGTCTGCTTCGGATAGCTTGGGACACTCAGCTTGCAAGGTGGACATCAGAGTTTGGAGCGCTGGCCTAGTGCTGTTGGGTTGCACCTGCAAGTTTAGTTGTGTTACCAGAGTTTGGAGCCTTTTAGAGTAAAATTTTAATTGAACTGGATATTGAACTATATGTATTTATAAATAAGGGTGCTTCTAAACGGTGCATGTGGCTTGTGCATGTTGAGGCGCGGGTTACTTACGAAGGGGTACAATGCTATGGATCTGGACCCGCTTACGTGTTTACACGGAGCATGAACCTTGCCCAAGTGCTCAACTTGCGCGGGCTACTTGCACCGTGTAGATTAACCAAAGACCAATTTAAACAATTCATTATAAATCTAAAAAAATTTTTACAAACATATGCTCTGCATTTCAGATTTTTTTTCTATGCAAACTTCGGAGGAAAGGGGGGGCAGTTTTTTTACATTTTTTATTCAAAAGTCGAAATCTACGCGGCCTAAAAAAAGAAAAAATTTTTGAGAATGTGCAATCGCTCTTTTATATGTAACCCCACATGCCTAGTAGCCCCACTTTTCTTTCAGTTCCTGTTGCAAAAAAAATCTTTCTTATTTGCAAAATAGTTGAGCAAATGACATTTAAAACTATTCCAAATTTCAAGTTGATATCAATACTAGTTCTTGAGATATTCAGCTTTGTTTATAGTAAGAGGAAAGCTTTTTACGCATCCCGGAGGTATGTGGGACTTGCCGGGGCCCTACACATACACACTAAACCCGAGTGATTCCCGCATTAACACACAGGACCTACGGGACCGTGATGTGACGCACCGTGCGGTCCTGGTGTTTGTGCCACAACGGGCCCAACACAAGGTCTCGAGGACGATCCCCCTTGCGAAGACTAGGAGGGAATAAGGTGCGCATAACGCCTCCTCCTCGCTCCCAACCGCCGAACGTCCGCGGAGGCGGCCCGCATGCGGGTCCGCCTCAAAATATCTAGCTGTGTGTGACAGACAGACTGCGTCGCACCATAATTGCTGCGGATTAATATTTATATTCTTGTGTCGATTGTGTAATGTTGAGTTTTAATGTGTTTTGCGTTTGCCGATCATTGTTTCGTGGCATCACTAACCAAACCGGTTCCGACGGAAGATCAGCGTTGGGTCATAAGCCTAGCATTATGCTGGGTCGGGACAGATTTGGGGCAAATCTATTTATTGTTATTTTTAGTTGTGTTTTTTAACTGTTTTGTCTCGGATTAATGTTTTTTCTTTTTTCTTTCATTTTGGTTCGTAATCCTAAAAAGGGAGTTGGTATGGGGCACTGACCACAAAGTTCCACGGGTTGGCGGCCATAGCGATGTAGACGTCGAAGCACTTGCCGGGCGCGGGCAGCGTGGGCGGCGGCAGCGCGGCGGGCGCGGCCGCGGCCGCCTCGCCCGAGCTCGCCACGCCCGCCGACAGGCTGCGGAATATGCGCTCCTTTTTCTTGTGCAGCTCTTCCACGTGGTTCGTCGCCACTTTCTCCTCTTCTTTCACTTTATCCCTGCACGAAGCGATATTGTTAAACATCCTCTAAATAATAAAAGAATAAAAAAAGGATTGCCAGGTCTAAAAACACAAAAGGCACTTAATTTTGCCGAACATTTTACACTAAAAGGCGGATATACCATTTTGAATAGTTAATCAGACTTTTATTAAGCCGGACTTATGTTCTAATAATCTGTCAATATTTATTACCACCTTGCGAACAGCGGTCGGACGGACTCGGAGCGGGGCAGTCGTGAAATAGAAATAGAAATAATTTTATTTGCTTTTGATTGGGGTACATTTATAGGTCTTAATTAATAACATTGCCGGGCGTGTCGTGGTATTACTTGCGCTCGACTTACGACTTGCGTGGCAGCCACACAAAAAGCCTAACAAAAGCCAGATAGGCCGGCCACAGTTGAATTTGACAGAACAAGAGGTCAAAAAACCAAACAGCTGAATTATGCACTACCAAATTGTTAAGTTGTAGTTTAGTGTCATCGTAGTGATCGTAGTGCCATTTTAAAATTTATCGCGGTATGGTATCGCGTTTTTGTATAGAACAGCTGATTTTTTTAGCGATATCAGAGTTGGCCCCGTAGTAAAAGTTGCTTGTAATCAATAGGGGAACCAAATCAAGGTGTATTTCTGCTTTACATTGTTGAGTATTTGTTAACCGTCAGGTGAATGCTATCACAAACATAACATTACTTTTTTCTAAATGTGTGTATATTATAATGTGTAAACATTCGTGTGGTGTTGTACTGACATTTGCAGGTACTCGTACTCCATGAGCACGGCGTTGTTGACGGAGGCGAGTATGTTCTGCGGGCCGGTGCGCACGAACAGCTCGACGTGCGGCGGCGCGGCGGCGGCGGGCGGCAGCGCGCGGCACAGCACGCGCGCGCCCAGCAGCAGCTCGCGCAGCCGCGCCACCATGCTGCTCGCCGCGCGCTCCGCCGGACCGAGCCGCACTTGCAGCGCCTGCACACCACCACATCACACTTATTGAATATTTTTTATTCCTGAATATTAATAGTAGATTATACAACAAGTGAAAAAAGAGGGAATTTAGTTCGAGGGACTAAGTTGGATCCCGAGAGCAGCGAAGGATTCTCGAGGGATTCACAAGTAGAATCCTGAGCGAAGCGAGGGATACAAAGGACCGAGATGAAATTTTTTTTTTCACGTGTTGTGTACTCTACTTTTTACCATTGACTGCGAGAAAACAAATAGCAGTACTTATACCTATAGTATATATAGTTATTACATTTTAATTATTTAGGTAGGTATTCAGTAATATTTAAACATTAGAAAATAGTGAAACTAGAAGTTTTTTAATGACATAAAACAACCACGCTAAGAGGGAAATTACATGATCGGTCTGGCATCAGTCCATTTCATCAGACTTTGAATTTTTACAGTCTGAAGATCGTACAAGACTGATGGAATGGACTGATGCAATGCAAGACTGAACATCTAATCTCCTTCTATTATATAAGAAAGAACCCAAAGATAAAGACACTAAAAAGAATCTAATTAATTTGACGGGATATTTTTTTAGAAAAGAACCCAAAGATAAGACTATAAAAAGAACCTAAATAAAATTGGCGGGAGGCTTTATCTATGGAATAGCTCCATACTTTCAGCCATAGACATAGAAAAATTTTCGCTGCGCTCAAGAAGACCAACAAAGCGTGGAAAAGAGAAGTTAACATCACACGGACACGGTCTATGTAAAAAAGAGACAAAGGATCAAGTGACATGTGCCAACATTTTGCACAGTAAGAGCCCCTAGCGTCCCGCCTAGCAAATGAGCAATCACATTTTGTTTAAAATATTTGTTAATCTTAATTAGAATTTAAAATAAAGGTATCGTGGAGCCATGGTGTCTTGTGCTCTAAGTAATTGTGATGTAACAAAAAGAAACAATCCAAGTAATCACACTTTTCACAGGTAAATAAGATATTGCCACAAATTTCTCTAAAACCAAATTTCTCTACATTTATTCGTTTATCGACGAAGAAAACAGTATGGAACATAGTTTATTAATTTCCTTTGCCATATATAGTCATATTTTATGAATCTAAGTATTTTTTTTCGTATCTCATATAAAATGTATGCATTCGTTTTCGGATCACCTGTTTATTGACATTGTTGTTCTTTGACATTCTATTTCTATGCTTTCAGCACTTTTTTTTTGTACATAATTCATACGATGCGCGCTTGTTCCAAATTCAAATTATTTTTATTCACTCGGTGAATAAAACAGCGTTTTATTCACTCTTATCGTTGAATTAAACGCACTTTTTCGAGTGGCGATGGTAAAAATATTTTTTCATTACCTTACCTTACATGTGATAAGAAATTATCATCATGGTTAAAATTGCAAAGTTATGAAAGTGTAAAAAATCTTGTATCAAAATAAAAGTAATAGTTTTTTAGTTTTATTTAAGTATCAATAAGTATAACTATAAGAAAGAAATATATTAATATTATTTGAAAGGATAGCAAATATTAGATAAAGCATGAAAAATATCTCACTTTGCACTATTAAAATAAAGTAGGTATAATTAATTATATTCAAAATATGTACTAATATTATAAGCTCCTAGTTATGTACTACAAATAAATTATTGTAATCTAAAGAGAGGGGCCTCTTCTAATACAGGTTTTCTCAAACTTAAAAGAAGAGCACACACATTGCTAAATATTACTGGTAATAAATAATAAAGATATTTTTGATTTTTTTGACTTAGGCCCAAATTATAAACCACTCTCAACGTTGAGAACTATCTTGAGGTCATACCATACCTGAGACGGGCGGGAAACTCCATACAACCACATGAGTAAAAAAACGTACAACCGCGCTATTATAAACACATGACGTCATATGACGTTTTTGTACACGCGCAACTGTGTAAGTCTAGGGCTACAGTGCAGTTTGTATTGTATGAGCGACGTTCCGTTCAATTCATATTTCGAACTTTTTGGTAAATAAAGTCACGACTGATTGCTTTGAATATCGAATAAGTTGACATTTGACAAACACGACTAAACGAGCATACTATTGCGAACTCGCAGGGTGGGATGAGATAATAGATTCTGGGGCGGGGCGCAGAGTGTCCTTTCTGTACTGTACGGTAGTACTTATATCTAATCTGTACCTGAGATGCTGTTCCATATGAAGAACATCTCGGGTATGATCTCAAGATAGCTCTCAACGTTGAGAGTGGTTTATAAATACGGGCCTTAGCCCTCGTACGCATTGGTGGTAGACCGCATGGGACGGCTGGATGTGGCGGTTACTCAACCGCAAGTGCGTACGATCACGAGCGGTTGCATATTAAAAAGGGAAAAACGGCCAGAGCGAACGAGGGCTTACTTACACCCAGCGAACTAAAAACTATGCAAGTGTACTTGCAAACAAATATTACTTTAAAATGGCACCATGGGGCCAAACAAATCACAACCCGAACAGCATTCAGTCGGGCCAGCCACGCGCCCGGTGAGTCACCGGTGAGTCACCATCTGTCACCGGCGGTGACAGATGCTCACTTCAACTTCACTTCAGTCCCTTCGACTTCACAAATGTACGAAAGTAACAGCAGAATGGAGATTATACCTTTGCCACCACCACCTGCCACAACCGCAACAAAAATATTTATAAAAGAGTTTTGACATTTTGTGTTGAAACTTTTTTTAATACCATGTCGTGGTTGTGGCAGGTGGTGGCAAAGGTATAATCTCGATTCTGCTGTTACTTTCGTACATTTGTGAAGTCGAAGAGACTTTATTTGTTTTTACGCAACCGAAAATTTTGAAAGGATTTTCTATTACTTTTTGCTTATTCCTACCTATAAAAAATATTCAGCCAATGAGGATCAGTAACGATTTTTGTTTAGCGGCTTATCAGAAAGCTTATGCCACCACATGTTAAGGGGCGGTAATAGGAAAACATGGTTTGCGCGGGCCATATCTTTATATAGAAACGTAAACTTGTAGCCACCAAAAAAATCATACGACAAGCTAAAGAGTTTACCTGGTTGCTACAAACATTAAATTGCGTATAAACCTCACAGATGATTGTAAAAAAAAAATCAGAATATCATCAAAAGCGCTTGTCGCGGGCCATATTTTTAGCGTAAATAATAGCGTAAACGTATTGAATTCTACATCAAAATACACTTTAACGTACTGTGCAGTTGCTCCAATAACTTTTTTTGAAGAAAGATAATTGTGCTAAAGATAATGATGAAAAAACAACGAAAAACATCGAAAAAGTGCAGAAGTGAGGTTATTTTCCATACTCTTTACACGTAAAGAAAAAGACAGAGACAAATGATTTCGCGTACCGGAGCCTTAACTGTGAAGAAAATTTTACGATATTTCTTAAACCTGAGAAGATTACGAGCTAAAACACTGGTTCTTTGGGGGTCCTTATGACGTCATCGCGACGTACGCGAACCTTATTTCGTACGTAATAAAGCACATATTGCATTGAGCTTGGCATTTCCTTCAAACCCTATTAACTCAACCATTTCTACACGGATTTCAAAAAATCTTTCACTAAGTTTCATAGCAGCTAGGAATATGTTTTTATATTATACCAATAAAACTATAGGATTCAAACCTGTTACTGATCCTCATTTGATTTTTTTCAGACATTCCCCATTGCAGCTTGTTTAGTAAGGAAATGAGAGAGTTTATTAGAAATAAAGTACTGTGTAGTCAAATGGTGTTTATGACGCAAAAAAGGCAAAAAGATCCAGAGATCATATCATAAGTATGAAATATTTTTTCGGTATAGAAAATATCTATGAGTTAACAGATTATGCAACCAGTCGCTATTATGCAACCAGTGTTCATCGCTATGTGCTGCTTATCTAAATGCCAGCATTTTTAGCCCCGCTCATTTGGTTGTGATTTTTGTGTGGTGCTATTTTTTGATGCTTGTTCCATAGATTACTTCGCTGCTTAGGGCAGCTTACGATCAAACTTCTTCTAGGTAAATAAATACATTATTGCGAAGCTCGAAATGCGGAGTATGTAAAAAGATTTCTTGAATACCTAGAATTTAAAACTGGAGTTTGATAGTTCATAGGGAGCGATGCACAAGACACCGTCTGCTTCCCCTCTTAGAAATATTGCAAACTTAGCTTACTTGTCAAAAATAATTAAAGGAAGTGTAGACTCAAACTGTTAAAATACATCAAGCTTGCAGTACCACGTAGTTTCACCACGCGTAAAGTAACTTATGCCGTGCCATGTGTGCGCTTGAATTTATCGACAAAATAGCTATTTAGTTTGTTCGTGTCGGTTCGGTTGTTTAACACATTGAGCAATCAAACTGATATAAAGAGTAGCTGTATGTTTTACAGGAAATAAAATCTACATAGAGAAAGGCTCATAAAAACAAACTATTAACTGACCTGCCAGGGGAAAGCGTTAAGAGCAGGAGAAAAGTTTTGCAATGGCACAAGAGATGACAATGGTGCTCGAAGAATCAATCCGCTGTCGACCAGCTGTGTCCGCACGGTGCCTTCCCCGTCTAAGCCGCTGATGATCGTGCAGCGCACCCTGACATTGAAAAGTCCAATATTAAATTATGCTGAATCGTTCTTATCAAAACATTAGTAAAATTCATTTCGTGGTATAGTCAGACAAGGTGGACTTCAAACTTTAGGTACAGTAGATGCAAAATAACTTGACCAATAATTTAGTACCATGTGACTTGCGCAGTACAATTTTAGGTACATAAATGTTTAGTGTTCAAGTTTTTATGTCTATGGTTCAAGTTATATTGCGCGAACTGTATGAAGCTACAAGTATGCGGACGGCCTCGATTTGTCGGAACAATACAGTGGGATACCGCCATTGACGCAGGAAAGAAACCTGATATATTTTTCTATTGCCCTTCAAAACTACAACGCGGCTATAGTACTTCCCCCCACCCAGCTTTGCCCCGGTACTTGAGGCCAAGCTCCCCCTGGAAAATGTCTCTAGATACGCTCTTGGATACCGCACCATTCCAAAGGACATCGAAAGGTAAACAACAAGGTAATGCTCGTCTACCTATAGGTAATTACGTAAGTACCTACCTAAAGCCTTTTGATATCGTGGCTTTTTACGCGGGCTGTTCACGAGCGGCCCGCAGGCTGATTATCTAAATAGAAACTATTTAGCGACCGGTTTCATTGGACATACATTGCTACTTTTCTTTGGTATGTTTTTTTTCACCCCAAAAAGAAGTAGCAATGTATTACATCCATCTGTCAAATGAGACCGGTCGCTAGGTGGTTTCTAATTAGATAATCATCCCGCCGGTCATAGGATTCACCCCTCACCCCTTTTCACGCACCGCCCTCAGCGCGGTCAATTCTGCCGGGTGAGACCCATGAGGGAGGCCCAGCCAGCGACGTATTCTCCATAGGGTCATTCGGGCGATCGCCCGGGGCGGCCCGACCTGGAGGGCGGCCCAATGGTCTCTACCAGAAATATTAATAGGTACTTAATAGTCTTCCGCCCGCGACTTCGTCCACGTGAAATTTAGTTACCGCGCGTAAAGCTGAAACATGTATTTTAGAATTTTGCGTATAAATCCACAGATTACCATTTTGTGAATGAAATTGACAAAAAAATCGCGCTGCGCGGCCGTTTCTTGCAATAGACAGGCAAGGTTACAAGATTTGTGGATGAAACCGACTAAAAATCGCGCAGCGCGGCCGTTTTTTTACAATAAACAAGCAAAGTTACAAGATTTGTGGATGAAACTGATTAAAAATCGCGCTGCGCGGCCGTTTTTTTACAATAGACAGCAAGGTTACAAGATTTGTGGATGAAACTGACTAAAAATCGCCCTGCGCGTCGTTTTTCTTACAAGTGACAGATGAGAGAGATTACAAGATTTATGGATAAAACTGACTATAAATCGCGCTGCGCGACCGTGTTTACTAGGCAGGCATATTCTTGCCTCCCCTTCATACAAAATTACTCATACATAGCTACACCTCCCCTTTAGTGTCCGGATATGGCGGCTTAGCGACTATAAAAGTTGGCAACCCTGTTTAGGGGCGGCCCAATCGTATCCGCCCAGGGCGCAGAAATCCGAAATACGTCCCTGGGCCCAGCAGGAGCGACCAGCGAACAGGCGCCACAGGCGGCGGACTTTAGTGTGGGAGGGGAGACGCTATTTTTGGTTCGGATTTATTTGATGTCATATGGGTAGTTTGATTTATTTTCCAGGGCGGGGGGCGGAGGGGACCGATGTCAGTCCGGTTGGTGGGGGGCTGCGACCGCTCGCGATGTGCGCGAATGTTGTATCAGTTGAATCTTCTATATTTTCCGACCACCCGTTCCCGACTTTTTTAGCTGACAAGAAGAAGGGCGCAAGAAACTTGTGTATAGTTGTAGTCACCAGTCCCCGGCGAGCGTGCGCACGATGTAGAGCGTGTGCGCGTTGGGCGCGGGCGCGTGCGGCGCGGCGGGCAGCGGGCGGCGGTACGGGCCCGCCGTCAGCAGCGCCAGCGCGTCGCGCACCACGCCCGCGCCGCCCGCGCGCGACACCCACACGCGCCCCTCGTCGCTCACGCACCCCACCTCCACCTCGCATGGTTTCTGATGTACAATAATGGCACAGGTCAAAACTACTCAACTCGAGCCAGCCAATAAGTCAGTTCTAACTAAATACATTAAGCTACGTGTACCATGGGCAACAGCGTCGCTTAACCACTGCTAAGGTCAAAATCGCTTGCACGCCGCGCCGTCACAACCATACGTTTAGTTTGTGTAGGGGCGATACGCGCTCACACGAATTTTGTTGCAAACTGGTTAAGCGACGCTGTTGCCCATAGTACATAGTTAATACCCGAAGTGCGGCTAAACCTAGTTTTATTAACCGTAACATATACACTTAAGAGCAATGAAATCGACTCTGCTAAGTTTTTTTCCAACCTTTTTTGGCACTGTCTGTCAGAGTCTGTTAGCACCTGGGGCCGTACCGGCTAACTTACATGGCTATCGTAATCGCTTTCATTTGACAGATGGATGTGATACATTGCTACTTTTCTTTGGTAAGATTTTTTGTACCAAAAAAAATTGTTTAAAAAAACAAAAAACCGACTTCAAAAAACCTACCTCTAAAAAGCAAGAAATAATATTCGTAATAATAAAACACGTCTATTGAAGTCGGGTGGGGCTGGAGTACAAATGTCTTTTTTTTTTATTCTAAAAGCCCCACCCGACTTCAATAGACGTGTTTTATTATTACGAATATTATTTCTTGCTTTTTAGAGGTAGGTTTTTTGAAGTCGGTTTTTTGTTTTTTTAAACAATTTTTTATTTTTTTATTTTTAGTGTAGGTACCTTTTGTATTAGGTAGTGTAGGTATATTATTTAGGTAGAAATTAAAATCGGCTCAGCCAAACGTGAGTTGATCGCGGAGAAACATACATACATGCGGGTCAAACTGAGAACCTCCTTTTTTAAGTCGGTTAAAGAACTACACTTAAGATATCCCTTTTCCAACAAAAACATAATTATCTTATTCAGTTCATAAACAAAGAAGTTATACGACTGATCATCGAGGTAGTTCACACAAAATCATACTATTTTCGTGCTTTTTTTCAAGATTACTTGAAAAGTACTGAACCGATTTCAAAATTTTAAAAAATGGGACCAACTTGGGAGTTTACTTAATGTAATAACGTTTGAATCATTTCAATCGGTCCAGCCGTCTTCGAGTAATCGGTGTACATACAAAAAACAAAAAAAAAAAAAAAAAAACGGGTCGAATTGAGTACCTCCCTCCTTTTGAAGTCGGTAAAAAACGTAGCATGTGTCACATCCATCTTTTGAGTACAAATATACATTGCTACTTCTTTTTGGTACAAAAAAGTCTTACCAAAGAAAAGTAGCAATGTATCACATCCATCTGTCAAATGAAAGCGATTATGATAGTCATGTAAGTTAGCCGGTACGGCCCCTGGATGTGTCAAATTTCATTAATTTCAAACGGTTTTAATCGTGAATTGTTAGCAACAGAGTTACGTAATCAGGTGGTTATTCGTGGTAGCAGCGGATTCGCAACTAGACGCGTAGATACCTGCGTCAGATTGAAGGCGGCGGCCATGCAGAAGTCGTGCACGATCTCCTTGTTGAGGTTGAGGTCGCGCTGCGTGGAGGTGTCGTAGAGCACGAGCGCCACGGAGGGGTCGGCGGGGTCGGCGCGCGGGCCGGGCGCCGCCACGAGCACCTCGCCCGGCAGCCGCCGCCGCACCAGCGCCGCGCCCGCCGCGCTGCCCGCCAGCTCCTCCGCGCCGTCCAGCCGGCACAGGACCGCCTGCGTGCACACAACAAATACAACTACAGAAGACGCACTCCACAAAATCATTTAAATAAACAGCGACTTTTACTATGTAAAATACCGAGGGCAGCCTCCATCACTCGCTCAAGGTCGCGCGATAAGCATCTACCGCTAGCCGTTCGTTCGACTTCGAACGAACAAGTGAGCAGAGGGCCGCCACACGCTTAGATTCCGAAGCACGGAAAAACTCGAGATATTAAATTTTTGGTCACCCATCTCATGGCCGACTCTTGTTGCGAAAGTTGCTTAACGCAGGGCCAGGCACTAAACCACTGCGCCACCGAGCTCATCAATACTATGAATAATAAGCAGTTAAATCTACAATGCGCGTGCGCCACGCGCTGCGCTGTTACGCGCTGTGCTATACCCGTTTTACAGTCACTTAACATCGTGTAAAATGAAGACTAATCACTGACCCCCCGATGTGGATATAAAAAAAATCTGACTAAAAACATTAAAACGGACAAGTAAAAATAGACTAAAAAGTAAAAAATAAATTCCTCTGTATATATTTATAACCCTACCTACAGAAATTTTAAACCTAAAAACGTGGGGCGCATTTTGTAAAATTTATCATCCATATTGTCTCTAGCATGCGTACACGCCCACGTTTGTAGGTTTAAAATTTCTGTAGGTAGGGTTAAAAATATTTACAGAAGAATATTTTTTTACTTTTTAGTCTGTTTTTACTAGTCCGTTTTAATGTTTTTAGTCCGATTTTTTTTATAATAATTTAGTCCGTTTTAATAAAGTGTTCTTAAAAAAGATTTTTTTTCAGTAAATTATTATTTTCTGCTTTTTAGTTAACGAGCTAAGACTAAAAATATACCATCTCCTATCAGAGCACTCGTCAAACTCGGTTCTTACTACAGCAGCAATGTAACTGCGCTGCGATTTCTGTCAGAGTTGATGGCAACATAGTTACAAAATCAGGGGCCTGATCTCTGATATTATTACCTGTGCCGGCAGTTTCCTGAACTGATGTTCCAGAATCTTTATTTTGTGAATGCTGACCACATCGTCGTCTCCGTGGTCACCAAGGAACACGGTCACTGTGTCGTCTTCAATCTCCATTATTTTAGCGCGTTGCCATCCTCCATCGTCTAGGTTTACGGCATACCTAACGCATAAAATTGAAGGAAGCATTTTAAAAGGACTTACATAAAGAATTTATCAACTATCGTGTAATGAGAAGAAGCATAGCTCAAAAATAAAGCATTTTAATGGTTTTTATAAGTTGCTAACTAAAATAAAAATCGCCAGTACAGAAATAGAGAAAATTCATAATTAAGATTAGCAATATATTGGTTTTACCATTACAATTATTTATCTGATTGCCAAATCAAAATTCAATAAATACTAATGTTTTACGGTCATGGCGACTATTCAAAAATATTTTTATTATCATTATACATAAAAAGCAATTTGACAGGCCAACGCTTGTATGGGAAGTGGTCATTGTTTACTATAAGAAATTGATAATCTTACCAAGCATTTACAATTAACATAGATTTGTCAACGGATGTACCGGAGTGTTCGTAATATGCTGCCATGTCCGCCAGAAGTGCTTCAAAGGTGTCCTACAAAAAACATAAGATGAAATCTTGTCAGCATTTCGAAAAACACTGGATTTCTAGCAAATCTATTTAACATTATTCATATTTATGTACCTAATAACATTGTGTAACCAAACGTTTAACATAAGAGATAAACTACATTAGTCTTAACTATTACTTGAGTATTATCTCTTTTCACGCTATATTATCAAATAAACTGTTTTGTAGTTGGGGCGAATCTGGTCCAAGTAGCGTCGGACCATGCCGCTTATTTTACTAGGGTACTATTTTACTTTATTCTTTCACTAGGGTTACTTTTTTCTATTGGGTATAAAAAATCTATCCTGGGAGAGAGAAATTAGAGTACACATAACCGCACCCGAAAGAATGTGCTTTAAATACTGAAGACAAACACTTGCCGACACTAATTAAAAAAAAAACATCCAGGGCACCATTCGATAGAATCGATTATAAGAACCAATTCTCTTTCACATGTAAGAAGAAGAAATACCACGAAATTAGTTGTTTTTCAAGAAACACAACGTTTAAAATAGCTCGTTAAATGAGGGTTTTCCTCGCTAAAAGTAAGCCTAGTGAATGTCCTTTCATATTAAATAAACTTCATGGTCGTCGGACCATGAAGTTGGACGCCACACTTGGACCAGACTCCATACAAAAATGACCGATATCCTTTAATGCCAATTAAAATCAATACTAACACTATATTGAGGTCCGATGATTCTAAGCCAGATTTCTAGTGTTGAATTCGCAACAGTAACAAAAACATTCCAAAAATCTTCTTCTGGGAATTGTAAAGGAGGCAAGTCGCTGTCGATCGTGTCGTCCGCAATAGAGGAGTCGGTCGTAGGTGGGGGTACAACATCCTGAAAATATCAAGTTGCTAAGAATACACACCATATCTTATACAGGGTGTTTGGTAATAGTCTTATAAAGCTGAATATGGTAGATAGGGACCATCAAACTGAACAACTTTTACTATAGAATAACGAAAAAAAAATCTGCTGTTTCATACATTTTGATATTTTCCTTATTAATTTTAGTATGTAACAGCTGATTTCTTTCGCGATTTCAGAGTTGGTCCCATAGTAAAAGTTGTTCAGTTTGATGGTCCCTATCTACCATATTCGGCTTTATAAGGCTATTACCAAACACCCTGTATTACAATGCGATTAAATTGACAATAGACAGTGAACCGCTGCAACTTCACTCGAGAATGTATGGAAAAGAGTAAATTTTGCAATTAAAATACGTCGTTTTGTATCGCAAACCCTCTGATCTGAAGTTGGTTACTCCTGTTGTACATTGTTAAATTAATCGCATTGTACCAATTTAACATAGCTAACAAAGAGTTGGAAAGACGTTTGGATTTAGATACAATTTGAATTTCATAGATACAAGATAGGATGCCATTGTTGTAGATACTTTTGTTATAGCGATAAAAACTTATAATTAACAAGTATGGTCAGACAGGACGTCATACAAAGTGTATTGAACATCATCTATGAACATATTTAGATCAAATAAAAAAGGAAGATGGAGCGCTGCGCAGTGGTTGCGAACAACTGAGGCCGGTTTTTGATGGTACATGTGTGCTTACTAGGGGGCGGACGGGGGCCGGGCGGCAGGGTTCGATATGGAACGCCCAATGACGAACGAAAGCCAAGGCGTAGTTTTACTGGCCTCACCGCTTTGTCAGAAGACTCCGTCTTTACTTTTTTACTTGGTCTGAGTGAACATCATCATATAGATAGATGGTCACAAGTCTGAACTTGTGATGTTCAGAATCGGCACCGGGGTGCAGATTGACTGTTTGTTCAGAATCAGTAATAGAATCGATTGCAATATTTGTTTATATCATGTTATATTTTGACTAAATTTACAAAACCATAATTAACGCACACCCTACTAACGGGACAACACAAAAAGCTTGTAACTTCGTGAGTTTTTAAGGTATCATTATCATTTTTTTATACTGATTCTGAAAATGGAACTATGTGACCCGTGTTTCGGCTTTCGTATATTCAAAACATAATGTTGTAGATATCGTAGCATATTCGTACAAATCGGATCTTTGTAATAATCTTGGAATGATTGTAAAGGACCGGATAATTAAAATTTTGGAATTGTCCGAGTAACGCATGCTCTATTGGCTAACAGTTATAATCCCTGCCAATTGGTAATACGATGGAACCTTGTCACATTAACATCCACGTTGACGTCATCCACAACAAAAAATGGCATGTAACAATAAAATTGTAATAGGTAATTTTATATATTAATTATTGAATTATTATTTTTAATAAGATAGGGTCTAGCTAGAGGTATAAAAAAAATATAAAAAAAAATGTTTTTAGTTTTTGAGGTTTTGAGGTTCGCCAGTCGTTCCCGAAACACAGTTATAATACAACCTAACTAACCTAATCGATTATGATCTTCCAGACTTCTTTTTAAGAGACATATTCTGACCGATCAGACTGAAGAAGCTATTAATTGACTCTTCGATTATCCAATCAGCATTCAAGTTTCCAATTGTCCGAAAAAACTGGATTTCTACAATAGTCCTAAAAATTGTTTGAAAGATTGCGAAAATCTATCATAGATTCAAATCATCCGGTCATTTACAATCGACCTAGGATTTTGCAAAGATCCGATTCGATTATCCTGACATAAATGATTTAAACATCCCATAATTGCGCTACGTTATGTACCTATATAAAATAATAAGCAATAGGTAGTAGATAAATAGGGTGTCCCAAAACTTTGCCACAAGAAGGGAAAGTACCTTAGATATTAAACATGGGTAATTTTAGTGAAAGAAGACTTTATTTTAATTTTAAAAATAATTTGAACTGCATTCAAAGTTTTTTAAAAATTGCGTGACATAACCAGAAATCGAACCCACCAAAAAAATATATTGTTTATTTTCACGATACCAATCGAAAGTGTAACTGTCATTAGGATAAATTTTTCTTAAGTGACACAGCATCTTAAATAAAAGGAAGACCATCATGTAATTTTACATTTTAAATTTTTAATTATTACGGATTGTATCAATTTGTATCGAAACGTAGGCGATTTAAAAAAAAACTTTGAATGAAGAATGAAGAATTAACATCATTAAAAATAAAATGAAGTCTTCTTTCACTAAAATTTCCTATCTTCTAAGGTAGTTTCCCTCCGTGTGGCAAAGTTTTGGGTCACCCTGTGTACGATGACGTACAAAATGTATGTCTGATTTGCTGACTACGCAACCTACTTTGGCGCGCCGCCGGCCGCTCGACTGTTTACATATTTATGAAATAATAATTAGTTCTATACTTAACTCATAACTGTTAACTTGTATGTACTTATCTAATAAACTAAAATAACTTTAAACTCAGTGTTTCAACTTCTAACTGAACTATCTATCTATTTACTACTTATCTACTTTCTACTCAACACTCTTCAAGACCCATACATCTCTTCGTGGTCCTTCGAGGTTTAACAGGTACTTATATAGTGAATTTTGTTCGGTAGCGAATCGGTTTGTCTGGCCTCCCACAAGCGGGTCTCACCAGACAAATTGAGACTGGCGCACATATCGTGCAAAAGGAACGGTTGTAGGTACCTATAATTTACGTCCACGTAATCTGTGGCCGTAAAGAACCATCACCTATTGGAAAAGGTTTTTTTTGGTGAACTTACCAAGAACTTATCATGTCAACTGAAACTCAAGAACTCATTTTGCGTCAGCAAGACAGCTTCCTGAAAATCAAGCAAATCTGCACCAACTTTAAGAAAGATAGTGCATCAAGAAAAACTTTAGAATATTTGGAAAGAAGACTTAGTGACTTGAAATCGCAATGGCAGGAATTCCAGAGGAATCATGAGGTACTTTTGCAATTAGAAGATAAGAATATTGACTACTTTAATGATAATATTTTTGAGCGTACTAAAGCTCTTTGTGAAGAAACTGAAAACGAAATTTTGAACTTGCAAAATGAGATTGTTATGTCATTTAAAACTCCTTCTGGATCTCAGGGAGTTCAAAGAATTTCTGAACAACGGGAATCGAAAGAAACTGCTATTTCATCTGTGAGTAACAAACGCAACGAACTTTTACGTTATCAGCAGTGTAACTTCAAGATGCTGCGACGCGCTTTATCTAAATACGAGACTGTCACCATAACTGAAAAATGGGAATTAGAAGATGCCTTGGGTGACATTAAGTCAAAATGGCAAAGTATTGAAAAAACTCACTTCGAACTGGATTATTTGTCACCTGAAACAGATTACTTTTACGAACACGAGTACAGTGAGCTAGAAAAGTCATACGATGATATCAAAAAACAACTTAACCATAAAATATGGAATAACGTCCATTATGAAAAAGCAACTCCAAGAATAGAAATTCCAGACTTCTATGGAAATTATACCCAGTGGTCATCATTTAAAGATCTTTTCGTCGAAAGCATTCACTCCAATCCCTTGCTGGCCAAGACTCAGAAGATGCAGCATCTGAAATCCAAACTGAAAGGAGAAGCTGAAAAACTTGTGCAGCATCTGAACGTCAGCGCGGAAAATTATGATGCGTGCTGGGACATCTTAACTCATCGCTATGACAATCAACGACTTTTGTTTACATCTTACATGAATACGTTGCTCAACCAATCAACAATACAAAACAATAATGCTTATTCCATCAAAAAGTTACATGACACCACTGTGGAGTGCTTAAACGGTCTCACTAACCTTGGATTGGACTTATCGGGTTCGCATTCGATTCTCGCGCATTTAATTTGCAAGAAACTTGATAGCGAGATCTATGCCGAGTATGTGAAGGGACTTAAGGCGCCAAGAGAGTTACCAAACTTAGAAGAGCTTATAAACTTTTTGGAATCCAAGTTTATTGCACTCGAGACTTTGCAAAATGGTCAGAATCCTAGACCGTCAGCAGCATCCAATCAACTACCGATTAGAAAATACGACAGTCAGAAGAAGTCAACTTTTTATAACAAATCTGAAAAAGCGCATAAAACTTATAACTTTACTTTCTCACTTCAACGATGCCCGCTGTGCAAACACAATGGACACGTTTTAATGCAATGTGACAAATTTTTAAATATGACTAATGACGCACGGCGCAGCGCTGTCGCAAAACTGCAATTCTGCAAAAACTGCTTATACAGTCACAATAATAAAGCATGTAACTCTGATAAACGATGCAAATTATGTAATAAGGCTCATCACACATTATTACATGAAAATAACTCTGAAACTTCGACATCTCAAACTAAACTACCTGCCGTGAATAGCATCACAGATGAGAATAGAGAGATTTTGCTAACGACTGTACAACTGAAGGTGAAAAATGTACATGGAAACTACGTCACCTTGCGAGCGCTCCTGGACCAGGGATCTCAAGTTAGTCTCATTACGGAAGATTCCGCGCAATTACTTCAACTTCCACGACAAAAAATGAGCGCTGTTGTATCTGGAGTTGGAAGCATCAGTGGAAACAGCAAAGGCTTATTACAATTAGAATGTAAATCAACACATTCTAATTACACTTTTAAAACTGAAACTTTAATCATGAATAAGCTGACGAAGAAACTTCCCACAACATCATTTTCTATTGATAACTGGAACTATCTCGATAACATCAAACTGGCCGACCCTGAATTTAATATTTCGGGACCGGTAAACTTACTTCTTGGAGCTGATGTGTATTCAGAACTGATAATGGATGGAGTCATGAAGAGTGAAAAGAACCTTCCTATCGCTCAGCAAACTAAATTAGGATGGATTCTCTGCGGGAACGTCCAGACTTTTAACTGTTTTATTACTTTAAATGAACTTGAAAACATTACACGTTTTTGGGAAACTGAAGATATCAACCAAAACAACCGCTGCGCAGAACTGAATGAAGAAGAATACTGTGAAAAATACTATACGAGCACCACTGAAAGACAAAACGATGGAAAATATATTGTCAGAATGCCAATGAAACCTGATTTTGAAAAATACTTGGGAGACTCGAAGCCGCAAGCTATGTCACAATTTTTTCAACTGGAAAGAAAAATGCAGAGACAGACACATTTTGCAGCCCAGTACAAACTTTTTATGAAAGAATACAAAGAGATGGGACATATGAAACCTGTAACTACAAAAACTGAAAATCAACCACAAGCTTATCTTCCTCATCATGGCGTGCTGAGAAACGATTCTACGACCACTAAGTTGCGAGTAGTTTTCAACGGCTCCCAGAAAGCTAAAAATAACTACAGCTTAAACGATCTAATGTATACTGGCCCTAACTTACAGAAAGATGTAATGTCACTAGTATCACAGTGGCGGCTCCACCAATTTGCATTTACAGCTGATATGGAAAAAATGTACAGAAACATCTTGCTCCATGAAGATCAACAGCCACTTCAAAAAATCATATGGCGTGACACACCTAAAGAGAAGTTGCGTGAGATGCAATTATGCAGCGTAACCTATGGAATCAAGGCATCACCATACCTCGCCATGCGAACTCTACAACAACTCGCACAAGATGACGGACATAAGTACCCAGAAGCTGCAAAAGTGCTTTCATCTTACTGTTACATGGATGATTTACTCTATGGATGCAATACGATAGAGTCAGCAAGAAACTTAATTCAAGACCTTATACTACTAGCGAAAGGCGGGGGACTTAACTTGAGAAAATGGACAACCAATGAGCCTCTTATCTTACAAAACCTTACTGAAGAGCAGAAATCTAAGAAAACTGTTTTGAACTTCAATCATGAAAACTCTGAAAAAACAAAAACTCTCGGCTTAAATTGGAACCCACAAGACGACTATTTCTATTTTGACTTCAAGCAACCGCCTTCTCAAAAACATACAAAACGCACGTTGTTATCAGAGATAAGCTGCCTTTACGACCCCCTTGGATGGCTGTCACCGGTTATCATAAAAACTAAACTACTTTTCCAAAAACTATGGCTTGAAAACTATTCATGGGATGAAACTGTGCCCGAAGAAATCTATAAAGAGTGGGAAAAGATAAGAAAAGACCTTGAAAACATTCAAAAATTGAAACTGAACCGATGGCTTTCGACAAGTGGTGACGAAATTGAGCTTCACGGATTCTGCGATGCCAGCGAAAAGGCTTACGCGGCCGTGGTGTACTGCCGAGCTAAAAATAAGAACGAAATAAAAATAACATTAGTCGCCGCTAAAACTAAAGTGGCGCCTATAAAAACAAAGATAAGTTTACCACAGCTAGAATTATCTGGATCTCTGTTATTGGCTAAACTATTAGAAAAGCTCAATAATACTTTTAAAGAAAAACAAATAACTTATCACTGTTGGACTGACTCGAAAGTTGTATTAGCGTGGCTACAGCGTGACGTCAATAAGTCAGAGCGATACATCGCCAACCGCGTGAAACAAATACGCGCAATTATTCCTGTAACACAATGGAATTACGTGAAAAGCGAAGAAAACTCAGCCGACTGCGCCACCAGAGGCCTCCTGCCGTCCAAACTTATGACCTTCAACTTGTGGTGGGAAGGACCCCTATGGCTTAAAACATACAAAGGCTCTGAATTGCCAGATAAAAAACAATCATTCTGCACAGAGATTGGAATGATTAGTAACTGTTGTTTTGCAACTAAAAATAATCAAGACAATAATACATTATTTAATGCACTACTTATGAAATGTAGTTCTTTGACCCGTGTAATTCGAATCGTCAGCTGGATACTTCGTTTCGTAGCAGCGACACGAAATAAATTATTTAATTGCACAAGTTATTTATCGAAACATGAGACATCCGCTGCTACGCTATTGATTGTGAAAAACGTTCAAGAGCAATATTATCAACAAGAGATAGAACTACTAAAGAAAACTGAAATTATAAAAAAGGGTCCTCTATTGAAACTGAGTCCGATACTTGATGAAACTGGTTTACTGAGAGTGGGAGGACGGCTGCAAAACTCCACGCTTCCATATGAAACTAAACATCCACTTATTTTGCCGCCAAGTAAACTGACTGAACTGATAATAGATTATTATCACAAACTGACACTTCATGGTGGACCTCGCCTAGCGTTGGCGCTTATCAGAGAAAAATATTGGATCGTGGGTGGCAACAAGACTGTCAAAAAGCAACTTCGACTTTGTGTTCGGTGTGCTCGATTCAAGTCACATCAAAATCAACAAATCATGGGCGAACTACCGAAAGCAAGGATAACACCGTCAAGGGCATTTACGAACACCGCCACAGATTACACTGGCTACGTGGAACTGAAAATTAATAAAGGAAAGGGCGTACGAACTTGTAAGGGCTACATAGCCATATTTATTTGCATGGTGACAAAGGCCGTGCACTTAGAGTTGGTCTCTGACCTCAGCACCGAAGCTTTCCTGGCAGCATTGAAACGCATGTGTTCTAGGCGTGGCCGACCTAAAAACATGTACTCTGACAACGGTACAAACTTTGTGGGGGCTGCCAAAGTACTGAAAGAAGATTTTAAATACCACAAGACTTTTTCATCTCAAGAATTTTATGATGCTGTAAATGAACTAGATATTGAATGGCACTTCAACGCGCCACTGTGGCCAACTGCGGGTGGATTATGGGAGGCTGCAGTGAAATCAATGAAGTATCACTTACGCAGAGTAATCGGAGAACAGAAACTGACGTACGAGCAGTTCTCAACTTTACTTACTCAAGTTGAAGCGTGTATGAACTCACGCCCACTATGCGCTTTAACCGAAGATATTGAAGATCTTGATTATCTCACGCCAGGGCACTTTCTAACCGGCAGACCGATCCTGTCAATACCATACGGCAGTGATGTTCATGATGGAAACTTAGACTTACGCAACCGCTGGAAACTGGTCGACCAAATGAATCTACATTTGTGGAAACGCTGGTCACACGAGTACTTGCAACAACTACAAATACGCAGCAAGTGGCAAACACCATCAAAAAATCTTGAAACTGGAGACATAGTATTACTGAAAGAAAATCACTTACCTCCCGGAAAATGGGCGCTCGGACGAGTCACTGAACTGCACCCCGGAGCCGACGGTTATGTTCGAGTCGTCACCCTGAAAACCAAAAACGCCAGCCTGAAACGCCCAATCACAAAGCTTGCAAGATTGCCTATAGAAGCGAAAACTGCTACTTCAGGTGAAAACTCAAGTTAAGCTGGAATAAAACAACGAAAAACTGAGTCAGCGATGAAAAATACAACATCTATCGAGTGATTCCCGTACCATTCAAAAGGGAAGAACACTGGCATTTGATAGCAACTATTACGTCATACATTGCTATAAACTTCGCGAAGAATTCATATCTGAACCTTCAAGAATGAAATCGCGTGCAGTGATATATGGGTCAAACTTCATATGAGTAACATATGGTTATTCACGTGCTGCGACAAACACCTGTTATGGATTATATGCAGTGATCGAGTTACATCAGCTGCGATAACGGGAACGGGACTTATTGCATTGCAAGAGGGATGTGCAATACAAAAAGAAGACGCGACTATTTACTCATTCAACCATTTCGGAAGCGATAATTTAAAGACAAACGATGACGTATCTACTCTTGACTCATCGATTAATAAAATAATGAATATTACATGGCACAACACGCAGCTCAAAATTTATTTTAAAAGGTTGAATAATTCTGAAGTTTTTCTAAAATTCAACAGAGTTTAATTGAGCAAAAACTGAAAGAATAAGAGCCGCTGCCATCAGGAACTGATACTTTATCGCTTCACGACGTCTTCCACTACTTATTCTCTTTTGTCGTCGCGAGAGGAGCCGCTGTCTGTATAATATATTTTGTTATCAAGAAGCGAAACTTAAGACAGGCGAAGACAGCATCCGTGCAGCAAGAGGTGACCAACCAGCCACCAGAGATAGAGCTACAAGAAATGAACACTGCGCCCGCGCAGCAATCTCATAGTTCGACTTCGAAGATAACTTTTGATTTTAATTAAGTTTTAATATTGTATAACGTTTTGCTCATACCTATGTGTTTTTATAACTTTTTGCTTATATGTGTTTTTATATTTTACTTAGATTTTTATATTTTATTACTAACTTTACTTTTTTCTCTAGACATTTTTGTCATATTCATTTAATTTTTTACTCTTATGTATAGGTAGATTTTTATGTTTTCCCCTCGGGAGCATGTACGATGACGTACAAAATGTATGTCTGATTTGCTGACTACGCAACCTACTTTGGCGCGCCGCCGGCCGCTCGACTGTTTACATATTTATGAAATAATAATTAGTTCTATACTTAACTCATAACTGTTAACTTGTATGTACTTATCTAATAAACTAAAATAACTTTAAACTCAGTGTTTCAACTTCTAACTGAACTATCTATCTATTTACTACTTATCTACTTTCTACTCAACACTCTTCAAGACCCATACACCCTGTATAGTTTTTTAAATAAAGGACGTTTAGGAACTAAAGTGTACGTTTTTTTGTTTTGTTAATATGAAACTGTATTCAAAACTTTGTTAGTGAGAATGCTCTGGTTAGTTTATTATTAAATAAAAGTTGTGCATATATGGGGCGGCTGATAAAGCTTAGTATTATATGCCTCTATGTATCATATCTTTCTATGTAGATGCATAAACAATCTTGTGGGTCTTGTGTACAAACCGAGATAGAACAATTCCCTTTCGGTAACATTAGCCAAAACAGAAAATGCCAATCATGTAGAAAAAGCAAACATTATACTAAATAATATACTCGACACGACCCCTGATCATGACTCGGTAGCTCAAATTTTTCTAGTAATTATATCCTACTCTTTCGCTGCAAGCCAGCGTTATTTCATTAATATCTTTCCAGATATTCGACAATCGATTAATATGAAACAGCTATAAAAAAATTAATTTTGAGATTTTTTAGCACTCACAAGGTTATTTTTCTAAATTTTTGTTTGTACATCTACATCAGCAGCACTTTGACGCTGTGTAAGATTAAAAATAGGTAGACAATAATAAATTCTGTTAAACAAACTAATTTACATACCTCAGTATTGGGGAGAAGTACTAAAAGTCCGTTTACAACTCTGTCTGTTATAATTTGAGGACAATTTTCCACCAGCTCTTGCCAGTTACTAGGCAAGTTCTCTCCATACTTTTCTCTAAAACAAAATACGATAAAACATATTCTTTCATCAAGTTCAATCAGAATTTGGGACCGTTTCTATTTACCAAGTCTTCCTATTTTCATATAAATAAAATATAATTATGCAAGCGTCATAAATAAATAAATGCAATAAAAAACAATGATAAACAGATGTTTCCGTTTCGAGAAAGAGATGACGATGCCGAAGTAGCCGTCTGTATACTGCACGCCCGTCACGTCATCTTGAACTCATAATCAAATAATCTCGTTTTCGATGACGACGAGACGGCGACGACAGTGGACAAACGGCCTTATGCCTGTTGCAGACCATACAGTGCCTTGTTCATCAAATCTCACAAGCTACAAGCAAAATTTACATGAATAATTTTAGAAGTTCATGTAAAATAGGTCTTTTTCCAAATAATTTATGCAAGACACTTGTAAAAATTGTCAGACGGAATGGAGAGGATCTTTTTGATTAACGAAATTACTAATTTGTGGAATAATTATTTTCACAAGGAAATGCTTGTTTTTAAAAAGTACAAGACTTGTAAGTTTTGATAAACAGGGCACAACCCTCTACTATGACGTCCATGACCACCGAAACAGGATATATCGCGAGATCTAGCATTTTATCGACACTCAAATGTCAAAATCCATACGTGCCGGACTACAGCTGCGCCACAAAAAAAAAGTTGGAAATCTGACTTTTTGACTATGCCATAATGAAGTCTATAGTTTGTCGGAGTTTGTCGCCAAAAACCAGAGTTTGTCGGTCTTCCGTTTAGGAGATACATGTGGCTCAGCTGTAGAGACGTCTCTACAGCTGCGCCACACAGATCTCGAAAACGGAAGGTCGTAGCGAAAATCTGATTACTTGTATGTATAGCCGTTAGTTTGTCGGAGTTTGTCGCACAAAAACCAGAGTTTGTCGGTCTTGCGTTCAGGAGATACGTGTGGCGCAGCTGTAGGAGACGTCTCTACAGCTGAGCCACACAGATCTCGAAAACGGAAGGTCGTAACAGAAATCTGATTACTCGTGTGTGTAGCCGGTAGTTTGTCGGAGTTTGTCACCAAGAACCAGAGTTTGTCGGTCTTGCGTTTAGGAGATATGTGAGGATACGCTGTGGAGACCTTTCTACCTGGATCTTGAGAACGGAAGGTCGTAGCAAAAATCTGATAACTCGAGTGTGTAGCCATTAGTTTGTCGGAGTTTGTCACCAAAAATCAGAGTTTGTCAATCTTACGTTTAGAAGCTATGTGGGGATATGCTATAGAGATATTTCTACCTGGATCTCGAGAACGGAAGGTCGTAGCGAAAATCTCACATATCTCCTAAACGCAAGACCGACAAACTCTGATATTTGGCGACAAACTCGGTCGAACTACCGACTATAGATATGACTAATCGGATTATCGCTACGACCTTCCGTTCTCAAGATCCAGGTAGAAAGGTCTCCACAGCGTATCCTCACATATCTCCTAAACGCAAGACCGACAAACTCTGGTTCTTGGTGACAAACTCCGACAAACTACCGGCTACACACACAAGTAATCAGATTTCTGTTACGACCTTCCGTTTTCGAGATCTGTGTGGCTCAGCTGTAGAGACGTCTCTACAGCTGCGCCACACGTATCTCCTAAACGCAAGACCGACCAACTCTGGTTTTTGTGCGACAAACTCCGACAAACTAACGGCTATACATACAAGTAATCAGATTTTCGCTACGACCTTCCGTTTTCGAGATCTGTGTGGCGCAGCTGTAGAGACGTCTCTACAGCTGAGCCACATGTATCTCCTAAACGGAAGACCGACAAACTCTGGTTTTTGGCGACAAACTCCGACAAACTATAGACTTCATCATGGCATACTCAAAATGTCAGATTTCCAACTTTTTTTTTTGTGGCGCAGCTGTAGTCCGGCACGTAAAATCCATTACTTTGACAGTTAAACGTGATAAATCGCTTTATCATGTCGCGTTTCGCTGGTTATTCTAGGGGCAAACGCAGTTTCATAGCTGGAGTAATTTTTCATGTATATGTTAAATGTAAGAATAAATTATGTACACAAGTACAAAAAATATACCTATAATATAAAATAGCTATGCGAGCTAAGCTAATCTAAATTAGTTTAGTTCTTGGTCTGCAACCGACTTAGGTGTAATAGATGTCCGGCCGGAAATCCGAAGCCCAACCAAAGCCAGACTGATGCCGAGCCGTCATTGTATGAAAGTTCACGGGGCGTAGGGTCCGGTCACAAAATAGAGATACTACAGAAGTTAATAAATTCGGGTTGCACTCCGGCCACTCCGGGAGTGCCGGCAGAAGTGAAAACTGAAATATTAACGTTGTGCATTTTGGAATGGTTAGGGAATAATTTTGCACGAATTGCTTTAATTATCAGTATAAATGTACTATCATTTTATGGGGTAGAATAAGTACAATATTTATTTACTGCGCTATCGTACACAAACATGACAATTTATATTACATTAAAAAGTTTATCTCTCGAAAAAATCAACCCGCCGAACGCCAAAGAGACGCGCCGCCATTTTCGCCGCGCCGTAGAAAGAGAAGGGGATACTTCCGCCGCCGGCTGTCTACGCTACATCCGTCTTACGAATTTTCGATCAGGGTCACGTCATTTTTTACCCATTACAAAAAAAAAGTGTACAACGCCGCTAAAGAAGTTTTCACTTCAATATCTACGCGACAGCTCTCACTGATCGTCGACTACGATCGTCGCGCGTAGTACTAATAGAAATAGAAATAGAAATAGAAATGTATTTATTGCAGGAATGTGGTATTACAGAATCTTAATTAAATACATTAGGTACAAGCACATTCGCCCAGATAGGCATGCAACATATTAAATATAAAATAAGCTAATAGGCATATAATTCTAATGTCAATAATAATATATAAATTAATCATGTCAGTATTATATTATTTTACAATCACAAATTAAAATATTCATTTAAATTATAAAAACATTTTTCTATTAGCCACTTACGTAGACTAATTATGAACAAATTAGAGGGCAGTTGTCTTATCGCTACAGGGATGTGGTTATAGACCTTGATTGTCATGATGTAACAATTTTTACCATAAAAAGCGCTTCTATGTTGTGGAAGTAACACGCGATGCAAGTAATAAGTGCAAGTAATAATCTTAACTACCTGTACTCTGTCTATATTGTCGCATCTACATCGTGATCGGCGTATGAGCTCAAAATCAACGGAAAACCGCAAATCTATGTAGATCATAGCCGTTTAGTACACGTATAGAGGTCAAAACAATATCTTGGACCCGCCGCAGTTCTTAAAAATTCTTCCCTTAGTAAATATGAAAATATATACCGTGTCATATTTTTTTGTATGGGAAACATTTTTTGTGTCAATGTCAATATTTTCAAAATTGCTTTCTTGAGGTTAGATATGAGAATATTACATATCATTTGAGGTATATTTTATGAAAAAAAAAAAACTAAATATGACACCATCAACTAACTCCTCTTCTAAGGGAAGAATTTTTTAAAACTGTGGGTCCAAAATATTGTTTAGACCAGGGATTGGTTGCGGTTGTTAAATTTCGGTATGTTTTACGGTTAATATAGCGGTACCGAAATATTCTACCCTTACTTAGGATACCGATAAATTTTATTTCGGTATAAAACCACCGAAATATAGAGGTACCGAAATTACGGAACCTATGTTGAAGTACTGAAAAATTAAGGTATCAAAATATGAAGGTATAGTTTTAAATAGGTATGACGTCATACCGATATAAAAAGGTACCGCAATTTTCCGGTATATCTGTTTTTCGGTACCTCATCAAAGCGGTACCGCAATTTTTAATTACTCAACCCAAACCCAAATATAACGGTACCGTTATATTAACGGTACCGTTAATATAACGGTACCGTTATATTTGGGTTAGCTTAACCTCTTATAAAGGTATTATATCGTGTTTTGTCGTTCATCTTCATGCTAGGGGGGCTGGGGGCGGTATTACAAGCTCTTAAAACTTCAATTTTCTGAATGGCTATCATTGCGTCTCTTTTATTACTGATAAAACAGACGCAGACGATGATTGATGATTACTCCTTACAATATTAATTACAGCCCAATCCTCAAATTTTTATAGGTACCCTTAAAAAATATACCTACCAAAACAAAAAAAAAATGTATAGTACATATTTCACATACACGGTCATTTGATTTACTAGCTAGGCGAAGCCTGTACTATGGGTGATAGATACCGATATAACCTGACTGATATATAATATCTGACTGACAGATATCCGTCGCGTCGGGGCTTCCATTACCTGCGTCGAAATGAACTAATATTTTGTATTGGGAACAATATTGGGAATATAGGTACTTTTGAAGAACAGAGAGATGGCAATTGCAGACCCGATGATTTTTTTTGAATAGGTGTGTATGTATAGGTTAATACTACAGTACTAGGCACGTATCTTGAAATTTTTTCGACGGAGTGGGGATAAGTTCGCGCATGTGCTCTTGTGAGCGACCAATGGCGCGTGCCCCTCGCCCACCGCCCGCGCCCCTCACCGCTACGCATACCCAAAATACGCGTTTCGCACAATCCCCACCCGATTTCAAGTTATATGCCTCGTACTGTACATTAATGTGAGTCAGGAGATATTTTCGTAAAAATTATTTAACCTTTTTAGGGTTCCGTACCAAAATGGAGTCCGTTACGCCAGCAAGAAAGTAGCTTCTAGAGGGAAGCGAGTTTGATGAATAATTTGTGCGCAATTCGGTGTAAATGTGCGCCAAATAAAAAAATTGTGGGCCTTATAGTTTTGGAATAAAACGGGAAAAACGAATTCTGCTGGGGTAACGGTACTCCAGCAGGAAGATTCTAAACTAATGATCGCAGAGAAATAAAAGATATATGGGCGGGTAGCTTGATATTAGCAAGAAATGTGCGCCAAATATATAATTTGTGGGCCTTATAGTTTTGGAGATATTTGATTTCCTGCTGGCGTAACGTTTTGCCAGATCCCAGATCTCGGAAACTACTAAATGTGCGATCTTACAGTAAACATATAGAAGTAGCCCCTAATTTGTGCTATTGGTGCGGTAGAAAACATTTCAAAAATATTCACAAATTTTGAAGTAATCGGGCATTTTCTGAAAACAGAAAAAAATATCTAGCGCCTTAACTACCACATAAATAAAGAAACTAAAAACGGTGTTCTATTCTTCTTATTATTTCTCATTACCATAAAAATTTTGAAAACCGCACACATACACGTTTTTGAATAATACCCACATGAAGGTGAGACCGACCATGTCATGACTTTGACGGTCAGCAGGATAAAAATATCAGAGATTATTTAGATCTTGGCCTAATGAATAATCTGTGCGGTTACTGAAGTACATGCTCTGAAATTTTCAGCTTCAAATTCTTCGTATTAAAGGAAATATCAATTAAAATCCAAAACAACTCTCAGTATTCCGATTAACCGACCAAATTCGATAGACCACAAAAAAGCGACGCGTTCATACATATTGATGACCTTCTTTAATGTGTCGTATTATACAGAAAAATTGTTTGTACAGTTGCGTTCATAACTTCTTATTGGCAAATGTGGGTAAATAGTGTTTTAACATTTAAATGGTTAGTTAGAGCCTGCATTTATACCAATACAATGTGGCGTTGATCTGTTACATTACACCCAGATTATATATTTTGCGGACGGCACTCTTCGAACACGTGACTTTGAAACCAGCTAAATTTCTTAAGTTACTAGAAGATCTGTTTACTTCTTAGTGAAATATACCAGAATCATTGTTGTCTAAACATCAATAGCATAGCTGTTTTTATTTTCAATAACAGAAAACAACTACCTAGCTGTCTTAGGTAGGTATATGTTTTAGTTAGGGAGGCGAATAGGGGAATTTTCGGTAATACTCGAGCGTGGCAGTTTAAGATATGAGAGATACCTTGGACCTAATAGAACAACCTTGTAAAGTATTTAGCTCTATATGTAGTGACGCGCGCCTAGGATAGACGATCAGATTAGTAAAAAAAAATCGATAGTCTGAAATACTCGAGCGCGTCAGATTAAGATATTGGGGGTTGATTTTAGTGTTTTAAGACTAAATTTAACTAATCTGACGATAAGTCCTTGACGCCGCCGAGTTATAGGGTCGCGAACTTGTAAAAAAAAAAACGTTAATCCGGCATTCTCGAGCGCGATTTTTTTATTTTTTATTTTGAAGAATATAATCTAAAACGTACTAAAAATACAAAATCTGCCGGTTTCCGCATGACCGGGAGTGTGGAGGAGCCATTTCGTCTTCCGAAAAACGCGTTGCGGCATATAAGTCGCGAACGATACATTTTACAAAAAAAAAGTTTAACTAAACAAAAAAGGTAATTTTATTTTACACAAAAAAGGTCTCTTTACATTTTTGTCCAAAGTTAAAACTTTTTGACTTGAAGCATCATAAAAACTCAAATTCCCGGTTTTTTGAGTATATCTTGAAAACCATTTTTTATATCATTTCATTTTTTTATACAATAAATAATACAATTCGTACTACATTTCATCTACATTTGCGTTGGTTGTAACTATCGCTTTATTATCATTCTTAAATTCCCCGTTCTATCAAGGAGAAAGAAAGGAAAAAAAAACCAAAAAACCTTTCCGGTCAGATTAAGAGAACACACCAACATTTTTGTCAGATTAAGAAAATATGCTTTCAGGATACCGAGATAAACCTCCCCTATGAAAATCTGACACGCTCGAGTATTTCAAAAAAACTTTTTTTTTTTTGCATTTTCAAAAATTCATCGTAACTTATGGTCACGCCGAAATCGTCAGTTTTTTTAAAGGGAGCTTCCTTGGGGCCTACTTATCACCCCTTCCGAAAATCTGACGCGCTCGAGTAAATTTTTTTTTTTTGCATTTTTGACCGCGCAAACCGGCAGATTAGTATACCGTTGTTATCAGAGGCACTTGGGGCATACGTAGTATGAATATCTGACGCGCTCGAGAATGCCCAAGTAACTTTTTTTTTTTACATTTTTGAAAAACCGTACACGCCAAACCCACCGCTAAAATGGTTTTTACCATACGAGCTTTTCTTTTCGAAATTATTTTATCTTTTGATTTTGATAGGTCTCGACGGCGCCGTTGAATTACGCCATTTAGCTACCTCGCCTCCCTAACTATTTATAACTTCATTCGAACCGGAAAGAAGTACTAAAATCAGTTAAACGGGCACTTCACTCGCGTATTATTATTAAGGTAGGTATTTAGTTTTGGTGTAACAAGTAGGTATTTATTGTAATAACATTTTATTAAGGTACCTAAGTACTTACTTAAAATGCAATTAATTTTACAACAGAAGATAGTGACCAACTTCATAGCGCTTGTGCTATAAAACGACGTTTTTTAATCTGTAACATTTTATCTTTTCCATAGAGACCACTGACGTCCATTATACAATCATAGTCAGAGGGCCTAGTACTAGTTGTGTTTCTCACCTCACTTTACAAATAGTATCGAGAGAAAGAGAGGAAATCATGCGAGTGAGTGAACGAGTGAAAGAATGAAAACGATAGTTAACTATTCGTAAAATGAAGTGAGAACAAAAAAACCGGACAAGTGCGAGTCGGACTCGCCCACCGAGGGTTCCGTACAGACCTACATCTGTACATAAAATAAAGCTATAGAAAAGTTGTGTCCGTACAAAGGAATAATTTTGAAAAAAGTGGTTGGTAGTTATTAGTTTTTTATATGAAAACTGTACTACGGAGAGTTCAAGCTTTATCCCAGGTTCTACCTACCGGAATTATGTGAAAAATTGCTTAGATTATAAGTTGGACTCCAAGCTACCAAACTGTAAAAAAATACCATCAAAATCCGTTCAGCAGACTGCTATATATAGATAACCATTTGAAATCCTTTATCGCCACGTAGAAAATAACCCTTCCAGGGATTACGACAAAGAATTGACCACGGGCGAAGGTTTGAAATGGAATAGTACATTACTGCAGCGGCACTCAAGACAGGCATTGAAGAATATACGTGAGTCCATCAATGCCTAGATGCGGCCAAGGCTTGTGTAGTACTTTTAAACTTTTAATTTTTTAGTTTTAAAAGTTTTAAGCTTTTTATTTTAATTTTAAATTACTTACAGTAATTGAAAAAAGAAAATGGAAAGTGGAATGTGCACATAAAGGCCTTTCATTTGATACACATATTGAAAAAAAAAATCCGTTTTTTTTTCATTTATTTCCAGTTTTTCATTATTTTTTTTCAGTTTTTTGGAAAGTGCTCATCAAGGCCTTTCATTTGATACCCATATTGCAAAAAAAATATTATTTTTTGTTTTTTTTTTTTTCAGTTTTTTGGAATGTGCTCATCAAGGCCTTTCATTTGATACCCATATTGCAAAAAAAATTACCTTTCGTTTTTAATTTTTTTTCAGTTTTTTGGAATATGCTCCTTGATGAGCATAATCCAAAAAACTTTTCAAAAAACTTTCATTTGATACCCATAGGTATTGAAAAAAAATTTTGTTTTCGTTTTTTTTTATCTTTTTGGAATGCGCTCATCAAGGCCTTTCATTTGATACCCATATTGCACCAAAACAGTTTTTTTTCGTTTTTATTTTTTTTTATTTTTTGGAATGTGCTCACCAAGGCCTTCCACGTGATACCAGTATACCGAATATTAAAAAAAAATTTTGGAATGTGCTCGCTCATCAAGGCGACATTTGAAACCTATATTAATTGTGTTTCATTGAAAAGTTCGCTCCATTTCTGAATTACACGAGTGTAATGAGTTTTAATAGAAACATTACTGGACAGACGCCGGCAATTTTTGTATGAAAATCCATTATTACACGTTAGTAATGGATTCTCATACAAATATTGACTGAACAATATGTGGGATAATGGAAGTAGGCGAGATTTTGGTTGTGTGAAGCCGAGACTTTTATTGTAGTGGTGGCTACCTCGGCTAATCTTACCGAGTAAACTGTCTTGATTATACTTGGTGCCAAATGCTCCAAGCAACATTGGAATGCGATGCACCCGCATTTTAATGTAAACTGAAACAATCTACCACTGAACTATTCAACACTTGACACTGGCAAAAATTACTTCCAAGAAGAAAGTAGATTGCCAAAACAAAAATAATAAGAAGAAGACCCCCTGTCATACAGCGTGACATACCGCCATGTTGCGAAAATATTTAGAGCCAAATTTATTACTTTTTAATTTTTTTTTTAAAAGTAATTAACTGTAACAAGATTTGAAAGGATCTGAATAATTAATAATAATAAATATTGATATTTTAAAAAGAATTAGTGGCGCGATTAATCCAAAAGTAATTAGAAGTTAAACTATGACGCATACCGTTGTTTCACCAAGATGATTAATAACTACGTATTTTAATGACCATATTTTATTATGATTTAATTACAAATATACAGTTTTCAGATTTATTCCTGTAAGTGTAGTATAAGACGCTATTACCTGCCAAATTTCATAGTTCTAGGTCAACGGGAAGTACCCTATGAATTTTGATTCCTTTGAGAGTATCGAAAATGCGTTTTTTGCGCCCTAAACGGCAGTATCTTTTTTTTACGTTAACTTAGAAGTTTGATTTTTTTACAGCTTCAAGGGCCCGTAGACCTTAGTATATGGTTTAAATTTCAATTCGATACCTCCACGCGTTCCTGAGATAAAGGGTCTTGACAGACAGGCGGACGGACGGACAGACAGACAGACGGACAACAAAGTGATCCTATAAGGGTTCCGTTTTTTCCTTTTGAGGTACGGAACCCTAAAAACCAACTCGTACTAGGCCCTCTGTGAAGAGACCTACATCCATGTAGAAGTTGCATGCAAGGGATCACTGTCTATTGTCAATTTAATCGCATTGTAGGTACATTAAGTACCAAGTTAGGTATAACAAAAAAAAACGAAATAAAATTACAAAACATCCTTTATGTTTTTACTAAAATAATGTTAAAATGGTTAAAATTCTTTCAATTCAAGTAAAAAATGAAATGTAACAGAAATAACTTCATTCGTTATTTAAATAAAAGCACTCACTCAAATCACTTTTTTACTTAAATGTACGTAGACGTGACGTGTACAATCCTGTTCGACAACAAAGTTAAGGAGGTCATCAATATGTATGAACGCGTCGCTTTTTTGTGGTCTATCGAATTTGGTCGGTTAATAGGAATACTGACAGTTGTTTTGGATTTTAATTGATATTTCCTTTAATACGAAGAATTTGAAGCTGAAAATTTCAGATCATGTACTTCATTAACTGCACAGATTATTCATTGGGCCAGGATCTAAATAATCTCTCATATTTTTGTCCTGCTGACCGTCAAAGTCATGACATGGTCGGTCTCACCTTCATGTGGGTATTATTCAAAAACATGTATGTGTGCGGTTTTCAAAATTTTTATGGTAATGAGAAATAATAAGAAAAATAGAACACCGTTTTTAGTTTCTTTATTTATGTGGTAGTTAAGGCGCTAGAATTTTTTTACTGTTTTCAGAAAATGCCCGATTACTTCAAAATTTGTGAATATTTTTAAAATGTTTTCTACCGCACAAATAGCACAAATTAGGGGCTACTTCTATATGTTTACTGTAAGATCGCACATTTAGTAGTTTCCGAGATCTGGGATCCGGCAAAACGTTACGCCAGCAGGAAATCAAATATCTCCAAAACTATAAGGCCCACAAATTATATATTTGGCGCACATTTCTTGCTAGTATCAAGCTACCCGCCCATATATCATTTATTTCTCTCCGATCATTAGTTTAGAATCTTCCTGCTGGAGTACCGTTACCCCAGCAGAATTCGTTTTTCCCGTTTTATTCCAAAACTATAAGGCCCACAAATTGCGCACAAATTATTCATCAAACTCGCTTCCCTCTAGAAGCTACTTTCTTGCTGGCGTAACGGACTCACCAAAATGGTAAAAAAAAGGAACCCTTATGGTGTGACTCAGTCTGTCTGTCTGTCACAGCTGGATATCTCGAAAACTACTAATGGTATCAACTTGAAATTTGGAATAGTTTAAGATGATATTTGTCCAACTATTTTGCAAATAAGAAAGAAATAAAAAAAATTTTTTTTTACAACAGGTAGGTACTGAAAAGGAGTCTTAAAAATTTGAAATGAGGTGACTAGGTAATGTGGGGTATCATATGAAAGAGCGCTGTTTGCACATTATAAAACATTTTTTTCCTTTTTTTTTAGGACGCATAGTTTTCGACTTATGATGAAAAATGTAAAAAAAACCGTCCCCCCCCCTTATCTCCGAAGTTTGCAAAGAGAAAAATCTGAAATAATTCTATGTGATAGTAGTTTATGTAAGGATTACAGGAAAAACAAAACGATGCCTCAATATAACACAATTTTTTAGAAATTCAAAAAACAAACAAAAAAATATTAGTGCCACTACCAGTCAACAGATGGCGCTGACCTAAGAAGAAAAAAATAGTTCCACTATTGGTCAAGAGATGGCGCTGACCTAATACTACAATAATAATTGGTGGCTGGTTCTAATATAATTACCTACGACTGTCATTCTGAATTTCGACAGTCAATTATTTCGACAGGGTCTGAATTTCTAAAAACAATAGTGCGACTACTCACTGCTTTGACAGAACATATTTCGACACACACTACTACGAATAACACTACTTCGACGGAACATACCTTCGAAAAAATACTACTCTGAAATGTGACAATAATTATTGAATTCCGCTTTTTGGTTTAAGGTACTTACAAAATAAAAACATAAATAATAATCAACTATGTTTTCAATAATTATAACAATCATATCTTCAGATAATATAGAGAATTTAAATTATTAATAATAGTAATAAGTCTTCTTGATTTTTTTATTACACATGTTAGTATTAATAGGTCTTTCTTATGCTAATAATAAAGTGGAATTCAATTAATATTGTCACATTTCAGAGCAGTATTTTGTCGAAGGTATGTTCCGTCGAAATAGAGATCCGTCGAACAAGTGCATTTCGAAGAAGGGTTCTGTCGAAGTAGTGTTATTCGAAGTTGTGTGTGTCGAAATCGAAATATGTTCTGACGAAGCAGTGAGTAGTCGCACTATTGTTTTTCGAAATTCTCCCTGTCGAAAATTCGAAATAATTGATTGTCGAAATTCAGAATGGTCATTACCTACTATCTGCCGTACGAATAAAGAAAAATAAGTTCCTACTTAGAATAACCAATAATATTGCTTGTATTATTATTATTTATTATTATTATTATTTATTTATTTGCCAATAAACATGTTACATTAATGGTTAGTAGTATCTTAAAAACCTAAATTAAGTTTATCTAGATACTAGGTTCTCATAAATAATTTAAGAAAGAGCAACTAACTACAGAATTTAAATAAAGCATAATTAATTCTAAAGAGCGGGTAGGTGTACTTATGTGAGTATTTATCGTATCGTACAGAATGTTTGAGCGAGTGCCCATACCCACATAGAAAAAACGATGAGTTTCAAGACATTAGCATTATAAAGGTTGCTCCTATTTTCACGACATAGACATTTTATTTTTAAGTTTGGAAATATAATTTAAGAATTCTTTTAACGTTTTTATGGTTGATTTTATCTTTGATTTCGATTGGTAAGTTGTTCATAAGACGGGGTATCAAATATTGAGTTGTTCTTTTGCCGTATTCGTTGTTAGATATGGGAATATAAAGTTCTTTGTTAGTTATTTTTCTAGTAGATATTTTGTGATTTATCGGTACTTGAATTTCTCCGTTAAAGTAATTTTCAAGAAGCAGATTATGTTTAACTTTCTCGGATATAGGTAAAACTCCACAGTACTTAAAAAGTCCAGTAGGGTCCTCTGAATATTTATTTTTTATTTTAGGGGGAACTATTAGTTTAAGAAGCCTATACTGAATATTATATATTTGTTCTAAATATGTTTTATATGTACGGCCATAGCTGCTGAGACCGTAGGAAATAATGCTTTCTACCAATGTTTTATACATCGTTAGTAGAATATCAAATGGTACTTTACATTTAATTATATAGAATTTTGCCAAGATGGCTCTCAGTTTGTTGCATACTTTATCTATATGTTTCGACCAATTAAATCTATCATCAACCACTAAGCCAAGGTATGAATACTCAGTTACTTGTTCAATTTCTAAACAGCTGCTAGAACACGGGATATTTGCGTGAAGACAATCATGACTGTGGGCTACCACTTTTACGGGTTTACTACAAAGATAATGATTGCGACTAGAGCGGACGAGCATAAGCTTAGTTTTATCTGCGTTAAGGACCAGCCCTGAATCGTGTGACCACCTGCATATTGCAGTAAAGTCTGCTTGTATACGGTTTTGTGCAACAATCGGATCTTTATCGGCTGCTACTAAACACGTGTCGTCAGCAAATTGGTAGACAGTACAGTGCTTAATGACGTGATTTAAGTTGTTGACATAAGTTAGATAGTGCAAAGGACCGAGGACTGACCCTTGCGCAGTGCCTTCAGTAACCTTGACCTCGTCACTAAGCATGTCTCCTATTTTAACTTGGTAGCTGCGGTCATTAAGATAGTTTTTGCACCAGTTCAGCAGTTTGCCTCTTACACCGCTGATGCTTAGCAATATTATTCCTTACGTTTAATTCATGAACGCCCGAGCGGCCTCCTGGTCCCGGATAACTATGGAATATCTATTGTGTCTCTTTTTCCGGGCGTTGAAAGGTTAAATCGATAACATTTCATCAGTTTGTGGAGTGGCTGAAACGTTTTTCAGTCACCATAAGCAGCTGTGGTTAAGATTTGTAAATTAACTGTCCGCCTGTTCGCCCTTCCACCTGTCCGCCGTCTATCCTACTTTTTTAAAGACTGTAGGTACTAAAGTAACATATCAAAATATATTCATGATTGTACGGAACCCTCGGTGCGCGAGTCCGACTCACTCTTGACCGCTTTTTTTAATTAAGAATACCTACCTATTCCCGGAAAATTAGAGTTGTGAGACACAAAAGATTTCCCATTGTTGAGCGGCCCGATCGGGCCGCTCAGGGATTGAAAGATTAAGAATAACTATTTTAAGTGACGTGGGTTTTATTTATTTTTTTATTTTGCTTTTTATTTTAAACTTTTTAAATAATTCATACTTTATCTATTTAATAACCGCTTCCAAATCGGTCAAACCGATTTATATACATAAGTATAGATAAACATACAGATTTATTTCCATAATATTTTTTTTCTTTCTTACATTAATTTTTATTTAAACTTATGATAAATGTATTTTTTGTAATAAAAACGAACTGTAATTTTAGCCTCGGTATAACATTAAAAATGAAAAGAACATAAAAAATTTATTCAGAGCCCAAAGTGCACATGCGCGAGCTTTCCCCCACTCCGTCGAAAAAATTTCAAGATTAATGAAATGCCTCGTACTGTACTGAAGTGTACACTGTACACCTCTCTCTACCGTATGTACCTACTCGCGAAATGCACGGAACTTGTCGGTTCGTGTTCAATACAGTGCATTTCGGTACCGAAATAAAATAACGGTTAAATAGCGGTACCTCAAAATAAAGGTTGTCATATTTCGGTACCAATATTGAAGTACCGAAAAATTAAGGTATCGAAATTCGAAGGAATAGTTTTTAATGGGTATGACGTCATACCGATAAATAAAGGTACCGAAAAATTAAGGTATCAAAATATGAAGGGACAGTTGTTTTAATAGGTATGACGTCATACCGATAAATAAAGGTACCGAAAAATTAAGGTATCAAAATAATGAAGGAACCGTTTTTAATAGGTATGACGTCATACCGATAAATAAAAGTACCGTAATTTTCCGGTAAATCAGTCCCTGGTTTAGACCTCAACTATACGTGTACCAAACGGCTTTGCTGTACATCGATTTGCGGTTTTTTTTTGGCGTACACCTAGCACTAACGGCCCAGCCACGGACAGCGAGGCAGGAGGCGAGGCAGGCGGCGCGGCAAGCGAATTCAATAATCACTGCGCGCTATCCCGATGGCGGCTTCTCAGCTCGTCGTCACGACCGCGCAGTGGTTACCGAATTCGCTTGCCGCGCCGCCTGCCTCGCTGTCCGTGGCCGGGCCGTAAGACGAAGCCGAAACTTTAGAATGATTTATGTAGCCATTAGACGCCAGATGAGGGGAACAAAGCGCAGGTATAAGTAGATCATTAAGACCCCGCAGGTGACTGAGATTATATTCCAGTACCACATAGTAAAAAAGTCGGTGAGTTCAAGACAGAAGGTCCGCTCTAACATGTAGAATAACTAGATATAATATACTGCTCAAACGAAAATAGAGGTCACTATGGTTTTCCATACAACCGAGCAAATTTCTGAAAGGTATTTTTAATATAAATTTTTATTTGAATTTGATATTGTTCGAAAGCTGTAAAATTTAGTCAACTTGCGTACTTTACTGTCGAATTTACTGCACCTACTGATAATTTCTCCTATTCGCCGTTTGTCAGTTAGTATAGAAAAATGTCAAATTTCGCGAGTTTTTGTATGAAACTCCAATATCTTTCTATTCCCACTGACACACGGCGAATAGGAGAAATTATAGAGTAAATTCGAGAGTAAAGTAAATCTTGTAAGTACATAAATATTTTCATATTAACATTTCTATTAAGGGACCAATGATTGTGTTTAATTCATAGCGTGCAAACTCTGCAAAAACACGTGCATTTAGTGAAGTATAGTCTGTTTATCCTTACTTGTCCATTTGGTAAACAATCTTTACCAAACTCTTTATTGAAAAAAATATTTATAAAATACAACAATGTTTTTCCACACATACAAAATTCAAAAGATATTGTTAATTATTAATAACAAATTAATTTAATAAGGCAACATATTTTTTTTTCTTTATTTTTATTTAGGAACTTTGTTTTTTAAAAACATGTCAGTTCCATCGAACCAGAACAAAACAAACAGTACAGAGTCAGTGCATAATAATAATTGTATCCTTATTGCTAGTACTTACTGGCTAGGTTAAAAAGCATCATGGCGGACTCCGAGTTCGGTTCCGCGAGGATGCTTTGTGCTACACCGACATTCAACATATTAAGCTGGATCGCGCCTATCGCATTCTGTCTTTCGATGCGATACTTTTCGCACTCCAACAAAATATGCTGAACGTCGTCCACAGTACCACATATATCACAATTAGGTGACTCCACCTTTTTCATAAGATAGGCAAACTTTTTTGAAGGAAAATGGCCAGGGGCTCTATTTTTGAATCGTTCGACTGGCGTCGAACGCTCTTTTCTACTGATTTTCGTTCGACATATGACTCAAAACAATGGGATGTCGAACGAAAATCAGTAGAAACGAGCGCTCGACTGGAGTCGAGCGATTCAAAAATAGGGTCCCAGAACGTAATCTAAAAGCTATAACAGCGGTATTGCTGTTGACTTTAGAGTTAGTAAACCAAGGAATTCGAGGTGGCTCGGTTTGTAGGCAACATATTTTTAAATAGCGATTTAAGTTTCAAAGACATGACAACTGTCAAAAACTGTTTACTAAATAGGACAAGTCCTTACTTGTATAAACAGACTATAATAAATGTATGGTGTACCTGTACAAGTGTGGCACGGTGCTGGGCCGCAGGCCTGCTTCGTGCTCGGCGACCAGCCACGTGAGGCAGGCGACGGCGTTGCTCGGCGACGACGTCGAGAAGTAAGGATAAACAGACTATAATAAATGTATGGTGTACCTGTACAAGTGTGGCACGGTGCTGGCCCACAGGCCTGCCTCGTGCTCGGCGACCAGCCGCGTGAGGCAGGCGACGGCGTTGCTCGGCGACAACGTCGAGAAGTAAGGATAAACAGACTATAATAAATGTATGGTGTACCTGTACAAGTGTGGCACGGTGCTGGCCCACAGGCCGGCCTCGTGCTCGGCGACCAGCCGCGTGAGGCAGGCGACGGCGTTGCTCGGCGACGACGTCGGCATCCCGCCCGCCTCCGAGCTCTCGATTGCGCTGAGCAGCTTCACGGAAGCTACTTCTTTTGCCAACTCTTCCGACGGTGAGGAGTTCGGGTAAGACGTAGCGAAGTAGGTCGATCCAACCTATTTTTCAAAAGTTGGAAAATTATTAATTGAATGTGTGTTCTGTTTCTTAAATAAAACCAATTCATATGTTGAATGCAACAAAAGGGCTCTTCCAATTTAAACGTTTTGTGTCGGACTGATGCACCAACTCGGGTCGGCTAACTCGAGTTGAAACCGAGTTATGCGAATTTTGAAATGGGTTGATTCAACTGAGCCAACTCTGTTTATTTCCAAAAAACAGAGTTGGTCCAGCGCTACACCCCGGACTACTAACGCACGACTCCTTCTGTATGAAAAATTAAAAACATCCGGGCGCAGTGCGACAAACGCACGGCTGCGGTGCCGCAATAGTGCGTTTCTAGCGGTCTAAATTGAAAGAGTCCTAAAGAGGGAAGATAAATACTTACGTTAACTCTACAGTCGTAGCTGACAGGGCCACGTTTAGGTCTGATATCGTGTACTTTAAACACCGGCTGTGGAAGTCCTAGTTTCCGACAAGTCCACTCTAACTTTAATACAGAGGAGGTGGAGTCGGGAGGGGGTTCTAGTTTATGAGCCGGAGTAACGTGCGTTACTGGACCACTGGTTTCCTGAGAATATTTCAAAAATAGTTATGTCAGAACTTTGTGAAATAGAAGCCAATTTAAATATTTCAATGATTTCTACAAACCAGGCATTCATTCTTGGCAGCGGGTAATTGCAAGGGAATAAGGTCTACAGTGTTGAGGCGATCTCTGAGATTCGAAAGTCTTTGTGAAGCGGACACTTTTCCATTTGTCTTTCCATCAGTCTCATTTTCGGTACGTACGGAATGTTTGAACTGTGTAATTAAAAAGTTATAATGAAAAATGATGTTTGTATTGAAAGCATTTCTTCAATACAAATTCATAGAAGACAAACCTCTTCAGAAAGTATATTTACTTCTCGTACTCCAGAAGTTCGAATTCAAGCTTTTAGCTACGTTAGATATAGTTTTTTCGGAATGATCGCTTATTGACCTCGTCAGTGGTTTAACATTAACAGTTTGTGGAACATTGTTCGTTTCATAAATTTTCGTTTCATTGGTTTTGTAACTGTAATTGGTTTTACTGTAATTATAATTATACTAGAACAAAAAAAACATAATCAGTATTTTTACACGACTACCCAAAAAAGAAGTGTAATGTGTTCAGAATTCATGTTATTTCACCATGACTTTTATATGCAGAAACAGATTTGTATGTGTGGGATGGGGTATCATTAAATCCTTAAGGCTTGCGCCCACTGACGGCAAGGCAAGGCACGGCGCGGCACAGCACGCTTCGGCATACTGAATCACCTGTGGCATACATACACGACACGCTCGTCTACCAGGCGCTTGCCGAGATTGCCACCCCGACGCGACGGGCCAGATTCAACCTTAGTTTAATTACTTAGCAGTCACATTCAATATTGGGCCCATTGCTGTTTCTAATTTACCTATATAAATGACCTTCCCAAAAACGAAAATAATTTATGTGAGGCAGTACTGTTTGCGGATGATACTTCTTTAGTTTTCAAAGTAAACAGAGGTAATAACTGTTCGGACGAAGTAAATAGTGCCCTCTCTAAAGTTTCATACTGGTTTAATAGTAATAATTTAGCACCTAACCCCAAAAAAACTATATGTGTAAAATTCTGTTACCTAATGTGGAGCAGACATAATTAAACATTAATTTGAATGACGATGAAGTCGAGTTTATTGAGAGTACAAAATTTCTAGGTATTACACTTGATTCTCGAATGCAATGGGATCCACAACCTTGTCAAGTAGGCTTAGTTCAGCGGCATTCGCTGTTAAGAAAATAAGGCTTTTATTTAACTGATATTGAAACGGCGTGGGTTAGTATATTTTAGTTATTTTCATAGTGTAATGTCTTATGGACTGCTATTGTGGGGCTCAGCTGCCAGTATTGAAAATATTTTTATACTCCAAAAAAGAGCTGTTCGCGCCATATACAATCTTCGGCGGAGAGATACCTTGAGAGAATTGTTTAAAGAAATAAATATTTTAACTTTGGATGGTCAATACATATATGAAAATTTAGTTTATGTAAGGAAACACTATACTGTTTTACACGGGTGGGCGAACCACTAGACCACAGAGGCGGGTGTGACGTATACATATGGCGGTAGCTTGACGCAATTATGTAATGTGATTTTTTTTTTTTCAAAATTCAAGTTAGGGCGTTAGTACGCCGACGCGTTCGCGTGCGGCATCAAATCGCCTGCGGTAGCGAAACAAACAGAAACATCTGCCGGAGGAATAAAACACCACTTGCGAATGTGAGCGTCCGTCGGTGTAACGACCATTTCGCAGATACCGAAAACGGACGCAACTATGTCACCTCGCTAATAGTAGAGTGAGACACCAGTATGCGAAACGCTGCCATAAATCTGACAGATGTTTAGTCGCTACGCTGGTGCATGCAAACGCGTAGGTGTACGGTTCAAGGCAAGGAAAACTCGGGTAAAAAGGTCAAAAGTGACCGATTGTATGCATTACTTATTCCAGAAAAAGTTTTAAATGGTTTGACAGTGTAAGTACCTAGTTAGTGTCAAACCATTTTAAGGTTTTTCCATTTTGGTGTGTTTTGAGCCTCAGGGAGCCCTGTGCCCAGCATTGGGGACGTTAACACAATGGCTGATGATGATATTATACAGTGTGTCCCTGGATAAAGTGCAATCCCGAAAGTGGGGGAAACTAGACTATAAATGGGTACTAAAAAAATACAAAAAAACTTCAATCAATTTTTTTTTTTGCATAATTAGGAGAATGTAATTTTTGTGAGTTATTTGCGATCTATCTGAACTGAACTGAACAAGTATCTGACATCACATAACGTAATTTTTTATTTGAACAAAATCCATTCACTACTTTTGAAGGAATATTATTTTTTGTACATAGAGTCCATTGTAAAATGACAAATCTTAATTCTGCAAAAAAATATGAAATTAGATTGTTTTTTTTTGTATTGTTTTATTACTCGTTTATAGTCCAGTTTCGCCCCCTTTCGGAATTGCACTTTGTCCAGGGACACACTGTATATTTTACTCAATGACTGGAATAGTCTCTATGGTCAATAGGTAATGCTAAGTTGAAATTAGACAGTTCTAATCTTACCTTGTTGCTATAATTGTTATTCTGGTATGGTGTTCCACTTCTAGCTCTATAATATTGGTTCGAGTATTGACTATTATAATTAGATGTATAATTGGTTGCTGGTTTGCGCCATGAGCCCTGTTTTTTCGGAAAACGATTCTAAAAAACATTAGAAACGATAAGTTATGTACATAATATGTAAATAGTTCTTGTACGAAAGGGGCCATCCATAAATTACGTCACACGAATTTCATGATTTTTGACCCCTCGCCTGTCCTTGTCACAGCTGGTCGCATTTGTGAAGACCCCCCCTCCCTAGTGTGACGTCACATATTTTACATTTCAAAATAATTATTTAATTAAAACAGCGTTTAATTTTTTTTATTACAATTTAAATGATTTTGAAAAGTGACGTCACAAAAATTAAGACCCCTCCCACCCAATGGTCACACAATGTCACACTTCGTCGACCCCCTCCCTCCCCCTTAATGTGTGACGTAATTTATGGATGGCCCTAAATACTTGATTTGAGGGCCAGTCTATATTAACAATACCAAAGTAGAATAAGGTTGCACTAAAGTGAGCCTCTCCATGCATGAATTACTACACAGAGCATAAGATTATTCAGCAATGCTTAAAATGGTTGTGGTTATAGACTTTAACATCATGTCTGGCATTTTTCAACTTACCGGATAACTTAATTTTATATTGGTTTTTTTAGTGGATTTTTGCCGTGCTACCATTGATGCAATATGTTGAGTTTCTTGACTGGCTATGGCATCAACATACCATTCTCCATTAACTTGACTAACTTTAAATCCTGGGACATCAAGGAATAATTTCTCCAATGTTGGATATCCCAACTTCTTAAATGGTATCCATTCTCCTTGAAGTTCTCTATAATCTCCTGTTTAAGATAATAAACATTACAATGTTTTTTTTTCTTTCACAAAATTAGTGTTCATATTTTACCTTGATAGGCTCTCTACTACATTACATGATCAGAAGAAAGAAAATGTGAAAGTTCAAAATAACAGTTAAAACGCCTGTAGCACAACTCCGCCGCAAAACAATACCAGCGAAATCGCAATAGTTCCGCCATGGCTTGTCTTCTATCGACGACGATATATGACGATCACATCTACATAGCGGTTTCGCGTCTCATTTTCGCGGCGGATGCGGAGGTGTGCCAATGGTCAGGGGCCCTATTTTTGAATCACTCGACTCCAGTCGAGCGCTTGTTTCTACTGATTTTCGTTCGACATATGACTCAAATGTTCGAGATAAGTCATATGTCGAACGAAAATCACTCGAAAAGAGCGCTCGATGCCAGTCGGGCCCCAGAGCTGATCGCGCTGAATCACGCGTGAAAGAGATTTCGCATGTCGTACAAATAATAGCAGATCCGACTGCGGTATCGCTGGAATTATTTTGCGGCGTTGGTGTGTGTGCTACAGGCATTGGTGCTTATTCACGTTGAACACGCCGGTACGGGCGCGGGCAAGGCGGACTCGCGACCACGCCCACGAGTTCGTGGTTACATTGGCCGCCAGGCGCGCGCGGGTGTGACGTTTATCAGTAGTTGTTAATAAACATGGACGATGACACAAAGTACGTAAGCGTTTGTGACGATATCTTAATTTTAAGCTGAATAAGCTTACCGAAAGGGGCGCCCTAATATGTTTTAATAGGAATGGTTTTTAATAAAACTAAACGTGGAATTTTTAAAACCCAGTCTAGTATTTTTATTTTGGAAGGTATCATTACATTGCCTCATAGTAATTTGTAAAAGGAGATAGCAAAAATATCAAAAACTGACACTTTTAGCAGTTTTGCTATCTACTTTGACTAAGAGGGAATGTAATTAATGATACCTTCTAAAAATACTAGACTATGGTTCTCAAAAGTTCCACATTTATTTTTATTGAAAATGGAATGGAAATGGAAAATTCTAACCTAATGGGAGATAACAAAAAGTACAATAAGTGCTCATTTACGAAATCATACTCAATTATAGCTTAAATATCGAAAATAATCAGATTAAGTGCGATTCAGTAGCATAATGCTATAGGTAGTATCAAGTATGCCACATGTTGCTTGTGAAAAAAATACCACGCTTCTGGTGGTGATGAAAATACCACGCGCCGCACTATCTCCATTTTGATTTTATTTGATAAACATGGTCATTATCCAATTTCATTAGACACTAATTCTCTAAAAATATCATTGCCATTTAAATTATACTTCTGTTCCATTAATATTTAAATATAACTTGTACACATAGTATTATTTATCACAGTATTCATAATATTTGGCCATTTGGCAGCTTTGTAAACCTGCTATAAGCACAAAACCTACAACAAAACACTACAGTAATGAGTGATTTGTCGTGAACTTTAATTTCATAATGAATACCTACGCCATTTCTATTCTCAGTAGTTAATTTATATACACAGTTGTCATATCACTACATTTATTTTGTTCTAAAGTGGTCACACTCAAGCTGTCAGTTTACTGAATTGAATTATGAGTTGGAGTATATACTCCAACTTAAAATTCAATTCAGCCCAAACCCATATATTTTACATTGGGGCTAGTTGTTTAGGATATAGATCTTAAACAACTAGCCCCAATGTAAAATATATGGGTTCCAACACACCTAGATCGGTGTACGTCATCCACATGTGGCAACAATTCAATAAAGGAGGAGATTCTCAAGTGGATGGTATTTTATTCTTATTCATTATTGGGTTTAAGTATAAAAATAATATCACTAATCATAAGGATTTAACGCAGACTTTAACTATACAAAGTGTTTGGTAAAAGCCTTATAAAGCCGAAATATGGCAGATAGAGACCATCAAACTGAACAACTTTTACTATGGGACCAACTCTGAAATTGTGAAAAAGTAATCTGCTGTTTCATACAAAAATTAATAATGAAAATATCAAAATGTATAAAACAGCAGATTTTTTTTGCGATTTCAGTCGGTCCCATAGTAAAAGTTATTCAGTTTGATGGTCCCTATCTACCATATTCGACTTTATAAGGCTTTTACCAAACAACTTGTATACAAAACTAAAAACCTCTCTGATTCTCATTGACTCATGCCACTTAGGGGCCATACATAAATTACGTCACACGAATTTCATGATTTTTTACCCCCTCCCCCGTCCTTGTCACAGCATTTATGAGACCCCCCCTACCTAGTGTGATGTCACATATTTTACAATTTTACTTCTAGAAATAATTATTGAATTAAAACAGCAGTTCCTAAATTTGTTTGATTTCAATTTAAATGATTTTGAAAAGTGACATCACGAAAATTTAGTACCTCTCACACCCCCTTGTCACACAACATCACACTTTGTCGACCTCCTCCTGTTGAAGGAGGTTTCTAACATATATGCTCTGCTCTATGGTACATTCGGAATTCAAGTGAGTTTGATTATGTCAATCTGCTTGCACATGCGCAACAATCTGTAGTCTGACGTATTCATTGTGAAGCTGTGGTATCGAGTGGTTGTGTACATTACTTATAGAGTTTAGGGAAGCTTCTGGTGCAATCCTTAATAATATTATAAATGTGAAAGTCTGTTTGTTACGCCTTCACGTCTTAACTACTGAACCGATCATCATGAAATTTTGCATACACATTGTCAGAGGTACAGAGAAATCACAAAAGTATTCTTCCCGTGGGATAGCAAAAAAACTCTCCACGCAGACGAAGTCGCGGGCGGCCGCTAGTATGTTATAAAGTGTAAGAGTGTGAGCCACTGCTCAATAAATGTGTGTACAAAAGTCTCCTGGTCTCATTGCCACAGCCCTTTATCTCCTGGTCTCATTGCCACAGCCTTTTACCTCCCGCCCCTTTAATGTGTGACGTAATTTGTGAATGGCCCCTTATAATAAAAGGTAAACTTACGATTACATTGCTTGATAGTCAAAGCCCCTTTCACAGATATTAGGGTGGCTCGGAGAGCTTGTATCACTTGGTCTTTATCAGCCATGTTTAACCTAGAAAAACTACTACTTTTAGAAAATGCAAGTATCAACAGTAAAATTACTGGAATTTCTAAGTTAAAGACCCAATTTAAAAACAGATTATACACAACTACTCAGCCATTCATGATAATAATTATTATTGTTAGGCCATTTTGATTGTATAGAGGGTCCTTACAATAGATAAGACAAAAGTTGTATTTCATAAGTGAATATTTCAATAAAGAGTTGGTGAAGATTGATTACCAAATAGGTCAAGTGAGGATAACAGGACTGAAAGGATAATAAATTTACCTCTGATTTGCTATAAACTAATCGGAGGTAGGTAGGTCGGTACATACACGAACTTGGAGATCTCGAGAACATCCAAGTCTTCGCAATCAACGTTTCGGAACTACATTTCGGTCGTAATAGTTTGTAGTATCTTATCGTAATTTCTGTCGATAATAGATCTGAAATGAAAATAGGCAATGACGTGTAAGCTAGAGAAATCATCACAGTTGCAACACGAAACATTATTTTGTTGCACTTTCACTGACATGACAATTGCATTGCATGTAAAGTGGAGGGAGAACAAACGAATAAAAACGAACTGTTGATACTCACTTAATGATGTAATTATGAAAACCAATTAATCAATTTAAAGTGAAAAGCCCTTCAATATTTAAAATAATGTATTATTGTAATTAAATTCGCCGATTCAGAAAAATTGCCACAGTTCACAGACTACCAAACAAATCCGTCTGTTTTGCCACAGCATAGCCTTTCTCTATGCCACAGATCAATTAAACTACTAAAGATTTGACACTCAAGACCTGCACCGGCGGTTTTTTACCGCGCGATTTTTTTTCCCGAGCGAAAATCGCTGACACAAATGCAATAATGGCAGAAATATAGTATTGTGTTGTGTTGTGTTGTGTCGTGGCGGTGGGTGTGCACACTATTCTGTCGTGAGCATGCGAATCTCCGTGCCACTGAATAATTCCATTCTAAAACTACCTAGAAGTAATGTACCGATGATATACGTTCTTATTTCAGATATCAAATCGATTGTACCGGCTTCCCGGCAGAATGATTGACAAAAGCATGTGGCACGGAGATTCGCATGGTTTGAGGTTATGTTTTTTGTTAAATCGTCGAATTCCAGATCAATCGGAGCCTGTACCGCTGGGTTGATGTATTTGTAGCCGTTACATATTCATTGTAACAGCTACAAACACATTTGTTGCTCATGTAACGCAACAGGGACAAAGATATGGCGATCTAAAGTTTTAAAAGCATGCGACTCTCCGGCCCACACGCTTAAGTCTAAAATACTGGTGAAAATTGTATTAAGATTAAAAATAAGCAAGTTTACGTAACCGTTTGATCACGATAAACGGCCCGAAAACATATTTTCACTATATCTTCATTCGTTTTAGAGAAATAAGTAAATTTATTTACTATGATTTATTATGAATAATCAGTGTGTAGGGTGACCATATCGTCGGTCCGTAGGAATCATTAGGCTGTTTCTAATAAAATTCAAGTTGAACTACATAATGTTGAGGGTTGATTTGCCTACATACTCGTACGTATCGTACCTACTATCGTACATACTGTTACTGACTATGCAATATTGCAATATTTTTTAGGGGACGTAAAAAGGTGACTTTTATCCTAATCGAGATGACAAAATACAAACAAACAAATGAGAAAGTAGGTAACCTTATAAAAACGTGTTAAAAATGTGAACGTCATAATTGGTATAATAATTGCCCACTCAGTACCAGTCACCCATCATCATCAGTATCAGTCACCCATTAATTTAGGTCTCGGTTGAATGCAACCGAACTGAGAACTTCCTTCGTTTTTTGAAGTATTAGTCTTTCAAAATAGGTATCTAAAAACACTTCAACTTGCATTTTAGACCGATCGGGATAAGTTTTTAGCTTTTAAAAATATTAAAGTTTGTTTTTTTCGTATATAGTTTCTGCACCATTCACTTAGCCTAATACATGAAATTGTGTCATTTTGGTTTGATGCATAAGTAACAATTTCGGTTTTTGTCTTTTTTAACGCTATCGGACGAAAAGAAAATTAAAGTTGAAAATTTTACTTTCATGATGATTATGAAGTTGTAACCGATGTACTTACTTGAGCTTTTTGTGTCATCTTTGTCCACGGGAATACTGTTATTTGACTATTACCTAAAGCGTTACCTTAGTAACTCCAAAAGAATATTACAATTGGTTAAATAAGTGTTAAATGTTTTAGATCAATAGTATCTGTTGTACATAATGTTTTGTGCTAAATTCATCAATGGAATTTTCAGCTTTTTATTTTTTTCTTTTCAACACCCTGTAAAAGTCACAAAAGAAAATGGGGGGGGTGGGGGGGGTGGGAGCCGGGGCACCGCTGTTTGCTGCGTACTTCGAGCACCGCTGCTACGTACTTTGCCGTTCGAGCGACTTTGGGTAAAAGAATTTGTAAAAAGTAGCCTCTATTTCGTATTGAGCCAGCACAATATCCCACTTCAAATTAATTCGCCTAATTTAAAGTAAGTAAGTGACTTAAGTGACGCCTAAGCATAGGTACTGAAGTTCGGTGACACATTTGAAGTAACGAGTAGGTAGGTAGGTAAGAAGTATACGAACGAATATAAATACATTTGATGATACTGTGGCCGCGTTCCGAATCACGCTCACAGCGCTGTTAGCGCGTACCCGACCAAATTAAATAGTCACAAAATATTACACAGATAGGGTATTTGTGTACCTACTTCATTTAATGGATTATAGGCTAACAGTGCTGTTGGCGTGATTTGGAACTAGGCATGTGTTATTATTGTCAATTACAGTCTCATTGATGAGATGACATCATTAACATTCTTGTACTCTACCTCTTGCAAAGTTTAAAAAGAAAGGATTACCTACCTACTGTAACAAAATATTTTTTTAAGGGTAAGGAAATAAAAACCGGTCAAGTGCGAGTCGGACTCGCACACAAAGGGTTCCGTACCAAAAAACGGCTAAAAAATCACGTTTGTTGTATGGGAGCCCCCTCAAATATTTATTTTACTAGCTGACCCGACAGACGTTGTCCTGTCTTAGTTATAAATATTAAATTCGAATTGGTATAAATTATTGAAAAGTTTAGTTCAGAGATTAGTAGGTAAGTACCGTTCCCGTTTCCGTTTTCGTTCTCGTTCCCGTTCCCATTTACTTTAAAACCCAACAGCTTTATAAATAACCAAGTACCTATACATCACTTGTTATGTTAGTAACGTGTATGTTAGTCTATTCAAACTTACTAATAAGGCGTGATGGCTCTGAACTAACCGTGATGAGCACTAAGAAATTCAGTTTTCTTATAACCTCTTTGTAAGAAAAAAAAAATTATTTTACATGTATTTTATTAATAAAATAACTCCGAACGAAGCATCTGTTTTATTACATCCTTAATTGTATGTTTTTTTTTTTATCGTTGTTCGCGCGTATCTTCGACATTTATGGACCGATTTTGATGATTCTTTTTTTGTTCGATTCAATTTTTTTGCGAAATGGTCCCATTTATTTTTTTTCAAATCGGTTCAGTAGTTTTCAAGGTATCCTGAAAACACTATGATTTTGCATCAACTAACTTGACTATTTTGTTATTTATGAACCGAATAAGATGATTCTTTTTGTTGGGTAAGAGGTACTTTTAGTCTTTTTAACCGACTTCAAAAAAAAGAAGGTTCTCTTTCAGTTTGACCTGTATGAATGTATGTTTCTCCGCGAATATCTCACGTTTGACTGAGCCGATTTTTCTACCAAATAATATACTTACACTACACTACCTAATAGAGAAGGTACTTACACTAAAAACAAAAAAATAAAAATTGTTTTAAAAATAAAAAATAAATGTTTTAAAAAACAAAAAACCAACTTCAAATAACCTGCCTCTAAAAAGCAAGAAATAATATTCAAATCATTAGATATGCATTATCATTGTTATATAATAACAACACGTATATTGAAGTCGGGTAGGGCTTTTAGAATAAAAAAACGAAGTTGTACTCCAGCCCCACCCGACTTCAATAGACGTGTTGTTATTATATAACAATGATAATGCATATCTAATGATTTGAATATTATTTCTTTTTTTAAATTTGAGATTTATGCATTTACAATGCTATTTTTAAAAATAGCATTGTAAATGCGTCGAATTTTTCCTAGGATATACTAGGAAAAATTCGACGATGTCACTAGTGACTCGGTAGCTCAGCGGTCAGAGCATTGGACCGGATATCCAAAGGTCGCGGGTTCGATTCCCGTCTGAGTATTGATCTGGTGCGAGTCGTATTTTTTCTAGTATATTATTTAGTATTTAGTATTTAGTATTATTATTTCTTGCTTTTTAGAGGCAGGTTTTTTGAAGTCGGTTTTTAGTTTTTTTTAAAAGGTAAGTAAATACTAAAGTTTAATTTTTCAAGTTTTGACTTATGTAGTAAGCATAAATTACTTTACAACCATTGAAACTTGTCCCAAGTAACAATACAAAAACTCACATACATACAAACGTAGAGCAGTGTGGAACAATGCAACACCAAAAGCTCTGAGTCTCATATTTCTCTCATTTTTAAAGATATGAATTCCGTTTTTAGAGGAACGGAATCTACTTAATTAGGTATAAAATGGCAGTTATAGTTTCATTAATAAATAGATACATAAACCAATAAGAAGACTTTTAAAAGAAAATGGGAATTGTTTCATTGTGTCCACCTAGGTGTACACAATGAAACATCCTCTGTCCAACAATGAAACACTGTTATTAATTTTGACATTTTCATATTTAGTGGAACAAGTAAATGACAAAATCTGTTGAATTCCAACCGATAAAGGTTTTCTCAAGGTATTGCATAATTATTCAGACTTTAAAAGTACCTATAGGTTTATCTCAGGTACAATGATTTGTGTGTGACTTAAAGATAAATGAGTCTAATTTTTTTTAAATCGTAGTTATGTACCTTTTATAGGCAATAACGATTTAAAATCAACAATTACTTATAATAGGCATTAATCTCTCAGGTAAAATTCTACATACTAAAAGATTAATGAGTCTGAAAATCACAAATATTAGGTAGTAGTAGTGGAAACACTGTTACATTGTGTCCACCCTTGAGCTGTGACATTCTTGGACACCTTGGGTATTTTAGAATAACATCAAAAAATAATCTACCAAAATCGAACAATTTATTAGGTAGTATCAAAGTTATTCTGTGGTAATGTAGTCCACGTGAATCTATGATACATGTACAAATATATTGATTAAAAAACACATTCGATGAGAAAGGCAACTGTCAAAAAAGCATTTTTTTTAAAAGCCCACGACTTAGGACAATTATTCTTAATGAAGGCTTTACAAAGTGACATTTTAAAAAAATAGTAACTATTTGCCTCTAGATGGCGTTGATGGAAAGAGAAGTGTAAAAATTGGCTTTTAAAAATAAACGGCCTGTACCAAAGAGGCAAATAAGCGTTCGCTGGCTGACATCTGGCCAAAGAGAAACATTTTAGGGTAACATCAGATTTGCCTGCCTACCTGAGTACTCTTCGAAGCTGAGTAAAAAAATCACATTGACACATACATTTTTATCAACGCCATCTTATCTATCGAGCATACAGTTTTTTGTCATTTTGAAAAACCCTAATTGAAAAACAGTTTAGTTAATATTTTTACAAAAATCCTCCGACTAAAAGTAATGAACATACTCTGTCTGTCAGCTTCATCATCAGACCCTGGACTTCGTCTCCCATTAGAGTACTCGTCAAAACAATAGGTATGACGACTACTGAATAAAATAACAAAATACTAATAAAAACCGTAAACATATTGAACTTTTAGAGTAGCTTGTATACCTCTTGGTTTTATATATTGCGTATTATTTGTTTTATTACCCTTCAAAGTTGGGCGGACAAGTCCATTTAAAAAGTTTAAAATATATTAAAATAAATAATACATTTAATTAATCCATAAAATTTATAGCAAATTTGTATAAGAAACAATTTTGATAAACACAATATTTAATATAGCTGCCAAACTTTCCTACGCGTTGCATACAAACACCTAGGCGTGACGTCATAACTAGGGTAGCCGTTAGTATGGAGCGTTTTCGGGTGAGTCCAATTTTGTGTGCATTTTAAACTGTGATATCTCGGGCAGTTTTCACGCTAGCGAAATAATTATTTTACCAATGTTTCTTTTTTTGAGAGGTAATTTATGTAACATAAAATAAAAAAAAATTTCGTCATGCCTATTCTAACGAGCCCAAACACGATGGGGTTGTAGGTTTTATCATAGAATTCCTGTGGGCTTCTTCCGGTTTCATCATCAGATCAGCTCAATGACACCATAATATTGCATTGCCTTCCAGTTCTGACCTATTTTCAAAGTTTCAAGTCTCTAGGTCATCGGAAAGCTAGGATAAAATCGTTCGCAATATATATCTATAAATATTAGGTCTTTACTTATGAACTTGCCGATATTTTGTCACATACAGAGAAAATAATAACTTCTATGTTTTAAAACATTTAACAATATCTTGATTTACGTATGTGTAATTATGACCATGATAGTCAACTATCAGTAAAAATAAAGTCCTTTTTAGGGTTCCGTAGCCTAAATGGCAAAAAACGGAACCCTTATAGATTCGTCATGTCTGTCTGTCTGTCTGTCTGTCCGTCTGTCTGTCTGTCTGTCTGTCTGTCTGTCTGTCTGTCTGTCTGTCCGTATGTCACAGCCACTTTATTCCGAAAGTATTAAGACTACACAGTTGAAACTTGGTACGTAGATGTATTCTGTTAACCGCTTAACGAATTTAATACAAAAATGAGAAAAATAAAAGATTAAGGGGGGGCTCCCCATACATGGAACGGAAACTGAAAAATTTTTTTTTCTTCAAACCAACACGTGTTGGGTGTCTATAGATAGGTCTTTAAAAATGACATTGAGGTTTCTAAGACAACTTTTTCTCTAAGTCAACCGTTTGAAAGATAAACACTGCCAAAGTGGTAAAATGTGTGTCCCCCCCCCTTTAACTTTTGAAATAAGAGAGTGAAAAATCTAAAAAAAATATATGCTGTAGATCTTAATAGAAACTTTCAACCAAAATTGGTTTGAACGAGATATAGTAATTAGTTTTTGAGATATAGCACATTTTCTAAAACCGCAAATATAACTTTGTCATTCATACTAACACTGTGAAAAACAAAGTTATTTTTGCAGACGAAAAATGATAGGTGGTATTAAATATGGTATAGTATAAGGTAACTACGGAACCCTACGGCGCGTGGCCCGACACGCACTTGGCCGGTTTTTTTTAAGCTTTCATAGCATTAAAAAAAGATCTTGAAAGTTACTCTTTTTTTTGTGAGCCAAAAAAGGGTGACCGGAGGGGTTGTAACTTAGCCAAAACTTATTTTTTTCGCTTATCGTAAATGGAATAGGTTAGCATAGTGTTCAAACATTAGTACATAAAAGTTTTGTTACAAGAGTGTTAACGGTTGTTAAATGAACAAAGAAAATGCTAGTATGAAAAATGCAACTTCTTGAAAATTCTCCATACAAATCGGCAATTTCATAGGTAAAGACCTATTATATACGGTTACGAAAACCTGCTTATTTTTAATCATAATACAATTTTCACCAATATTTTAGACTTAAGCGTGTGGGCCGGAGAGTCGCATGCTTTTAAAACTTTAGGTCGCTATTGCGTTACATGAGCAACGAATGTGTTTGTAGTTTGTAGCTGTTACAATAAAGCACGTTCCAGACGGATTTAATCACGCCTCCCAACCAAGGTCACCTTGGTGGAAGCTTGATGGGGGCGTGGTTTCCATCCGTGGATTGTGTTGCGGCTACACGAGTTTACATCCAAGCGCCGCCAACTAGGGCTGCCAACCATACTATAATAATATGTCGTATTATACTATGTTTCGGGTCTGCGTGCTATATACTATTGAAGAAATATATAGTAAGCAAAAATACTATATTTTCAACATCGATCGCTAAGAAACAAATGTTTCTTTTTTTTTAATTTGTGATCGTGAATTTTGACTGATTCTATAGCGTGTAGTGTATAGTCACACCATATAACAAATACTATGTGTATAGTGTATTGTATCTGAATTCTGAACGTATCTATCTGTCTTATTGCGTTCCAAACTTGTCAATATAAAATTGACAACTTAATTAAATCTTAATCCATGGACGAAATATATCTTAATCTTAACCATGGACGAATTTCTTTCATGTCTTAACTTAATCAGTAATACTGATACAATCGTAAGTAAGTTAAAAACGAGTTTTTAATTTACTTATATTTAATTAATATTGATGGTAGAAAATAATATGAGACTTTTATTTTGATTCATGATTGTTTTATTTATGGTTTATGATTTTGACCAAAACATTGTTCAAAAATGCAAAAAGTTCAAAAAATATAGTTTTTATAAAAAGTAAAATATAATAATATATTTGCCTAATTTTTGCCTTTTCCATAAACTACTATATTATTTTAAAGTGTACTAATTTTTTTAGCCTTATTTGAAAAATACTGTATTTCGCCTTAGACATGTTGGCAACCCTAGCGCCGACACTCTTTCCCATTCCACGGTAAAGATATCTATCAGTACTGTAACTCGGCCCTGTCCTTGAAATAATTACCTAAATAAACCCGCGCTGGTTCAATCAATTAATTTTAAGGCAATAGTATAACTAGATTAACAAAACTAATGGTAAAATAAAAAAAAAATACATTATTGATGGGAGAAACAAATTATTTAATAATTCTTAGTACAATACCTACGTATTATATAATATTTTAAGCATACTTAATCTTAGCTTTCGGACTTTCCAGGTATTTAAAAATGTAAGGTATCTCTGGATTATTGGTTAATTATATTTATAATAAAAACAGCACAATCTGCACTTTGCAATAGTAAGAACTTATATTTCAATCAATAGTACCTATTGAATTTTTAGACTTTTGGCATTCAGAATGTTATTTCTATATTAAGGTAATAAATATAATAGAAAAAAACCCGGCCAAGTGCGTTTTGGGCAACACGCCGTACGGTTCCGTAGATACCTTATACCACACCATATTTAATACCATTATAATTTTTCGTCTGCAAAAATAACTTTGTTTTTCAGTGTTGTTATGAATGACAAAGTTATATTTGCGGTTATGGAAAATGTGCTATATCTGAAAAACTAATTACTATATCTCATTTAAACCAATTTTTATTGAAAGTAATTATTAAGACCTACATGCAGCATATATGTTTTTTAAATTTTTCACTTTCTTATTTCAAAAGTTAAAGGGGGGGGGGAGGATAAACATTTTACCACTTTGGAGGAGTATATCTTTCAAACCTTAGACTTTGAGAAAAAAATGTCTTAAAAACTTCAATGTCAATTTTAAAGACCTATCTATTGACACCTCACACGTTCGCAGTTTCAGTTCCATGTATGGAGAGCCCCCCCTTAATCTTTATTTTTGTTATTTTTGTGTTAAAATCGTTAAGCGGTTAACAGAATACATCTACCAACCAAGGTTCAATTGTGTAATATTAATACTTTTGGAATAAAATGGCTGTGACAGAAGGACAGATAGACAGACAGACATGACGAATCTATAAGGGTTCCGTTTTTTGCCATTTAGGCTACGGAACCCTAAAAATACTAGAAAAAATTGACTCACCCGTAACCCGTAGCAGCCGAGCCATTTGAGCCCGTCTGAACTGCGAGGGCTGAGTCGATATTTTATAGTATTTTTTCTATTATATTTATTACCTCAATAGTACCTGACCTACGTACATCTTTCGTTCATCACTGCGGCGCATTCGCGACTGTTTGTGTACCGAGTGCAGACTGCAGACTGAACTCGAGGGCCGAGGCGCGTAGGTACGACTCGCTTTTCGACTATTTGTACAGATGACACTTGCATATAAATTGGCAAGAGAAAGATGAGACAAAAGATGAGACAAAAGATGCGCAATAGCCACAAACACTAAAATTTGTGGCGCTGCACATCTTTTGTCTCGTTTTTATCTTGCCAATAAAATGCCGGGCAGTATATGAAGTTGGAGTACTGATAAATATCATTACCGTGCCTGTGTTGGAACTCGCGCCCTTCCACCAAGGACGTTGAAGGTCATTTGGATTGGTTGGAGAAATTTGGATTAAATCTGCCGTCTAGATGGATTAAATCAAGCAAGGTCACCTCTGTTGGGAGGCGTGATTTAATCCGTCTGGAACATGCTTAAATATGTAACGGCTACAAATACATCAACCCACCGCTACAGGCTCCGATTGATCTGGAATTCGACGATTTAACAAAAAACATAACCTCAAAGCATGCGACTCTCCGGCCCACATGTTTTTGTCAATCATTCTGCCGGGAAGCCGTTACAATCGATTTGATATCTGAAATAAGAATGTATATCGTCGGTACATTACTTCTAGGTTGTTTTAGAATGGAAACAGAACAGATATGTATGTACTATGGGCAACAGCTTCGCTTAAAAAGTTAGCAAAAAAATTGTGTGCGCATGTATCCCCCTGCACGAACTAAATATATTATGTTATGACGGCGGCGGCGCGGCGTGCAACCGATTTTAACCTTAAGAGTTGTGGTTAAGTGACGTTGTTGTCCATAGTACATCTGTATGAATTTCTAAAACAGGAGATGTAATTCTATAGAGTACCTACTTAACCAAACGAAAGGTGTGTGTTCGTTCGTATCGTGACGTGAGACTTATAGGTATGTACGTACTTAGTATCCAACCGAAACGGACGAGCTTCGTCGTCCCTCGCCACGCGCCCGCGCCTACTCACTTCGACCGCAAACTTTTTGAATACCTACCTACCTAGGTATTATCCATGCATGAAAATGACACAAATTCATTCTGTCCATCACTCATGTATTTAAGATATTAAATATGTAAACTCTAATAATACTAATATTTTTTATAAGCATCAATGGCTCGGACAAACAAAAAAATTGAAAATATTAAAAGTCCATGCCTTAATTTGGCACAAATTTATTTCATAGGGATTTTTAAGTGATCTGAGGTATATGGTACTTGTTTTTCAAATTGTAATATTTTTTTGACGGTGTTATTAATGTACGGGTCCCACGTCTGTTTCCATGGACGAAAATGACACAAATTAGGTTTGTACACTACGCAGGCTATCTTAAATACAATACTATTGTTTCTTTTTACTTTAAAACAATTTTGACAGTTTAGACGGTTCTCACACTGGCGACGCGCGCGGTCGCGGCGCACACACGCGCGTCTTTTACGTTGTATGCAAGTACATTAATTTGTACAGAAAACCGCCTCGTCCAACACACCAAGGCGCGCCACGGCGCGTGAGCGCGCACCGCCGCGTGCCGCCGGCGATCCGCGAGCAGTTTGCGCCAGCAGGCGCGTTACCGCGGGGTACAACACACTGCGACGCGCCCCGCGGCTGGTTTTCGATGATCGTTTCGTTACGATGGCGGGATTTCCTCTGGTTTTCAAATGTTTCGTGGCTTGGATATACGCCCATTTTAGTGCCATTTGGTAGGTACATTATGCAGCACATGAGGTTATACAAAACTAAAAAATCTGTTATTTATTTGATTGAATATCATTACGCTGTCGTGGAAGCCCAGCGTGCCGTTGACCGTACCTACCTACTCGTATGTTATTAAAATTCCGTCATTAATATCGAGATGGCAAATCTTAATTATTTGTCTGGACGTTTTAATCTCATGAGTGATTTTATATGTGTTCAGTTTTTTTTCCTTTTGAGGTACGGAACCCTAAAAACCTGGAAATTAAAACAAAACAACTTCAAAATTTAATGCCTCTAAAAAACAAGCGGCGGGGACGCGTCAGACGCCGAATGGCGCGGGGGCGCGGAGAAAACCGCCCGAACAGGCGTTGCGCTGCGCCGTCACCGCGCGCGTGAAACGCCAAACCGCGCCCCGCGACGACGGCGCGCGTTGGCAGTGGGAGAATCGCCTTAGAGTCCAATTATTTATAACCACCACAAATAATCGAATTTCTCAAGATGCATCGGCTAGATGTGACACAAAACGCAAAAATAAACTAATTATATGCCAATGTATCGACAGGCAAGAATTCATAAACTTTAGAATTCTTGAAGGTTATACCCTCAAAATAACGTATTCCGATCGGTCTATTTTCTAGAAACAGCCTAATGATTCTGACCGACCGACGATATGGTAACCCTACACTGTGATTGTTCATAGTAAATAAATTTGCAAATTTCTCTAAAACGAGTAAAGATATTCTGAAAATATGTTTTCGGGTCGTTTATCGTGATCAAACGATTACAAAAACCTGCTTATTTTTAATCTTAATGCAATTTTCATCAATATTTTAGACTTAAGTGTGTGGGCCGGAGAGTCGCATGCTTTTAAAACTTTAGATCGCGATATCTTTGACCCTGTTGCGTTACATGAGCAACGAAAGTGTTTGTAGCTGTTACAATGAATATGTAACGGCTACAAATACATCAACCCAGCGGTACAGGCTCCGATTGATCTGGAATTCGACGATTTAACAAAAAACATAACCTCAAACCATGCGAATCTCCGTGCCACATGCTTTTGTCAATCATTCTGCCGGGAAGCCGGTACAATCGATTTGATATCTGAAATAAGAACGTATATCATCGGTACATTACTTCTAGGTAGTTTTAGAATGGAATTATTCAGTGGCACGGAGATTCGCATGCTCACATTCTGTCGCGACAGAGAGCGTTCTGTCGTTTTTTCTCCACAGTATCAATCGAAGCTTTGCACCGCTTGCACGTTCATAATGCTTTCATCAGGTTCTGAGAGTAATTTAAAAGAGGACCTCAAATTTTTATATAATTGATGACACTTCTTCAGAAAAATAAAAAGAAAAAATACTGAATTGCACCTAACATTAAGAAATAAAAAAAATCTTACGTAATCTAAATAAGTAGGTATTTAGTTTACGTATTATATTACGTATCCCCGCAAATTGGTAATGAACCTGGCGGCCTGTTTTTAAACTCAAATACGAAAAACAATAATTGTAATATTTTTATATGCCTAGACCCTATCTTATTGATGCCATTTACAGAAGCTGCCTAGCACACCGCTATATTCCTATGAAATGGATGGAAGTCAAAGTAGTCTTTATTCCTAAGCCCGGCAAAGGAGACTACACTCAACCTAAATCATTCAGACCAATTAGCCTCACATCATTTCTTTTAAAGGTGTTGGAGAGACTAATAGACAAGGAGATAAGGAGCACTGCTTTAGTCAGGAATCCCTTAAATCCAAACCAACATGCCTACTCTGCAGGCAAATCAACTGAGTCTGCCCTACATAAGGTGGCTTCTTATATAGAAGGCAATCTCAAACACCAAATATCAACACTACCTTCATCGACATCGAAGGAGCCTTTGACAAAACCAATTTTACCAGCATAAGCCAGGCCCTCTCTAAACATGGTGTCGATCCCACTATTGCCGGGTGGATTGATAGCATGTTAAGAGACAGAGCTATACAATTTACTGTGAATGGTACTACCAGAGGGGTAGTAGCTAAAGGATGTCCCCAAGGGGGTGTCCTCTCACCTCTCTTATGGAACATTGTGGTCAATGAGCTGATTTGTTGGCTCAACGACCGCTACTTCCTCACAGTAGGCTATGCAGACGACCTGACCATACTCATCAGCGGACGAGTTGAGAGTGTGATATGTGACCAAATGAGGTCCGCATTGAAGGTCGTCGAACAGTGGTGCAATAAACACAATCTAACAGTGAACCCAACAAAGACGGAATTGATCATGTTCACAAACAAACGAAGTTTATGCAATCTTAAACTTCCTAAACTGTTCAATACCAGTCTGTCCCTGAGCAAGGAAGTCAAGTATCTAGGAGTGATACTAGACAACAAACTCCTCTGGAATAGACATCTCGAAGGAAAGCTAAACAAAGCCACCATCATCTTTTGCCAATGTAAAAGACTACTCGGCAAAAGCTGGGGGCTATCACCGAAAATAACTATGTGGCTGTATAAAACTGTTATACGTCCCATTATTACATACGGAGCCGTTGCCTGGTGGTCCAAAACAGAGCAAAGCACCGTCATCAACAAGCTGCAGAAATTCCAAAGATTGGCATGTTCTGCGATAACCGGCTGCATGCGAACTACCCCCACAGCCGCCCTAGAAGTAGCCCTGGATCTGGCACCCCTGGACCTGTTTATACAACAGGAAGCCTCCATGGCTGCTATAAGGCTTAAACACCTGGGTCTGTGGTACAACCGAGAGGGTCCTCACTCCACATTGTGGAATAAACTAGTGAAACATGAGCCACTAATCGCTGCCCCATGCGACAGGATCCCTAAACAATACATTTTCGAAAAGAAATACCAGATACAGTTACTAGAAAGTGACCGAGATTACTCCGGCATACATGAAGTCCGAATTTATACGGACGGCTCCAAGATGGGGACTGGTACTGGAGTCGGAGTATTCTCACAAGACCTAAATATCAAACTATCACAAGCATTAGGCCAACACAGTTCGATATTTCAATGCGAATGTGTTGCAATAATAAATGCCGCTTCCACGGTCCTGTCTAGAGGTATGAAGGAACTAAACATCCGCATACTGACCGACAGTATGGCCGTCCTAACAGCACTGGAGGCCAACACGATCAACTCCAGTATTGTCTACGAATGCCACCAAGTTTTGGATCGTTTAGCATCCAAAAACAAAGTAATCCTTCAATGGATTAAAGGGCATAGTGGATCACACGGGAACGACGCCGCCGATGAGCTGGCTAGAAAGGGATCTTCCACAATAGTGGCAGGACCCATACCCATCCTGCCACTCCCGTTCAGCCAACTGCGCTCATGGGTAAGACAACGTACTCGTGCTGCACATAATACTCGTTGGGTAGATCTAACAAGCTGTAGACAGTCCAAGTTGGCGATGACCTCGGTCTCGCCGCGGTTGACCTGTAGACTGCTCAGCCTTAATCGTCCAGACCTCCGAATAGTTGTAGGTACACTTACAGGTCACCTAGCTTTAAACCGACAACTATTCATCATGAATGCGACAGACAGTCCCCTATGTAGAGGATGCCTGGACGCAGAGGAAACAGCCGCCCACATAACCCTGGAGTGCGTGGGTTTGGCCACACACCGGGCAGAAATCCTCAAAGACGTGAGGTCGCTCCTAGAAGCCTGTGAACGCCCCAGGAGGCTTCTGCGCTTCTGGAAGGAGCTGGGATGGCTTGACTAGCCACACCATGCTGTGTTCACGCATAACGGACCAAATGGGAGTCTAAATGCGGAGAAAAGAGCCCATCACCAATACCAATACCAATACCTATCTTATTGAAAATAATAATTCAATAATTAATACATTAAATTACCTATAAAAACTTTATTGTTCATGTCATTTTTAGTTGCGGATGACGTCAACGTATATGTTATGTGACAAGGTTCTATCGTATTACCAATTTGCGGGGATAGTATTTATTTACTTACCATCTAATATTCCGGCAAGCTTTTTAATTTTTGCATTTGGTATCATGACAGTAGCTTATGAAACTGATGCATAATGAGTGTTTTAATAACTAGTTGTGCAGTTTCATACACTACTTTATCTACTCTCATACAATTGGGACTGAACCTACTTAATAAAAGATCAACGTTAGAAAAGAGTGAGAGACTTTGCTTGTATTTAGTTATCTTGATTATGAGTCATTTCAGTCGCTGAATCTAAAATATCGGGCGGAGTCATTCTTTAATACATTCACTGCTATCAGACATTTTAAATCAAGAATAAAAAAACTTATGAAATTCAGTACGATAATAATACCTACAAAATAAAATCAGCTGTTTCATACAAAAAATAATAACAAAAATATCTAAATGTATGAAACAGCAGATTTTTTTTTCCGCAATTTCTGAGTGGGTCCCATAGTAAAAGTTGTTCAGTTTGATGGTCCCTTGGTATCTACTATATACGGCATTAGGGGTTATTTTGTAACACGTTGTATATCTATTTGTTTACTTATAAAAAAACCTACAAACTATTCCCAAGCAGCAGCTCTGATAAACTGATGTTTATAATTTTTGCATTTGGTATCATACAACACTTTACGTTGACGCACAAGTTCTATTAAATCTTCATATTTTGAGTTAAATCAAAATCACAATGCTCGTATTGCGAGCGTCCGCCGCCAGCGACAGATGCCGCCAATACAATGCTAGAAACACATTATTGTGTTATGTTGTGTCGCGACAGATAGGTGTTGGTTGCAATCGCAGCCGAGCGGTCCGCGCCACGACACAACACAACACAATAGTGTGTCTCTAGTCATACTAAATGTATGAAACCGATAGCGACAGATTGTGACACGACACAACACAACACAATAGTATGCTTCTAGCGTAAAGGGTAATCGTTAGGGCTCGTACACACGAGTGCTTTTTCAACGTTTTATCGCGCGATTTTTCTAATGTTTTGATTTAAACATAATAATATGTGACCTTCCACGGAAAAAGGTAGGTACCTTATGTTGAGGGAGGCATCCGAACTCAATGTATATGCTCTATGGTACATTCCAACTTTAACACCCATTTGCACTATACTCAAGTTAAGCGTGCACTAGTTAAGGTACATCTTAGCTTAGGAACAGCCTAGAACAACCGAGCTGAAATTTTTGTTTGCACTGACAGACTACGTCGTAACTTGGGCATCGCCTTGTTAAGGGTCCCCCCAGACCTACCGGTTTCTTTTCTTTGCTTTGCTGTTCTGCAATGGAGGGCCGGCCAAGAGGCTCATTTTCAATCTATCGCATATTTTCAATCTAAGTACATTTCACATATGTGAGCTTTGTTCCTTAAACGATCGTTATGAAAACAAAAAAATAGTTCAGGTAGGTAATGATGCCACCCACGACCCTGTTCACAATTTATATAAATATGCAATCGATTTATTTTTAGCAATCGGAGACCATGTTCAGGGTGGCATATCTCCCAGAAGCTTCCCATTTCGCAACCCAGACGATTATATTTGAGAATACCAAGCTAATAGCTATTTTGCCAATTTGGTCTGGTCCCAATATGCGATAGATTGAAAATGACCCTGTTGGCCGGCGGTCTAAACAGCAAGGTAGAACAGCAAAGCAAAGAAAGTCTGTGGGGACCCTTAGAGCATGAATGAACGAATGTAAATATTGTTTTTGGATTTTTAAACCGGTGAAGAAATATAGGTCACAGAATACTTTTTTGGTATCACATTGATTTATTCGTGAGTTAAAAGGAGACGAAAGATAAGGCGTTGGTTTATTTTATTTGGTAGGGTGATCAAAAAAGTTAAGTCAGTCAACTGTCAGTTTAGAAAATAGAAATCAAATCGCGGCAGTGTTGAAAATGCTATGGTAATTGCCGAATTATACGGTAATTGGGGTCAAAAATTAACCTTGGCACGGCAGCCTTTGCCAGAAGTTTACATACAAGTTCGGTTATTTCATACGTTATTATTCTTTTATACATGCAGTGATTGTTTTGAAATACGGCAATTTTTGCTATTTTTCACCGAGTCGTTTAGTAATTTTATTATTTCAATGAATTCTCAGCTGTCTTCCATTTTTCACCAAAAATTTCTGTTTTTTGTCACAATTGACGGCCACAGACTATAACCACAGTTTTACAATTCATAGCATAGGAATTTCTTAAGCTTAGGGCGCCCGATAACGGGCCCGTAAGTTAAGAATAGCCTAAAGTGCATTAAGGAACGTCCTAAGGTTAGTGCAAAGCAATTTTTTACTACTACAATAACAATTCAGGTTTAGCTAATAGGTCAACAGCGTTATCATTTTCGAATTAATCAATAACGTAAAACTTATTTCTGATTTAAAAAAAAATGCAATTTATTACGCAGTTTCTGAAAAATTACACCTTAACCCACATTTTTAACCGACTTCAAAAACAAAAAAAAAGGAGGTTCTCAGTTTGACCTGTATGTGTGTTTGTCCGCGATTATCTCGCGTTTGGCTGAACCAATTTTGATGCGGTTTTCAAAAAAGTATTTGTTACACTTAGGAGAAGATTTTAGTATTTTAACCGACTTAATAAAAAAAGAAGGTTCTGAGTTTGACTCGTATTATGTAGGTATGTTTGTCCACGATTATTTCGCGTTTGGCTCAACCGATTTTGATACAGTTTTCAGAAAAGTATTTGTTACATTTAGGAGGAGATTTAAGTGTTTTAACCGACTTCAAAAAAAGAAGGTTCTGAGTTTGACTCGTATGTATGTATGTTTGTTCGCGATTATCTCGCGTTTAGCTGAATCAATTTTGATGCGGTTTTCAGAAAAGTATTTGTTACACGTAGGACAAGGTTTTAGTATTTTAACCGACTTCAAAAAAGGAGGTTCTCTTCTCAGTTTGACCCGTATGCATGGTTGTCCGCGATTACACGTCTCACATTTGGCCAAACCGATTTTTCTATCTACTTAGATAATATATCTAATACAGAAAGGACTTACACTAAAAATAAAAAATAAAAAAAAAGTTTTAAAAAACAAAAAACCGACTACAAAGCCCCACTCTACCTCTAAAAACCTAAAAAACAATAAATAATATTGAAATCACTAGATACGCATTATCATTGTAATAAAACACGTCTATTGAAGTCGGGTGGGGCTGTTAGAATAAAATGTTGTCCTCCAGCCCCACCCGACTTCAATAGACGTGTTTTATTACAATGATAATGCGTATCTAGTGATTTCAATATTATTTATTGCTTTTTAGGTTTTTAGAAATAGAGTGGGGCTTTGAAGTCGGTTTTTTGTTTTTTAAAACAATTTTTAAACTTAATTTTTTTATTTTAGGTATTGGCACTTGTTTCAGTATTTTCAAAAAAACTACCTTAAAGAAGCGTTTTTCAGGCTAATTTATCATAATATGTTTTTGTTATGCTAACTATATTTTAAACAATTTGAACCTAACCCAAGTAGTTTAGGTCAATTGTTTGCGGAGACACAGCTAGTCAAAAATAGGCATTTTTTCACGAAATAAAAGGGGTTTCCGTTTCTTTCGGAAGCATTTTTCAGTTTTTTTGTTTATAGTTCTGTAAAGTTAATTAAATTATATACAATTTGAGCCTAATTTGAGTAGTCTAGGTCTTTTAGCTGCAGAGACATAGCTGGTTAAAAATGGGCCTTTTATTGAAATTAATTGAAAAAAATCTTATCTTTGACTTACTGTGTCTCCACAAACAATGGACCTAAACTACTTGGGTTAGGCTCAAATTGTATAAAATATAGGTAAAATAACAAAAGCATTTCCAAATTAACCTGAAAAACGCTTCTTTAAAGTAGTTTTTTTGTAAATACTGAAACAAGTGCCAATACCTAAAATAAAAAAAATTAATTTAAAAATGTTGGTTATTGTGTAATTTTCAGAAACTGCTTAATAAATTGTATTTGTTTAATATCAAAAATAAGTTTTACGTTATTGATTAATTCGAAAATGATACCACTGTTGACCTATTAGCTAAACCTGAATTGTTATCGTTTTTAGAATGAAGCCGGGAAAAATGCGCTATTCAACCCGCCGCCGTATCCAACTGTATGTAAGGATAGTTTGGCCCCGCTCAATATTAGTTAGGAACAGCCTACAGATCAGTTTCCACCATGTGGCCAAACTTTATCACGACTTGTAACTCCCAACTTTTTTTTGTATAGAGGTTCATACCTACTAGATGTAAGAATAAACGAAGAAGAACAAGGAATATATTCAGATGACGAAGAAAATGTGGTTAAAATGAGTGGACTCTGGCAGTTAGTTGAAGATGAACAAACAGGAGAAGAGGAAACAAGTCAAAATTCAACAGATAGCAATGAAGGGTGTCGAGAAGATGGAGAAAGGAGAAATAGAAGTTTTAGAGAAACAAGAGATGGTAGAACAAATGACAATCAAACAAACGAAGGTAGAACAAATGACAATCAAACAAACGAAAGTAAAACAAATGAAATAGAGAAAGAAAAAAATAAATGAAGGTGTAGTCAGATGTAATGAAAGTAGTAAATGAAAAGAAGTGAAATGAAGAAAAGTGAAGAAAGAAATGAAACATTTTGAAAGGAATTTTTTTGTGAAGAATTTTTTTGGAATAAGTTTATTTTGAAGAAGGTTTTTTGGCAAGTACTTCATGATAGAAAAGAGCGAGCAGCAGTTATGTGATGATGATGATGATGAATTTGAGAAGACGAAGTTTTTATAATGTTAAGTGATGATGAAGTTAAGAAGGAGGAGGTTTTTTAATGATGACGAGTCGAGTGGGAGAAAAATAGAAGAAGTTTTATAATGATGATGAGTCGAGTGGGAGAAAAAAATAGAAGAAGTTTTATATTTAAAGAAGATGATGTCGAGTAGGAGAAGATTTGAATTGAAGATGAAGTTGTCGAGTAGGAGAGTTTAAGGAAGATGTTGAGTTGAGAAGGAGAGATTTTATATAGAAAATGTCGAGAAGGAGATTTTATATAGAAGAGATAGAGCAGGAGCGAGTTTATAATATTGAAGAAGTTGAGTAGGAGCGAGGAAGTTTTGAGAAGAATAAAGTTTATAAGAAAAAGATAGATATATTTATGAAGAAGTATGGTAGAAGTTAGAATAGAATTAAGAATTAAGGGAATGCTTGTGTTCATTAAGGGGTTGTCTTTAAATAATGATTCATTTAAGGGGGTGTGGGATTAGAAAGCATAGAAAGCTATTTTAATTAAAGTAAATGAATCATCAATTAAAATGAAATGTTTTTGATACCGAGTGTATTTTGATAATTCTTTGGTTGAGTCTGATTTTTAGTTAGTTAGATCTTTGGTTTGGATTATTGTATGTGTAGAAATTTTGTCGTCTGGGTTAGGTTCAAGTTAGGTTCCTGGGTTGGGTTAAAGGTTAATGTAACTTTATAGGATTTAAGAAGTTTATAAGTTAGGCAGGTAAATTAAAATTTAGTAGTACTGTACAGGTAGGTAGAAAACTGTTTTGGTCAGTATGGTCGGCATGTGCAGCGAATAGAGGGGGAAGGGGGGGAGGGGGGGGAGGGGAAGGGGGTAGGGGGTGTGTGAGGGAGGCATCCAACCTCAATGTATATGCTCTATGCCATAGATGGGTTCCCGAATGGGGTTCCGCGGAACCCTGGGGTTCCGTGAGAGGCTCGCAGGGTTTCCGCGAAAATTCAAGAGTTTAGGTATAAAGACAGTCCCGATTTCGCTGATGATATTGTCCCGCGTCCCGACGATCCATTAGTTTTGTTCAGATTTTTGATGATAACACGCGATCACAATCAAAGTATTAATAAAAATGGGTCCAAATGTTTAAAACCATAAAGGGCAACATCTTAAATGCCTTATTTTGGGTTGTATCTCGCGCTTTAAGCATACTGCTTTCAAATGCTTACGTTGAGCGAGGTTTTCCTATATGACGCTTAAAGGTATGATTCCGATCTCGGCAGCAGCAGCAGTGTTGCCGCAGCAGTGCACTCCAAATTGAACCCTAATGTTACGTTTGAAAGGCTCAATTTGATGTGAGCGGAGAAGCGACGCGACACTGCTGCGCAACACTGCTGCGCGACACTGCTGCGCAGCAGTGCTGCGCGGCACTGCTGCTGCAACACCACTGGTCCCCATACATTCTCTATAGGTTTATATGAGACTACATTCCAAGCTCGGCAGCAGTGCTGCGCAGCACTGTCGCGCAGCAGTGTCGCGCAGCAGTGCTGCTGACATCGGAATCATACCTTAAATGTTCTAATGTCAGAAATCGTTGCTCTGTAGATTTAATGAAAGCAGAATTGCAAAAGACATGTCTTGTTCGGAATTCGTAAGTAAATATAAAAATAACGCGCAATTAATGAGAGAGGCCCGTAGTAATAGAAAATAAGCATGGAAACAGAGTCAAAATAAAAATACCTAATACATTAAATCAAAAGTCTTTTTTTCCCTCCAGTTAAGTGGTTCTCCTTTTTTTATTTTACTCCTACTTTGCTGACCCACCCGTTTGTTTCCATTGATTGTGAGTATTTTAATTACAAACATTTACATACATTAAATATGTCCTTCATTTACCAGTTACCAGACTCTACCACAGAATAACTAATAGTACAAGTACTCTACAGTGGTTTTACTGCCAGTTTTAATGATTTCAACGTACATTTAGATAGTTAAAAGAAAATAGACCCAAAAAATTTTTGCTTGCGCAGCCTTGTCCTAGGTTTTCTTTACCTGAATGTAACTACCCTGGTTAATTTACTTCTTACTTGAGCTAGGGTTCCGCCCAAAAGCGATGAACCAAAAAGGGTTCCGTAGCCAAAAGAATTCGGGAACCGCTGCTCTATGGTACGTTCCAACTTTAAGTGGGTTTGATTATGTCATTAAATTTTATCAACGGATTCATAAAATGTGCTTTTCTCATCCTACTTTATTAATTAAGTATCTATTTTAGTAAGTTAAAAAATATTTAAGCTTATACACTTAAATAAATCTTTGGGCATACATAAATCTACTTGAGTTAAATTTCACAATAACTTTATATCTACATATGTAACAATCTAGGGAACTATAGGTCTTTAAGTACATCATGTTCTTTTGAAATGTATATAAATGTATGACTGTTTGTTCCTCAATAAAAAGAAAAAAGAAAAAAAAAATGTCAATCCTTGCACATGCTTGACAGTCAGTAGTTTGACGTAGTCATTGTGAAGCCGTGGTATCGAGTAAAACGTAGTGATTATTTCCTCTGTGGTATCGAGTGGAGTTATAGAGTTTAGGAAAGCTATCTGCGGGTCTATCGGCTAAAACCATTGAAGTTCATGTTAACTGTAATTTGACAGATGGATATGATACATTGCTATTTAATTTTGGCACAAATAAAAATTTACCAAAGAAAAGTAGCAATGTATCACATCCATCTGTCAAATTACAGTTAACATGAACTTCAATGGTTTTAGCCGATAGACCCGCTGTTGTAACATGATATAAAGTATAAGGCCGGCCACACACAGACGTAATCACGTAACGGAATTCCGAACGTAATTTCGACAATGTATGAAGATTCCGTACGGAAAAAACACGCTTGTGTGTTGCAGCCCATAGATTTTGTATGCAGCTGCTGCGTTCGGAATCACGCACGTACGGAATTCCGTTACGTGATTCCGTCTGTGTGTGGCCGGCCTAAGTGTGTGAGCTCAATAAACGTGAATACAAAAGTCTCATTGCTACAGCCCTTCACCTTATAGCCTGGACGTGTCATAGAATATGAATATAAGGTTCTTGGCCTGGACATAAGGCGACGCGGCGACGGCTACACGCATGGTAAATACTGTGGTCCAACTGTGTAGTAATAATGATGGATCACATTCCGTTGATGGAATTTACACGCATGGCTAGCCTCATTTAGATTATCGGCGAACATACTCGCCGAGTAATTCGCTGAGTAATTCGGGCACGAATACAGACCCGTTTATATATTCGTCTATATTCAGTGAACATAGAACTTCCAGAAATGGATGACGTGCGACGTGCTGCTACGGTTTCATGCATATTTAATGAGTATCGACTTATAAAAGTAAAATCTAAACGACGCCATCAGCGAATCTTTTTTTTATATTTAATTCTGCAATGGGTACCTTCATAATTTTCATTAAACGGATCCAAGCATCATTAAAGCGCTGTTACGAGTAATAGTACTACTAACGCCGCAAATGCATTTATTTTTATTACTCGTAAACCAATTCAATAATTTAAAAAACTTATAAATTCATCTCTTTATTCTGTATTTTTTTTAAACTTTAAGAGTTTTCATTCTTTCTGTTAGATTTAAAATCAATTTTAGCTCAAAGTGGCCACTTTTGGCTTGAATGGATTTTAATGCTTACAGAAAGAATGAAAACTGTATTAAAAAAATATTAGGGGTTACGTGAATTTTGCGTTACTTAAGTTGTAAAGCAGTTAATATTAATAAGAATTTCCGGTACTAAGGATCTAGCTTTATTTGGAACCAATCCCTGCAGTAGTTACAATATAATGTATGATAAAATTTGCATGAGATTTTTAAAATAGGGTGACTACAATGTACGTACATTGATGGACAGAAAGGCTATAATCGTCCTGTTAGTTAGCTTTTCCACGGACTAGTTATTGTTTTACGGCTTTGCATTCTAGTGACTTTAGTTATCTAGATATTTATGTAATGCATGTTTAATTTAAAAAAAATATGTCATTTTGACATGATTTTCGATATTAGATATAATTTTGTATAGATATATCCCGATCTAGCATCCTCGTTAGGAACTAATTTAGAGTTGCCCCCCCCCCCCCCCTGGGACCGCGCCAGGGCTAACCACGGAATCGCGAAAAAGAATCAGCTGTTCCATAAATTACAGTCGAGTCGATGTTGTGCTTTTCTATGGAACAGCTGATTTTTTTTTCGATATTCCGTGGTTGGCCCAATAGTAAAAGTTGATCATTCACGTGGTCTGAAATCCCCATTTCATTGTCATCTCTAGAGTGCCATGTTCAGACATCAATCATTCATAAACTCTTGCGTTACGTTTGTTCTGAATACCAAAACAAGAAATTGTTTATCCATCACTGAAGGATTTTATAGCTCACAAGCCTGAAGGAGCAGGGCACATACGAAATGACGATCATAGATAACAGCGCCTTAATGCCATTTTTTTAACTTTGAGCAACCGATTTTCATGGTCCAATATCATGGTTTCTCCCTGGTAAGCTTCTATAAACTTTAAAGTATTGTCATTCGTCCAATCTATCGTAAAAAAAATACACGAGTCGCTCGTGACAAAGTTAACGACTCAACAGAACAATTACGATAATGTAAACACCCGCTGCGAATACGTATACGAATAATCCTTTGATCCGCGTCAAAAAACCAACACCGCGCGGAGAACGGATGATTATTCGCGGCGAGTACCGAATATACCCGAATATGGTGTTTACATATTCGTCTAAATGACTATTCGTCTGTACTCGGCGAGTATCTGAACTAGGCATTATGTTCTATTCGAAGCGTCAAAAAAAACGCGTGATTAATATCACGCGTTTTTTATGACGTTATCGTCGAAAAAGATTCCTGCGAACGATCGCATATGCATAGGTCTAGAAACTCTTTTGCAGTTGGCATTATAAGCTAAGTTTTCTTTGCAGCATCGTAAAGACAATTTTCAAAAAAAGAATAGAAACCAGCGACGGAAGCCATTTTTATTACAAACGTCACCTTTCCTTTGGTGAGCAAGGTGTGTTCACGTGAGGTTGTGTGTTCCCTCGATTAAAGGTCACACAAGCCTCATCATTTCGTGAAATATTCTTGTAAAATATAAAAAAAAATCATAAAAACCACAAAATCACAAAAAAATAGAAAAAAAATAAAAAAGAAACGGGATTCACTCGATTTTAAGTTCAGTGTACGTAAGCGTGCAACGTGGTCTAAGGAATGCGATAGTGCGATATCATAAAGAGAAAGTGGACTTGTTCATAATTGACCACCAATTATTAATGTTCTTCTCAAAACAGCAAATTTGAAATCGGCAAAATGAATCCTGGACCACCCAATTATCCCATGGCTTCTCTGTATGTCGGAGATTTGCATTCCGATATTACCGAGGCCATGTTGTTTGAAAAATTTTCAACTGCGGGTCCTGTACTCTCGATCCGGGTTTGTCGCGATATGATAACTCGTAGATCCCTAGGCTACGCTTATGTTAATTTTCAGCAACCTGCAGATGGTAAGTACTTTTTGTTTCTTCAAGGACATATTTTTTTTAGTAGGTACCCTGGGTATTTTACTTATTTTTCCTTTTATATGTTTTATTGAGTAACTAAATTAAATTAAGGGGAAATGAATTCTCACGAGTCGCCTATTACTTTTTTCTTACATTTATGCAATATTATAACCATATGGTAGCATCTAATTTCGTTCTAGAATCTAGAGCAGGTAAATGTAATTTTAGTATTTAATAGGTCAGGGTGTCATTAAAACCCTAATGGTTTGTACTAACACGATTTTATTGAATGTATCAAATCATTAAACATCCTAATTAAAAATAAAATATTTTGGCAGACTTCTATGTTTTGGATATTGATAAAAATTTAAGGGTTGATAAGTAGTTTTAATAAACCATGCTCATGATCAATTGCAAAGGTCAGGCAAAATCAGAGGCTTTTGGTGTTAACTTCAATCAGGAACATTTTATTGGAAATTAATTAACTTCCCAATCTATCATCAGGTTTCATGGCTTCCTGGCACATTGTAAGATTTATAATACTTTTATTTGAATATTCCCAATATAATTTCCTTTTGTCAAAGTAATAAAGAACCATGGTAGGTATCCAAAGCTGACACTAAGGCAGTTGTAGCAACTAAACTTACCTACTATTCTTGACTTAAATTGAAATACACTAGCATTGTTTTATTATTCATCTCTGAATTCTGCCAAATCTCATGTGCGATTCTAATAAGATATTTTGAAGTAGCAAAGTAGTATTTTTCTGATAACTAGAAATATTTCCTAAGCAATTAGGATATAATGTGTTATAATTTAAAATTATTTAAGTACCTACCTTCCTAGGTGATATTTCAGTAATAATGTTTGGTCGGAGAGTCAGGTTCGTTTATCTTCCAGCCCCCTAGCATGACCACCCAAACACAATATGATATAGCGGTTTATCACGTTTAACTATCAAAAGACAATGGATTTGACAGTTGAGTGCTGATAAAACACTATCACATGATATAAATTGGGGGCTGAGGCTTATGATGCTCATGGATGCCTTCCATAAGCTCATGGAGTACCTATGCTCCATGAGCTTATGGAAGATAAAAATAATTAATCCAATAATAATAGCTTGTCATCATTCGAATGAGGCCTTACCCTTACTCTTGATACTTTTTTTTTATACCCAACGGGATAGTGCTTGGCCTTAATCTCACCCGATGTTAACTGACGATAAGGCCGAAGGTGGAAGCGCACTACACCCGGAATACTGGCTATCTTACCTCTGTCTGTTCTTAAATACTTTTAAAAAGAAATGAGAAAACAATATTTTATCAGGATGAATGTGTGAAAGTACATTCTATTTCTTTTTCAGCTGAAAGAGCTCTGGACACTATGAATTTTGACATGATCAAAGGAAGACCTATTAGAATCATGTGGTCCCAACGTGATCCTTCTCTACGTAAGTCTGGAGTAGGAAATGTTTTCATTAAAAATCTTGACAAAACCATTGACAACAAAGCCATGTATGATACCTTCTCTGCTTTTGGAAATATATTGAGTTGCAAAGTAGCTCAAGATGAGACTGGTGCCTCTAAAGGTTATGGCTTTGTTCATTTTGAGACTGAAGAAGCTGCCAACAAATCTATAGAAAAAGTAAATGGCATGCTCTTGAATGGTAAGAAGGTATACGTCGGCCGATTTATTCCTCGTAAAGAACGTGAAAAGGAACTGGGCGAGAAGGCCAAACTATTCACCAATGTGTATGTGAAGAATTTTGGAGAAGATTTTTCAGACGAAATGCTTAAAGATATGTTTGAAAAATATGGCAGAATAACAAGCCATAAAGTCATGTATAAAGATGACGGCAGTTCAAGAGGTTTTGGATTTGTCGCATTTGAAGATCCTGATGCTGCTGAAAGGGCTTGCATGGAACTAAACGGTAAAGAACTAGTTGAAGGCAAGCCATTATATGTTGGACGTGCTCAAAAAAAAGCTGAACGTCAGAAAGAACTTAAACGTAAATTTGAACAGTTAAAATCTGAACGATTGACACGCTATCAAGGGGTTAATTTGTATGTGAAGAATTTGGATGACACTATTGATGATGAGAGACTTCGTAAAGAATTTGCTCCCTTTGGAACCATAACTTCAGCTAAGGTAAACATCATTTTGTACAAATATGTTTAAAATCTGAAATTAATTTGCATTTGTTTTCTTATTTTCTACTAGCTTTCCGCCCGCAGCTTCGTCCGCAAGGACTACAGGTTATATTGTGTGGGTGGAGATCCGTGCCCAGCAGTGGGATAAATAAAAAGTAGCCTATGTCAAACATAACAGACAGAGTCACTTTCACATTAGTGAATACCTGATAATAGTTTCGCATTTATAATATTAGTAGGGATAATTAAATAACCTTATAATTTACAGGTGATGTTGGAAGATGGTCGCAGTAAAGGCTTTGGGTTTGTATGTTTCTCATCTCCAGAAGAAGCCACTAAAGCTGTTACTGAGATGAATGGACGCATCGTCGGAACCAAACCCCTCTATGTGGCATTAGCTCAACGTAAAGAAGATCGTAAAGCTCATCTGACATCTCAATATATGCAGCGTATGGCAAGTATGAGGATGCAACAAATGGGTCAAATATTCCAACCTGGTGGTGCTGGGGGCTACTTCGTCCCCACTATTCCACCAGCACAACGTTTCTATGGACCTGCTCAGATGACTCAAATAAGACCATCGCCCCGTTGGACGGCACAGCCTCCTGTCAGACCAAGCGCTCAAACAGCTGCATCTGGATACCCAAATATGCAAGCTCCATTCCGTCCAGCTCCAAGAGGTCCAACTCAAGCTGCTTTAAGAACCTCGCTCGGGGCTAGACCGATCACCGGGCAACAGGGAGTAGCCACTGCTGCATCCATAAGGGCTCCTTTAGTCACACAGAGTGGCCGCCCAGCTGGTTATAAATATACTGCTAATATGCGTAATCCTCCAGCCCCACAACCAGCAGTCCATATTCAAGGTCAAGAGCCCCTCACAGCTACCATGTTAGCTGCGGCTCCTCTACAGGAGCAAAAACAGATGCTCGGAGAACGACTGTTCCCATTAATTCAAAGAATGCATCCTGATTTGGCTGGCAAAATTACTGGAATGCTTTTGGAAATTGACAATTCTGAGCTCCTTCATATGTTAGAACATGGAGAGTCCCTGAAAGCTAAGGTGGATGAAGCTGTTGCTGTCTTGCAAGCTCACCAGGCTAAACAACAAGCCACTAAAAAGGAGTAAAGTCTTGCTTAATAGCTGGTAAAATAAGGTATTTCAACCAGCTGTATTTCTTTTGCAAGAACCATTAATATTGCTGTGTTCTTGTATTAATGCTTTTATTAAATATTTAAAATATCACAGTAAGCAGTCCCGAAGATAAAAAAAAACACACAAAATAAAAATTGAAAAAATAAAAAGTGGATTGCAACTTACCCGATTGATATGTAACTAACTAATTATATTTGGGAGTGCAGTTCCACAAACAAAAATATTTGCAACTGTCAACATTTCTATGTTTAAAAGAGAATAATGGGCTCTTTGACTTTTTACATTGACTAAAGGAGAAGTTTGTTTAAGTTATATTATGATTATTTTTCTTTTCTTATCTTAAAATGGAGTTGGCTTATGTTCTTGCAAGTATATCTATCTTTATTTTCACATCGGTATACATTGAACCTACCATGTATTGTAAACTTGGTCATCAATGTAACTGATTTTCTATGTAATTTGTTACATTATATTCTTTGGAATATTCACAATAAATAGTGTTTTATTTAATCTATCCAAAGCAGGCTACCTGTTGCACTAGCTAATAAAGGCTAGCCGGTAGTACCATGAGCAGCTGCAGCACCAGCGGCGCGGCGCCGTCACAACATACCTACGTTTAGTTCGTGCAGCGGCGATACGCGCGCACACGAATTTTGTGTTGCTTACCTGTTACCTACGTCTACGTCATCGAGGTTGCCCATAGTACAGTCGACCAAATGGAAAAAAATATAGATTTTAAGTACCTACTCTTAAGTCATTCAAATTCTCTATTGAAAGCGCAGTTACATTGCTGCTTTAAGTAAGATAGTTGTCACATTGGTTCTTACTAATGCAATGTCAGACTTGATTGCAACAAAGTTAGATATTTACCCCCCGGCAATGTAACTACGCTTTCAATCGAGAATTGTTAGCAACAGACTTACGTAATCAACGGACAAGGGGCTGTTATCAACTAACAGCCCCTTGTCCGTTACGTACGTGCTGGCCGGACTACAGCTGGGCCACAAAAAAAAGTTGGAAATCTGACTTTTTGACTATGCCATGATGAAGACGATCTTAGAGTAAGACGCGCTTCTGTCCCAGAAAGGAAGCCATACGAAGCGTTCCCCTCTGCCGAAGTACAAGCCCAAATGGGCATATGCGGTTAATAATTCGAGACGAAGCCGCGATGCTCTAGTTTGTCGCCAAAAACCAGAATTTTTCCGGCTTGCGTTTAGGAGATACGTGTGGCTCTCGATCACAGACAGATCTCGAAAACGGAAGGTCGTAGCGAAAATCTGATTACTCGTGTGTGCAGCCGTTAATTTGTCGCACAAAAACCAGAGTTTGTCGGTCTTGCGTTTAGATCTGTGTGGCGCAGCTGTAGAGACGTCTCTACAGCTGCGCCACACAGATCTCGCAAACGGAAGGTCGTAGCGAAATTCTGATTACTCGTATGTGTAGCTGGTAGTTTGTTGACGAGTAAGAACCAGATTTTGTCGGTCTTGCGTTTAAGAGATATGTGAGTGTGGAGAGCTTGGAGACCTTTTTACCTGGATCTCGAGAACGAAAGGTCGTAAGCGTATATATCTCCTAAACGCAAGATCGTCAAACTCTGATTCTTGGTGACAAATTCCGACAAACTAACGGCTACACACTCGAGTTATCAGATTTTCGCTACGACCTTCCTTTCTCGCACACTCGAGTTATCAGATTTTCGCTACGACCTTCCTTTCTCGTAAGATCCAGCTAGAAAAGTCTCCACAGCGTATCCTCACATATCTCCTAAACGCAAGACCGAAAAAATCTGGTTCTTGGTGACAAAATCCGACCAAACTACCGACTACACATACGAGTAATCAGATTTTCGCTACGACCTTCCGTTTGCGAGATCTGTGTGGCGCCGCTGTAGAGACGTCTCTACAGCTGCGCCACACAGATCTCTTAAACGCAAGACCGACAAACTCTGGTTTTTGTGCGACAAATTAACGGCTGCACGCGTAATCAGATTTTCGCTACGACCTTCCGTTTTCGAGATTTGTGTGGCTCAGCTGTAGAGCTATCTGTAGAGACGTCTCTACAGCTGCGCCACACGTATCTCCTAAACGCAAGCCCGACAAATTCCGACAAACTATCGTCTTCATCGTGGCATAGTCAAAAAGTCAGATTTCCAACTTTTTATTTGTGGCCCAGCTGTAGACCGGCACGTTGATTACGTAAGTCTGTTGCTAACAATTCTCGATTGAAAGCGCAGTTACATTGCTGCTTTAAGTAAGATAGTTGGCACATTGATTTTTAACTAAAGCAGCAATGTAACTGCGATTTCTGTCAGAGTTGATTGCAACAAAGTTACGTAATTAGGGGGCAGGGGGGTTACAGATAAATGGTGACCAAAATCTGATGATGGATCAGAAAAAAATAAAATAATATGGTGGTACTATGGCTATATTTTTTCCAGGAATAAAAACACTTTACATAAAGTGACAATGAAACCACTGGCTAGCATTTACAAAATATTATTTAACTTATTTGATTATTGCAGAACTAAGCCAATTTTGTTTGGTGTCATAGTAGGACATCTCCAGTTATATAGGTAATATTGCAAGTTACCATCACCAATACCAAACTTTAATGGCTCCAAAAACTCCTTGTTGTCCATTAAATCCAGGGCATTAAACACATCAAATCCTGAATTTTTGGCTGTAATCAAGGCATCTTGCATCAAATCTATCCATGGAGTCTTGGTTGAAACATTATAAAAAGAATATGCAGCCTTCAAGGTTTTGTGCGTAGGATGGTACACAACAGTCGATGGCAGAGTATAATAGCTCACGAAATCAGTGACATTGCCTTCACACTCGACAATAAAGCTATCAATGATTCCTGCTTGAGGAAGAAACCAATGTTTAAAATCTTCCTCAGAAAATATAGGTGCCAAATCAAATTTCCTCAAATAACTGTTTAATAGTGCAACAACCTTTTCAGAATCCTGCGGTTCCAATTTGCGGAATCCTGGAGTCTTAGGAAGATCAGGAAGTTTGAACAGCTTCAATGTTCTCTGCATAGTCATATTCCTAGACAAATGACTAAATTTAATATCAATCAACTTTTTTGGGTTCAAAGACCTATGCCAATATCTACAAGTTGCAATAGGTTTTGGTAGAACAATGCCAGCCGTATAAACACCTTGAAAGATTCCAGTTAAATTGACTCTACGAGTTATTTCCCTGATGAGGACAGGAGCTACTCTCTTAGCACGTAATTTTTTATGAACACACAGAAAATTTATCTCAACCACCATTTGGACATGGTCATATATTCTTAGTTCAGCAGGGATAGCAGATATAAAGCCGACAAGTCGACCAGATTTCACTACACGGACGCCACAATGCCATTCCATTTTCCAACCAGGAGGCTGGAGAGCCCACTTCAAGAATTCAGTCTGATAGTCAAATCTAAACATGCAATCATCATCTTCAACATAGTTTTCATTCAATAATGTGTATAATTCTTTCAACACTAAAGGCTCGTTCAAGTTTAAAGTATCCCATTGAAAACCATCAGGTAAAGTGTAAGGTTCAGCTCTAATGTCGTCGCGTGATTTTGGTGGTTCTATTGGTTCATTAGACACAATTTTCTCGTCCATTTTTGGCACAGGTTGAGTCGACCAAAATTGATAAGATTTGTGTAATGCCTCCTCCGTTGTTTTAGCAGGTTTTTGTTGTAAATTCAATGCATCCATAGCCATTTTTAGATCCTTAAGCGAAATATTCTGTTGAATATCCCCTGCGTTCGGTAGAGATACCACCAAGTTATCGCTTGCGGCCTGCGCTGAAACTCCATGGTCGCCGTCGCCTCCACTACGTTTCTTCTTATTTTTATTTCTCTTTTTTGAATGTTTTTCATCATTTTCTTTTGGGACATCACTAGATGTGTTTGTCTTACCGTCTTCCATTTCAATAAAGTTTTGTATGTGCTAGCACAATGAATCTACTACACGAATTTCAATTGATGATTGATGATCCAGACGATGAGTCGAATTTTTTCTTCTTTTGACATTCATTTGACATGACAGCTGCTGACCAGGGTTGGTAGATCCAGATTTTGAAATTTCCCCATATTCAAGAATTCTTTTCCCTAAAACATGAATTTAGTACTATAAACCCTCCTTGCCCCAAAATGATACGTTTGTAACGTTTGACAACTTTTTTCCCCATTTTTGTTAAACAGGGGGCTAATTGTCTAATTTTAAAAATCTATCGCAATCGCTTTCGTTTGACAGATGGGTGTGACACATTGCTGCATTTCTTTGGTAGTTTTTATTTGTGCCAAAAAGAAGCTTCAATGGATTAAATCCTGAAAGCGATTGCGATAGATTTTGAAATTAGACAATAGAAAGGCAGGAAATAAACCGAATTGAAAGATATTAAACTAAGTTTACTAAGAAAATATAAGATAATAAAGAAGTATCGGAAGTTCTAAACTGAATCATTTAGAACTTCCGAAACTTTTTCTTCGCTTAACATGGTCAGATAAACATTATCGGAGTTAAATATTATACTCCAACCAAAATTCGTCCTTATATATTTTTCCCCAAACTTTTCCCCAAAGATTTCATTTCCCCTAAATTTCGCCAAGACCGTTATTTTTCCCCAAAAATGCGAAAAAAACCCCCAACCAACCAACCCTGCAGGGTTGCGTTCAGAGGCTTAAAGTGCAGTTAAAAAACAACCAAACGGTTGTTTTTTAACTCACTCTAAGGTTTGAAACGACCAAGAACTTTAAATGTCAATGTCAAAACAAAGTCCTCATTTTCCACTTGAAATAGGAATAATTTAAACTTTCCTCTATTCAAATTCAAATAAAAACAGTTTTTATTGCGAAGCTACCATGATTTATTTAAAATTAGACACAAAAACATCAAAATACAAAATAATGTCAAATGACATTGACATGTTTTCATAGACAAACGTCAGAGCGTTTTACAACCATCAATTTTGATGGTTGTTTGGTTGCAACGCTCTGACGTTTGGAACGGGAAAGTTGTTACAACCGAACGTCACGCTCTAATGTTTGAAACGGCGTTAGAGCGTTCGGTTGCACTCGGAGCGTAGGTTCGGAACGACCCCCTGCTGACTGACAGTATAGCCACAGCACAGCTTAACAATTTTTTTGTTTTTTTTTTTACAATTGTTGTGTAGCATAAAAAGTAACTGCTCTGTGTTCACTTAATAATAGTCTGTGGGGTGGGTTGCGTTCCGTGTTCCGTATTTTTGGGTGTAGTTGTTAGGTTAAAGTCTACACAATCAACAAAAACATCTAAAAAAAAAGTATGTATGAGGATTTTGTTGAATATTGAGATGTTTTGTTGATTTTATAGGGCAAAACATTCGCTATGGATCCGGCATACATAACCCGCGGGCTGATTATCTAATTAGAAACCACCTAGCGACCGGTTGCAGTTCATAGATGAGAGTGATCCATTGCTACTTCTTTTTGGATTAAAAAAAACATACCAAAGAAAAGTAGCAATGTGTGTGGAATGAAACCGGTCGCTAAATAGTTTCTTATTAGATAATCAGGGTGCCGTTTGAGTTGCAACTAAGCCACGGAACGATAGAGTTGTTTTTATAACCTCAAAAATGTCATTAAGTACAAAGTTTAGTTTTTTTAATACGGATAATTTAAACTATCCTCTAAAAAACTAAATCAAAAATAAAATCTGTTTTTGAGGAGCGACCATAAGCATGTTTCTTGAAACTTAGACACTAAAACATCAAAATACAAAATAATGTCAAATGACAAGATTTTGTAGAGATAAACGTCAGAGCATTTTTCAACGATCCTATCCTATATTGATGGTAAAGCGATAGCAACGCCCTATCCGTCCTTGTCATATCATAACACGATGACAAGGATGGCTATCGTGTGATATATGACAAGTCATAAACTTTAGCAATTTGAATGCTTTTAAGTTAGGCTTTTAACACTCGAGCGTAGTAGTTACATCAACAGCAGGCGTACCGCCATTCACTCACTGCTGCTGCACGCGTAGCATGACCACCTCGAGAAAAGACTCGACTCAGAAAACAATGGCTTGTCTACACCGAAACGTCACTTTTGTCGACAAAATTGACGTTTCGGTGTAGACCAGCCATTGTTCTCTGAGTCGAGTCTTTTCTCGAGGTGGTCATGCTACGCGTGCTGATTTAACGCCGTTAGTACACCGACGCATTCACATGCGGCGACGAATCTCTGCGAAACCAATTCGGTAGCGAAACCTTTGCGAAACGCTAGTACACTGCAGTTTTTTCGCAAAGAGGTGTCATTGTAGATTTCGTCCATCCGAATAGACATAGGGCAGACATAGCGGCGTTTAATGTTAGAACACAAATGGTAAACTATTTTATAGAAAATTAAAACAAAAATAAGTAATAATCAGTAAGCAATAAAATCTACCCCCGTGTTTTCTTGAAATTTTTTCCATGCCACTTCTTTTTTGAAGACATTTTTGTAATCCTGATGTCCAACTGCATATATTTCGGGATAATTTCGAATAAAATTTAACATTAAATCTATATTTTCGGCATCCATGGTGCGAAAATCTGTCCTCCCGGACAGAACGCTTGCATTCGCATTGCGAAACGAAACACCACTTGCGAAAGGTCTGCGTCTATGTAACGAGCATTTCGCAGTTATCTGCGGAACAGGAACGACAAGGATGCGACTATCTCATATCGCTAATAGTAGAGTGAGACATAAGCATATGCGAAACGCTGCCTACAACTTACAATTTTCCCGTTGTTTCGTCGCCGCATGCGAATGCGTCGGTGTACTAACCGCGTAACTGCGCTCGAAGTGTTTAGCTATAAAAAATGTCTGTAGATCTACGGATTTTTGTAAGAAATTTACGGACATTGGACTTTTGAGTGTCGCTCTACGGATTTTTGAACATTGGATCTGGCAACATTGCACAGAGTACCCTGCTCTAAATTGTACTCTGTGGGGCAGGGCAGTGCTGTCATCACATCATGGTCTTGTCATTGTCATTAGCAATTTATGTTCTGTAGTCTGTGTTTCTCTCTTTTTAGGATTTTCTTTCACGACATCAGCCGGTTAGTTATTATTAAATCTACGATAATCTTTTGTGTAATTATAATTTACGTGTTGTGTAATAGTGTTTCCAAAAGTGCATTTAATCTAATAAGTATATGAGTTTATATTTCTATATAGTTTCCATGTTTTTAGGGAACCTGTCGTCCAAACATGGGGAAGGGTAATAATATGATTCCTAATGGCCATTTCCATAAGGATTGGCAAAGATTTGTGAAAACCTGGTTCAACCAACCGGCCAGAAGGTACCGCAGAAAACAAAATAGAATTAAGAAGGCTAAGGCAGTTGCGCCTCGCCCTGCCGCTGGACCTCTTCGACCCGTGGTCCGTTGTCCAACAGTTCGGTATCATACTAAAGTTCGTGCTGGACGTGGATTTACTTTACGAGAAATCAGGGTAAGAACTGTTTTAGTCTATGTGAATTATATTATTTCGTGTACCTAGCGTTTTGTGTGATATTTTCTGAAACTGTTTAGTTCTTGTCTCTGGCCGTCATGCTAGGGTCGCCGTTATTCTAGAATACGACATCAAATATAATTATTTATATTTATGTGCCACCCTTCCCCTGCCTCCTGTATTCCTATTCCTACGTGAATTCGGCGTTTGAAGTTTTTTTCAAAGCTCTTTTTTACGGAAACTTAATACTCAATAAAAAGGGCATCCTGTGGAACTGTGAGCTATGTATGAGCAATAGGTAATAATCTACAGACTCACTAATGATGTTAAGCAGTTAATAATTATTGTTATTTAAGTATTTTTTATTTAATCAAGGGTTTGTTTATTTTTGTAATTGTGATTGTGCGATTTATTTATCTATTGTGATTTATACTTATGTTGCAAAATATTTCCAGGCTGCAGGTTTGAACCCTGCTTTTGCCAGAACCATTGGCATAGCAGTGGATCCCCGCAGACGGAATAAATCAGTCGAGTCTCTACAGACAAACGTTCAGAGATTAAAGGAATACCGTGCTCGCCTCATCCTCTTCCCGAAGGGCAAGAAGGTGATTGTTCAAATTAATTTTGTCTTTTTTTTCAGTATAATTATTGAATATGAGATTAGTTATATTCGGTTAATTACCTTTTACCAATTTTATATCCAGTTTACAATATTCTGATAGATTATAATTTATTTGTACAGTGCACCCACAATTTTTTTCAAATCGGCAATTTATTTAGTTCGATGCACTTTATGCAATTTTCTTACTTTTATGTTATATCCACAACATTTTCACCTACAGCTTATAATAAGTTTAGTAATCTATCAGTTAATAAATCAACTATCAAGTAATATATCAACTCTTTCTAATTACAATCACATCTTTACTATTGAGATTGATTACAGTATAACAGTTTTCATGATTTTTGGTGTATTGACTATTAAATTGATTGAATTATCAATAATTCTTGTAATTTTTTTACCCAGGTGCTGAAGGGCGAGGCTAATGAGGAGGAACGCAAGTTGGCTACTCAACTTCGTGGACCATTAATGCCAGTGCAACAGCCTGCACCCAAGTCCATTGCACGTGCTATCACGGAGGAGGAAAAGGACTTCAAAGCATACCAATACTTACGAGGCGTAAGTACTAGAGTTGTTCATAACGCCTATAAAGCAACAGCACGCTACAGACTATATGCTATTGATTTCTAGCGCGCTATTAAATACCCTATGTTATAACGCGCTATTTATCAGGTAGCATGCGGGCGGCGGCTGGCTGGCGCGTTAGATGCAGCACGTTAGATTTCGTAACACGTTACTTCACACGTCGTTCGTTAGACAGATCGCGCGCTTTACAAAAACGTTATTTATTAATACGTTACATTTTAGTCTTAAATAAAATAAAGCCAGTAATGTAAACTAATGAACTTTATCTTATACTTTTCGGGCTTAGAACTGTCTAAAGTTCGAAAACAAGTTTCGTTATAAGGTCGAAAATCGCTTCCACTCATTTTTCTAACTTGTGATCACTAGACAATGTTTCCTAGTTAAAAAAACAGGTGCAAGCGATTTTAGACCTTATTGACGTTTGCTATTCGGTTGTTTTTTGGCGTATTCTCGTTTACTTATTCTTTCAGGCATTCAAATTTCATTATACAAGATTATTGTTAGTTAATGCAAAACCTCTCGTGGGGTTGATCAGACCATCAAACTGATCAACTGTCATTATGGGACCAACCTTGAAATCGCGAAAAAAAATCAGCTGTTTCATATATTTCGATGGAGTAGGATGGTACTTTTGTATGGAACAACTGTTTTTTTTTTTCGTGATTTCGAGGTTGGTCCCATAATGAAAGTTGTTCAGTTTGATGGTCTGATCAACCCCACGAGAGGTTTTGTATTAACTAAAAATAACCTTCAGCGTACACACTTTCAGGCAACCGCTGTTTCGATGGGCTGCCTCGCGGCTATATTTTTTTATATCCCTCCCCCCCCCCCCCTTTATTCTATTTCCGCCCCGGGGTCATATTCGTATAGTTATCGGGTTGCACAGGGCTGTTCCACAATATTTCGGGAGCTCAAATACCGCGAGCCGTCCGAATGCCTCTTAGATACTACAACGCGTCATTACTCTGAATATTACAAAACGGAATGCTTTGTTACAGGCTCGATCGATCGCCAAACTGGTTGGTATCCGTGCTAAGAGATTGAAGGATGCTGCTGAAAACCCTGACGATGTAACAAAGGCACCAACAGTTGTCAAAGAACCGAAGGCGAAAAAGTGATTTAAGAAATAAAGCTTTATTACTTAATCAGGTCTCTTCTTTCCACTACTACAATAGTTCCCAATTAGTTTTTTCTACGTACCCCTCCAAGAAAGCTGAAAGACTTCAAACTCGCGTACCTCTTATTTCAGGAAAGATAAATGTAAAATGTTATCAGAGCCCTATTTAATGAACGTGACAAATTGTCGAGACATCTGCTCTAGTACTGCGCTTGATGAAACCAGCGGCCTTAGAGCATACAAGCGGCATATTTTAGTATGTTGTTAGCAGAGCCGGATTAACCCTGTCAGGGGCCCTAGGCAAAAGAACTAATTTTGACGTGTACAATGAAAATGGTTGCCGTGATTGCCGTGATGGTCTCTTCAGACTTTAGTACCATGTCCCTCACGCTACGTCCTACAGCGCCAAAATGGCGGAAATCAAATAGGCACAAGAGCAGTTTCACAGCAGCCAGTCCAGTGTAATAATATAGAGGTCAATGGCGCCACAACAGATCCAGTCATACTAAATGTATGAAACCGATACGCTTCTGTCGCGACACGACACAACACAACACAATAGTATGTTTCTAGCGTTAAGCAATTCCGCGCGCGCGAGGCTCGGGACGGGGGATCCCCGTGACGTTTTCTTTTTGACTGGGAAAAAATAGGCCTCTCGCAAACCTGCCCGTTGATTACGTAAGTCTGTTGCTAACAATCTCGATTGAAAGCGCATTTACATTGCTTATTTAAGTAAGATAGTTGTCACATTGGTTCTTAACTAAAGCAGCAATGTAACTGCGATTTCTGTCCGAGTTGATTGCAACAAAGTTACGCAGTTAGGTTACAGGGGGGTAATAATGTAACTTTGTTGCAATCAACTCTACAGAAATCGCAGTTACATTACATTGCTGCTTTAAGTAAGCTAGTTGTGACAATGGTTTTCACTAAAGCAGCAATGTTACTGCGATTTCTATCAGAGTTGATTGCAACAAGTTACCGTAATTAGGGGGCTGATGTCGGCGACGTCCACGTGTGGTCTAGCGCCGCCACTGTCTTTGTTTAGAGATAAGTCAATTTATAGAGTAAAATGGTGGCGCAACTTTCCCTGTTAAGGCGAGTTATCAAGGATTTGCCACATTGGATGCGTTCTGCGGTCCGGTCAACCCATAAATAGGGTGAACACAATGTATGGGTTGACCGGACCGTAGAACGCATTCAGTGTCTCAAATCCTTCACCCTCAAGTGGCGCCCCTATCTTAATTAATTTTATTGCTCGCTAAACACATTATCGAAAATTCACATTCACAGATTGAAGTTAAGGTTCTTTTATTTACAAACAATAACCACAGTAAAGGTGCGGGCACATTTGTCTGACGCCACGCGTTAACACGCCGTCAGATGACAACAGTTTTCATAGTAAATGTATGCACTAGGCTCACACTTATTGTTGCCGACCAGCACCAGCTACAGCCTTTTTGGATTTCTCTTTGGTCTGCCTTCTAAATTCTAAATTTCTGTGACGTCCTTTTTGTAAAACAAATGTTTGTAATGTTGTCAATAAACTTGTTACGGAAAAGATCGTGCTTGTGAGTTTTCGTGCCCTATCCTCAACATTTAGGGCACGAAAACTCACAAGCACGATCTTTTCCGTAACAAGTTTATTGACAACATAACAAACATTTGTTTTACCAAAAATGACGTCACAGAAATTTAGAATTTAGAAGGCAGACCAAAGAGAAATCCAAAAAGGCTGTAGCTGGTGCTGGTCGGCAACATGGTAGGCCCTCCATTCTTGTTACTTCCACAGTCGGACTGGCCCCATGAACCACTTATCAATCAATGTCCCTCCGGTTACCGAAGAACTAAAGACGAATTCCGAATCGGTGGGACATATATATAACCCTAGAGCAGCGGCGTAACTTACCTTCAATATTGGGCCCATTGTTGTTTCTAATTTATATAAATGACCTTCCCAACTACGCGAATAATTTATGTGAGACAGTACTATTTGCGGATGATACTTCTTTAGTTTTTAAAGTAAACAGAGGTAATAACTGTTCGGACGAAGTAAATAGTGCCCTCTCTAAAGTTTCATACTGGTTTAATAGTAATAATTTAGCACTTAACCCCACAAAAACTAAATGTGTTAAATTCTCATTACCTAATGTTGAGCAGACAAAATTAAATATTAATTTGAATGACGATGAAGTCGAGTTTATTGAGAGTTCAAAATTTCTAGGTATCACACTAGATTCTCGACTGCAATGGGATCCACATATTGAGGCCTTGTCAAGTAGACTTAGTTCAGCGGCATTCGCTGTTAAGAAAATAAGGCTTTTAACTGATATTGAAACGGCAAGGTTAGTATACTTTAGTTATTTTCATAGTGTAATGTCATATGGACTGCTATTGTGGGGCTCAGATGCCAGTATTGAAAATATTTTTGTACTCCAAAAAAGAGCTGTTCACGCCATATACAATCTACGGCGAAGAGATACCTTGAGAGAATTGTTCAAAGAAATAAATATTTTAACTTTGGCAGGCCAATACATTTATGAAAATTTAGTTTATGTAAGAAAACACTATGATTCATTTGCTAAGAACAGCAATATTCACCAGTTTAATACAAGAAATAAAGATAAACTTGCCGTTCCAAGATTTAGGCTTGCAAAAACTAGAGGTTCATTTATGGGGAAAGGCATAGCCTTTATTAATAAAGTTCCACAACAAGTGATTGATCTTCCTTTGCATGAATTTAAAAATCATGTTAAAAAAACGCTCATGGGTAAAGGTTATTATAAAGTAGACGATTATCTTAAAGATCAAAATGCGTGGAAATGATGTAACACATAACTTGCTACTATAAGTACTTTGTTGAAGTAATATAACAATAAGTCTATGTTGTTGCCAATAATCCTGTCACCCTGTTGTAATTATTTGGTAACGATATATTAAAGTTTGTAAATATCGTTACTTATGGCTGTTACAGCTGATAAGTTTCTTGCGCCCGTTCTTCTTGTCAGCTAAAAAAGTCTGGAACAGGTGGTAGGAAAATATAGACGATTCAAAAGTACTTAATAATTAAGTTTATTTGAATAAAGCTTATTTGACTTTGACTTTGACTTCACCGGTAGTTGCCGACCACCAACGCTTCAGTAGGTGGACTAGATGGATGCGTCTCCTACGCGCGACAGCCCGAGCTCATCAATGCGCGAAAATGTTTCGGCCAACGTTACGCCAAAATTTGATCTCACTAAGAGATTGTAATAAATTCCTTTTACTTCCTGCCGAAGACTTGAAATTTGCTGAATTACATCTCCTTCTCAAAATTCAATTAGAATCATTTTCTGAGGAACTGATTCGCGTCCAAGCAGCACGCCCCGTTCTTTCCGATAGTAGGCTAAAGAACCTCGCTCTTTTCGTCGGAGAAGACCATCTACTGGATCTGTCCGGTCGTACTGCTGCCTGTGAAGACGTCGAATCACACCCGATAATTTTAGATGGTAAACACCCTATCACCAGACTGATTATTCGTTTCTATCATATAAAATATGCTCATGGTAACAACGAGCTGGTGGTGAATGAGCTTCGCCGGAGGTTTCACATCCTTAGTTTAAGACCAGCAGTCAGAAGTGAGGCGCAGAGATGTCAACTTTGTCGCAACCGGAAGACGAAGCCTGTGTTTCCTCCACTTGGTGACTTGCCAGATGCTAGATTGGCACACTCTCAGCGGCCCTTCACTCACGTCACGTCGGACTGGACTACTTCGGCCCTCTAACTGTGACAATCTGCAGGCGCACGGCAAAGAGATGGATCGCCCTGTTTACGTGCGTAACCATTAGGGCAATTCACCTCGAGATAGTCGACAATCTTTCCTCGGTCTCCGCCATAATGGCTCTTCGGCGCTTCATTGCAAGACGAGGGTGCCCAGCGCGAATATACTCCGACAACGGAACTTCTTTCGTTGGGGCAGCCAAGTTGTTGCCAGATCTATACGATTTTTGCTCCACCAGGAAGATAGAGTGGCATTTCATTCCACCCTCTGCGCCGTTCATGGGGGGCTGCTGGGAGCGACTGGTCCGGTCAGTAAAGAACACCATTCAAGTGACGCTCAAGGATCGCTCGCCTAAGGACGAGGTATTGCACATTTTGTTGATAGAGGTAGAGTGCATCGTCAACTCCAGGCCCCTCACGCATGTATCAGTTGAGGCAGATTCAGACCAAGCATTAACACCTTTCTCGTTCCTGTTGGGCACTTCCAGTAATGATTTATCCCTCGTAAAATTCAATGACGCTGACCTGTCACGACGGGCTAACTGGAGGAAGGCGCAGCGGCTCGCTGATCATTTTTGGCAGCGCTTTGTTAAAGAGTACCTGCCTACATTAGTTCCTCGGAAAGAGCCTGCGGCGTCCAATAACGGGAGGCTAAGCGTGGGTGATCTTGTGTTCATCGCCGACGGAACGCTGCCCAGAAGTTGCTGGCCGCGTGGTGGCATCCAAGCCACCTACCCGGGAAAAGACGGGATCATCCGCGTGGTAGATGTTCAGACGAAAGGGGGTGTGCTGCGCAGACCCACTCGAAAGGTAGCGCTGCTCGTCGGTGCCCACTAATTTTGGGTGCTTCACACCGTCGGGGGCCATGTTGCCGACCAGCACCAGCTACAGCCTTTTTGGATTTCTCTTTGGTCTGCCGTCTAAATTTCTGTGACGTCCTTTTGTAAAACAAATGTTTGTAATGTTGTCAATAAACTTGTTACGGAAAAGATCGTGCTTGTGAGTTTTCGTGCCCTATCCTCAACACTTATCTTATGACACGTCCTAATAAAATACGGCGTGTCAACACGTGGCGTTACGCTAGAAACATACTATTGTGTTGTGTTGTGTCGTGTCGTGTCGCGACAGAAGCGTATCGGTTTCATACATTTAGCACAGCATACATAATAGTACAAGTACAGAAGATCCACTCCTCAAAGTCATTTAAATAAATAGAGACTATCCCATACACAATAAAGTGCAATTCAGGTCGCACACCGCTCCCTTCGGCTTCGGTACAGTTATATTCAACTAGAAGTTACCTCTCTTTCTATCGCGTTACTCTTATCTCTTCTAACGACTTCAGGGTTTCTTCTTTTAAATAATAATGAAATAATAGATTACAATACTTTATTACAAGTTATGTGTTTGTGAAATAAAATGTAAGTGCTTAAATACGTTTCAAATAACCCTAGGCTAGATAAAGTCAGAAATCAAATTGTCATTAATAATTAGGTTTATTTCGAAAGTAGATAAGTAAGTACCTACCTAAATAAGACGTAAGTAGGTACCTAATAATAAACTAATACCATGGACGAATTATATAAGGACGGACAATCACGTAGAACAAAAGCGTAGGCCCAAAATCCCCCCTTAAACCTAGATGGCGCTCGTAATCGAGCTCCTTATAGGTTTCCTTGCATTTTCCGCATGGATCGCTGCCGTCGCAAAAAGCTTACGTCTGCTCGTTGTTCTACCGTGTTCTAATAGTTCTAAGAAATATAGGTAGATGGCGTTTAAAACTACAAAACGAATTATAAATTTGGAATTTGTAGTTTTAGCATTCACAATGCTATTTTTATGTACTTAAATATTAAATAATTTAAAAGAAAAATCGGACAAGTAAAAATTAAAAAAAGTAATGTATATTATTGAGTTTCTTTAGCAAAAACGTTTAGTTTCATTGGTATAGGTAGAACATTAACATTTTAATGGTAGGTATTATATCGGCATGGTTATCGGTAAAAAAAATCAAAAATAAACTTCTTAACCAAATAATCAATGTTTATTACTTAAATAATGAATGATAATGAACCATTTTTTCACAACAAATTGTTTGTCCACTGACACAAAATATTTCAACTTCTTATTTTTGTTTAAGAAATTCACACCAAACATTATTTCTCTCTTTTTTAAAAACACTCTTTTAAAACGGACTAAAAATTATAAAAATCGGACTAAAAACGTTAAAACGGACTACCTAGTAAAAACAATAAAAAGTAAAGTAGGCCTACCTATAAAATAAATTCTTCTGTAAAGTTTGATAACCCTATAGGTGGGTGGGTAAATAGGTACCTACCTACAGAAGTTTTGAAATCTAAAAACGTGGGGCGCATCACATGCTAAAGACAATATTGATACTAAATTTAATAACAAAATGCGCCCCACGTTTTTAGGTTTAAACTTCTGTAGTAGGTACCTATTATAAGGTTATAAATATTTACAGAACAATTCATTTTATACTATTGAGTCTGTTTTTACTAGTCCGTTTTAATGTTTTTAGTCTGATTTTTATAATTTTTAGTCCGTTTTAAAAATGTGTTTTTGAAAAAGTTTTTTCAGTAAATTACTTATTATTAGGACCTACCTACTTTTCTAAAAAATATATTGAACTTATACTGTAGGTAGGTGAATTTCTTTGATTAAGCTGTTTTTTTTAGTTCAAACCTTAAATTAAATTTTTATGAATAAAACGTGAGATAATCGCGGAAAACCATGCATACGGGTCAAACTGAGAAGAGAACCTCCTTTTTTGAAGTCAGTTAAAATACCAAAACCTTGTTCTAAGTGTAACAAATACTTTTCTGAAAACCGCATCAAAATTGGTTCAGGCAAACGCGAGATAATCGCGGACAAACATACATACATACATATGAGTCAAACTCAGAACCTTCTTTTTTTGAAGTCGGTTAAAACACTAATTCTCCTATGTATAACAAATACTTTTCTGAAAAGTGTATCAAAATCGGTTCAGTCAAATGCGAGATAATCGCGGACAAACATACTTAGGTACCTACATAATACTAGTGAAACTCAAAACCTTTTTTTTGGAGTCAGTTAAAATACTAAAACCTTCTCCTAAGTGTAACAAATACTTTTCTGAAAACCGCATCCTAATCGGTTCAGCTAAACGCGAGATAATCGCGGACAAACATACATACATACATACAGGTCAAACTGAACACCTCCTTTTTTGTTTCTTGAAGTCGGTTAAAAAATGGCACCACGGGGCCGAAAAAGTACAACCCGCTCGGCTTTAGTCGGGCCAGCCACGCACCTGGTGACAGGCGTTTCTTTTCAATAAATTGCAGTTTATATTGTAGAGAAAAGATAGAAGAGTTTATTAGAAATGACGTCCTATTATATAAAATATGTAAAGAAGGCAGTAAAAAGATGCAGAAATAAGCGTATCTTATTTTTACGTTTAAGTACAGAAAAGATCTATAAGTATACAAATTATGGTCGCTAATTAAGCAACCAGTGTTCAGACGCTTTGTGCTGCATAATTAAATGCCAGCATTTTTAACTCTATCCACGATTAGTTGTACTTTTCATGTGGAGCCATTTTTGAGCGGAATGCTTATTCCATAGCTTTAGTTCGCTGACTTATATCTATTCTATGGTACTACCGTTCATCGCTAAAACATTTTGAGCATTGACCTCAAGCAGGATTTGAACCCGAGGTATCTATGACGGCGCAGTAACCATGTTGTCGACAAATGTCTATTTGCTATTGCTACCGCTGTCGTTTCAAATCAATATGTACCCAACTATTTTCTCTATCAAAATTGTTTAAAAAAACAAAAAACCGACTTCAAAAAACCTACCTGTAAAAAGCAAGAAATAATATTCGATATAATAAAACACGTCTATTGAAGTCGGGTGAGGCTGGGGTACAAATTCCTTTTTAATTTTTTATTCTAAAAGCCACACCCGACTTCAATAGACGTGTTTTATTATATCGAATATTATTTCTTGCTTTTTACAGGTAGGTTATTTGAAGTCGGTTTTTTGTTTTTTTAAACAATTTTTTATTTTTTTTATTTTTAGTGTAGGCACCTTTTGTATTAGGTAGTGTAGGTTAAGTATATTATTTAGGTAGAAAAATCGGCTCAACCAAACGTGAGTTAATCGCGGAGAAACATACATACATGCGGGTCAAACTGAGAACCTCCTTTTTTTAAGTCGGTTAAAGAACTACACTTAAAATATCCCTTTTCCAACAAAAAAATAATTATTTTATTCAGTTCATAAACAAAAAAGTTATACGACTGATCATCCAGGTAGTTCACACAAAATCATACTATTTTCCGTGCTTTTTAGGGTTCCGTAGCCAAAATGGCAAAAAACGGAACCCTTATAGATTCGTCATGTCTGTCTGTCTGTCCGTCCGTATGTCACAGCCACTTTATTCCAAAAGTATTAGGACTACATAGTTGAAACTTAGTACGTAGGTGTATTCTGTAAACCGCTTTACGATTTTTAGACAAAAATAAAAAAAATAAAAGATTAAGGGGGGCTCCCCATACATGGAACTGAAACTGAAAATATTTTTTTTCATCAAACTAATACTTGTGGGGTGTCTATAGATAGGTCTTTAAAAAAGACATTGAGGTTCTTAAGACTATGTTTTTTTAAAGTCAACCGTTTGAAAGATATATGCCGCCAAAGTGGTAAAATGTGTGCCCCCCCCCTTTAACTTTTAAAGTAAGAGGGTGAAAAATCTAAAAAAAATATCAACTATAGATCTTAATAAACACTTTCAACGAAAATTATTTTGAACGAGATACAGTAATCAGTTTTCGAGATATAGTACATTTTCAAAAACCGCAAATATAACTTTGTCATTCATACAAACACTGTGAAAAACAAAGTTATTTTTTCAGACGAAAAATGATAGCGGTTTAATCGAAATCAGCCCACAAACAAAAAAGTTTGCCGCCATCTTGCATTTTTATCATTTTTAACATTGCGTTGCGCTGTTTTCTTCTCAAAATAGTACAAAAAACTGAGTTTCATCGAAATGAACCCACAAACAAAAAAGATGGCCGCCATCTTTGATTTTTCATATTTTTAACATTGCGTTGCTGTTTTCTTGTCAAAAAGTACAGAAAACCGAGTTTCATCGAAATCGGCTCACAAACAAAAAGGTTGGCCGCCATCTTTGATTTTTGGACATTTTTAAAATAGCGTTGCTGTTTTCTTGTCAAAATAGTACAAAAGAACCGAGTTTCATCGAAATGGCCCAAAAACAAAAAAGTTGGCCGCTATCTTGGATTTTGATATTTTTAACATTGCGATGCTGTTTTCTTGTCAAAACAGTACCAAAAACAGAGTTTCATCGAAATCCGCTCACAAACAAAAAGGTTGGCCGCCATGTTAGATTTTGACATTATTAATATTGCGTTGCTGTTTTCTTTTAAAAATAGTGCCCCAAACAAAGTTTCATCGAAATCGGCCCAAAAAAAGTTGGCCGCCATCGTTGATTTTTCATATTTATAACATTGCGTTGCTGTTTTCTTGTCTAAATAGTACCAAAAACCGAGTTTCATCGAAATCGGCTCACAAACAAAAAGTTTGGCCGCCATCTTAGATTTTTGTCATTTTTAATATTGCTTTGCTGTTTTCTTGTCAAAATAGTACTAAAAACCGAGTTTCATCGAAATCCGCTCACAAACAAAAAGGTTGGCCGCCAATCGCCATGTTAGATTTTAAGATTTTTAATATTGCGTTGCTGTTTTCTTTTAAAAATAGTGCCCCAAACAAAGTTTCATCGAAATCGGCCCAAAAAAAAGTTGGCCGCCCTCGTTGATTTTTCATAATTATAACATTGCGTAGCTGTTTTCTTGTCTAAATAATACCAAAAACCGAGTTTCATCGAAATCGGCTCACAAACAAAAAGTTTGGCCGCCATCTTAGATTTTTGTCATTTTTAATATAACTTTGCTGTTTTCTTGTCAAAATAGTACAAAAAACCGAGTTTCATCGAAATCGGCCCAAAAACAAGAAAGTTGGCTGCCATCTTTGATTTTTCATATTTTTAACATTGCGTTGCTGTTTTCTTGTCAAAATAGTACATAAACCGAGTATCATCGAAATCAGCCCATAAACAAAAAAGTTTGCCGCCATCTTGCATTTTTATCATTTTTAACATTGCGTTGCGCTGTTTTCTTGTGAAAATACCTAGTACAAAAAACAGAGTTTCATCGAAGTGGGCCCATAAACAAAAAAGATGACCGCCATCTTGAATTTTCACATTTTCAATATTGCTCTGCTGTTTTCTTTTAAAAATTGTGCCCTAAACAAAGTTTCATCGAAATCGGCCCAAAAACAAAAAAGCTGGCCGCTATCTTGGATTATGCGTTGGTATTATCTCTTCCTGAAAAAACAGTTCATCGTAAATAGGTTCTCCCTCTCCATAAGTCGGCCAACATACCCTGGTCAACACAATTGCGATGGTAATCACGTCGTTGACAAGGGACTTGTGGGCGATGAAACGACACCATTTAGCCTAGGGACCAGTCCTCAATGTGCGCTTGTTATATGTTGCCAGGTACAGTTGTCATCGTGGTTGGGTTAGTAGCGGGGGCGGGGCCTCACGTGGGACCAAAGCTAGTGTATAGAAACAGGTCTTAATATATTTATCCGCCATTTATGGCAAATATCCGAGTTTTTTACCTTTTGAGTTTTTATCCACTGCCCATCACTACGTACAACGCTATACAGATAATAAAATTAAGAAAACATTGTTTCGAGCACAAAATACTGTTTTCGTCAAAAATTTAGTTAACAAGAAGCAAATCTATTGTGTATATTCAGGCCTGAATATATTTATCCGGCATTTTTGGATAAAAATCCGCTAAAAATGGCTAAAAACGGATATTTATCTATTTTTGATAAATATCCGAGTTTTTTACCTTTAGGATATTTATCCACTGCCCATCACTAGCTATGGTTAGGCTTTGGCATAAGTAAAGCGGGTGGAGGGGAGGGCTTGAGGTCCCCGCATTCCACCTGGCCCCTATTTCACAGACGTGACATTTGTAAATGACAATGACAATTTGGTGTCCATCGCGTCAGCCAAATTGAATTTAGAAAACATACTGCTCAAACTACTCACAGATACCGCAACGTACATCAAATTGTCATTGTAATATACAATTGTCACGTCTGTGAAATAGGGGTCATGAGTCTGTTCTCGTGCACGGTTTACACGTCAGTTGTGGAAAAAAATCTTATTCTTAAGGGTGATTGTAGCCCACTCTTCTGCCGAGAACGTACGAGGACCGAGAACGAGATCGCACACTTTTTGTATGACATCTTCAATATACATATAACAATAACAGAAAAGGCACAAAGGAATTCAAGTCAAACAAACAAACATACATCCACCACGACCTCAATCGTTTATACTGTACGGTACCGGAGCGTCACAGATCTTGAGCAAGTCGCATCAGTCGCACATGCGCAGAAGTATTTTTTTCGGGGGACGAGCGAGACGGACATAAACTCTTTGACGGCTCCGCCGCCCGCCGCCGCGCGCCGCGCCCTCACAATATAGAGTACGTACAGTAGTTAAGCTTAAGGTGGACACACACGGTAACTCCATCGCGCAAAATGGATGTATGTACCTACGTCCAAAATTAGGTCGTGCGTGAGTGTCGAATCTATCATCCAAATTTCCAATCACGGATTCCGTAAAACCACGGCCCACATCCAAAACCGTTTGACCGTGAGTGCATACCGTCAATCGTTTGATTTAAAACAAATGGATTAACATTCATAGAGAGCTCTCACCGCCATGGGATCTCTGCTACGCTCAAAACACTTCAAGCGCGAGTGCCACGCCACGTGACGCACTTGACCCGCGCGATGTTCATTCGTAGTTCGTACGCGTTGCGGGACTTAAGTTAGTAAACATGGAAGGCAAAAGTAAAACCTACTATAATTGTTCAATAAGCAATTTCTTAAACTCGACTTTGAATACTGAATATATATTTTTTTTCTATACCAGTGGACCCAGAAAATTTCACGATTATCGGTTGAGTAGTTAAGACGTGACAAACAAACAAACGGACTTTCGCATTTATAATATTACTAGCGACCCGCCCTCGCTTCGCTTCGGTGTAGTGTGGAATTTGACACCATGTATTATACATATAAACCTTCCTCTTGAATCTATTAAAAAAAACCGCATCAAAATCCGTTGCGTAGTTTTAAAGATTTAAGCATACATAGGGATATATAAAGGGACAGAGAAAGCGACTTTGTTTTATACTACGAACAAAGTATCTTTTGTTCGTAGGTTTTATACTATGTAGTGAAGTAAGGATAGAGATCGCGAAAATAAAATCAGCTGTTTCATACACTTTAATATTTTTGTTATTAAGTTTTGTAAGTAACAGCAGTTTTTTTTTTCGTGATTTCGGAGTTGGGCCAATAGTAAAAGTTGTTCAGTTTGATGGTCTCTATCTACTATATTCAGCATTAGGGTTTTTTTGTAACACGTTGTATAAAACTAGATATTATAATTATCTTCTCATAATCAATAAATTTGTATAAATTAACACTGTAAATAACTCCAATACAATACTACCACAGTTTTACTACGTTGAAAAATATACTTTTTAGAGACTTACTTCCTTTTCTTTTACTGTGACAGTAAGCGCGGTCGAACGTGTGATAAATTGTGTGGTGTAAATGCGCGGTCTTCTTCGATTTCAAGACAGTCTTGAAATAGTGTAATTGAGGCTTGAGAGTGATTTAGTGCTGATTGATTGGCTCGCTAGTCGCAAATACCTGTATAATATTATTAAACTTACTTACATACTTAATTATAAAAAAATATATTAGGAACCTACTTACCATTTTTATTATAAATAAGTACCTACCTACCTACTATTTTATGATGTGAGTTTTTATGTAGGTAGGTAAATCAAATACGTACCTATACCTAGTTATGTTTTCTGTAATATATTTCACATAGGGAAGTAGTTACCTAGGTACCTTCTTATACAAAAAATATACTTAAATACCTACCTACTTACAACAATATTACAACATTTAGGTACCTAGGTAACTTACGTAGGTAGGTACAGTAAAATAATAGGTACCTACCAACTTATAGGCAGATAGGTCCTACATACCTAACAAGGTTACCTACCAACAAGTCTTCATAAAATTCGTCCATGTTTGTAGGTACTCAAGTCTAGCTCTAGTCTAGACCCATTTTTTAATTCATATTTTTGATCAATATTTTTTGACGTATTAGTATAGGTAGGTAGGTACTTACTACTTTTGTGTTAGGTATTTCATTTTGTTATCATTTACTAAATATTAAAATTTCCAAGTGTCAGCATTTTTTATTTTTTATTACTATAAAACCACTTTTTAATACATTTTATTATTTTCTAACGTAGTACCTACGTACTTTTTTTATTTCATTTTGTTATCATTTACTAAATATCAAAATTTAAAAAAAGCTATCATTCATTACACAGCGCCATCTAGTGGAATACTTGTAGAGCGGTTTACGTTCGAATAGCATGCTCGGTTTGTGCTGCAAGGGTATGCTTGCGTGCGGTGAAAAAGTCACGAATTTGTTCCAAACGGAACACGTAGGGACATCTGTCACAACTTTTGGAACTAAACAACAGTTTACATTTTGAAGTATGTGATTGTCGGTCCTTATATATTTCGTCCATGCTAATACTAACTAGGTAGTAGATAAGCAAAATGACGTTTGGAACTTTTGGAAGTGTGAAACACGTTTTTCAAACAAGTTTGTGGAACAGGTTCGGATCCTTTTCTTCATTTTGGTTAAATATCATAAATGTACGAACGAACGACGCGACAATACGCGAATGCGGTGCGTGAGTATCGATATCAAATTGCTAACGTGCGTCCCAGCCGGCACGCGGCAGCCCTCTGAAATTAGTCCACTCCGGACGGACCCGCCGGCTACTTGTAGCTTCGTACCTAAAGCGCGGATCATAAACATAACTCATCATAAATAAATAAAAAAATATATAAGGATGTGTTGCTAAATCATTCCTTGGAAATAAGTTCTAGGGAACGCGTGACCGAGCGTTCTGGCATTTTGCGCCGCGCCGCGCCGCTCCGCTGCCGCGATAGTGCGTTTAGGAGGCGGCGCCGCTCCGCTGCAGTGCCGCGCCGCGCAGCACCGCCGGCCGCTCCGCTGAAGTGCGGTATGACCTTTATTATGACGATTTTAAAAATAGAATGGAGATGACGGACAGTGGACGGCACTGCCTGAATTGAATCTTTAATTTTATTGTATTTTATTAATTCTAATTATTGTCTCCTAAAGCCCACCGGTAACGATCAATTGCGATTGTCATTTTTCCGCAATTCACGCCCATTGACGGAAAAATTGATCGTTTACGCGTGCAATTGAAGCATTGACCTGCATATATTTACACTGGACAGGCTTATGTCAAACTGTTTTTGTGCCTATTTGATTTCCGCCATTTTGGCGCTGTAGGACGTAGCGTAAGCATAGCGTGCGTACATGGTACTAAAGCTTGAAGTCTGGAGAGACCATCACGTCAACCATTTTCATATTGTACGTCAAAATTAGTTCTTTAGACGCACGCTAGTGGCGTTTCAAATAGGCACAAAAACTTAGCTGTCAAATCATACAGACAGCCAGTCCAGTTAAATAAAAAAAAATTTTTCATGTCAGTGAATTGAAGCGATTGTCAATTGCTCCAACAATGGCATTGACGGAAAAATTGACAATCGCAATTGATCGTTACCGGCGGGCTTAAGGGTCCCCCCAGACCTACCGTTTCTTTGCTGTTCTAGTAGAACAGCAAAGCAAAGAAATGAAACCGGGAGGCAAGAATGCAATACAAAACGTACTACTCGTCACAGACCTATCGACCCAAACCGGTAAGAACGCCCGGTCAGCAAGCAACCGGCCGACATCGGCCGGTAAGAACGTTTTCACCGGAAAGAGGCGTGGCCTACGTGCTCGCTCCGTATATCATCACACACAGCCCGCGGGCTGATTATCTAATTAGAAACCACCTAGCGACCGGTTGCAGTTCACAGATGATAGTGATCCATTGCTACTTCTTTTTGGATTAAAAAAAAACATACCAAAGAAAACTAGCAATGTATGTGGAATGAAACCGGTCGCTAAATAGTTTCTTTTTAGATAATCAGGGTACCGGTTGCAACCCGGCGACGGCGATTTGTGAGCGTCAGAACCGCTGGACCAAAAGCGATATTGAATGTTTAGAAAATACCGAAATGCAATACCTTTTTGCTACTTTTAATACTAACTTCAAATATTTAGTACTTCGATTGACAACGACAAAAATTTTAAAGTACTCTCTGGCCACATTCTGACGTCAGATTGTTTGGACCACATTTTTTTATAGTTTTAAACAACACAATTAATGTATCTCTCAGTAAACATTTAATACCTTTTAAGTACCTTAACATATATTTTTTCCAAATTTTTTTGGCATAACTTCAAAAAAATATTACACATGAAAGTTTATCATGGATATTTAATTTGACCACATTTTTGTTTTCAGTTTTAAACAACACAACTAATTTATCTCTTTGTAAACATTTATTACTTTTTAAGTAACTTAACATATATTTTTTCCAAATTTTTTGGCGTAAGTATGTACCAAAAAAATTATTACGCATGAAAGATTTTTCATAATGGATATTTAATTTGACACAGGAACTTTGTAATAAAACCATACAAATTTGGGCTCATTTCATTCGTCTTGCTAAGTGATCTGTTGGAACTTGGAAGGTAAGATAAGATAAAATATTCTTTACTAGCGGCCGCCCGCGACTTCGTCTGCGTGGAAAGGTTTTTTGTTATCCCTCGGGAACAAAACTTTTTTTCGGGATGAAAGATACCCTATGTCCTTCTCTGTACCTCTGACTACGTGTGTGCAAAATTTCATGATGATCGGTTCAGTAGTTAAGACGTGAAGGCGTAACAAACAAACAAACAAACGGACTTTCGCATTTATAATATTAGTAAGGATTGTACACCATAATAATTTACATAATAATACACAAAAGAAGAACAATTGGCGGCCTTATCGCTAAAAAGCAATTTTTTCGTGGCAACCATAAGTTGAGCTGGATAAAAATACTAGAAAGTAATGGGTAGTTTATGATGTTCCATAGAGGTACTTAAAATAAAATATATAAATATACATCATATATGATATGAATGATATATATAAATATATATTTTTCACTTCTCATGCTCGTAAAGTTCGTCTTTATGTTGGGTATAGGCTGCATAAAATCGCTTTTTATGCTCTAGTGCATAAAGTAAAATCTTCGTCTAAGTCTCAGACTTTAAGACAAAGGTCGTCAGGTAAACAGCCACACACGCAATTTAACTTCGTTAAATTAACTTGTTATTTCATTGTTTCTTCATTTTTTGTTGTGTTATACTTAATACTTTTTTATTTTTGAAAATGGGTATCAATTTTATTGAAAGACCTTAATAAAAATTTTTTTTTTCAATTTTTGGATATGGGTATCAAATGAAAGGCCTTGATAAGCACATTCCAAAATTATATTTTTTAAATAAAAAAATGAGTTTTTTTTTTAATTTTTGAATATGGGTATCAAATGAAAGGCCTTGATGAGCACATTCCAAAATTATATTTTTTTTATAAAAAAATGAGTTTTAATTTTCAATTTTTGAATATGGGTATCAAATAAAAGGCCTTGATGAGCACATTCCAAAATTATATTTTTTTTATATAAAAAAAAAGAGTTTTTTTTTCAATTTTTGAATATGGGTATCAAATGAAAGGCCTTGATGAGCACATTCCAAAAATAGATATTTTGTCACAAAATATTAAGAAAAAACATTTTTTTTTTCAATTTTTGAATATGGGTATCAAATGAAAGGCCTTGATGAGGACATTCCAAAAATATATATTTTGTCACAAAAAATTAAGAAAAATTTTTTTTTTTTCAATTTTTGAATATGGGTATCAAATGAAAGGTCTTGATGAGCACATTCAAAAAATATAGAATTTGTCACTAAAATTTAAGAATTTTTTCTTTTTAGATTTTTACATTATTGTTGTTTAATTTCCTCACAATCGAAGTGAAAAGCAGAGTGTATAACTCGTACATAAAACCCATTTTACCCTCGACTTGACTATCCACCCTCGCCTGCGGCTCGGGTGGATATATACGTCTCGGGTAAAATTATGCGTTTTATGCACTTGTTGTACAATCTACTATATACAAACAATGCAATAATGATAAATATCGGATAAAAGGGTTTGAATATCCTAGTATGAAGGGTGGTGTCCAGGATCTGATGATGGGGCAGGAAGAAGGCCACAGGAATTTTGTAATAAATCCATGCAATCCCATGGAGTTTGGGCTCGTTTGATTCGTTTTAACAAACACTGTGTTGAGAAATAGTGTCCTGGGTCCAAGAAGAAGGTTAGGCAACTTTAGTTAAGACCAGATATGATATGAGATGAGATGGGTGGATTGCAGTAACGAATGTTAAGCAACTCTAGGAATATCTGGGTAAATGAGTGATCGTTTAGGACTGCGATAACTAAAGTTAAGCAACTTTCCTAAGCAATAAAGTTAAGCAAAGTTAAGCGCGAGATGGATGACCATGTATGGTCACCCATCTCATATCATATCCGGTCTTTCTTAAAGTTGCCTCACCTTCTTCTTGCTCCATCATCAGACCCCGGACACTATTTCACAACACAGTGCTTGTCAAGACAAATCAAACGAGCCAAAACTCCATGGGATTGCATGGTTTTATTACAGAGATTCTGTGGCCTTCTTTCTGCTCCATCATCAGACACTGGACACTACCTCCCAATCCCAACAGATAACTTAGCACTAGTACTAGCAAGACTTTTTCTTAAGAAGATCGATCTAGTAAAAATTTATGACTAAGAGATCATCGACATTTTGATCTTATAACCCACCAAATATTTATCAAGAAAAAAAATTGCATGAGTAAAACTGCATTGGGTGGCAAAGTGTCAAATCTGTTATCCTTGGCGATCGACCTAAAACCACTCGCGATCGACCGGTCGGTCACGATCGACCATATGGGCACCTCTGACTTATGAAACGAGCCCAAACTCGATGAGGTTGTATGGTTTTATTACAAACTTCCTGTTGACACAGGAAGTTTGTAATTTGACAATTAAATATCCATTATTAAAAAAAATGTCTAAATTTTTTCTTGTACGCCAAAAAATTTGAAAAAAATACGCTTATATATATGTTAGGGGTACTTAAAAAGTACTAAATGTTTACAAATAGATACAAAACTTTTGTTGTTTAGAACTATGAAAAAAGGGGCCCAGACAACCTGACGTCAGAATGTCTGGCCACTTTCACAAGCTTTGTTGCTGTCAATTGAGGTACCTACCTACTAAATATTTGAAGTTAGATATTAATTAGTAGCAAAAAGGTATTGTATTTTGGTATTTTCATAACATCTAATATCGCTTTTGGTCCAGCGGTTCTGACGCTTACATTTATCACATAATTTGATTTGTCAGACGACGTCTCTCAGCGAGCGCTAGATTACGACTGAGCGTGAATCAAGAAAGCCCGGCGACCCGCGTGTGTGGGCGATGATCCGGTTTTCATCGGTAGGTCTGGGATCACCCTAAGACTCGTTAGTGAAAAAATCTCAATCGTCAGTAAAAAAATATTAAAATTGTGTCAATTCTGATAATAGTCTGAAATTCTTTTGTCTGAATAATATGAATATAAGGTTCTTGGTCTGAATCATCAGCCAGGGGACATACCGGCTAACGCATCGAACTTCGACAAGTCTGACAAATCGAGCCCCAATCAGGGGCCGTACCGGCTAACGAATCGAGCTTCGGAAAATTTGCCGAGTTTCAAATTAAAAAAGATAAATTGAAGTAAGGAATTTCGTATTGTACTATTTTTTGAAGTTATTTGGAAGATATTGATGTTTGTGTGACTTCATGAATTAGGGTTCGCCATTTTGGCCCAATTGGGGCTCGATTTATCTGTTTTAATTTGAAACCCGGCAGACTTTTCGAAGTTCGATTCGTTAGCCGGTACGGCCCCAGGCCAAAATGATGTGACCCCCAATTAATGATGTCACACGAACATCGATATCTTTTCCAAATAACTTCGGCAAATAGTAAAATACGAAATTCCTTACTTCGATTTATTTAAGTGGAAGCTCGCTCGGCAGACCCGCCGAAGTTCGAAAAGTTAGCCGGTAGGGCCCCTGCTCTTTACCTCGCTGATCATCAGTAACTCGCTCTTTCGCCATGCAGGTCCGATATTAGGCCCTTTTGATTTGCTCGTAGTGCCACCTCTGCATTGCATGCAGGGTTTGTGTACCTAGTGCAGTGCTATTAAAAGGTGCTTAATACACGCTGCAGAAAATAAGTAGGATTCAAAAATGTTTTGACACATTTATTTTTACAGACAAAGGTGACATTGTTTAACCTTAAAGTGACCTTTACTGGTTGGTTTCACACACTGGTGAAGTATCCTTATTTGTTACCTTTACCGTAACATGAATTATTTTATAAGTGTCTGCGACATACGATTACTCGATGTAAGCAATATTTTAATTGTGTAATTTAATGTAAGTTTATTTCAATAAATATCTGACTTCGGAGCAGAAAACATGTTTCTATTTTAACTGCCTCATCCCTGCTGCAAATCCTAATTCCTCATGGCGACCATTGCCACTTTACGAATCTGAAGATTAGCATTGGAGAAGATCACACATTTACTGGGAGACACTCTTTTTATTATCAAGAAATAGAAGAATTCGTCCACACATTCTGGAAGCATTTTTTTAACATGGGGAAACCGCAAAGCAAGGAACAAGTCGTAATCGCTCAGACTGCGAGCGGCAATGCTCATACAGAAAAAACTACTGGTCTGCAACTTGCTGAGATTCTCATTATCGCCGTCATAATCATCTTAGTGTCTTCAGTCGCATTCTACCTTTACAAGAAGTGCCGCCAACAAGCTATGAGAGCTTTGCGTCGCGAGCTGACCCGTCATAACTTGGCCAGTAACGCCACTTCAACTTTGGAGCTGTCAGCTGCACCCTAAAGAAGAACTAGAAGGAGCGGAGTCCAGGGTAATCCCGGCCCACGGTGTCCAGGGTATAGCCCGGCCCACCCTCATCGTAGTCAAGATCTTCAGCCTGTATCCAGCCCGCTGCCAGCCTGCATTGGCCTGTCTTCAGCCTGTATCCAGCCATTTTCCAGCCTGCCCATGGCCAGCCTTCAGCGTTATCCAGCCAGCATATCAGCTAAGCCTTCAACAGTCACCGTGTGACGACGTTCATTGTATCCTTTCAAAAATGAGTATATACATAAATAATTAATAAATGTAGAGTTTATTTTAAATAATATCTTAGCAAATTTTAATAAAAAGTTTTATTGTGTGTACTAAATGATTAAGTAAAATGTGTGTTAAGTTTATATTATGATACAAGATTTAATTGATTTGCATAATTCATTAAAGTACTATAGGGATTATTTACGTAAACTAGGTCCGGAAAAAAGGAAGTCAGAGTTAGCCTTGAAAAAGTTTGAAGAAGCGAAGGTTCAATTTAATAGATTAGAAAGTATTAGGACTGAAATCTGTCAACAAATAGATCGGTCTGAGATAAGTTCGAGGGACACTTTTTCTATTAATAAGTTTGTAGATGATATTAATTCTTTGTACAGTAAAATTGTATTGTTAATGACCGAAGAAGAACCTTTACCAGCAAAAATGGCAACTGATCAATCAAATAGTTTTGATATTAAGACTGCCATATCCCTTTTACCTGTTATGACCGGATCAGAATTAATTACCAAGCAATTGATAGATGGAATTGAACTCTATAGTACCATGATCAAAGTTGATACAGCTCAACAGTTAATTACTTTCGTTTTGAAAACTAGGTTGTCCGAAAGTGCAAAATTACGTATGAACCCTAGTTACAGTACAGTACCAGATTTGATAAAAGATATGAGATTGAAACTGTTACCAAAAGTTTCACCTGTTGCTATCCAAACACAAATGCAACAATCAAAACAAGGTTTTAGATCTATAGAATCATATGGTAGGGAGCTAGAAAATTTATTTGTGAAGTTAACCTTGGCTCAAGCCAATGGTGATGATCGTTCATATAAAATTTTGCGTCCTATTAATGAGAAAGCAGCCATAAAAAGATTTTCGGATGGCTTGTCCGACCCCCGTCTGAGTACTATTATAGCATCCCGCCAATTTTCCTCGCTGCCAGAAGCTATAACAACTGCGATTGACGAAAATACCACATCAACCGAAGACCAAGTCATGAAGGTGTCTAACTTTCGTTCTAATAATCGTGGTAATCGTGTAAATCGTGGTTGTCGCCAAAATTCATACCAGAACTTTGGTCGACAAAATTATTACAATTCATTTACTCGTGTGCCAAATTATAATTCACGGAATTATAATCGTAACAACAATTCCAACTTTCGCAATTTACCTAACACATATTATAATTCCAACAGATCAAATAACTGGCAGAGCGGAAACAATAGAATGCGAAAAACCTTTGGTAATTCGAATCAAAGCGCTAACGCCGCGCGCGGGCGCATTGATGCGCGCGCTCCGGGAATACGACCTCGGAATGCACCTCGCGTTCATCTTACTCAGCAGTACGATGACGGAAATGTAAATGAAACTAATATTTACGATAATAATCAGTTTTTTCGTGCAGAATAGGAATGATAATTCTATTTTAAGTTACAACAGTAATTGTAGCGTTATTTCATGTTTTATAGATAAGGAAATAAAGATTAATTTACTCGTAGATACTGGCGCCAGTCTTTGTGTGATTAAATATAGTTGGATTAGAAATTTTTCTGATTTAGAAAGTAAAATAATTAGAGATAGAATTACTATTAAAGGTATAAGTGTTAACTTAGTTTCAGTAGGTTATATTTTATTAGATTTTTATATTGATGGGGTTAAATTTACCCAAAAATTTTATATCTTTGAGAATCTCTCATGTTCGGCCGATGGAATATTAGGCCAAGATTTTTTCTTAAAATATAAAGCTATAGTAAACTATCAGGATTTTTCCTTAACCTTATTAAATAAGGGATGTTTAATTACAACCGAGATAGTCGGTAATAATAGGTACGTTCATACGATACCGCCACGATGTGAGATTGTTAAGAGTATTCCTACTAACTACTGTAGTGATTGCGTAATCTTAGCAACCGAAATCCCCTCGCGACCCGGAATTTTTGTCGCGGGAATGATTGCAAAACCAAAAAATGGTCAAGTTGCAATACGTATTTTAAATACAACCGATAGTGAAGCGGTTATTGATTTTTCCTTTTTAGAAGTACACAGTCTAAATACTTTTGAGATGTGTAACTTTAATGAGAGTAATATTTCTGTTAAACGTGTAAAGACCTTATTTGATTTACTGGATTTAAGTTCTTATTTGAATAAAGAGGAACAAATTAGCATTGAAAACATCTGTGCGAAATATGCCGATGTGTTTCAGTTGCCCGGAGATAAATTATCAGTCACTAATCTGATGGAACATTCTATTAAGTTGAAGGATAATGTTACCCCTATTTATAAAAAACCCTATAGAATACCACATGCGCTTAAGTCTGAAATACAAAAGCAAATTAACGACATGTTAGAAAACGACATCATTGAGGAGACCACCTCAGAATGGTCCAGCCCTGTTCTTCTCGTCCCTAAAAAATCGGATAAAAGTGGAGAAAAGAAATGGCGATTAGTTATTGATTATAGACAACTTAATAACGTAATTCAAGACGATAAATTCCCATAGCCAAATATTACCGAAATTTTAGACTCTCTTTCTGGTAGTATCTATTTTTCAAAATTAGATTTGTCACAGTCTTACTATCAGTTATCATTAGATGAAAATAGTAGAAAGTACACCGCCTTCAAGGTCGAAAAAATGTACCAACTTTCATTAGATAAAGATTCGCGAAAGATGACAGCTTTTACAACTGATAAGACCTACCAAATGAAGAGATGCCCTATGGGATTAAAAACTAGCCCCAGTGTATTTTCTCGACTTATGACAATAGCAATGTCAGGGTTAAATTATAAACAAGCTTTTGTATACTTAGACGATTGTATCGTCATAGGAAATTCACTAGAAACACATAATAAAAACCTAATTAGTGTGTTAGAACGATTCCGCAAGGTCAATTTGAAACTTAATCCCTTAAAATGTGAATTTTTACGTAAAGAAATCATGTATCTTGGGCACAAAATAACTTCTAAGGGTATATTCCCAGACCCATCAAAAATCGAGGTTTTACAAAACTATCCAGTACCTTTAAGCACTGATGACGTAAAGCGTTTTGTTGCGTTTGCCAATTATTATAGGAGATTTATCCCAAGTTTTGCTAGTATTGCCCATCCATTGAACAGTCTTTGTAAGAAAAATGTAACTTTTAGTTGGTCACCCGAGTGCGAAAAAGCTTTTCACAGATTAAAACAGTCACTCATTAGCCCTCCTGTATTACAGTACCCCGATTTTTCAGAAGAAAATACCTTTGTACTACAAACAGATGCATCTAAAATAGGATTAGGCGCGATTTTATCGAATAAAGACGGATCTGTCATTTCATATGCAAGTCGTAGTTTGAAACCCGCTGAAATTAGATACCCTATAATTGAATTAGAATTACTAGCAATAGTGTGGGCAATCAGACATTTTAGGCCTTATTTATATGGAAAGAAGTTAAAAATTTTAACTGACCATAAGCCCCTTATTCATTTGTTCGGTATGACCGATCCCTCTAGCCGATTAACAAAGTTTCGTTTATATTTGGAAGAATATGACTTTATCATTGAACATGTCCCGGGAAAGGATAATGCTGCTGCAGACGCATTAAGCCGTTTACCGATGACTAGTACACAACTAAAACAACTTAATCAGAAAGTTGTATCGGTCATAACTAGAGCACAACAACGAAAAATAGACGAATTAAATAACAAGACTATTACTGACTTGACTACTCAGAACCCTACAACTTTCAGGTCTGATCAACCTAAAGTTGTAGAAATTCTGAAAAAACCTTCTGACAGTATTGAACTTATAATATGTCCAACTAAATATGATAGGAATTTAAGCAATTATAATGATATAATTAGTAGCCAATCAGGCAACTGTGTTTATTTGCCCTCAAAATGTTGTATTTACCTATTTTCTCGATCGTCATCTACTTTCAAAGTGCTGATGAGAGAATTAGAGCTATTGTGCAAACGATTTAAAATTGAGGAGCTTGTTATCGTAAAAAATAAATATAACGAAGATGAGATTAGATTATTATTGAAAGAAGTGAATACTTCGTGTTTACCGAGAATTCTCGTAATTAAAGATGTTATTCGTGTGACTAATCAACACGACAAAACTTTAATTTTAAATGATTTTCACCTGTTACCCACGAGTGGCCACGCGGGCATAACTAGGATGATAAATAATATTAAGAAATATTATTTTTGGACAGGACTAACTAATGACGTCATTAACTACGTTAAAAAGTGTAAACAATGTCAAATAAATAAGTTTACCAATAAACACGTTAAAGAGCCTATGGTCATAACGACCACAGCAAATAGTGCATTTGAAATAATAAGTTTAGATCTAATAGGTCCTTTAGAAATAGATAATTTTGATTATAAGTATGCACTAACGCTTCAATGTAACCTAACGAAATTTGTTGAAGCATATCCGTTACAGAGAAAAGACGCGGAAAGTGTAGCTAGAAGTTTTGTAGATAATTTTATTTTAAGATTTGGTTTACCTCGTACTATTATGACAGATCAGGGAACAGAGTTCACTTCTTCTATCATGAGTAACATTTGCAAACTGTTAAATATCACTAAGCTACAATCAACAGCATATCATCATGAAACAATAGGTGGTTTAGAAAACACGCATAAAAATTTGGGAGCTTTTCTCCGAATCCAATGCGAGTCTAATAAAAAAGATTGGAGTGTATGGCTACCCTATTGGTGCTTTGCATTTAATACAACCGTTCATAGTGAAACAAAGTACACACCATACGAATTAGTTTTTGGGAAATTATGCACATTACCTAGTAATTTAAATATACCTCCAGAACCTTTATATAACTATGATGATTATCCTTTGCAAATGAAATATCGATTACAAAAAGCACAAACAGAAGCGAAACAAAATCTTTTAGCAAGTAAGGAAATTAGAAAGTTTAACTATGATAAGAACTGTAACTCTATTCATTATAAAAAGGGAGACTTATTGTTAATAAAAAATCAAATAGGAAATAAGCTTGATAAAATTTATAGTGGTCCTTGTGTTGTAGTAAAGGACATTTCTCCCAATGTTGTTATCTTAAGAAATAATAAAGAGGTAGTTATTCATAAAAATAATACAAAAATGTTTCATGTTTAACATTGTAGTTTTTATTCCTTTTATAAAAAAAAATTTACTTATGTATAGTAATTTTTTTTTTCTTTTTAACCGAGGGGGTGACGATATACTTTTCGGGGGAGGTGAAGTATCCTTATTTGTTACCTTTACCGTAACATGAATTATTTTATAAGTGTCTGCGACATACGATTACTCGATGTAAGCAATATTTTAATTGTGTAATTTAATGTAAGTTTATTTCAATAAATATCTGACTTCGGAGCAGAAAACATGTTTCTATTTTAACTGCCTCATCCCCGCTGCAAATCCTAATACCTCACTGGTGTGTGACATTCTTGACTATTTATACAGGGTAATTTTGTATTCACCATCCAAATTTTGAGGATGTGTTCATTCCATGAAACTGAACAACTTTCTCTAAGGAACACAGGGTCAAATATGTAAAAAAAATCGGCCTTCCATACAAATCAAAGAGATCACGTGATCAATTTAGTATGGGTGACCAAAATTTTGTGGCAAAAGTCGACACATGTTTCTTAGAGAAAGTTGTTTAGTTTCATGGGCTGGACACATTGGATGGTAAGTTCAGAATGACCCGATATATTTTAACAAAAAATATTTAGCCATATGTGTCAGAAAATCTCTTCATGTGAAACATTTAAATAGGAATATTAAACTTATTATCTAGTGGCTTACATTACATCTGCTGTTTTAAAAAATCTTTTATATCTTTATTTTACTTCCGCAGGTCTTCAGATGATATTCCATATTTCTTTTTCAATGCATCAATTTCTTCTTGTTTCTTTTCAATATCCATACCCTTAAATGCTTTATTTGATCTATAATAAAGTACCACTAAGTATCTGTTACAGACATTGAACCCTGAAAGATGATCACAAGCATTCTTTGCATCAAATATGTCTTCGTATACCACAAAAGCAGTTCCTCTAGTTTCAGGCGTGTTGCCTCTGAAAAAATTAAGCAAATGTTACTTAGTTATCTGAAAATTTATATTTTTATGCCCTCAGTACGAGGCACACATCTTGAAATCGGGTGGGGAATGCGCAGGGACCCTATTTTTGAATCGCTCGACTGACCTCGGGCGCTCTTTTCGACTGATTTTCGTTCGACATCTCATTGTTTTGAGTCTATGTCGAACGAAAATCAGTCGAAAAGAGGGCTCGACGCCTGCCGGAGCGATTCAAAAATAGAGCCCCAGAATGCGTATTTTGGGTATGCGTGGCGATGAAGTACGCGGGCGGCGGGAGAGAGGCGCGCGCTATTGGTCGCTCGCAAGTGCATATGCGCGAACTTATCCCCACTTCATCGAAAAAGTGTCAAGATGTTTGCCTCGTACTGTACCACCATGGTGAATCAGAGTGATAATTGCAACCAATGTATTTAAAAAAATACTTACACTCGGATTTGTCGAATAGCTCCATATTTACCAAAAATATCATACATTTCTTCTGCTGATATTTTGTAGGGTAGATTTCGAATATATAATATTCTGTTTACTTCCGGAGGTAATCGAACCTTAAATAAAAAATCACAATTATAATTTTATGACAAATGTGACTAGCAGACAGAACAGATATAATTAATTTCTGAACTTTATACAATGCACTTAATTTAACAAAGTACAACATAAGTGACCAACTTCAGAGAGCACTTGCAGTACAAAACTTCAAATTTTTATCTTTATAATGTTCTCTTTGTCATAAATTTTCCAGTGAAGTTGCAGTGGATCACTGTATAATGTCAATTTAATTGCATCTGTACATCATACAAATAAGAACAGAACCAAGATAAGGCTCTGGGGCTGTATCGGCTAACGAATCGAACTTCGGCAAGTCTGCTGGACTTCAAATTAAAACAGATAAATCGAACTCCAATCAGGGCCAAAATGGCGAACTCCAATTCATGATGTCACACGAGCATCGATATATCTTCCAAATAACTTCGGCAAATAGTACAATACGAAAATCCTCACTTCGATTTGTCTGTTTTAAGTTGAAACCCGGAAGACCCGCCGAAGTTCGATGCGTTAGCCGGTACGGCCCCTGTATATAGTTAATTCTTAATCGTTACCTGTTAATCAGGGATTGAAATATCGTTAAAAAAATAACGATACAAAAAAATTACGTTAAAAATACCGTTAAAACATTTTATCGGTAAATTTACCGGTAAAAATAACGTTAAAAATATTGTACCGGTAAAATTACCGTTAAATATAGCGTTAAACTTTAGTACCGGTAAAATTATCGGTAAAAAATTAACGTTATTAATTGGAATAACGTTAATTTTAAAGTAACGGCAACAAAAAGTAAGAAATAACGTTAAAATTAACGTTATTTACGGAAATAAGGTTAATGTTAAAATTAACGGTAAAAAAGTAAGAAATAACGTTACATTTAAAAATAACGTTATAATTCCCTGCTTTTAATACCTTTACTGAAAATATTAGTACCTAAACGTATTTTTACTAATTAATATTTTAAAGTAGTCTGCCATTCTTACGTCTTTTGATTTAACAGGAATTTACAACGTGCCGGACTACAGCTGGGCCACAAAAAAAAAGTTGGAAATCTGACTTTTTGACTATGCCATGATGAAGACGATAGTTTGTCGGAATTTGTCGCCAAAAACCAGAATTTGTCGGGCTTGCGTTTAGGAGATATGTGTGGCGCAGCTGTAGAGACGTCTCTACAGCTGAGCCACACAGATTTCGAAAACGGAAGGTCGTAGCGAAAATCTTACTCGTGTGTGTAGCCGTTAATTTGTCGGAATTTGTCGCACAAAAACCAGAGTTTGTCGGTCTTGCGTTTAGGCACAGAATACATAATAGTACAAGTACAGAAGCCGCAATCCGCAACATCATTTAATTAAATAGCGACTCCTGCTCTGACGCAATAAGGCGCAATTCAAATCGCACACCGCACAGCTGCTACAGTTATATTCACCTAGAAGTTTTTTCTCTTTCTATCGCGTAGTTCTCATCTCTTCTGACGCCGTTAGGGTTGTGGGCTTTTAAATAACCTGCGTAGCATTATATCATAAAAAGAAAGCGATTTTACGTCGGTGCTATGGTTAAAGAAAATCTTACAATAATATTTGAACATTACTATAAATAATACTTAAGTAATAATCTAACTAGGTACTTACCTACCTAGGTAGACGTAAATATGGGGGACATAAAAATAATAAAAGTCAACTATTGGTACCTAGTTAGATAGATAGATAGGTAGGTAGTTAGGTAGGTAGGTACTTATTATCCCCGTCAATTGGTAATGCGCTGGAACCTTGTCTCATTAACAACCACGTTGACGTGACCCGCAACTAAAAATGTCATGAAATAAGATTATTCTAATACCGACCTAGGTAGGTAATCTACCTATAATATAGTAATTATTGAATTATTATTTTCAATAAGATAGGGTTTCATTTTTGAGCTTAAAATCATGGGCGCCAGGCGCATTACCAACTGACGGGGATTGTAGTTGTTTATCGTTACTTGTCCTATTTAGTGAGTTAGTAAACAGTTCTTGTTTCTTGTGTCATAACTACAACACCTTTTACAAATTATGCTTTCTTACGAAATCAAATGTAGGTACACACGACGGCACCTCAGACTATACATGTTGACCTTGAGACCGCCTTTATACCCTACGTAATCAGGCGCGGTCGCAGCCTAAAATTGGGGGGGGGGGTCACTAATAATAATACAATTGCTTTTTGTAAATTTTTAGAAGCTATTTCTATGTGACATGTATGGGGTCACAGGGGTCATGTCCCCTGTGACCCCCCCCCCCCCCCTCGGACCGCGCCTGTAACGTAATAAAAACTGTTTTTGCAGTTTGACATTATAACCTGACGTGCTGTAGCACACACTACAATTTATAGATTAGGTAGGTACACACAAATTATAATTTATAGATTAGGTAGGTACACACACACCTACCTAGTCTATAAATTATAATTTCAATAACAACACAATTTTTCATTAGTTTTTTTACTTTGACACCCATCCACTGGTTTTGGCATTTCGAGAAGTAAGGTGGAGTAAGCGCGGAAAACGTGCGGTGCGAGCGCTCAGGCGGGCGTGCGGCCCTTTGCCAGTTGTATCGTGGACGATACGCCGAGCGGTAGGTATATAACGCGTGGCCTTGAGCGAGTGACGGACGCCTGGCTTAGGAGATCTGTATGGCGCAACTGTAGAGATGTCTCTACAGCTGCGCCACACAGATCTCGCAAAGGGAAGGTCGTAGCGAAAATCTTACGACCTTTCGTTCTCGAGATCCAGGTAAAAAGGTCTCCACAGCGCATCCTCACATATCTTCTAAACGCAAGATCAACAAACTCTGATTCTTGGTGACAAATTCCGACAAACTAACGGCTACACACTCGAGTTATCAGATTTTCGCTCCGACCTTCCTTTCTCAAGATCCAGGTAGAAAAGTCTCCACAGCGTATCCTCACATATCTCCTAAACGCAAGACCGACAAAATCTGGTTCTTGGTGACAAAATCCGACAAACTACTGGCTACACATACGAGTAATCAGATTTTCGCTACGACCTTCCGTTTGCGAGAGCGTTTCCGTTTGTGGCGCAGCTGTAGAGACGTCTCTACAGCTGCGCCACACAGATCTCCTAAACGCAAGACCGACAAACTCTGGTGTTTGTGCGACAAATTCTGACAAACTATCGTCTTCATAATGGCATAGTCAAAAAGTCAGATTTCCAACTTTTTTTGTGGCCCAGCTGTAGTCCGGCACATGAATTTACATGGAAAAGCTAATAAATGTCAAATGATGGAGTCTATAAACTTGTTATGAATATTTATCTCATGAACTAATAGGGTATTAAGGATTGTTACATTCATTAATCATCTTTGAAGCTTTTGGCTTTTGTTAAACCGGAAATATCCCTGCGGTCCTGACGTCAGAATGGCAGACTACTTTAAACATTTGTTTTCAGCAGAGGTGGCTCATCCTAAAGAGCGCTGGTGCAGTGCACTCCCACAAAAAACAATTAACTAAGTAGGTATTTACCTACTTTTATTTTTATAATTCGTTTAATACACATTCTACTATACCTATACACTCTTTATAGCATTTTACAAGCAACAATTACCTACGTACAAAGATGAAATGTTCTTTAGGCGGCCATTACATGCTCATGCAAACGTCAGTAAAATTCCATCAGTCATGGATTACGTTTGACTGACTGACTGATGGAAAGAAGAAATCAACTTCATGTAACCATCAGTCACCCCATTACATGGTAGGTTAATCGTCAGTCACAGCCGTGACTGTGTAATGGATGCCTTAGCATAAGATTTTTAGTCAAGTTGAATCGAGTGGAGCGCCAGCGATTGCGCTCCTATGAAACAAAGTACAGTACAATGCCTAATGCTGATTTCAATGAGTGCGAAAGAGAAACATCGACTGAGTCCATTTGTTTTGTAAAGGGCACAATACAGTGTATCTTTTATAAAAACTGTGAAAAACTCTTGAAATGCCTCGTACTGAAAGCTAAGGGGCCACCACAGCCTGAAATTAAACTTACACAAAAATTTTTCGTAAGTTTTTGTTATTTTTAAAGGGAACAGCCAAAAAAAAAGGCCACGAGTGGCCTCTGATTTTCAGTAAATATTATTTTTAGGGGGGTATACGACAGGCGCAGATGAGTTCAAAAGGTGTTGATTAAAAATTAACTACTCTACATATGTATACGAAGAATATGCAAAATAATGACTTGATCCTGCAGTTGTACAGTTGCATACAAGACTATCTGCATCAGGGATTCCCAGTGGTTGATATCGACCCCTTGGGGTCAAATTTGGTTTCACAGGGGTTGACAATGACATATAAACAAATAATTATAACAATTATTATTATTAATTACACTTGATACTCTATCAGAGATTATTTTTGAAAAGGGATCTCTTGCCCAAAATAGTTTGGGAATCCCTGATCTACACCCGTGTTATTAATCCTCTTTATAAGTTCTGGAACAGCTTATTACCAACATTATAACAACCAGTGTCGTAACCACAATTTCGAAGGAGTTGTACCTATAGTACAACATTCGTTTGGATGTATGGTTACTATGAAATGAAAAAAATAAGCTGTTTCAGAAACATTTATAGCCTGTATATAATATTAATAATTATTTGATATTTACAAGTTCATAATATAGAAAAGCATGAACATAATAATAATTACAATACAATACCTATGTTTTATTGTAGGTATTGTATTTATTTTAGCTTATTATAGAGAAGAAGCGGTACCTGGACAGAAACTTACATTTGCTCTTCTTTGTAATGCCAAAGCCATATTTTATTTGTTTGTATTGCAATTATTATGTAAATCACACTTGTTTTTAAGATTTATTAACAAAATACACGTGAACTATACACTAATTGTAAGAAAACAAATTCACGAGTTTAGTCTACGAAAAATACTATTTCCATGAGTCCACTACAGACCAGTGTTGCCAACAAGATATTTTGAATTCCGCTAAGCAAGTTGTTATTTTTCGTCATAAATCCGTCAAAATTAAATACTATTTCGTCAATGAAATTGTCAAATAAAAATACGGCCCAAGGCAACGGCTACACGCGTGGTCAATACCGTGATCCATCGCCATACAGTAAATTTTAACCATGGAAACTTAACTTGTATGAAATGTTCAATATTTTACTTTCCATGGTTAAAATGTACGCTATGGCGATGGACCACAGTATTTACAATGCGTGTAGCTGTCGCCTTAAGCCGGGTCCATAGCGCGTGTTTTGCTCTATACAATCATCAAGAGCAAAACACGTGCTATGGACCCGTCATTACTTCAACCAGACCAGGGGCCCTATTTTTGAATCGCTCGGCTGGCGTCTAGCTCTCTTTTCTACTGATTTTCGTTCGAAATTTGACTGAATATCATTAATTTGAGTCATATGTCGAACGAAAATCCGTAGAAAAGAGCGCTCGACGCCAGTCGAGCGATTCAAAAATAGTGCCCCAGAGGACCTAGTAAGAGTTGATTTTTTGTTCTCACTTCACTTTGCGAATAGATAACTATCGTATTCTCTCTTTCACTCACTCGCATGATTTTCTCCCTTTCATTCACCCGATACTATATGCAAAGTGAGGTGAGAAACACAACTCGTATTAGGCCCTCAGACCCCCTAGCCAAAGTAACATTTGCAAGTCTTCGTCTTCGCTTCGCTTTCGAAACATGTATGGGATTGATATAAGATTTCGTTAACTATCGAATTTTAAAACGTCAATTTCATACATTTTTTGGAGCGAAGCGATAGCGAAAATTTGTAAATGTGTCACTGGCTACAGGCTCAGTGCTGCCAACAAGATATTTTGAATTCCGCTAAGCAAGTTGTTATTTTCCGTCAAAAATCCGTCAAAATTAAATACTTTTCCGTCAATGAAATCCATCAAATATCAAGATCATAGGGCTAAAATCAAGGGCGAGTAGGCATAGGCGAGTCGAGTAAAATAAGTGGTGGGTGAACAATTCAGCCGAGCGACTACGCTACGTGCTACAGTACGAGGCATATATCTTGAACAATGACGAAGGAATAAGATGGACCTGTCATACGTACGAAAAAAGCCTGCTTACCTACTTCATTGTTCTCTATTCAAACGCAACTAAACATGGCGGCTTAGCTTAATGTACATACACCTTATGTATACAGCATAGAAGAGTCGAAATTGTAACATGTAAACACAACACAATATAGCGGACACGGCACGCACCTGAGCTGACGTCACGAATGCTTTGTTATTGCAGTTTATGCAGTTTCCTTTTTCAGAGATCTGGAATTTTTTTCGACGGAGTGGGGATAAGTTCGCGCATGTGCACTTGCGAGCGACCAATAGCGCGCGCCTCTCTCCCGCCGCCCGCACCCCTTACCGCTACGCATGCCCAAAATACGCGTTCCGCGCAATCCCCACCCGATTTCAAGATATATGCCTCGTACTGCTCGTATTTATTTATATGGATGTGTTAGGGCTCGTTCACACGAACAATTTTTTCAATGCGCCATATTTTCAACGCGCGATTTTTAGTAAGAAGTAGGTTTTAAAGAAGTAGTACATAAAAAATAACTAGATGTCGTTGAACAACTAAAGTAGGTTTTTAAGAAAAAGGCAAAGGATTAAACGTAATTACTTTTTTATCATACGTTTGTTGAGTACCTACCTATGTGCTTTGTTGCGTTGGTTGTCCGTTGGCGTGTTCCGAAGAACTTTTCTCTGACCTAACTCAAGGCAACGGCTACACGCATGGTAAATACTGTGATCCATCAGTATTTAATCAGAAACCTATTAATAAAATATTTATGAAATAAGGCCTATTCACCATAGTAGTAGTATTTTGGGGTAGAATGAGGGCTTTTAACAATGACAAAAAACTGTAGGCTCGATAGATGGTGTTGATAAAAATATACGTGTTAATGTAATTTTTTTTACTAAGCTTTGAAGAGTACTCCGGTGGGCAGGCAGATGTAACCCTAAAATGTTTCACTTTGGCCAGATGTCAGCCAGCGAGCGCTTAGGTACTTTACTTGTCTCTTTGGTACTGGCCGTTTATTTTTAAAAGCCAATTTTAACACTTCTCTTTCCATCAGCGCAATCGAGTGAGGCCAAAGTGAGGCAAATACCTAGTTACTATTTTAATTTTTAAATGTCACTTTTAAAAGCCCTCATTATGTTTCATAATAAATAAAAAACATAATCCTAACCCAATAACAACTATGGTAAATTATTATTATAGTATTCTACCATTCTTTTATGAAATAGGCCTCTGATTAAATACTGATGGATCACAGTATTTAACTTGCGTGTAGCTGTCGCCTTATGCCGGGTCCATAGCGCGTGTTTTGGCTCTAGACAATCAACGAAATCGTTTACACAAAACATTGTTTCGCGAAACATTTTTGTGTAGAGAAACAATGTTTTTGCTTTCCATGCCCGGTGGAAAACACGTACACAAAACATTTTTTACCATCGCCACTCGAAAAAGTGCGTTTAATTCAACGATAAGAGTGAATAAAAATATTTTGAATTTGGAACAAGCGCGCATCGTATGAATTATGTACAAAAAAAATAAAACGTTCTGAAAGAATGGAGCAATCAAGGAAATTGTAAGTACTTCGTACAACGTACGAAGTACGTTACGTACGTTACGGGAGCTATTCCATAGATAAAGCCTGTCGCCAATTTTATTTAGATTCTTTTTAGTGTCTTATCTTTGGGTTATTTTCTAAAAAACATCCCGCCAAATTAATTAGGTTCTTTTTAGTGTCTTACCTTTGGGTTCTTTTCTATAATAATAATAATAATAATATATGGAGATTAGATGTTCAGTCATGCATTTGCATCCGTACATTCCATCAGTCTGGTACGATCTTCAGACTGTAAAAATTCAAAGTCTAAACTGATGAAATGGACTGATTCCAGACCGATCATGTAATTTCCCTCTTAGCGTGGTTGTTTTATTTCATCCGAAAACTTCTAGTTTCACTATTTTCTAATGTTTAAATATTTCTGATTACCTACCTAAATAATAAAAATGTAATAACTATAAATACTATAGGTATAAGTAGGTACCTACTGCTATTTGTTTTCTCGCAGTCAATGGTAAAAAGTAGAGTACACAACTCGTGAAAAAAAATGTCATCTCCTTGCTTTGTATCCCTCGCTTCGCTCGCTTCGCTGCTCTGGATCCAACTTAGTCCCTCGCGCCAGCCTGGCGCAACTCTCTCAGTAAAAAACGATCTATGAAACGAAAGCGAATTTTTAACCCGTCTAAGTTTGAAAGACCGTTGACAATCCACAAAGCAGTAGATAATTCAACTTAGTTGAATAGCGTCATCAATCGACATAAAGTTATACTAAAATTGTCAGCTGCTTCGAGGTCAGCTGTTAGAAAATCGCTCATTATTTAGAAATACTCAAAGCGACAGCCATAGCCATTGCCAAAGCAATTGCTAGAGAATTGCTATGGCAACGGCTATCGCTTCGAGTTAGGTAGGTAGCATAAAGTTAATATACCTGTCGGGCTGACAAACTATCAATCAGTTGCGAAAAAGAGTTCTGCACGTCATAATCATGCATTCATTCTGCGCGTCAGATAGTACGCGCGAGGGGAGCGAAAGTCGCTTCGGAGGTGGCCGCTCGAAGTCGGGGCCAAGCGGGCAGTGGGAGGTGAACCACTGCCCGCCTTGCACGGTCCTGATGAGATGGGGGAAATGGCCAAACTTGCCCGGCCATTTCCCAACGGAGGAGGCCCGGATGCGGGCAGTCCGTCTGTCGTTGAGAAGATTGTCCCCACGGACCCTCATACCAGCCCTACGGCTGTCGACATTTGGCGGCGAGTGGGCAGGTGCCGGGGTTTTTTAGTGGGTATTCTCTCCTCCTGGGATTCAACCGAGCTTTGACTTGGTGGAATTACGGGAGGCAGTCGTGGAGGGAGCTGCAACGCCGAAGTTGCGGTCCCCTCCTGGCGAGTCCCACATACCCCCCTCTCTCTCACCTGCGGGAGGGGAAGCGCGTAAATGCGTTTTTCCTCGGCATATAAAAAAAAGGGCCACAGATCGCAACCCGCCGTAACCTATATTTGTATATCTCCAAAATTGATATTATTTTTTTTCGAGGTTTACCACATAGTTTAGCTATTGTCGTGTTTTACAGCTTGGTTTGATTGCCACAGATAAAAGTAAGACTGTAAAAAGTAGCCATACACAGATTTAAGACCTGATGAAATTGGTTGGATTTTATCTGGTCTTAAATCTGTGTATGATCACTTTCCATAGTCTTACTATTATCAGTGGCAATCAAACAAAGCTGTAGAACACGACAATAGCGAAACCATGTGGTAAACCTTGAAAAATAAAAAAATATCATTTTTGGAGATATACAAATAGGGGTAAAGCCAAAATTTTATTACACTTTTACATTTTTATTTACGTCTAATGATAAATAAAGAAACATATTGAGTAATCTGACGAGTTTTTGTTTCCGATTGTAACATTGATGTATTTACTAGATATGTAAATATCAATTTCAAACGTAACGTTTATTTTGTTTATAAAAATTTAAATACAAATTAACAACAACAAAAAATTTCATACAAAAATAAATGTCCTTTTTTGCTACCCAAATATGTCGAGTACCCTAGTGAAATTTCTATAGCATTTATACTTATTTTTCTGATTCATAATTTAGTGTGAGGTTACTGGAATGTCGGTTTTATTACATAAACTATAAGATTCAAAGTAAATGAGCATTTTTTTTGGTTTTATTGTGTTGTCCTTGATTCTCGCGCTTTTACGTTACCCTATTTACGTTACTAAATTTCTATAAAATTTCTGAACGAATTGTAGTAGTTATTAATTTTTTTACACTAGCAACACTTATTATAAGGTTCTTGCTGTCAGAATTCTAGCCGTCAACCATTTTGTTTTGTTTGTCATAGAACAAGTGAATCGGCGGCGTGTTTTCGTGATAAAAAACTATTGAACTTGTACCTGCGATTTACAAAGTAAGTTCAAGTTATTTTTCTACTTGTTTACGTAAGATTAACGTTTGAGAACGTAAGATTTGTGCGAACATAGCCGCAGCTAACAATTCCTCACCATTTTCTTTTAAATTATGGTAAAGCTGTAGACAGAAGCTTTTTCTGTTACTTTTCCGTTGCTTTTCTGTTACTCTTACGTTACCCCTTTTATAAGTTTATGTTACGTAACGTAAAAGCATTATAAAGGTAGGTGTATACTTTTAAAGATGAATAGCTAAACATTGTATATTTTTTTAAGTAAGATTAAGATATTATTTTTTTTTGTTTCGTTTGATGAGATATATAACATAGATTATTAATGCTTAACTTAGTCCCACACCACTCATCCCTTCTCCCGAAGACTTCCGCATTTTATAAATTTATTTATTATTCAATGATTTTTTGCATATTTATTGCAGATGCCATTAACAGCAGCTGAGAAACAAAGAAAGTATAGAGAGAAATTAAAAAATGAAAATCCAGAAAAATACAAAGAAATGAAAAAAAAAAGATGGTACTGGATGAAGAAACTGGATTATTCAAGCTTAAAAAACCTAAGAATGACGGCAAATTGTTACAAGATTGTGTTGAAGAAGTAGGGAAGTATATCTTGGCGAATTTTTATACTAAAAAAGAAAAACGTACTTACCGATACGTATGCTTAATCCAAGAAGTTGACAAATTTTCAAAAAAACTGGTTGTGCAAGGTTTTAAATCATTGAAAGGAGACAAAAAAAAGTTTAAATTAGTAGAAAATGATATATCCATTATTTCTAAAGAAGATATTGTGATGTTCTTACCTTACGCAGATGCAGATTGTAATGGGTATGTTACTTTCCCAAATGAGGTGAATGTTAAAGAAATTAAGTAATTTCCTTCAGCTTATTTAACATCCAGTTTGTTTGGGATAGTAAATATAAGTAAAAGTTAATTTCATTAAACCTCTGAATGATACATTCTACTTAGTTTTATTTTAACTAAATAGCCTATCTCATTAATGAGGGCTAACGCGTGTGAATTCGCCGCGACCCAGCTGTCGCGACAACAGCGGCGCCAACTGGTGAGCAACAAAACGGTAGCCCTCATTGTGCATGTAGCCTTATAAAATTTTTACGTTACTTTTACGTTACGGTAACGTAAAAGTATTAACGTTACTATTCCGTTACTTTTATGTTACTAGTGATAAAATTTTGGCTTTACCCATATAGGTTACGGCGGGTTGCGATCTGTAAAACTTGGGTTAAAGTATCTATAATTTCGTAATAAATAACTATATTTCAAACGGCAAACGGTAACCTTGTGATTTAAATGTTCTACGGGCTACTGTACTATCGGTCTGTACGAAGTTTTACGGCTTTACCTTCGATCAAGGATGTTTATTACATTTACACAGCGACATCTAGTGAGGGAAAACGAAAACCACTCAACACGAACGGACTCGGCGGGGCGGCGGGCGGCGCGGTGCCAGCCACAGCCGCGCGATTTCAAGACTTCGTAATAATGTCAATGGCGGTGGCGTGAGGACAATTACTGGCCCTATGGGGGGCGATTCAAATTGCTCGACTCCAGTCGAGCGCTCGTTTCTCATACGTTTGAGTCAAATGTCGAACAAAAAAAAAATTGTTTAAAAAAACAAAAAACCGACTTCAAAAACCCTACTTCTAAAAAGCAAGAAATAATATTCGTAATAATAAAAACACGTCTATTGAAGTCGGGTGGGGCTGGAGTACAAATTCCTTTTTTAGGGTTCCGTAGCCTAAATGGCAAAAAACGGAACCCTTATAGATTCGTCATGTCTGTCTGTCTGTCTGTCTGTCCGTATGTCACAGCCACTTTATTCTGAAAGTATTAAGACTACCTACACAGTTGAAACTTGGTAGGAAGGTGTATTCTGTTAACCGCTTACCGAATTTAATACAAAAATAAGAAAAATAAAAGATTAAGGGGGGGGCTCCCCATACATGGAACTGAAACTGAAAAAATTTTTTTTCTACAAACCAACACGTGTTGGGTGTCTATAGATAGGTCTTTAAAAATGACATTGAGGTTTCTAAGACAACTTTTTCTCAAAGTCAACCGTTTGAAAGATATACACCGCCAAAGTGGTAAAATGTGTGTCCCCCCCCTTTAACTTTTGAAATAAGAGAGTGAAAAATCTAAAAAAAATATATGCTGTAGATCTTAATAAACACTTTCAACCAAAATTGGTTTGAACAAGATATAGTAATTAGTTTTTGAGATATAGCACATTTTCCAAAACCGCAAATATAACTTTGTCATTCATACCAACACTGTGAAAAACAAAGTTATTTTTGCATACGAAAAATGATAGGTGGTATTAAATATGGTATGGTATAAGGTAACTACGGAACCCTATGGCGCGTGGCCCGACACGCACTTGGCCGGTTTTTTTATTCTAAAAGCCACACCCGACTTCAATAGACGTGTTTTTATTATTACGAATATTATTTCTTGCTTTTTAGAAGTAGGGTTTTTGAAGTCGGTTTTTTGTTTTTTTAAATAATTTTTTATTTTTTTATTTTTAGTGATGGTACTTTTTGTATTAGGAAGTGTAGGTATATTAGTTAGGTAGAAAATTCGGCTCAGCCAAACGTGAGTTAACCGCGGAGAAACATACATACATGCGAGTCAAACTGAGAACCTCCTTTTTTAAGTCGGTTAAAGAACTACACTTAAGATATCCCTTTTCCAATAAAAAATAATTATCTTATTCAGTTCATAAACAAAGAAGTTATACGACTGATCATCGAGGTAGTTCACACAAAATCATACTATTTTCGTGCTTTTTTCAAGATTACTTGAAAAGTACTGAACCGATTTCAAAATTTAAAAAAAATGGGACCAACTTGGCAGTTTACCTAATGTAATAACGTTTGAATCATTTCAATCGGTTCAGCCGTCTTCGAGTAATCGGTGTACATACAAAAAACGAAAAAATAAAAAAATAAAAAACGGGTCGAATTGAGTACCTCCCTCCTTTTGAAGTCGGTAATCAGTAGAAAAGAGCGCTCGACTCCAGTCGAAGGATTCAAAAATAGGGCCCCTGGACACCGAATAATTTGTCTACTGTTTGTTCAGAACATTTTCCAGCTAGGTAAGTACTTAAAGTAGATTAATTGTATTATTACGAAAAAAAATATCAAAGACTGAAAAAAATTGCATTTCCTTTTCCTATGGGGATCACCTACCTAAATAATTTAAGGCTGCGCAGTCTGCACACTAGCGCCGCCATTAGAAAAAAAATCATAGTGCTTAAATAAAGCCAAATTTGTCAATTATCTCTCGAGTGCACTCCGAACAAGCTTTGTGGTACTTTTTATCACATAAGCAATATTTTCTAGCCTGTCGTTTAGTTTAATTGACTTTTATTGTTATAAGTAGCCACTTTTCGCAATAAAAGTCCATATAACTAAACAACATGTTTTATTGTTTTCGAATTGGTTAGCAAAATATTCATATTTTTGCTTGGTTAAATGCAGTATTTTTGTGATCAGAAAAATATATTCGGGAAGCCAAAGTGGTTAGTCGGTCAGAAAGTGGTTAGTTGGTCAGCAACTTTTTAAATATCATTGTATTGTATGGGGTGTTGTTATTGTCGTGAGCAGAAGCCACTATTATACTTTTTGTATAGGGAGGTAGGTACTTAGTTGGTTTATCCTTGTCATTGGTCAATCATCATTTAAAAAAAAATGGTTTTCCACACAAATATCTATATGTTACCGGCAATGTGTATAATCCGGCATTGTATACAAAATGCCTAGGCATTGTATACAATGCCTGAAACGATCAAGCAATGTATGAAATATAATTCATTTTATACTTTGCCTAGGCATTGTATACAATGCCTGCTGGTCCACCGGCAATGTGTAAAATAAGTATATTTCGTATGTCTGTTATAAAAAAAAACCTCGAAATTTAAGGATCTCGCTCCACTGCGCTTCGCGCTCGCCTTAAATTTCTAACCTATACGCGGGACCTACAGGAGTGAAGCAGGTTCGATTACAAACTCAAATTTCTGTTGTCTGTTATAAAAAAATAACCTCGAAATTTAAGGCTCACGCTCCGCTGCGCTCCGCGCTCGCCTTAAATTTCTAACCTATACGCGGGACCTACAGGATTGAAGCAGGTTCGATTACAAACTCAAATTTCTGTTGTCTGTTATAAAAAAATAACCTCGAAATTTAAGGCTCACGCTCCGCTGCGCTCCGCGCTCGCCTTAAATTTCTAACCTATACGCGGGACCTACAGGAGTAAAACAGGTTCGATTCCAAAGAGCCCCCCTCGAGCCCCCCATCGAACCCTCCTCGAGCTTTCCCCGAGCCCCCCCCTCGAGCTCTCCTCGAGCTTTCCCCGAGCCCCCCCCTCGAGCTTTCCTCAAGCCCCCCCCCTCGAGCTTTCCCCAAGCCCCCCTCGATCCCCCCTCGAATCTATTCTCGAAAATCTTTTTATTATACACGTTGCCGGTGGACCAGCAGGCATTCTATACAATGCCTAGTCATTGTATACACTGCCTAGGTAATGTGTGAAATAGATATCAATATTCATTATATTTCATACATTGCCTAAAAGGCCAGGCATTGTATACAATGCCTAGGCATTGTATACAATGCCTGCATTTCATACATTGCCGGTAACATATACATATAATAAAGACGTAAATTCTAAATGTTTGTACGACGTGAATCACTCAAAAACCACTGAACGAAAAAAATTTGATGGGATTTTCAAAGTTTGGTAGGTTGGAGTCAAACTTAAAATCTCAGCTATGTTTCATCTAATTCGGACAGGTATAACCAGGGAAACAGCTTGAACTCTCCGTAATATCAACTTTCATACACTAATTAAACTGACTGGTCGCCGGTCGCCTTGTTGTAGGTCGCGGGCAAAAGGGAATAGGTACCTAGTTATCTTCTGTCTGTTCTACTGTCCACGCGGAAGAAGTCGCGGCGGAAGCTAGTTACAAAATAAATTGCCTCTTTAGTGGCTGCTGGTCCAATATGCCGCCCGCAGGCCTACCGCCTAAGGCCGGCTCCACACATTGAACCAAACTTTGGCCAATTCATCGTACGTTGCCGGTTTTGTACCAAATGCTTTCAAAAGCGGTTCTTTCAAAAGCATCAACGAACGATAAATTGGCCAAAGTTTGGGCCAATGTGTGGAGCCGGCAAAACCTAAAAAGCTTTCAAATTGCTAATAGTACATTACTGCCGCGGTCAATAATGACTGCGTTGCTGGCAGCGATGATGATGGCCGAGAGCGGAGCTTAGCGCAGGTCCAGGCCGTCACAGCGCGGTCAAGCTTGAAGGCCGAGAGCGTAGTTAAGCTTAGCTCGAGGCCATCATAACGTGGCCAGCAGTGCAGTCATTGTGGACCAAGGCTTGTATAGTACTTTACTCAAAAAATGCGAATTGCGAATACTGCCTACTATACCTACTATAGTAGGTACTTATAACCTAATTTCGAAAAAATACAAAAACGCAAATATCTCCGAAACGGTGCGTCGGAGCCAAAAAATAAGCTTTTTTTTGATCCCCTTTGTAACCCCGGAAGTAGATAAGGGGTATTGAATGAAAGGTCAAAAAACGGTCAAGTGCGAGTTTTTTATATTTTTCCATACTAATTCCATATAAAAGTACAAAAACATCATCTAGGTACAACAATACAACACCCGCGCAAATATAGAATGGGATTCAAAATGGCGGCTCACCGCGCTTACCACAACGAGTGTGACTGAGAGAGCGATAGTGAATATGAACGACGCCATTTCTAATCCCATTCTTTATCTGCGCGGGTTGTACAGTGTATTTTTCACCTAACTATGTTTCAAAGAAAACTCGACAATAATGGATTCCTAGTGTTATACTCCGTCGCATTACCACGACGCCAAATAAGTGCAAATCCTACTTAAAATAAATGTACATTAATTGTTCGTAATTTGTACGCCATTAAAAAAATTGTAGGTTACCTACGTATTTAAATCTCAAAAAAATGTCGGTGTGGTACTGCCAGGGAGTATGCTCTGCCGCAGTACCACTCGTTTTTCTCGCGAATCAGAGACAGTTTGCATGGTTTTTTTGGGTGAAAAAAATGTACATTAATTGTACGTTCTAGTATCATACAAGAAAATGGCCAAGTGCGAGTCGAATTCGAGCTACAGGGCATTTACAGTTTTTCAAATACACCTCGATCGTTATCATTATTGTGGGGAGATGGGAGAGGAAGAGTTGTTGGATTGGATTGCATGAGATTTAAGTATTTGACCTAGCTACCCTAGACGTGGGTAGGTATACAAATACAAAAAGTACACTGCATTTAATTATTTTAATAACAACAACTTCACAAAACAATATACATTAGAAGATGACATTGAATTTGTTGATTTAATTTTGATCTCGTCACTTTTTTTGCCATATCATCATAGCATTCCCAGTTACCGTTTCTCTTGCAGTGCGCTCGATAATGACCAATGGCAGTACCACACGCATTGGGTAGATGGTGCATTTTTTAAGTTTTAGCTCGTTGAATAAAAAGCAGAAAATAAGTATTTCATTATTTACTGTTTTTTTTTTTTTTAAATACGTTTTTGAAACAGCTAAAAAGGAGGTATAAATCTCCCGTAAAGATTTATAATCCTTTACAGATTTAAACCTAAAAATGTGGGGCACATGCAAAAACCATCCTTATTAATATTATAAATGCGAAAGTCCGTTTATTTGTTTGTTACGCCTTCGTGTCATCATCATTAAATTTTATATACACGTTGTTAGAGGTACAGAGAAGGACGTAATAGGTTACCTTTCATTCCGAAAAAAAGTATTGTTCCCAAGGGATAGCAAAAAACTTTCCACGCAGACAAAGTCGCGGGCGGCCGCTAGTTGATGATAAATCTTACAAAATGCCCCCCACGTTTTTAGTTTTAAAAGTTCTATATAGGTTCATAAATCTTTACGCGAGAAATTATTTTTTACTTTTTAGTCCGTTTAAAACGTGTTTTGCTTAAAAAAAAAATTTCCATAAATTTTGTATTTGTATTGTATAAGACGGTAAGGCTTATACAATTCGTGTAATCTACTCCATCCAACTACTTTTCCTCCCCAACTTATTTTTTTGTTGACGATTTATCAAGTTGTATTTGGAAAATTGTAAATGCCCTGTAGCTCGAATTCGACTCGCACTTGGCCATTTTCTTGTACGAGTTAGAACGTACAATTAATGTACATTTTTTTTCAGCTAAAAAAACATGCAAAATGTCTCTGGTTCGTGAGAAAAACGGCAGAGCATACTCCCTGGCAGTACCACACCGACATTTTTTTTAGACTAAAATACGTAACGTACAATTTTTTTAATGGCGTACAAATTACGAACAATTAATGTACATTTATTTTAAGTAGGATTTGCACTTATTTGGCGTCGTGGTACTGCGACGGAGTATAACACGATTCCTAAAGGAAATTGCTGGTGGCTAAAACTCGACAATAATGAAATCCCATATAACTTTGTTGCGTCACCATCGGAGGACACCGGCAAGCTCGACTTTGTTCAAAGAAGGTTGTCAAAATAATGACCATTTTACAAGCTTTTTTGAGTAAAGTATATGACGTCAGTGCTTTGTTCGTCCTTGTCATCGTGTTATGATATGATAAGAACGAATAGAGCATTGCTATCGCTTAGGCGGTCTGGCTGCCGTACGCTCAGATAAAAAAAAAAGGAAGATGGAGCGTTGCGCAGTGGTTGCGATTGCGAACAACTAAGTGAAGTACATGTGTGCGTACCATGGAAATAGTACTATAAACCGGAATGAGCGCTTCGCCCCAAAACGAGCCGACAGAGAGGTCAAGTAGATGTATGTGTCCTTTTCTTCATTAGGGTGACCAAACCGTATGGTTGGCCGGAGACATATATAATACTTTAAACTGTTTAATATAAACTTATTACCTAGGAAGTTCTTTATTTATAATTAACACTTTTACCGCGTTATTATTAGGTTGCTTGCTCTTTTGTTTGTTTGAGCACAAATTTTGCAAACGATTTTATACCAAATTCCCGATGAGCTAGAGACTTGAAACTTTGAACACAGGTCAGAAATGGAAGGAAATGCAATATTACAGTGACATTGAGGTGATCTGATAATGGAGCCGGAAGAACGCCACAGGAACTCTATGATGAATAAAACTATACAACCCCATCGTGTTTGTGCTTATTAGAATTGTCTTGACAAGTACTCTGACGGGAGACGAGGTTCAGGGTCGGATGATGAAGTCTGCATTCCATACCATAGGAACTCAATATTGAAATCATGCAACCCCATCGATTTTGGGCTCGTTTGAATCGTCTTGACGAGTGCTCTGTTGGGTAATAGTATCCAAGAGTCTGATGATGGAGCCGGAAGAAGGCCACAGGAACTCTGCAATAAAACCTTTCAACCCCATCGAGTTTGGATTCGTTTGAATGGTCTTGACGAGTACTCTGATAGGCGGTGGTATATTTTTAGTTTAGCTCGTTAACTAAAAAAAAGAAAATTAATATTTATTTTAAAAAAGTATTTTTTAAGAACAAATTATTTATCACGTTTTTATTAAGTTGCTTTTTTGTTTTTATTTTTTAAATATGGTAATTCAACCAATCAAAATCTAGTTTATTCAATCCAATTTAATTTCAAGTGTAAATAATTACGCAACTTTAAAGTTTATTCCAATTTTTTATAAAAATGCAATGTGCGTGAACTTTGGAAAACCAAATAAATGTTGGAAAAACAAGTAAAAGTAGGAAAACATTGTTTAGTGATCTGTAGTTAAAAAAAGATGGAAACGATTTTCGACTTTATTGACGTTTGAAATTCGATTGTATAATTCGATCCCATAATTATACTTGTACATTTACTTTGCTGTTTCATTAAAAACTGTTATTTTGGTAAAGTTGTCAATAAGGTCAAAAATACTTGCCACAATTTCTTTACTTGTGAATGGTGAATCTTGGATTTTTAAAATTTTCAACATTGCGTTGTTATTTTCTTGTCAAAATCGTACCAAAAACCGAGTTTCATCAAAATCGGTCCATAAACAAAAAAGTTGGCCACCATCTTGAATTTTTAATATTTTAAAAATGCTTTGTTATTTTCTTATCAAAATAGTGCCAAAAACCGAGTTTCATCGAAATCGGTCCATAAACAAAAAAGTTGGCCGCCATCTTGAATTTTTTAATATTTAAAAAATGCGTTGTTATTTTCTTATCAAAATAGTGCCAAAAACCGAGTTTCATCGAAATCGGCCCATAAACAAAAAAGTTGGCCGCCATCTTGAATTTTTAATATTTTAAAAATGCTTTGTTATTTTCTTATCAAAATAGTGCCAAAAACCGAGTTTCATCGAAATCGGCCCATAAACAAAAAAGTTGGCCGCCATCTTGAATTTTTTAATATTTAAAAAATGCGTTGTTATTTTCTTATCAAAATAGTGCCAAAAACCGAGTTTCATCGAAATCGGCGCATAAACATGAATTTGATTATTAATATAAACTTTACCCCTCGCCTGCGACTTCCAGTTATTTCCATTGATAGAACAATTTCGTTTTTATGTTAAAGTGCACATATGTTTTATAGCCATCATATTATTTTACGCTTAAAATATCGATTGTAAGTTATTAATTTGATTATTTCCACATTAAAAGTAAGTCATTTGATTTGTCGCTACGCGCGGTGTTGCTCCTAGCGCCCTCTACCAATGAGTGAATTAAAATGGTTAGAGTCTAGAGTGGGGAGGGCACTTGTAGGCCGCAGCGCCGCGGGAGCGTCAGTTCGATGCTAGCCATCGCCTTAGACGGTTGTCCTAAGTGAACCAAGCATTGAAAAGTTAGTAAAAGTGATTGTGAATTTGTGCAGAAGTTAAAATAAAAGTGTCATATCAGAAGGGAGTTGTTTGATTTCGAACAACTCAGAAGTGGGATATATGAGAGTCTGAAAAAACTCTCGTTTCACGTCCACGTGAGTAACACAAATTTTCTTATTCTTTTTTTTTTTTTTTTCTTCTCCGTAATATTTCTCTGAATTGCTGGAATAATTAGATTTCATAACGACTAATATCCGTTAGTGATAAAAGTCGGTTGCTGTCCTTCATATTTGCCGGGGCCACTCTCCGGATATGATGGACAGCGATCGATAAAAGCTTCCTGCGCATTGCCGGGGCTACTCTCCGGATGCGTCAGGTGGTTTTTTTTAAGATAATATTAGGATTCTAGATAAATGGCTGAATTGGTTTCTGTCCTTCATATTTGCCGGGGCCACTCTCCGGATATGATGGACAGCGATCGATAAAAGCTTCCTGCGCATTGCCGGGGCTACTCTCCGGATGCGTCAGGTGGTTTTTTTTAAGATAATATTAGGATTCTAGATAAATGACTGAATTGATTTCTGTCCTTTATATTCGCCGGGGCTACTCTCCGGATATGACGGACAGCGATCGATAAAAGGGAACTTCCTGCGCATTGCCGGGGCTACTCTTCGGATGCGTCATGCAGTTTTTTTTTATATAAAAGACAAATTTAGATAAATGACTGATTTTATTGGTTCCTGTCTTTCATATTTGCCGGGGCTACTCTCCGGATATGACAGACAGCAATCGATGGAAGCTTCCTGTGCATTGCCAGGGCTACTCTCTGGATGTGGCAGGTGGTTCCTCTAAAGACTACAAATTTTCATGACTGATATGATTGGTTCCTGTCTTTTATATTTGCCGGGGCTACTCTCTGGATATAACAGGCAGTGATCGATGAAAGCTTCCTGTGCATTGCCAGGGCTACTCTCTGGATGCATCAGGTGGTTTTCTTAAAGACTAATTTCTCATGACTTCTTAGATCGGTTCCTATCTGACAGTGATGTGGATGTGGAGGTTACCCCTTAACTAACGGAGTGCTTATATACATTGCTTACTAAGGCTAATAAAACTCATAGCTTTTTATAAACTTTTATTATATTTTTTACGTAACTTTATTTCAATACCTTAAAACTAGACAAAAAAGTATTTTTGTAGAAAATTAATGTCAATCGTGGCTGCTGAAAACAACACACACATAATAATATCCTGTTGCTAAAGTGAGCTAACAATTAACACCAGTTTTTATTTTCGAGTTCTAGAATGGATGAGACTAATCGACGAGAAAGTAGCCGGAGCAGAGAGCGTTCGGAAACTGCAGGTGACTCACCAGTTCTCTTGATTCATCATACTGTGCGAAACCGCGATGACGAGGATGAGGAGCTCATCTTCCGACATAGGCTGTTGACTGACGAAATAGAGCGTCGCTCACGATCTAGACGCAGGCTCGAGAGCGGTGAGCTAGAGCAACGCTCGCGATTCAGACGCGAAAATGAGAGTGGTGAGCTAGAGCAACACTCAAAATCTAGACACATTATGGAGAGCGGTGAGCTAGAGCGACGCTCACGATCCCAACTCAGACATAGGAGCGGTGAGCTAGAGCAACGCTCACAGTCTAGACACAGGACCGAGAACGGTGAGCTAGAGCGACGCTCTCGGTCGAGGTGCCATTCGAAAATGACCCCACTTAGATCTTTTTCTGCTGCCGAATTAAAAGAAGAATTGAAACGACGAGCATACGATGAACCTGAGCAACCATACGCTTTGAACACGGATTACGACATCAGCGAGCAAAGCGGAGCAAGAAAACGACCGAGGAGTCGGACCCCACGACCATCAGCAACACGAGAATTCCAGGAATTCTCACATCGACGGACGGATCCTTCTCCTCCTAAAAGACGTGCCAGGTATGAAAGCGATAATGTTCTTCCCGAAAGCTCAGGTGGTAGTGACATTTTATCAAAATTTGTAAATGCTCTTAAAGATATTGCCAAGTCAAGTCAAAATAAACTTACTGCTACAAACAATGTGATTCCAGAGTTCGATCCTCTTGCAAAAAATCAAAGTATTGTTAATTGGTTGACCAAGGTTGAAGAATGCGCGATAATTTATAACTGGGACGAAAGGGAGGTAATTCATTACGCTCTGCCCAAACTTTCTGGTCTCGCTAAATCATGGTACCAGAGTTTACCTAGTGTACGTTATACTTGGGCAGAATGGAAGACTAAATTAACCGAATCGTTTCCATATAGTGAAAACTTTGCAGAGTTATTAACCGAAATGCTTGCACTGAGGGTTAGGTTTGGGGAGCCGTTAGAACAGTACTTCTATTCTAAATTAAATTTATTAAATCGTTGTAAAATAGCCGGTAAGCAGGCGGTAGATTGCATTTTGCATGGCATTGAAGATAGAAGCATAAGACTAGGTGCACAAGCAGTCCAATTTGACTCCCCCGAACAAGTTCTTAAATACTTGAAGACAGTCAAAGTTGGAAATCGTAGAGAAAGTATTCCTAACACAAACAAAACTAGGCTTGACAAAAGGCAGATACAGAATAATCCCCCAAGTACTAACAAAGGGTTACCGGGCACGAGCAAACCTCCGGTAAAATGTTTTAACTGCGGGGTAGAAGGGCATCCTAGTTTTCTCTGTCCAAAACCAATCGAAAAGTGTAGTAACTGTCATAGAATCGGTCATAAAATCACATCTTGTCCGTATATACAACCTGACAAAAATCGAAATAATGAAAAATCTGATAAGGAGAAAGAGGTTCTTAGGGTTTGCGTTGGTGACAAAAGTAACTGTAGTACTGTTGGGATACCAGATAGTGACACTGATTTACTTGCAAAGGCCAAAGAAAAATACTTAATACTAATCGAAGTAAATGGCAAAACCTTGCAATCCTACGTAGACCTGGGCAGCGAATGTTCACTCATTCGCTATTCTGATGCTAATAATTTGGGCATCCAACTTGAGACAAGCAACCTTCCGGTACTAAGAGGGATAGGTGAGAATCAAGTGCAATGTAAAGCGCGGTTAAAAGTAAACGTTAGTGTACAAGGCATTAATTTACCAATAGAAATGTATGTTGTAGACGACGCTGCCATTAAACAACCAGTCTTGTTGGGCCATAACTTTACAGAACACCCTAGTATAATAATTACGAAAACTCCATCAGAGTTAATATTTGAAGACCTCAATAACAATAATAAATTGTATCTAACGGTAGCTGAAACGGTAACCATCCCTAAATGTGAAATTAAAACGATCCCCGTTGTAGCTAACAAATCTTATTCTGGTAAAATATATGTTGATGGTTGCACTAGAGGCAAAGTAGGTAGCGAATATTTTCTCTTGCCAGGTGAGTATGCTATTGTTTGTGGCAAAGGCAGACTGCTTGTTCAAAATATGTCCATGAATCCTATACAGTTCGCCAACAACTCGCTAGTTACTCGCGCTTCTCCACTCCCTCTTATTAAGGACGTTTGCAAAATATCAGTTGATACTAATGTTCCTGAAACGGTAAATTCTGGCAGTCTCCTCACTAACAAACAAAAGCAGGAACTCGAAGCCTTGATAAGTGAATTTAGCGACTGTTTTTCAAAAGGCTTAAGTGACCTTGGCTTTACTACCGTCAATGAAATGGAAATAAGATTGACGGATTCCGATCCCATCGTGTATAGACCTTATAGAATGTCTTTAAGCGAAAGGTCAGAAGTTAGGGAAATGGTTCAGGAAATGTTGGATGCAAACATAGTTCGCGAATCTTCTTCACCGTACGCGAGTCCGATCGTCCTCGTCAAAAAGAAAACGGGCGAAAAACGATTATGTGTCGATTATAGGGCGCTTAACCGCAAAACTATTAAAGATCACTTTCCATTACCTCGCGTCGAAGATCAATTAGACCTACTGGCTGGCCACTCTTTATTCATTACTTTAGACCTCGCATCCGGCTACTATCAAATACCCATAAAAGAAAATTCTACATACAAAACTGCCTTCGTTACCCCGGATGGACAGTATGAATATTTAAGAATGCCTTTCGGTCTTGTTAACGCACCATCCGTTTTTCAGCGAACTATTAACAAAATATTAGCCGAAGCTAAAATTAAGTACGCCGTGGTTTACATGGATGATGTTTTAATACCCGCTCATAATTTCACCGAAGGCATGAGTCGCCTGAGAGAGGTTTTAAACTTATTGAGATTAGGTGGCCTCACGCTTAAGTTGTCAAAATGTTTCTTTTTTTACGACCAAATAGACTATCTTGGATTCCAAGTAGGATCTGATGGGATACGTCCCGGTTCTCGCAAGACGGAAGCCGTCAGCAAATTTCCACGACCCAGAAACCAGCATGAGGTCCGCCAGTTCATTGGCTTAGCCAGCTTCTTCAGGAGATTTGTTAGGAACTTCGCGATCATTGCCAGTCCATTAACCGATTTATTAAAAAAAAATTGTCCGTGGGTTTGGTCCGATAAACATGATGATGCCTTTGAATCTTTAAAAAAATCTCTTGTCGAAAGGCCTGTTTTGGCACTATATGATCCGTCCCTTCCAATAGAATTGCACACAGATGCCTGCAAAGTCGGGGTAGCTGGCGTCTTGTTCCAAAAGAATTTGGAAGGTCTCCTAAGACCAATCTCTTTTTATAGTAGAAAAACCACAGTCGATGAACAAAAGATGCACTCTTACGAACTTGAGACGTTAGCAGTCATAGCTTCCCTTGCTAGGTTTCGTGTTTACCTACTTGGTGTACCCTTCAAAATTTTAACTGATTGTAATGCCTTACGAACAGCTATGACAAAGCGTGACATGGTACCGAGAATAGCGCGATGGTGGGTGCAACTTCAGGAGTACGACTGTAACTTCGAATATCGATCAGGAGCCCGTATGTCGCACGTCGATGCTCTTAGCCGGAACCCGGTTGCACCCGCCATCCCGGAATCTCACGTTTTAGACGTACTGTCGATCGAAAAAAATGACTGGATTAGTACTGTACAAATGGCTGATGATGAGATAAATAAAATTAAAAATATTCTCAAAGATTCAGAGTCTGAAAAGGTAGTCGATATATGTAATAATTATTGTTTAAAGAATGATCGTGTATTTCGTAAAGTAAATAATGAGTTACGGTGGGTCGTTCCTAAAGCTGTCAGGTGGCAAGTTCTGAAAATGAACCACGACGACGTGGGCCACTTTGGCTTTGAGAAGACACTGTCTCGTATCAGGCAATGTTACTGGTTTCCAAAACTACGTCGATTTGTAAAAAAGTATGTTAGTGCCTGTTTGGAGTGTGCTCATCACAAAGCTCAGGGTGGCCCTCGCGCTGGTGAATTACACCCTATCCCAAAAACAGAAATACCGTTTCACACTATTCACGCGGACCACTTAGGACCATTTGTTCGTAGCAAGAGAGGAAACTCTTATTTGCTGGTTATCGTTGATGGTTTCACCAAGTTTGTTAACATTACGCCAGTGAGGGATACCAAAGCTTCGACTACTATTAGGGTACTTAGAGAACACATCAGTTATTTTGGCGCTCCAACCCGCCTCATTTCTGACCAAGGTTCTTGCTTCACTTCACATGTTTTCAAAAACTTTATTAAGAACACAGGAATAAAACATATTTTAAATGCGGTCGCTTCACCTCGGGCCAATGGCCAGGTGGAACGTTTCAATAGGACTATTCTGGATGCTCTCTCAACAAAAACACACGGTAAAGACGATAGAACTTGGGATGAACACGTTTCAGACATACAGTTAGGTATTAATACTACTGTACACAGTACTACTAAGAAAAGTCCATCTGAACTCTTATTTGGTTACAAAGTAACGAACACATCCGAAACAATCTTAAATGAAGTAATTAACGACACACTTAACGTTAGATCTACGGATGAGCTATCGGAATTAAGGAAGGAAACAGGAGATATAATTAGGGGTCAGCAAGAGAAAGATAAACTAAGGTTTAACAAATCAAGAAAAGAGGGTAGGATATATAAAGAGGGTGAATTAGTAAGAGTTGAACGAATAGTTACCAGTAATGACGGAAAATCAAAAAAATTAGTAGGTAAATATCAGGGACCATATCGCATTATAAAATTACTACCAAATGAAAGGTTTGTGATCGAGGATACTCCTTTGACACGAAAAAATAATAGGCGTTACGAAACTATTGTTGCGATTGATAAGCTTCAGCCTTGGTTGAACTTTAACACTGATTTTGATAGCAGCAGTGATGAATTGGGTAGTGATAATGAAAATAATGAAGATTAAAAATATATTTTTAAAAATATGTAATTAGATTAAGTATAATAAGTAATAAATAAGTAAAAAGCCGATAATGTTAAAATCGCAATATAATTAATATATGTATGTAGGTATGATTTGGTTCTTAATTTGTTTTAATTTAATAAATAAATAAATTACGATTATTGAATCAGTATTGCATAATAATAGTAAGTATCAAACTGTGTTTATCAATTATTTTATGATAAACTTGGCTTCATTTGTTGTGTTAAGCACGAGGACTTGCTTATTGAGGATGGCCGAGCTGTTAAAGTGCACATATGTTTTATAGCCATCATATTATTTTACGCTTAAAATATCGATTGTAAGTTATTAATTTGATTATTTCCACATTAAAAGTAAGTCATTTGATTTGTCGCTACGCGCGGTGTTGCTCCTAGCGCCCTCTACCAATGAGTGAATTAAAATGGTTAGAGTCTAGAGTGGGGAGGGCACTTGTAGGCCGCAGCGCCGCGGGAGCGTCAGTTCGATGCTAGCCATCGCCTTAGACGGTTGTCCTAAGTGAACCAAGCATTGAAAAGTTAGTAAAAGTGATTGTGAATTTGTGCAGAAGTTAAAATAAAAGTGTCATATCAGAAGGGAGTTGTTTGATTTCGAACATTTAGGAAATCAGAAATGGTGTAGTATTTATGGTCACTCTAGTTTTGTAAAGGAATATTTCCCGAATATTGAAATTCTAAAATTGAAATTTGGCGCCAAAGTCAAAATCAGATCGGAGTTGCCAGGATTGACACTTGAATTTATACAACTACAATAATGCTGATTAGCATTATTGTAGAAATCTAATTAAATCAAAAGAGTAAGTTTAGTTTTATTTTACAATTACTATGTGTTTTTCTAAATTAATATTTAAGTAGTATATTTTCAATATTCCACTCCGAATCCTTAACTTTGACACACTACGTGATTGGTAACGTACATTTTTTTTTCCTACTATCGTGGTATTATTGTTTTGTAATGGCAATGTGCGAACGAGACACCGACCTCCACCTAGTGTTGTTTCATTCACACAGTAGAGTCTTCAGTCAATGTCATCGATAGAATTTCAACTCTATGACGAAGGCAATACAGTTGAATTTCTTTTGAACGAATTGTGAAAATTTTTGTATAGTACTCACTCCCTATATGAACCTCCTTGGTGCGTACTAGAGGTAGGGTTGCCAGACACCCGGGATTTCCGGGATTGTCCCGGAATTACTAGGAACGTAATTCCGTATATCTAAAAATGAAATGGGGATTTCAGACCACGTAAATGAACAACTTTTACTATGGGGCCTACCACGAAATCGCGAAAAAAAAATCAGCTGTTCCATAGAAAAGTACAACATCGACTCGACTATAATGTATGGAACAGCTGATTTTTTTTTCGTGATTTCTGGTTGGCTCCATAGTAAAAGTTGTTCATTTATGTGGTCTGAACACCCCATTTCATTTTTAGATATACTTAAAAATTAACCGTGTATAAGAATTTAGTTTTATAGAAAAATAAAAGAGCTTTAATTTCAAAATAAATAACTTTAATTATGGATATCATCAGCGACAGATGATCGATATGTTCGTTCTTTATGTAGAAGTATAGTACTAGCTAATAACAGCAGTACCAAAACTGCTGAAACTCCACACATTGCAAACATGCCACCGCGTAGTCGTTTGTCATCTGGAAAACGAAGGATCCCGAGTAAATAATCAAGTCGCAAACTATTTCCGTAGTTCTTAGTCCATAACGGAGGGGCAGACGCAGGTCAGCCGAGGCGGAAGGGCGCTGTGTGATTGTTATAATGCGGGCACATTTGTCTGACGCCACGTGTTAACGCCGTATTTATATTATGGACGCGTTATTATAAGATATGTGTGCTCCTAGTGCATACATTTACTATGAAAACCGAGTCATCTGACGACCTTTATCATTATACAAGGCATATTCTTCCGAACGCACCGCGGTCGCAGGCCGTTTGTTACGTTGTACAAATTGTGTGATTCGAGAATTGTCTTGGACAAATCTATTGTTGGTCTGGTCTGAGGGAGGAAAGAAGGGGCAAAACGGCATGCATAGGTAATAATAACGAGGAAAGTGTACCTTACAGGAATATACTGTGAGGGCACTACTTAATCGATTTAATACCACTAGTACAGTACTAGGCACGTATCTTGAAATTTTTTCGACGTGTGCTCTTGTGAGCGACCAATAGCGCGCGCCCCTCTCCCGCCGCCCGCGCCCCTCACCGCTACACATACCCAAAATACGCTTTTCGCGCAATCCCCACCCGATTTCAAGTTATATGCCTCGTACTGTAATGTTGCAAATAAAGCACACTCACTGCTGTACTAGGTAGGTCAATCTCGAAAGTGGTCAATCTAGAAACTGTTAGTTAAATTGGTAAAATATTTACCATTTTGTAGCGTAAGCTGTTCTGTATGTATAGATGAGCTGAAGAAGCTGTTAAGTTGTTGCAAGTACTGTAGCCAAAATGTAGCATCTTTGTTGCCATTGTTTGTATTGATGGTATAATTTTCATTGTTGTGTATTCCGTGAACATACGCATCACCAACTTTGTACCTTTTCCAATCGATGTCTGATGAAGGTGATCTGAAGATAAGTAGAGGTACCTATTTAGATTTAAAGTACCTACCTACTAGCTAATTATGCCTAAAGTCCATTCTGTTAGATAGTGTCGCCCTTTTATCGCGCCGACTTTGCACGTGCCGCTTCTTGTCAAAGGATGCCGCCGCATAAACAAAGGATACCGCGTGCGGCGTACACCCGCAAGTCAATTTGGATTTTGGCAGTTTACATAGAAATGCCGTAGTGGAAGGTTGTGTTTGTTACCGGTATTCCTGTCTCTGAACACAAGTGCTTGCGGGTGTACCGACACTATCTAAGCGAATGGACTTTACCTTTAATTTACATACCCAAATTTAATGAAGTTGACGATAAACTGTCGAAATAATAAAGTCATCCGCTTTTGATCTTGCGTACTTGGCTGACGAGCCACTTGCAGAGTTAACGCGTCTCCCAATAAAGCTATCAAATCTACACCATGTACAGCACCTGAAATAATCACAAAACATCTAAAAAACATTCACAATAAGAAAAATAATAAAATTCAAAATCTTTTTTTACTTACTCGTTTCTTAAAGAATACCACTCAGGGATGGTGATGGTGGGTAGATGGGGTGATGTGTATAATACTCAGGGACCGGAAAACCCCTTTTTTGGTTAACCCAATTGATAGGGAAACCCTATTAAAAAGCTTACCAAATGATTGTTTCCCTTTCGATAAGGTTAGTCGACGTCATGCTTACCGTATTGATTGGGTTTTTGAAAATAAGTCCACGAAATACCCAATCAAAACCCTTTTAACGGTAAGCGGTTCATGAAATACCCAATCAAAACCCCTTTAACGGTAAGCGGTTCCGGTCCTTCGGCCCAAGTGGAACTAGGTATAAATTACTTGAACTCGTTTTAAAATCCCTTCATAAAGCCTTCATAGGGTTTCCCCGATAGGGATTTCGTATTCGATAAGTGCTTACTTGGGTTTCCCTTTCGATAGGGTTACCGATTTGATAGGGTTTTTGAAAAAAAGTATATGAAATACCCAATCAAAAACACCTTTAACGGTAAGCGGTTCCGGTCCTTGATAATACTTAGTAACTTAAATGTAAGTACTTATGTAGGTAAATATTTATTTACTTACCCCTTCTGCCATCTACGACGAACGAAACAGATTTTACATTACTATTACCTACCTATGAAGAATTTATTTTCTGGCTACGATAGCAGTTTCGCAAGAAGGATTTATTGGGTCATAAGTGGATCTCTATAGAAGTCGGTTTGACTGTGTGTATTTAAGTACCTACCTGTAAAATTAAGGTGGTTTCCGCGAAGGTCTATTCTTCCTGGTTGTAAATATCGATAGACGTAAAGGCGTGATATCCTCCGAGCTAGTCTAGCAGCTAACAGTGCACTGCCAACACCCCATTTTGCTGAAGATTCCATTCTCGCCAACCCTTCCACAGTGTCGAAGGTACCTCTTTCGACATCTCTTTTTCCCTTGGCACCCCAAAATTCCCAACGAATAGCATGTGCTAACTGTATAGATAAAAGTAATTGACAGTTTAAAAGACATGGCAGTTTAAATGGCAGTAACTTAATTAATTATTTAGTAGCTAGAGTAGGCAAAACTTTACAAACAAACCATTGGTATTGCGTTTGGTTGATCTAATGAAAACATTTTTAACAGCTTCGGTATTATCTTTGTGTTAGCATATTCAGCAATGTATGAAGGAGGGCGTTTAAGTAGTTCCTTATAGAAGTCGTCTGTAAAAAACAATTCAAAATTATTTATTTATTGGGCAGCCAACAAAAACAAGTACCTACTGATTGAAATAACTTAGAAAATTAATCTTAATTTGAGTTACAGGTTGTAACTTTCAGCACCGCATGAAATATCCTTGTGAACGCTTACACCAATTGTAATACTTACTGTTATGGTTTACATCTTCTAAGTCCGTGGTTCCAAAAAGTAGGTCAAGTTGCATTGTTGGCTGATTAGAAGCCGAAAGTGCAGTTGCCAATGATATTGGTAAATATTGTTCAGAGGTTGGCAGAAAATCGTCTGGTATTAATTGTAGAGCCCTGCTCCAATTCCCATTCTGCAACATGGGTATTACGTATGATTTTACTATGTATTACTCAAGTATTGACTGTACTTTTTTATTTGCCTAGGTACATAGGTTTTTTATTTTATATTAAGTAACTATGTGCGTTAATTATTGTAAATAATAAATTTTAATTGACTTTTGTAAATTATTACCGAATATAACGAAACAATGTCAGCAACTGGTCTTTCCCGCATACAGTGCAATATTTCCTGATCTAGATTGCTTGTACATCCAAGAGCTTGGGCCATCTTGCGAGACAGTTGTTCAACTTCTGAAGCATTGACGGCTTTGCTTTCATCCACCGCCTTCCATATATCACGTGGCGACATTAGAATAGCTCTTTGAAACAGACCTGTAGCCCAAAAATTAATGATGTCAGTACTTTTGTTAAAACACAGCAAAATAATAAAGTAAACATCGTTACCCACCCAAAAGATAATTATATCTACGAGCTACGGAGATGGTGTAAGTATAAAAAATAGCATACCTAGGCACCAATATAATCTGTACCAGTCTGTACCCCAAACAACCCAAAGCGATTATCATTTATCCCAATTTTAATTAAAATGACTTTAATAAATAAAATGTTTTCTTACCCGCTGATCGCGGTGATACAATATGATGTAGAACACTATCAGCACCAGCTGAATGACCTATAAGGACTATCGATGATGGATCTCCTCCGAATGCTGCTATATTATCGCGTACCCATAAAAAGGCTAAATACTGATCAAGTAATGCAAGGTTGCCTCTAGCCAACAAAGATCGTAAAGTGAAAAAACCTAGCAGGTGTAGGCGATATGAAACTGTCACCACTACAATTCCTTCAGCAGCTAATTCCTGGCAAGGCAACGTTACTCCCGAGCGATCCCATGAGTCACTGTATAAAATAACCGCCACTGGCATTGACTTGCCATCTGAGCGCTGCCTGAAACAGTTATAGTTTTATAGAACAAAAAACATTAAACAGAAGAACTAAAGAAATGATAATATTCTAACCCGTGACGTCCAAATATTCAAATAAAGACAGTCCTCGCTGTAATTTTCTCCCTTGACATCGTCTCCAACTTGAGGACATCGAGGCGGCATGCGATGTGCGAAAAACGTTCGTCTCCACCCCGGATGACGTTCTGGCGCCTTAAAGCATACTAACAATAAGTACCTAATAAAAAAGACAATAAATATTATATTTATATGTATTTTTACTTACAGAAAATCTGTATCGTCCAGTTGGTGCAGTTGCATATGGCACCCCAAAAAATATTTCTACTGGATTTAAATAAAATTCGGTGTATACTTTTATCTGAAAATATTGAAAACTCTATTATGAGCAAACCTTGAACCGTGTTTTAAAACTAAAACTGTGGGTAAGTACTAAAACTATGATCTAAAGGATGTGGTAGGTGTATATAGGTTCTTGCTCGATTAGCATTTTTATTGATATTGAACTTTTCATTATTTATATTGAACACATTGGAGAGCGCTACGCTAGTAATATACAATGATAATTAATACAAGACAATGGGGCAACGTCTGTCGGTTCGGTTCCGCTCTTGACACTTCTGATAATTTTCCAAGACTATAAACAAAATAAAAAAATTTAATGCTTTCATGAATTCGAGTTTACACAAAACTTATCATTTTATCTCAGATTTTTGAAAATTTAAAAGTTTTCCAATATGAATTAAATTACTTCTTAATTACTATTATAGAAATGAAAGAAACATACCCCAACTATTCGACCTTGAGGTAAATTAGCAACAGGATCTTGCATCAACACGTACGAAAGTATAAAAATCCAAAACATCATGGTTCTCATCATCAACCAAAATACACTATCAACATTGAACCAATAAGTAGCCATGGTCTAGTGCTTAAGTTTAATAAAAATACCTAAAATTTCAGAGTGTAATATATTGAACACGTTCGTAATAAGGACCCACGTAAACTGATGCTCTGCCATTATGGTGGCAGGCCATCAGATTCAACACAATAAAAATTAGATCGTACAATGATTACGCTTTAGTCCATGACGGCAACAGCGTAACGAGTGGGACCTTATTGTTCTAAATTTATTCACAATGGTGTTTTGTGACAATTTCGAAATAAGTCGTAATAGCGTTACCTACATCAATGACAAGATCAAACGACTAACGCCAACTTATTTATTCAAACACAGATAAAAATGAAGTAACTACACATAGGAAAAGGTCTCAATTAAAATAAAAATAATTATAATATACAATTATGAAAATCTTTATCGTAGGTAGATAGGTACAAAAAATTTCACAATCTTAACATTACAAAACTATTTATATATTTTTCGTTATCAATCACCTTAAAAGCATAACTATTATACTTTAACAGAACTGTACGCAATGTCAAGTTTTTTTAAAAACATATTGTAATAGTAATGAACAGGTTGATTATTAGCAAAACCAATAGTGGCCAACATTAGGCCATAGCCAAGTAGGATTGAGAACAGCTTATGTCTTGATAACCACTGACGTAAACCAGCGCCACCTGCACGACAATGTCCAATTACATATCACGCAATCTCAACGTAAAGCAAGGCATTATACCCCGAAAAAAAAAAAATTGTTGTAGGTATTAAAATCCCAAAAGTGAAACATACTTTAGTATTACATATTTTTCTTTACTTCAAAGAGGTAAAGTTATAGAACTCGCAATAATAGTAGCTGTTAAGGCAATGTACCTACTCTTTATTAATCAGCCTTTTACGGTATGAGTTTAAATATACAGGGTGTCCCAAAACTTTGCCACACGGAGGGAAAGTACCTTAAATATTGAAGATAGGAAATTTTACTGAAAAAGGACTTCATTTTATTTTTAAATATAATTGGAACTGCATTCAAAGATTTTTGAAAAATCGCCTGCATTAAACAGGAATCGAACCCAACAAAACCGAAAAAAATACTTTTATTTATTTTTACGATACCAATCGAAAGGGTTACTCAAAATGATTATTACCTAAGTGACACAGCATCTTAAACTAAAGGAAGATCATGAAATTTAACATTTAAATTTTAATTATTACAAATTGTATAAATTTGTATCGAATCGTAAGCGTTTTTTTTTAAATATTTGAATGCAGTTCCGTTTCTTTTTAAAAACAAAATGAAGTCTTTCAATAAAATTTCCTATCATCAATATTTAAGGTACTTTTCTTTCGTGTGGCAAAGTTTTGGGACACCCTGTATAATATAGGCTTGAATAAAGCAATAAAATAACGAAGACTATAAAGATAAGGACTAGGCTAGGGTGTATTTAATTTAAGGGTGATAAGGTGTGGGTGACCACTAAGAAAGGGTTTTGGAAAATTCCCGTTGTACAGGGTGCTACAGGATGTTCCAGTTTGTATAGGGATTTGTATAGGGCTGATGCTACCATCAGCCCTTTACAAAAATGGTGTATCTACAGACACTATTTTTGGAGAAAAGATACCTTTCATGGTGTAGGTGAGCACTAAGAAAGCAATTTGGATAATTCGTATTATACATTGTGCTACAGGGTGTTCCAGTTTGTATGGAGATTTGTATAGAGCTGAACCATTTTTGCTGGTAGAGACACCATTTTTGGAGGGTAGATACCTTTCATGTTGTAGGTGAGCACTAAGAAAGGGTTTTGGAAAATTCCCGTTATACAGGGTGCTACAGAGGGTTCCAGTTTGTACATAATTTTTTACGGGAAAATTTAAATGTGTGAAATGAGGTCTACTGATAAATACCTAGATATATTGGTAATCTGTGACTTTCAAAATAAATGCACAACTATCTTAATCACGCGAACGAAGTCGCGGGCAAAAGCTAGTCTACTATAAACCAATTTTAAAGGCAGTAAGTAATCAATACTCGTACCACTACGGCCACTCACGCTCGCTGTAGGAAAGCGCATAGAAGCAGGTTGCTTCGCATACACCAGCAGGTACCGGACTCTTACTAAATCGCAATTAGTTACAACATACTGTGATAATGTATGCTCTTCATGGCCACCTTGTGTAATTAATTTACTCTTGTCGTCGTCATCACCATAGACACCGTCTCCTACAAAAATGAATACAAAACAGTTTAACGATACCCAATCGTGTTTGACGCAATAATTTAGTAGGATACAGACATATTTAATGAAGAATAGAATAATGCGATGTACAGTTCAATTTTGAACATTCCTATGTTTTCTGTAGAAAATAAAATAATTATTTGTGTATAAAAAAAGACCAACCAGGGGCTCAAGTCTGCTACATAATATGTCTATGTTTTCATCAAAATCGTAGTTCAATGGTGTTCTAATGGTAATGCTTTTAGACACAGTTCTTGTTTCTTAAACCCAAAATCAAGACACAAGAATGTTTCCGTTATGGGTTTAAGAAACACAATGTGTTTCAGTTTTCGGTTTAAGAAACAAGAACTGTGTCAAAAAGCATTACCATTAAAACACCATTGAACTACGATTTTGACGAAAACATTAGCAGACTTGACCCCCAGTACTCCTCGACCAGTAGCAAAAATTTGAATAGTCTCTAGGACACACTACTCTGTAATGGAAGACCACGCAAGCAAGCAAGTAATTGCGAAAGATATTTTTTATTAATCAATAAACTAATATATTATAGCATCACACCTTCGTTAGAGACTGGCTTTTGGTAATTAATGCCTTCAGGAGCATCAATAACTTCACACATCGCTATACACGAGAGGTGCCCCCCTATGCAGCTGGCGCCCCAACCAAACCCGCCGTGACTGTACGGTAGGCTAACATTTAGATCGGTGGACAGGTATACTCCATTTCCCAATGAATTCTAGAAATATTCCATGGCATATTAGAAAAAATATGGTAGTAAAGGGTGTAAAAAGACACCAACGAAGCCGAAGCCCATGCATTCCGCCCATCATCAGGATATTTTTTATTGTCTTTTAGACTATAACCTTGTACTATTATGTATTCTGTGCTATAACTGGGAAATCAATAGCTAGGGTTGCCACCTCTTGGCCGTTTGAATCCGGGAGATAGAAAACTTCAAAATAAACCGTGTAATTTTTCAACACATTTCTGGTTTCGAACTCACAAAAACAGAAGTTCAGACATTCGTCAATTTTCGAATGGAATGTCCATTCGAAAATTGACGAATGTCTGAACTTCTGTCTCTTGACATATTCTTCATCTAAACGTTTTCCTCCCTTTGTCCATATATCGAATGTGACGATACTAAAAATGCCCTCGCAAGGAACTCAAAAATCGAAAAACTCTACATTCCATTCGAATATTGATTATTCCAGGATAATTTGGATTACCTTGAAATAATTTCGAGAGACGGGAGATTCTTCAGGGCACGATTTCGGGAGACTCCTGGAAATCCGGGGTACTCCCGGAAATCCGGGAAAGGTGGCCACCCTATCAATAGCTATGAAGTTATTGAAGGTCAAAGTAAAAAAGTGGACTTTTATAAAAACTAATTTTATACCACAGAATAGATATAAGTACTACCGTTTATACGTTAAACTCGCGACGCTGCCGCTGTGTAGCACGCACTTGCAGGCGCGGTCTGTTGCGCGCATTACATTGAGTAGTATAGTATGCGATGCTTTTTTAACACCAAAAATGATAATCTTTTCATAGATGTTGTTGTCCTGATGATGGACAGAAAACGTAGACCTTGGCTTCGTTGAAGGGTTTACACCCTGTATAATCATGTTAATATAAAATAAAATATGGGTAAAAGACCCCTTTTTTCGATGCTCCATTGAACATTGGACGTCCCGTTGACGAGACGAGACGCGACGGAAATAGATTCTAACAGTAGTGTACCTACCTACTTATAGTACATTATGATATAAGTGCGGTATGTTGAAAATTACAGCCGAGGCGATATTGCTACAAGAAAGCAGAGGCTGTAATTATCAAAGCGCACGTATGTCATACGACGTTTTATAACATATTTGCGAGGAAATAAATAAAACTCGGACTTTGTACCTTTGCTTGTCTTCCATATTATGTTGAAATTTTGATACGCTTGTTAGTATTTATCGGTCAATTTTTCGGGCAAGAGGCTTATAGTAGCCTTTTTCGCTGCCTCTGAGACTTCTGGTGGTGTCGAATTAATAAATTCATCACTACTTGACGACATTTTCAAATAAAAACAATAAAGCAAAAAAAGCGCGTGGAATAATTTTACTTGTTTAAATTAGCTATGTGCGCGCGCATCAGCGCTTTTTTCAAGGCAAAGGCATAAAAAACAGCCAGTATTACTAATAAAGTAAATTAATATTTTTGTTTTTATTACAGATAAATGGTTGTAATTTATTGTCAAAATCAATTAATGAAATGTTTATTTATTATATTTTATCTCCCAAAGTTAATTTTATTCATAAACTGTTGACCTCTTTTCTGACATAAAAACTTTTTGCTAAGATTTAAAAAGTACCGTTCGTTTTAGACGAAGCATCTTGATAAACCGTGCGGTAATGTAAAGTAAAACGCACGGTTTATCAAGGAAACCGTGCGTTTCACTTTACATTACCGCACAAGTTCGTAATGAGATACAATACGATATGGAAATTAGTGTAATAAGAGACCCTTTACGAGCAAATATGTTATAAAATACATTTTAATACACATCAAGGGGAGAAAGTCCGTAATTGAACACAAATACATAGGGTGTCCCAAAACTTAGCCACACCACGGGAAAGTACCTTAAATATTGAAGCTGGGAAATTTCACTGAACTAAGAATTTTTAATTTTAAAGATAATTGGAACTGCATTCAAAGATTTTTGAAAAATCGCGTTGGAAAGTTGGTCACACTTAAAAAACGATATGCTGAAGTAAACATTATTCCGTATCTTCGTCTCCTAAGCGCGACGTCCAATGGAGTTACGAAAAAGAAGGGCAAATTACACAGAAATTATCACAGAAAGAAAGCACACAAAGGCGGCCTTGTTGCTAATAGCAATATCTTCCAGGATAATTTCAACACTTCATTAAATTAACCAGTTTAAACACCAGCAGTAGGAACTAATATTCAACCTTATTTAAATGCTGCTGAAGTCCAAAATTCAAGATAGTATAAAAATTTTCTAAACGATTTCCATGGAATGCATGAAATGTGTTATGATTCCTTGCTAATTCCTTCCATTTTGCTTCTGCTGTCGACTTGTTGGAGTTAGACACTTGGAAAATATATTGCGGCTTTGGCGTAACATGAGACGGGATGACTCGGGTACTCGAGTTCGCGTGGGCTAAAACCGAGTCGTGCTGTAAGTAAATAACGTCCGGTCATAATCACAACATCGGCCTCGGCACGGATCTTGAGCAGTGAAAATTAATAAGCCTCTATTGCTATTACAATAAACTTTTATTTTTATTTTGTACCGCTCAAGATACCTGCAGGGACCTATAAATTATAAGTGAGTCACGAGACTTATGAGCTGGCCAGACTTTTGGATTTTTTTACATACAGGGTACATTTGTGTAGTGTGGTACACAACGTCATCATCAGTGACGTATGAAGCTAACATTGTTTTTATTATAAATTAATATTCTATTTTCTTAGTTAAAGTAAACATGTAACATGTAATCGGATACTTTTATAAATAAGCTAAATGTCATTGTAAAACATTAACGTATTGACCTTTTTGGAATTACTATAAAAACCCTGTTTTTCTCTAAATAAAAAAACAGTTAAGAATCAACTTTTCTTGTGTTATTACGTCTCCCGACGCCGCACATTGCATGGCGACCCTGCCAGTCCACTGCTTCTAGGCAGTGCTGGTTTCGTATGGGTTCCGAGCCTCAGTAATAGTCGCGGTACGCGTTAACGACGTGATTTTTTTTTTTTGCTTTTCTTTCTCAAAGACCGCGAGAAAAACTACTACTACTACATCTAATCATAATATGGGAGGACAGTCATCAAAGAACGAAGACAAAAAAGAAGAAATCATCATAGCACAGAATGGTGCAGGAAATAGTGCAGCGCAAAACACAGCAGAGAAGCACGTGCCATCCCTGGTATAAATAGTTGCTGTTTTGGTGGAAATAATGTCCATCATATTCATTTACCTGGCCTAGAAGAAGTTCAACAAGTGCCTTACGAAGAAGATTGAGCGCCAAGCTGTGCAGTAGTGATGCGAAAACAAGATATCGTATAGAGCCAAAAAAAAGAAGATGTAACGGAAATAGAAATTAAGAGGTAAAACTGGAATTATTTCATTGTCTATTAAGTTATTTAAAAAAATGTAATAGCAGCAAATATTAGAAATTTGTAAATTCCGGATTTATTTTTGTTAGAAATTAAAAACTATTTTGTGAAAATTACGAAGTTAATACCCATAAAAAGATGTAAGAAAACTTGGTTATCTAGAAAAAATAAGTTGTACTTAATATAAAAATAATAGATACGTATAACAAAATATTAGCTTATTACGAAGACGAAAAACAATTAAAAATTTCTTTGAAAATGGTTTTGACATGGATATGCCAGCTATGGATGGCTCAGGCAGTGGCGTAACTATACCATCTGAGGCCCGTGGCAAATTCATCGACCGGGGCCCTCTCTTAAGTGGTCTGTGGGCCCTCCAATGTAAATTTTTTTGACGTTTTAGTATCATTTTTAACCGACTTCAAAAAAGGAGGGAGGAGGTTCTCAAATCAATGGTTTTTATGTATGTTTTACGATAACTTTGCCAGTTGTTAACCAATTTTAATAATTCTTTTTTATCTGAAAGAACATAGTTCAGCCCACTGATTATCTAACTTTGTTGCAATCAACTCCGACAGAAATCGCAGCTACATTGCTGCTTTAGCAAGAACCAATGTGACAACTATCTTACTTAAAGCAGCAATGCTACTGTGATTTCAATCGATTTTAATTGAGAATTGTTAGCAACAGAGTTACGTAATTCGGGGTCAGGTGTAGTTCCTTACAATTTTTACAGAGATATGGCAAGTAGCTTTTTCATAATTCTGAGAAATAATAATTTTCAAATAATTAAACATAAATTAAAATAGGTAATTTCTAAATGAGCTTTATTTCCCATACATTCTCGAGTAGGGCTGCCAGATCAGAAGTTCCAAATATCTGGAGAAAATTTGAAATTGTCGGGATTTTGGGGCTGTTGTTGGGAGGGAGAAAACGGCCGCGCAGCTCGTTTTTTATTCAGCTCCGTCTACTAATGCCTGAAATAAATAAAATGTTGCTTGTCCATTATAAAATTATACGATTTTTTTTAGTTTCAACCATTAATCTTGTCTTGGTTGTCTATAGAAAAATAAAACGGCCGCACAGCGCGATTTATAGTTAGTCCGTTTTATCCACTAACCTTGTAATCCTGCCTGCTTATTGCAAGAAAATGGCCGCGCAGTGCGCCCATAATAAAAAAATAGGCTGCGCTGCACGTTTTTTTATCAGTTGAGAACAGGTGCACGATTTTTAAAAGTTATCGACAACAGCATATAGTAGTTGTAGGTAAACAAAATCCAGGGGGGCAGCTCCCCCCCCCCCCCTTGGTACGCCCATGTGAGCTTACCATTGTACGAGTTTTTACGGATTTTCCATTGATTTCAAATATAATAAGTCTATGGGATTTTCAGGCATAACTTCTTTGTTTATGAATGATTTACAGATGATTCTATTTATTATATTGATTGATTCTATTTGAATTATGACATCTCTTGAGGTTATTGGTAAATTGGACCTTGGACAAATAGGATATGCTTAGTGATTCAGATATTGGTAGATTTATGACAAACCAAAACAAACCGAGCGAACGGTCTGCGACTTTCTGGACTAGACTTGGGCTACGAAGGCACAACGGAATTTCTTAAAAACAAACAGCCTGAATTTGGAAATTGAGTTATGGGCATTGTACCATTGAACATATTATATAAGTACTACAAGTTAAAAAATATTTAAGTAGGTACACTCTTACACTCACATACCTACCACGAAAAAGTTAAAAGTAGAAAAGCCATAAAAAAAGAAAAACCTCATTCAAAAACCTGAAAATAAAAACAAAACAGCTTAAAAATTTCATAAAACGCATATCATAATAAAACACGTCTAATGAATTTGGGTGAGGCTTTAAGAAATATTAAAAAAATAGGCATTTTAATTATTGCTTTTTACAGATATTTAATTTTGGAGCTGTTTTTGTCAATTTTGAAGCTGTAATTTTCAGAGTTTTGAAGTTTTTTGTAATAAATTTAAAAAATAGTTACTTGTTCAGAATCTGGATATTCACTAGGGTCGGGCTCTGCTATTTTAGCACTTTCAGCCCCCCTTTATTCATTTCCTGAGCACTGTTCATTCGATTTATCGTCAATAAATTCCTCATTCAAGTAGCGACTGATTTTAGGCAACTATTTTCTTTCCTCCTCTTTCGTTTTTCGCTCCCACTTAAATTCTTTCTAGAACATACTGATATCTTTTTTCAACTACTAAAATAAACGATATAAAATGAAAACTACGACGACCAAAAAACAATGTCACAATCACAAACAACCAATTGGCTTTGATAACTTTTTGAACATGACTGGAAATCTCAAAACCTTTTATTTTTTAACCAAAGCCAATGAGAGACTTTCCAGGCAACGTTCCTTTAAAATCACCTAGATGGCGCTGTCCAATTTCCATGGCATTAGTTTATAGGTCTGATCAAAGAGAATACCTACCATCCGTACCATCGTAAAAAACATTATGATTTGACCAAAGTCTTTCATACTAATGCCATGGAAATTGGACAGCGCCATCTAGGTGATTTTAAAGGAACGTTGCCTGGAAAGTCTCTCATTCTCACAAGAAACTTACTATGACTGTTTCGTAATGAATGGACCCTTTTTGGAATACAGAGATTTAGAAAAAAATAGTTTAGCTACCCATTATGTTAACAAAGGAATTTGACCATTGACCGACCATCTGTGAACTTTAATGTTTCAACTTTTTAGAGCCGCACGTCCCGCACCTAACCTAGTCCTTTTTTGTTCACACGTATTTATGAGCTTTTGTTTCCCATCCCATGCATTCTTATTTCCGCTTTACGTTTGTATCAGTTTGGCTAGGATAATGAACCCTATTGGCAGTTTTTTTTTGCTAAATTTTCTAAAAAATGGTAGGGTTCCTCTTGTGGTCAAGGCCTCTCAAGCCGGGGGCCCCTTCGGGCCAGGGGCCCGTGGCATTTTGCCCACTCTGCCACCCTATAGTTACGCCACTGCCAGAGGTCATCATAAACCAATTTGACGCGGTAGAATTTTATTCAACAATGATTAAAAACACGGATGCATAATTATTAATTTATTTTGTGTTAAAAAGAAGATTATCTCAAAGTGCTAAGTTAAGATTATCAGGTACTTAGAATAACGTGAAACAAATGGTTGATGAAATGAAAACGCATTTCCTCACTAATAAATCAAAAACCACATTAAAAAGAAATAACGATTAAACTGGGAAATAAGGCAATAGCTCAATTTGGTCAAGAAGTTGTAGGTCTTTTCGAAAACCATTTGACGCGAAAATCTATCTATAGTATTTTAAAACCTAAAAAAAAAAATCCTAATAAATAGTAGTTTCGCTCAAGGATTACGAAACAAAAGCTGAACACAAATAATGTCAGCACATGCTTATTCATCTCATCACCTTTATTATTTTAAACCTTTTAAAAAAGAACGTATTGCAGAAAAGTAGGCAGGAATCCACGATTACAAACGTAAGTTTTTTTTTTTCCTTCTCTTTGTCAAAAAAAAAACTCCCCAGCAAAATAAGTTTCGGGTTTTATAATGTAAATAGGCAAATTTTCAGTCGCAGAAGTAAACAACAACGTCATATAAATGCGGCAATAGAAAATGGAATTGCAATTCAATTTGCATTAAACGAGATATACGTATAGTCGATGCGTCACTAAGTACTTTGTGACGTTTCATAACGATGCACTATAAACAGGCGAGATCTTTCTATATTTTTCTATACGTAGTAGATACTTATTTATATCATTCTGTGGCCAAACGTCACATACGTACTATAAAATGGTATAGGAGATAAGAGATACATCACGGCACGGACGATTCGTTTAAATCTAGAGAGCAAAAGAAAACAATCATAGCTGTGCAGATAGATAATAATAATATAATCTCTAACTAACGAACTTAGAAAAAAAAACACGAAAGAAATTAAAATTAATCCTATAAAAATATCCTAATAATATTAATATCATGCATATTTGTTGAGTGAAACTAAGTGAATAATTAAGTCGAACAGACTATTTCACGTTGGCTATTAGCAATAAAAATATTATTTCGAAACTATTTATAGTTTGAAAAAAAAAACGTACATAGATATATGTAGTATAATCCTACTAAGTAGGTAATTTTGAAATCAAAACAATTGCTAGTTGGAAACTTACTGTAAATATTTAGCATACATTTTTGAAGTAACAGTTATGAAATAAAAACGAGAAACTAAATTTATTATTTATAGCATTGTTGAAAAACTATTTGAGTGTAGTTAGTCGATGATTGAATAGGTACTAAATATTTGAAGTAAATAACATCGTGTCAAGTTGAGTATCGTAACCATAGACATAGAAAAATTTTCGCTGCGCTCAAGAAGACCAACAAAGCGTGGAAAAGAGAAGTCAACATCATATGGACACAGTCTATGTAAAAAAGAGACAAAGGATCAAGTGACATGTGCCAACATTTTTTACAGTAAGAGCCCCTAGCGTCCCGCCTAGTAAATGAGCAATCACAGTTTGTTTAAAATATTTGTTAATCTTAATTAGAATTTAAAATAAAGGTATCGAGGAGCCATGGTGTCTTGTGCTCTAAGTAATTGTGATGTAACAAAAAGAAATAATCCAAGTAATCACACTTTTCACAGGTAAATAAGATATTGCCACACATTTCTCTCAAACCAAATTTCGCTACATTTATTCGTTTATCGACGAAGAAAACAGTATGGAACATAATTTATTAATTTCCTTTGCCATATATAGTCATATTTTATGAATCTAAGTCATATTTTACGTATCTCATATAAAATGTATGCATTCGTTTTCGGATCACCTGTTTCTTGACATTGTTGTTCTTTGACATTCTATTTCTATGATCGTAACATTTAAAATGACTTACAGAATTACGCAGTATTCATTATCATACTATGCTGAAGTAAAAAAAAAAAATTAGAATTTTTAAGGAAATAATTAGAAATGCTAATTTAGACATGGAAAAACTTAATTAATAAACATAAAAACATGGAAGTACATAGAAAAATATATGATTGGAAATGACGTACTATTTATAGAGTTTAGAAAGTTAATGGGAATAATTAACAATTAATGAATTTTATACGAAAATAAGCTTTGTGTAGCTGTATTAAAAATCTTTTTGTAACTTTAGGTTTGCAATTAGGAACAGCATGTTAAGAGGAAAGTATAACTGGAAGTATGTGCTTATGTGTGGTTTTCGAATGAAGTTTTGAGTAAGAATATTACAGAAGTATGGGAATCATATGGTTTATAAGGTTTCACATGCGATTGGACTGATCACCCAAGAACAATGAAATACTTATTTACCCTATATTCATATCAGGAATGATAATTGTTAATGCAAGTTTTGGGATGTGAAACGTGTGGAATGTATTGAGATACAAAGCTAAAATAAAGCATTAAATAAATAAAATCGGTACACATAAAGTAAGAGTACTAGGCAGGTCCTACAGATTAATCAAGTGTGGACGAGTTTCCCCTTCGAAACTAATTGCGCAGTGCAATTGTAATGGCAGCGGAGGTATAATAAAAGACTTCTTCGACTGGAATATGTGGTTTTATTTAACTTTAGCACTTATAAAAATTACACAACGCAAGACGACATTTCTTCAGAGCAGAGACTAAAGGCATAGACACACACTCACAGTGTTGCCATAAGTAATTCTATTGCCATATTTTTCTAACACCCCTGCCCAATAGAATTATCCTAACAAACCTTAAATTTCCTTATTTAAGATACTGACACTGTTTACTAAATTACACAATCCAAAACACAACTAATCAACAGTACTAAACTTTGTAACCTTCACCACAAAACAAAATTAAACTTCTTTAGTGAACTAAATACTTAAGTATTACTATTACCGACATAATATGCAAGCTTAAACTATCTATAGAAACAAATTATGACATTTTAAACAACAGCATGTTTCTAAATTTTACAAACAATTGTTTACCGAGAGGCTTGGTAAACAAATCAGCCAATTGTTCACCCGTAGGTACATATTTCAATACAATAGTCCCATTTTCAATTTTCTCTTTAATAAAGTGATGTCTGATGTTAACATGTTTTAATCTTCTATTATTTTCTGGATGTAAAGCAATTTTAATAGCTGACTGATTATCTTCGTACAATACAATACCCTTCACATTAAAATTTAAGTTAAAATCAGACAACAACTTTTCTAACCAACAGGCCTCAATTACTCCTACACTCATAGCTATAACTTCAGCCTCAGTGGATGATATTGCTACAGAATTTTGCTTTCTGGAGCCCCACATTATCGGACATCCAAAGATTTTAAAACAATAGCCCGTTGTGGACTTGCGATCAATTATGTCCCCTGCCCAATCTGAATCGACATAACTTTCCAGCAAAGTATTTTTACTGTCCCTTCTATACACTAGACATAGATCAATAGTTGACTTAACATATCTTAAAACATGCAATAACATTTTATACAACAAGGTACTGGCACAGTGTTGGTACCTACTCAAAATAGACACGGTGGCACATAAATCAGGTCTTGTACCTTGTACTGCATACATTAGGCTACCAACCAATTGCCTGCACTTTGTTTCAATTTCACAACTTTCAGACCTATCCTTTTTTAACAAATCAAAATTAAAATTAACATCAATAGGTGTTTCCGCAGGACTACAATTTGACATTCCAAACTTTTCTAGCACAGAGTTTAAATAAGCGGATTGATTCAAAGTTGTGACCCCTTCCCTCAAGTCTTGACAAATATGAATACCTAAAAAATCTGATAGTTTAAGTTCCCTTATTTTAAATGTTTTTGTCAATGTAAGTTTCAGTTTATTTACTACTCCTGAATCTGTTCCAAACAATAAAATATCATCAACATACAATAATAAATATGTTTTGTTGTTACCGTTACATTTTGTATACAAACAGCTATCATTATTAGATTGTAGGAACCCCTCCGTTTTCATAAAATTATCAAATTTATCATTCCAGTTTTTGGGTGACTTTTTTAGTCCATATAATGATTTATTCAATTTTACAACTTTTTTATGATCCCCTGAATATTTGGGTAAGTACATATACACCTCTTCCTTAATATCCCCATTTAGGAAAGCACTACAAACATCCATTTGCATTATTTCTAAATTTAACTTATTTGCAACTGCGATAAAAGCTCTAACAGTAGGTAATTTAGCAACAGGAGCATATAGCTCACTTAAATCAAAATTATTTTCTTGTTCAAAACCCCTAGCTACAAGTCTACATTTATACTTAACATTACCCACCTCATCAACTTTTTTCCTGAATACCCATTTGCTACTTATTGCTTTCTTACTCTCTGGTAATGTAGTTTCTGTCCAGGTTTCATTTTCCTTCAATGCTTGAAGCTCTACTTCTATTGCTTTCTGCCATTCCTTTCTTTCCTTGCTCGACATAGCTTCTTCATAGGTCTTAGGTTCTTCTGTTGCTATTAAATAGTAGTCTTTTAACTTTTCTGGCATTTGTATCTTTCTTTTCCCTCTTCCTAATATAGGCTCATTTTCAGGATCATCAGTTCTTTCTTCTGTACTATTTGTAGAATTTTTCTCCTCCTCTTCAAGTCTTTCTAACTTTTTTTCTATGTTTTCTTTTTCCTTTTCGTCTAATCCGGGATAGTTTTCTTCATTTTCTGGTGTTTCTTCTGCATCTATAAAAGTTTCGTTTAACATTTCCTCATGCGTCTCTAAATTTTCAAGTTCTTCTTCTTCTTCTGTTATAGTATCTTCTTCCAAAACACTTTCTTCTACAATTTCATTTACTTTATTTATCTTAGTTGTATTATCTGGAATATTCTTGCTTTTTGTAAATATGACATCTCTTTTAATCGTTATTATTTTCTTTTCAGGTAAATAGATTCTGAATCCCTTCGTATCTTCTCCATATCCCATGAACAGACCTCTTTCACTTTTCGCATCCCATTTTCTTCGTAGCTGATCAGGCACGTGAACATACACTTCTGTACCAAATTCCTTTAGCTGAGTTATGTCATATTCTTTTCCGAACCATAACTCATATGGTGTAACTCCAGGAATTGTGCTTGTGCCTGTGCGATTGATGGTGTATACGGCAGTATTAATTGCTTCTCCCCATAGATACTTTGGTAAGTTCTTCGCTTGAAGCATAGTGCGCGCTGCCTCAGTAACAGTTCTCATCTCTCGTTCAATCTTTCCGTTCTGCTCCGGAGTATAAGCTACTGACGTCTGGTGCTTTATCCCTTTCTCATTTAGGAAATGTTTCAACTTCAAAAATTCTGTCCCTTGATCAGTTCTTAATACATCCAAATCATAACCTGTTTCTTTCTTAGAAAATGTTACAAAATGTTTTATCTTTTCTTGTACTTCTGACTTTTCTTTTAACATATAAACTTTCCTGTAGTGTGTGTAGTCATCCTTTAATAAAAGATAATATCTCGACTTGCCTAATGACTTTTCTTCCATTGGCCCACACACATCGGCATGAACCAATTGACACGGCCTTGACGACCTTTGCCGAGAGGTTATGAAAGGCAATTTATGCTGTTTTCCTTTAAAACATTCCACACACTCAGTATTCTTGCTATCTATATCTATGAAATCAATATTTTGTTTTTTAAGTATATTTCTACAATATTCAAAGTTTTGATGGGCTAATCTGTTATGCCATTGCATCAAGGTTAGTTTATGTTGACTTACATTGGCTTGACCCAATTTTCTGAACCTCATTATGAACATTCTATCATTTTTCTCGGCCACTGCGGCCACACTTCCATTTGGATTCAATAGTTGACACTTGTTAGAGTCTGAACACATTAAATAACCTCTGTCCAAAACACTTGATAACGAAAATAAGTTCACTTTAATGGTAGGTATGTAAAGTACATTGTTCAGAGTGGTGTTAATCCAATCACACCCGTTGTAGGCTTCCAGTTCGATTGTCCCACATCCCACTGCATTTATAACTGAACCGTCCCCAATCACTATTTTTCTTGGCACGTTTAGTTCTTGGTAATTTGTAAACAAACTTCTGTCCTTTGTCATGTGTTCTGTGGCACCACTGTCCAAGATCCAATTATTACTTTCACATAAACCTTGTCCATACATGGCACTCACCACAAATGCATTGTTTGACTTAATTTGTTCTTTATTTAGGCGAAAACGACATTCCCGGATAAAATGTCCCGGTTTACGGCAGAAATGACACACTTTGTTTTGTCCATTCGTAGAAAAACAGTCTTTACTAAAGTGTCCAAACTTCTTACACTTATGACACTGCACGCTACTTTTATTTGTTTTCTTATACTTTCCACCAGCTGCCAATGCAGTTGAAGTCGGCTGATCAATCTCATCTGTGTTTTGTTTTCCTTTGAGCCTCTCTTCTTCCATTAATAACCGTGCTGTGAGATCATTTATGTTTTGTTTACATTCCTCGACTGATTCCCAAGCACTGATGAAATGTTTATAATCTTCTGGCAGTGACATTAATATTTTAGTCATCAACATTCTGTCACTTACTTCCTGACCCAGCTCCATCATTTTATTTGCGATGTCTTGTAGTCCAGATATATGTTCGCTAATGCTTTTTCCTTCAGAAAATGTATATGAGAAAAACTTCTGTTGTATAAGGTGCAGACTACATGACGATTTCAACTCAAAAATGCTGAGCAGTTTGGCCCATATTTCGGCACTTGTGTTGCAGTTCACTACATGAATAATTACATTTTCCGCCAATCTATTGACAATTACTGACTGTGCCTTCGCGTCGTTTTTTATCCATTTTTTATCTTCTTTTTCCGGCTTAGGCGCTTGCCCATTGACTATTTCCCACAGTTCCATACTATTTAGCAAAACTCGTACCTGGAACTTCCAAGAGTTCCAGTTTTTAACTCCGACCAGACGAACAACATTCGCTGTATCATTTTTTACCTCCGCCACTTCAGCCATTTTGTACAAAAGCCACGCGGTGTTCGCAACTTGTAAATTTTCTCAATTATTTCTTCCGGGCGGTTCTGGGCCCATAACCAATTGCGCAGTGCAATTGTAATGGCAGCGGAGGTATAATAAAAGACTTCTTCGACTGGAATATGTGGTTTTATTTAACTTTAGCACTTATAAAAATTACACAACGCAAGACGACATTTCTTCAGAGCAGAGACTAAAGGCATAGACACACACTCACAGTGTTGCCATAAGTAATTCTATTGCCATATTTTTCTAACAAAACTGTTGGGACCAGTAGATGCCAATTCATGACACTATATAAATAAATATGGTACACGGAGGGTCGATCCTTCATTTCGATCATAGTGCGGACGAGTTTTCCACAGTGTGAAATTTTGGAGTCCAAAGGGGACTTAAAAGATGGCCTCCGATATAAGGTTGTGCGCGCAGCCCAAATGGCACGAGGTGTCCATTTATTATTATGTTAGTCGACTATAAAAAAAAATATTTATTGTACCATTAATAATTAAATAAAAATGAAAGTACGCCGGCGCCGGGCGAATAATGTGTTATATGAAGTACCTATACTTGTGTGATGTGTGTACCGATACTACCGATTCTACCAATGGTGATTATGATAAATATACGACGCGACGCGTCTTAGTGCGAGAACTTATTACAAAGTGAGAAGAATTGAATTATATTAATAACAAAAGGTGGAAACGAAAGTATATTTGAAGTAAATGGACAAAATAATGGACCGGTCCGTCAAAATGTGATCCGTCAAAATGCGATCCGTTAAAATGCGGTCCGTCGTAATGAAATCCGTCGAAATCTGTCGAATCCGTCGACAAATATGTCTAATGAATCACTGACAAGGACGAGTAAAAAAAAAAATTAAGTAATATCAAACGACATTCTTATATCACTTACGAATGGCTACGTCAGGAAATAAAAATATTTTGTTAAAACATATTCAATAATTTAATAACTATTTTGAAAAAAAGGTATCCAGTGTATACCTACTAAGCGAGGAAACCAATGACTATGACAACAACAGCTGAAACAGCTTATAAACATATATAATTGTATTTATGAAAGAAGTAGAACCAGTAGAGAGGCATGTTTGTGATCATGTTAATGATAAGGGGAGATAGAAAATAATCTACTTATTATTTAAATTATATCCAAAAGTAGTATACCTTTTTTATTTAAAAGTAAAAAAAAAATTAAAGGTAATAGGGAAAAATTAATTTATCTATAATCTGATGTTGTTTGACAAAGCAGAGCCTCAGTGGTGTCCGCCTTAGGACACAGTCTTGGAGAATGAAATAGCTTTCGAGAAAATTGATTAAAATATAGCACATTTAAATCACAGTTTTATTTTCGGATCGAGACAAGTGACATGACATGACATTACAGCATATCTGACATATATCCTTTTTCAAAGAGACATGTGACAAGTAAAGTAGTTTGAATACCTAATAGCATAAAACTCCTTTAACACTTTCCCTTATTCAATACTATTCCAAGGGCATGGCAAAGGAAAGAGAATCTTGGCCGCGGTAGTCCTTTGGTTAAGATATCAGCTAACTGATCTGCAGTGCCAATTCTCTTGACTTCCATTGCACCTTCAGCAACTTGCTCTCGAACGTAGAAATGTCGTATTCGAATGTGCTTTGTTCGCTTGTGAAATTCGGGGTTATGTGCCAAGCGAACTGCGGCTTCGTTGTCAACATATAGTGCAGGAATATGCTCGAGTTCTGTTAAATCCTGCATTATTCTGGTTAGCCAAACCAACTCTCTAGCAGCTTCACTGGCTGCTACCAGCTCTGCTTCGGTTGTGGAGATAGCAACAGACGCTTGCCGTTGACTGAGCCAAGATATCACACCTCCTGCATAGCGACAGGCTACGCCTGTGGTAGATCGGCTGGTCTCTCGATCACCTCCATGGTCAGCATCGCTGAATGCTTCGAGTATTGCTGGTTTATGCTGTTCATACCTAATTCCATAGGCAGACGTTCCTTTGATGTAACGCAATATCCTTTTTACACCAAGCCAGTCTTCCTTGGAGGGGGATTCTAATTTTCGGGAGGCAACACCCACTGCAAATGCAATGTCAGGACGTGTTCCGACCATTAAATATGCTAAAGCACCGACGGCTTCTCTATATGGATATTTTACGGTTTCGGATTCGACTTTCCCTGATTGAGTAGCTTCCTTCTCGATGGGTGTTGTGACAGGGTTACAGTCTGTCATTCCAAAACGCTCCAAAATTTTCTTTGCATAGGCTTCTTGACTAATGAAGACAGAGCCATCCTTCTCTCTTTCGATTTGTAGCCCTAGGTAATATGAAGCGGGTTTCGACGTTATCTTCAAACGTTTTCGTAAATCATTAAGAAATGATTGCACTAAGTCTTCATCGCTCGCAGCTACTAATCCGTCATCTACGTACATTGTGATCAATAGCTTCTTGCCATCTGTTTCTTTTCTGTATAGACAACAGTCAGCCTCGCTTTGTTTAAAGCCCATATCAAGTAAAATGCTTTCAAAACACGAGTTCCAACATCTTGGAGCCTGCTTTAAGCCGTATAAGCTTCGGTTAAGTTTCCAGACCTTAGGCGTTCCGTCGCTAAAGCCTTCGGGTTGCTGCATGTAAATTTCCTCTTCGAGTTTTCCGTTGAGGAACGCAGTGGCAACATCAAATTGTACTAGATGCATGTTCTCTTGAGCGCTGACGCTCAACAATGCTCTGACAGTCGCTAGGCGTGTGACAGGACTGAAGGTCTGATCGTAGTCGATTCCTTTTCTTTGTTTGAATCCCTTCACAACGAGTCGTGCCTTGTATTTGTCAATAGAGCCGTCTGGGTTCCTTTTTGTTCGTAGGACCCATTTGCAAGGAAGCGCTTTTCTCCCTTTCGGTAGATCACATGCCGTCCACACGTTGAGGTCCTTCAGTGACTTCATTTCACTGTGCATCGCTTTTCGCCATTCTTCACTGTCGTCACGATTCATTGCATCAGCGAAATTCGACTTCTACGTCTCTGTAATACATACGTAGTCACTAGTCATTAAGTCTTTCTGGTCGTCCTATTTCGTTGCGATTGCGCAAATTGTAACGCGGCTGTTCGGCGTCATAGTCGACTGCTTCAGGATCATCGTGATGTGGTTCGAGTTCGGGTTCATGTCTATGGGCTTCTTGGACCGGTTCGGGTTCATATACTTGATCTTCTTGGACTGGTTCGGGTTCCAAAGTTTCTCCCTCAAGGTCAAGTTCATGATCACTAAAGACATTATCTTCAGCATCTTCGAAGTCTCCCTCAGATTCATCTGGTAATGGATCTTGATGTACTTCAGGAAGTGAAGCCGGTTCCTCGTTGCTGTTGGGGTTATCCATCGGCAGCTGTATTATGTACTCCCTCGTATTTGCGTCGTTGTTTACACAAGCTGGGTGAACATCTTTGTTAGGAAGCGGTCTTTCATCGAAAGTGACATCACGTGAGCGGACGAGCTTGTTACTTTTTCCGTCAGTAATCCATACCCGGTAGCCATCTTCATCGTAACCGACAAGTCGTCCTTTTATGGCTTTTTTGTTCATTTTTTTTCGTTTCTGCTTTGGAACGTGGACGTAGGCATTGCATCCTATGATACGCAGATGTTTGATGGTCGGATTTTTTCCAGTCCAAAGTTCGTACGGTGACTTGTCTTTGTTGTTTGTCGGACCTGTTCTGTTGAGAATGTATGCGGCGGTATTTATCAGTTCTGCCCAAAGTTCTTGTGGCATAGGTTCGTGCGCGTACATCATAGATCTTGCTGTTTCAACCAAGGTGCGATTTTCACGTTCGCTTACACCGTTCTGCTCTGGTGTGTAAGGCATTACCAGTCTTTGTCGAATTCCATGAGAGTCTAGTATATTTCTAATGGACTTGTTGTCAAACTCGCCACCGTTGTCGCTTAGCAGGCATTTTACAGCATATCCTTGATTCTTCGTCTGAGCTAGCATTAAGGCGAGCTTATCCTTAACCTCTGACTTGTATCTTAGGAAGTATACCATACGATAGCCTGTATAGTCGTCTTTGAACAACACGTAGTACTGGAATTTTGAAAAACTTGGTTGAAATGGTCCACAAACGTCGGTGTGAACGAGTTCTCCTGGCGCGGTAGCTCGAGTCCTCGTACCGAATTCGAGTCTATGAGCTTTTCCATATATGCAGCCTTCGCATAGCTCCTTATCAAGAGGAAGATCTAAGTCCAGTTCGCGTTTAACTGTAGCTTTCACGTGCCTCTTGTTCTGGTGTGCGAACCTCTCATGGTATAGTTGCATAGTATTGAACGTTGCAAAGACTTCAGCGGGATTCTCAGGATGTACAACTTTTAAGTCTAATTTGTACAATCCACCTTCTTTCTTACGTCTTCCTATTAAGCACGCTTCTTCATTGACATAGACGTTGCATTCTTTTGTCGTTGATACGAATTTGCTGTTCGGAATCCTGTCGTGAAGTGCTAGTACTGAGAATAAATTCTTCGAAATGGCTGGAACGTACCAAACATCTTGAAGGGTCGCTCGTTGTAGCTTTCCTCTTACATTTGCTTCGATAATTACCGAACCTTTGCCCTTAGCACGAATCGGTTTTCCATCAGCCGTTGTTACAGTATGGATATAGTCAAAGCATTTGAAAGTTTGGAATAAATCAGCCCGGTTTGTCACGTGGCTCGTGGCGCCGTTATCCACGTACCAGTTTTCGATGTCAGGAACGACTGAAAATACTTCTGTGCTATCGATAGACAACAGGATCATGTTTGCAGATTTAGAAGTAGAAGGTGTTGCTCGCGGATTGCTGCTTTTCGGTGGCTTGCCGTCTTTGATCCACTTCTGACAGTTTCTCACTCGATGGCCGATAGCTTGGCAGTAATTGCATTTCAACTTTCTATCTTTCTTCTCTGCAGTAGACGTAGTGCCGGAATTTGAAACGAGAGCTTCCTGTTGAAGTACGTTATTACTCTGCAGAGCTCGTTCAAATGCACATAAATGGCTTGTAAGGCTTTCAATGGTTCGTTCAGATTTAGGTAATAATAGCCAGCTGCTTCTGAAGGAAAAGTAGGTTTCGTCGAGCGTATCGAGAATCTTGCAAAGGAGTAGCAGTTCTGGTAGCTCACCGGTTTTGTCTTTACTTAACTCCTGATTAAGCTGCGTCCAAATATTTTTCAATTTTGACATGTTTGTGGCTATGTCATCTGCCGGATCTTTTCTAAAGCCAAAGAAGCTCATACATAGATTGTAGGACTTATCTTCGTCCGTGCCGTCGAATAGTCTATGTAGCTCAAGCCATACGTCTCTTGCATTCGTGTATCTCATGACCTTTCGAAGTGTCTCTTCTTTCATATTGGTGGTTACGATAAGCAGGGCAGTTGCGTCAGCTTTTACAAAACGGTCTAGTTCTGTCTTGTACGTGGTCACTGCAGCTGTATCTGTTAGAAGAACGGGTTCTGTGGGTTTTTTGAACGAGCCTTCCACTACTTCCAGCGCGTGCGGGACGGTGCGTAGCAGACTGGTGGCCTTATATTTCCAAGTATCCCAATTCGATTTTCCTTCCAACAACCCAATTTGTAGTTTAGCAATATTCTCCATATTTGTAGGTGGGACCGATAACCTGATGTTGTTTGACAAAGCAGAGCCTCAGTGGTGTCCGCCTTAGGACACAGTCTTGGAGAATGAAATAGCTTTCGAGAAAATTGATTAAAATATAGCACATTTAAATCACAGTTTTATTTTCGGATCGAGACAAGTGACATGACATGACATTACAGCATATCTGACATATATCCTTTTTCAAAGAGACATGTGACAAGTAAAGTAGTTTGAATACCTAATAGCATAAAACTCCTTTAACATAATCTATTAAGTCAGGTAATAAGTAAGTATAGCTTACTTATATGTATTCATTTTTTCTTAGTGTTATAAAGAAGGAATGTGCAAAGTTGAATTATTTTTTTTGTTTAGTTTTAGAAATGTGTGTTTAAAATCTATTTTTTTTAACAGCTCTTCAACGAAATGTTATGCTTGTGACAAATATAAACTTATTTTTATAATATTTCAGATAAAATGTATTAATTACGTTAGTATTAAGAAAATAATATATATTCTGGTAAAGAAATAGTAGTAATAGTAAACAAAAATAGGACAAAAAAAAATTACATATAGAAAAAAATGGGTATTATAAAAAACAATTGGTAAGTTTAAGTAAATAGTTATGTATACACACACACAGAGACACAAACAAAAAAAAATGTCATTCGTCACTTACACACACATCTCACATATTGGTCATGATGATTTGACGTTATCAAATGGTTCGAATTTGTAAGAAAAAAAAAATCACTCTATGGTGAAGTGAGAATAGAGAACGAATTTCTAACAAGATTTCTTTCTTCCGATATGATGATTACTAAGCGGACAATTCGCAAGTGCTAATATGTAAGAAATTAATTAAACAGAAAGACAGAAAATTGTAATAAGATCCCAATAATAACAGCAAATACCTATGCCCAAAAAAGGGTTGACTGTATCTGATGAACTGGATTATGTTATAAACTTATAAGTAATAGGCAAGATGACCATACATTAATTTATATGTAACAGTATATTCTTAGAATGTAAACAATTGTTTGTTATTTTAAGTAAGAATGATTTGTATTACGTGTAACAATGTTTAGTTTAATATTGATATTTAACTAAGTAGTTATGATATGTTTAACAAAAAATTACAGATTCTTAATTTTTGTCAAAAAAAAAGGGGGGAAGGTGTAGTGTGGTACACAACGTCATCATCAGTGACGTATGAAGCTAACATTGTTTTTATTATAAATTAATATTCTATTTTCTTAGTTAAAGTAAACATGTAACATGTAATCGGATACTTTTATAAATAAGCTAAATGTCATTGTAAAACATTAACGTATTGACCTTTTTGGAATTACTATAAAAACCCTGTTTTTCTCTAAATAAAAAAACAGTTAAGAATCAACTTTTCTTGTGTTATTACGTCTCCCGACGCCGCACATTGCATTTGAAACCACTCTCCAAATTTTAAGGATGTGTTAAGTCCATGAAACTGAACAAATTTCTCTAAGAAATATAGGGTCAAATATGTAAAAAAAGACTTTTCATACAAATCAAAAAGATCACGTGATCAGTTTAGTATGAGATGACCAACATTTTTTGACGTATTTCGACACGTCATGTTTCATGGAGAAAGTCGTTCAGTTTCATGGACTGAACACATTCTTAAAATTTGGAGAGTGGTTACAAAAGCACCCTGTATATGTAAATGTTTTTAATGGGATAATCGTATATTATGCGTTTCAATCTATTGCGCTAAGCCGTGCGTCGTGCCCCCCCAACTCTCGCGTCTCCCATCCAACCCAACCCACACTTCGCTTCATCTCGCGCGATGTTTCGAGCCGCCAATAAGTTTGAAACGCACTTTACACGAGATGACAAAAAAAAAGAATATAAAACCTGAAAAAAAAACAGAAACTTATCTAAAAAGCAAGAAATAATATTCAAATAATTAGATACGCATTTGTATCAATTTAAATAAAAAGCAAGAAATAATATTCGAATAATTTGTATCAATTTTAATAAAACACGCTTTAAGAAGTCGGGTGGGGCTTTTAGAATAAAAAAAAAACCGGTCAAGAGCGAGTCGGACTCGTAGACTCACTTAGTCTTTAAAAAAGTAGGATAAACGGCAGACAGGTGGAAGGGCGAACAGGCGGACAGTTAATTTACAAATGCTGCTTATGGTGACTGAAAAACGTTTCAGCCACTCCACATTGCAAAATGTTTATATTACTAGTCCATCAGCCATTTTAATGTCCCCACTGCTGGGGCACAGGCCTTCCTTATGGGTGGATAAGGAGGACGGGCCATAACCCACCACGCGGGCCCAATAAATTTTAAATATTAAATATTTTTTTTTTTAAATATTTGACAACATCACATACATTGCTCCAATCCCAAAGTAAGTAGCTATAGCACTTGTGTTATGGAAATCAGAAACAACGGTGGTATGACACACACCCAGACCTGAGACAATATTGAAAAGTTCATTTTCTACATTGACCCAGCCGGGGATCGAACCCGGGACCTCAAGAGATGGTGACGCCTTGAAAACCGGCGTGCGAACCACTCGACCACGGAGGTCGTCAAATCAATGCGGATTGGTGGGTGTTAACGACTGCAAATGCAGCCGGGACCAACGGCTTAACGTGCCTTCCGAAGCACGGAGGAGCTCGAGATAATAAATTTTTGGTCACCCATCCCATGACCGAACCTTGCGAACGTTGCTTAACATCCGCAATCGCTGGTCCAGGCGCTAAACCACTGCGCCACCGAGCTCCTCGCTCGTTATTATTATATTACTATATAGTAATATATATAATTACTTAGTAAAGTATGAACTTATTCTTCGTTTATTCGTACGGCAAATAGTAGGTAATAATATTTGAACCAGCCACCAATTTATTATTGTAGTGTTAGGTTGTGCCATCTCTTGACCCATAGTGGAACTACTTTTTGCCCTTAGGTTAGCATCATGGAAATAGTACTATAAACCGGAATGAGCGCTTCGCCCCAAAACGAGCCGACAGAGAGGTCAAGTAGATGTATGTGTCCTTTTCTTCATTAGGGTGACCAAACCGTATGGTTGGCCGGAGACATACATAATACTTTAAACTGTTTAATATAAACTTAAATACCTAGGTAGTTCTTTATTTATAATTAACACTTTTTACCGCGTTTTTATTAGGTTGCTTGCTCTTTTGTTTGTTTGAGCACAAATTTTGCAAACGATTTTATACTGAATTCCCGATGAGCTAGAGACTTGAAACTTTGAACACAGGTCAGAAATGGAAGGAAATGCAATATTACAATGTCATTAAGCTGATCTGATGATGGAGCCGGAAGAACGCCACAGAAACTCTATGATGAATGAAACTATACAACCCCATCGTGTTTGGGCTTGTTAGAATTGTCTTGACAAGTACTCTGACGGGAGACGAGGTTCAGGGTTGGATGATGAAGTCTGGAGGCCATGCCATAGGAACTCAATATTGAAATCATGCAACCCCATCGAGTTTGGGCTCGTTTGAATCGTCTTGACGAGTGCTCTGTCGGGTAATAGTATCCAAGAGTCTGATGAAGGAAGCCGGAAGAAGGCCACAGGAACTTTGTAATAAAACCTTTCAACCCCATCGAGTTTGGACTCGTTTGAATGGTCTTGACGAGTATTCTGATAGGCAGTGGTATATTTTTAATTTAGCTCGTTAACTAAAAAACAGAAAATAATTATTTATTAAAAAAAATTTGGAACAATTTATTTATCACGTTTTTATTAAATTGCTTTTTGTTTTTATTTTTTGAAATATGGTAGTTCAACCAATACAAAATCTAGTTTATTCAATTCAATTTAAGCTCAAGTGTAAATAATTACGCAACTTTAAAGTTTATTCCATTTTTTTTATAAAAATACAATGTGCGTGAACTTCGGAAAAACAAATGAATGTTGGAAAAACAAGTAAAAGTAGGAAAACATTGTCTAGTGATCTGTAGTCAAAAAAAGATGCAAACGATTTTCCATTTTATTGACCTTTGAAATTCGGTTGCTTTTTCCCATAATTATACTTGTTCATTTACTTTGCTGTTTCATTAAAAACTGTTATTTTGGTAAATATGTCAATAAGGTCTAAAATTCTTGCACCAATTTCTTTACTTGTGAAGTTAATAAAATGGGTGCATGAGATTTACGACGACATAATGTTAAAAATATAACAAGAAACCAAGATGGCGGCCAACTATATTGTTCGTGGGCCGATTTTGATGAAACTCGATTTTGTTACTATTTTGATAAAAAATAACAACGAAATGTTAAAAATATAAACAAATATGGCAGCCAACTCTTTTATTTGTGATTGGGGCTGATTTTAAAGAAACTCGGTTTTAGGACTAATTTGACAAGAAAACAATAACACAATATTGAAAAAATTAAAAATCCAAGATGGCAGCCACTTTTAAGTATTTTAAAAAATCACACAAGATCACACAAGATTTTAAGTATTTTAAAAAATTGCGTTGTTATTATTTTGTCAAAATAGTTCCAAAAACCGAGTTTCATCGAAATCGGCCCAAAAACAAAAAAGTAGGCCGCCATCTTGGATTTTTAGTTTTTTTAAAAATTGCGTTGTTATTTTCTTGTCAAAATAGTTCCAAAAACCGAGTTTCATCGAAATCGGCCCAAAAACAAAAAAGTAGGCCGCCATCTTGGATTTTTAAAATTTTCAACATTGCGTTGTTATTTTCATGTTGAAATAGTACCAGAAACCGAGTTTCATTGAAATAGGCGCACAAACATGAATTTGATTATTATTATTAATTTTACCGTCTCGCCTGCGACCTCTAGCCATTTCAATAGAACAATTTCGTTTTTCTGGAAATCTGAAATGGTGAAGTATTTATGGTCACACTAGTTTTGTAAAGTAACATTTCCTATAGATTGAAATTCTTAAATTGAAATTCAAGGTCAAAATCGGAGTTGCTAGGATTGACACTTCTATTTATTACCACCTCACCGATGATTGCTGATTAGCATTATTGTAGATATCTAATTAAATCAAAAAAGTTCTGTTTTATATTACAATTATTATGTGTCATTCTAAAATTAATATTTAAATAGTATATATTCGACTTCCCACTCCGAATCTTTAATTTTGATACACTACTTGATTGGTAACGTACATATTTTTAGTCCTACTATCGTGGTATTATTGTTTAGTAATGGCAATTGTGCGAACGAGACACCGACCTCCACCTGGTGTTGTCTCTTTCACACAGTAGTGCCTTCAGTCAATGTCGTCGATAGAATTTCAACTCTATGTGCAATGCAATAAAGTTGAATTTCTTTTAAACGATAGGTGAAAATTTTTGTAGAGTACTCACTCCTTATTATAAACCGCCTTGGTTAGCATGCTTAGGACAGCGCCATCTGTTGACTGGTAGTGAAACTAAAAAAAATTTTTGAATTTCTAAAAAAGTGTGTTATATTGAGACATCGTTTTATTTTTCCTGTTATCTTTACATAAACTACTATCACATAGAATTATTTCAGATTTTTCTCTTTGCAAACTTCGGAGATAAGGGGGGGGGAACGGTATTTTTTTTTACATTTTTCATCATAAGTCGAAAACTATGCGGCCTAAGAAAAAAGGAAAAATTGTTTTAAAATGTGCAAACAGCGCCCTTTCATATGATACCCCACAAGCCCTAATCACCTCACTTAAAATTTTTAAGACCCCTTTTCAGTCCCTGTTGTAAAAAAAATATTAATTTTATTATTTCTTTCTTATTTGCAAAATAGTTGGGCAAATGTCATCTAAAACTATTCCAAATTTCAAGTTGATACCATTAGTAGTTCTCGAGATATCCAGCTGTGACAGACAGACAGACAGACTGAGTCACACCATAAGGGTTCCTTTTTTACCATTTTGGTACGGAACCCTAAAAAGAAGTTGTTCTGCAGCCCCACCCGACTTCATGAGACGTTTTTTTGAATATTAAGTATTTCTTGATTTTTAGAGGTAAGTATTCTAAGTTTCTATTTTATTTTCAGGCTTTTTGAAAGAGGTTTTTCTTAAAAAAAAAGCTTTTTTATTTTAAACTTTTTTGTGGTATGTAAGCGTGTTAGTTTAATGTTACACTTAAGGTATTCCTTTCCCAATATTCATCGAAATTGGTTTATACGAGTACCTAATAAAAAACGACTGTCATCAAGGTAGTTTATACAAAATCATAGTATTTAACTGACTTCTTTCACGATTACTTGAAAACTACTAAAATGACTACTTAGTATGAAAATTAAATGGGACCATCTAGCCAGAGCATGTACCATGGGCAACAGCGTCGCTTAACCACTGCTAAGGTTAAAATCACTTGCACGCCGCGCCCGCTGTTTTGTTGCAAACTGGTTAAGCGACGCTGTTGCCCATACCCTTTCGAATGAAAAAAGAATTTAAAAAATCGGTTAACAATTCGAAGAGATATCGAGGAACATACATACAAAAAAAAAATCGTCTATTTGATAACCTCCTCCTTTTTTGAAGTTGGTTAAAAAACCGATGGGATTACATACCACTTCCTGGGGAACGGTCTTCAGTGATGGTTCTTTTAACCGAACAAGGACATAAAATAATAAATCAATTATTTCACTGATAATGCTTAGGTTGTCTAGATTGTCTAATTGTTGCAAGACTAAATCCAAAGCTGGAACATCAGTGATCACACTTAGCTGAAATTTCATAATATTTTTAATAAAAATACCTATGACCTTCGACAAAATAAAATAATATACACTTATAAACTTTCGCGTTGCATTGCACTTAGTTAAAATGACAGGAATTAAGTAAACGCGTGCAAATAACTTTAGGTATTTTCACACCTATTTTCCCGACGTTTCGACAGAGTTGCATCGGCCGTGGTCACGGGCTGACTGGAGCTGCGGTGTTCGGTGTTCCTGTCATTTTAACTAAGTAAAATAAAATAATTTATGGTTTAGAAAAAACTTACTAATTCGTCCATGTCCTTGATCCCATGTCTCATAAAGGCAGGTGGAAAAGGTCGAAGACAACTCTCATATCTGAAGCTGAAAGCAGCTGATACAAACAAGCTCCATTTTATATCTGCAGCTTTGAAGTCTTTTTCCAAAACCAACCTGCAGTATTTACAAAAATTAAATACTTATTGCTAATACACATTTATACATTCCAATACCACGTAATCCCACCAAAAACATTTTCATGTATAGTATTGCCAAGACTCCATATGGCTTGCACTGTCAAAAAGTTATCAGACCTCATGTAGAGCCAAGCTTCTAACTCTACGCGCCCTAACTTCAAAAACTCTTCACCTTAGTCAAAATATGTGGCTTGGCCATTTCACTACATGGAAAAATGTATTCACTCTTCAACAATAATACTTCTTGTAATAACGAAACGGCCAAGCCACATATTTTGACTAAGATGAAGAGTTTTTGAATTTAGGGCTTGTTGATTTAGGGCGCGTAGAGTTAGAAGCTTGGCTCTACATGAGGTCTGATACCTTTTTACAGTGCTTTATTACAGACATTATTATTATTGACAGATTAAATACTTATTGCAAATACACATTTATACATTCCAATACCACGTAATATAGTTAAGGTGGAACCAAATGATATGATGATACTGAAACAGGTGATAGTGTTGCTTAAACTAAACAACTTTCTCCATGGAACATAACTAGGCCGAAAAACTAAAAAAATGCATTGGTCAGTTGGCTTTAGAACAAAAACCTATCGATCGAAAGGACTTGCCGAGCTGAATTAAAACAAAAAACATTTCGATGTTTAAAACATACCAAGTTTGGGCTCCTCCAGATACGATATGGTTTAATATTTTCATATCAACTCAAGATAGCAGTTTTGAAAATATTTTTTATAAGTACATATACATAACCTACATAGGAACTGGGGTCCAAAACATTGTTTTAACCTCAAGTAGAGTTTGGTCAACGAAAAATGAGATCGAATATGGCGGCGCCACTTTCCCTGTTAAATTAACGTTTAGAGGTTAAGTTATTGGAAAATGAGCCTTAAAATAAGGCGCATAATTAGTTCCATTTCCAACAGAGTCTCATCTTTCATTGACCAAACTATACGTGTACCAAACGGTTATGCTGTACATCGATTTGCGGGTTTCCCTTGATTTTGAGCTCGTACGCCGACCATTAGGTATTAGCAGGCTAGGCGCACTCCGCGCTTTAGGTACGAAGCTACAAGTAGCCAGCGGGTCCGTCCGGACGGACTAATTTCAGAGGGCTGCCGCCGTTGGCTGGCTGTTAGCAGTTCAATTTCGATAGTCACTCACTCGCCGCGTTCATCTTAATACTAATATAAAGGATCCGAAACTCACGTTTTTCACATTTCCAAAAGTTCAAAACGACATCGAAACGTAAGAAGTGCTTGTCTACTACCTAGATATTATTTAGTATCCGTTTATTCTTAGGTACTTACTTGTCTTATTTGCTAAACAATCTTCAGCCCAACTAGGTATTTATTGCAATAATAATTTATAGATGAGGTAGGTACTACATACCTACTTTCAAAATAAAGTTAATTATTAATGACAATGTTATTTCGTAAGAAAGCAAATTGCCTCAAAGTCAGTATGTATAGTCTAAAGTGGCGTCGACTGTACCTAGTCTAGGTTTTTTAAAATGTATTTAAGTATATTAAGTACCTATTATTTAATTATTATTTAGAAGAACAAACCCTAAAATCGTTAGAAGAGATAAGAGCTACGCGATAGAAAGAGAGGCAACTTCTAGGTAATTATAACTGTAGGGTGGGAGCGGTGTGCGACCTGAATTGCACTTTATTGTGTATGGGATAGAGTCGCTATTTATTTAAATTACTTTGCGGAGTGGATCTTCTGTACTTGTACAATTATGTATTCTGTGGTATTAGCGGTATTAGACGAATGAGACGACTCGGTTTTGGCCACTATTATAACTTAGGTACTTACGCATATTTATATTTCAAGTAAATTAAAGAAAAACAGTTCTTATGGCCACCTGTGTTTATACGAGCTTGGCACAACTTGAACTTTAATTTAAGGTGACTATAGTCATCAAGTGGCGCCCTTATCTTAATTAAATTTATTGCTCGCTAAGTACATAATGTATCGAAAATTCACATTAATTTTAAAGCTAAGAAAGCTAAGATTCTACACTTAAATTACAAAATAACCTCTGTAAAGTAAAACTATAGTTCGTTTTAGTAGTAATAGACAAAAGTGGCCACTTTTTGCTCTTTGCCTACTACTACAACTATATTTTACACAGATTATTGGTTGTAAATACTTAAACTATAGAACCTTAGCTTCAATCTGTGCATGTGAAATTTTGATAAATTATATTGTAATACTAAATAATATACTAGAAAAAATACGACTCGCACCAGATCAATACTCAGACGGGAATCGAACCCGCGACCTTTGGATATCCGGTCCAATGCTCTGACCGCTGAGCTACCGAGTCACTAGTGACATCGTCGAATTTTTCCTAGTATATCCTAAACTCTTACGCTGTAAGCCAGCGTTATTTCACCAATGTGAGGAATTACCTCGACATTCAATTGAAATATCTTTCCAGATATTTTAACAATTGATTAAGATGAAATAGCTATATAATTTTTTAAATTTGAGATTTTTGCATTTACAATGCTATTTTTAAACAATACTAAATAATATACTAGAAAAAATACGACTCGCACCAGATCAATACTCAGACGGGAATCGAACCCGCGACCTTTGGATTTCGGTTCGATTCCCGTCTGAGTATTGATCTGGTGCGAGTCGTATTTTTTCTAGTATATTTTTTCTAGTATATTATTTAGTATTGTTTAAAAATAGCATTGTAAATGCAAAAATCTCAAATTTAAAAAATTATATAGCTATTTCATCTTAATCAATTGTTAAAATATCTGGAAAGATATTTCAATTGAATGTCGAGGTAATTCCTCACATTGGTGAAATAACGCTGGCTTACAGCGTAAGAGTTTAGGATATACTAGGAAAAATTCGACGATGTCACTAGTGACTCGGTAGCTCAGCGGTCAGAGCATTGGACCGGATATCCAAAGGTCGCGGGTTCGATTCCCGTCTGAGTATTGATCTGGTGCGAGTCGTATTTTTTCTAGTATATTATTTAGTATTGTTTAAAAATAGCATTGTAAATGCAAAAATCTCAAATTTAAAAAAAAAATTATATAGCTATTTCATCTTAATCAATTGTTAAAATATCTGGAAAGATATTTCAATTGAATGTCGAGGTAATTCCTCACATTGGTGAAATAACGCTGGCTTACAGCGTAAGAGTTTAGGATATACTAGGAAAAATTCGACGATGTCACTAGTGACTCGGTAGCTCAGCGGTCAGAGCATTGGACCGGATATCCAAAGGTCGCGGGTTCGATTCCCGTCTGAGTATTGATCTGGTGCGAGTCGTATTTTTTCTAGTATATTATTTAGTATTGTTTAAAAATAGCATTGTAAATGCAAAAATCTCAAATTTAAAAAATTATATTGTACTTAGCGCGAAATAAAAATTAAGATGAGGGCGCCACTTTGAGGGCTTAGGAGTCTTAGGACCCTTAACTCCAGAGAAGCGACGACATTATATATACCGTACTTTGGTTGTATTGTAACAAATCAGATGTTTTTTTTTATATATATTACCTCCTTTTATGAAGTCGGTTATATCAATTAGTAAAGTTACCTGAGATGAACTGCTTTTTTTTCTAATGTATCGAGTTTGGCTTGATTGAGATCCGAAAGTGTTTCAGAGTTATATCCTATGTTGCAATTGGTAGCCGTGTCAGACAAAGCCTCTGGCTCGCCATCCATGTTAACGTGTAATGATGATTATTTGAAACTGTAAGGATTTAGAAATTGCGGATTAAAGGCCAACGAAACTAATTTTGTGATCGGTGTGATAAGTAAACATTGTTTTATTTTATTACGTAAGTCACACAAATAATATGTCAAGTTTTATTTTAAAACAATTGAAATTCTTCGTGTCTAAGGAGAGCGTAATGACACTAATGGGGAATTAGGCTTCGTACCCACTAGCCGGACCGGCAAATTTACCGACTACCGGCTCTAGTACTAGGTGTTCACATTATACCGGATTCCGCAAGAATACCGGAGACACGGGCGCGGCGAGCGGGGGACAGGGATACATTCCTATTTCCTTGACGCCGACCCGGCCGCATGAGGCCGGTCCGTCAACGCCCAGCCGGCCGCATAAGGACGGCAATTTGTTCACGTGTTCTTCTTTTGTCTCTTTTCTTCTCTGGTAATCATTTGTAGGGCGTGTATATGTATACGGCGGGTGCAGATGAGTTCGCCGAGCACGTTCACATTACTCCGATCCGGGCGTTTGTAGACATTGTAGTACGAATCCATGATTTATTGATTTGTATAAAATTGTCCTAATAACGATTTTCGTTAGATCAGCTCTGCCATACAGACTACTGGTACCTATGTACTTGTTTGGTAAGGTTTTTTTTATTGTAGACTGGGCAGGCACAGACATAGAAAAATTTCGCTACGGCAGGCATTTGACCACCATCTTGCTTCGTAAACAGGATGTGGTCTAAGGTGTAACACGCATGCCCAGGAAATGTCTATTCACTCTTGCCTTGAAGGGATCAAAGTTATAACTATGGGAACACATTTGAACAGGTAGCGCGCATTCCATTATTTAGCAGTTCGCTTAAGAAATGTATTGGCAAAGCGCTTGGTACGGACCCTAGGGACTATCTACTATGTAAGGGTGATATGCTAACCTGCGTCTGGTATCCCGATGGCGGAAAGGGGCTGGAGGAACAAGGTTTTGCAGTTCCCTCGCACACTCTCCAAAGTGTATTCTATGAAAAACCGATAAACTAGCAACTTTGCGACGGTGACTAAGGCTTTGAAGTTCTGCCGTGGCCAATGAGCCTCCTGGCACGGTTTTCAATCGATTCAAGAAGTTAAGCTGATACTTAGCAGAACCATCCCACGGGTGACAACAGTACTTCATGACCGGACGAATCTGCGCTTTGTATAACAGCAGCTGGTTCGGTGAGAAGTAGGTACCGCTTAGCCCGTGAGAGGACGCCCAGTTTCTTTCTAAGCAGCACACTCCAATGGAGTCAATGTACTCGTCAAAATTCAGGTTTGAACGTGCCGGACTACAGCTGCGCCACAAAAAAAAAAGTTGGAAATCTGACATTTTGAATATGCCATGATGAAGTCCATAGTTTGTCGGAGTTTGTCGCCAAAAACCAGAGTTTGTCGGTCTTCCGTTTAGGAGATACATGTGGCTCAGCTGTAGAGACGTCTCTACAGCTGCGCCACACAGATCTCGAAAACGGAAGGTCGTAGCGAAAATCTGATTACTTGTATGTATAGCCGTTAGTTTGTCGGAGTTTGTCGCACAAAAACCAGAGTTTGTCGGTCTTGCGTTTAGGAGATACGTGTGGCGCAGCTGTAGAGACGTCTCTACAGCTGAGCCACACAGATCTCGAAAACGGAAGGTCGTAACAGAAATCTGATTACTTGTGTGTGTAGCCGGTAGTTTGTCGGAGTTTGTCACCAAGAACCAGAGTTTGTCGGTCTTGCGTTTAGGAGATATGTGAGGATACGCTGTGGAGACCTTTCTACCTGGATCTTGAGAACGGAAGGTCGTAGCGATAATCCGATTAGTCATATCTATAGTCGGTAGTTCGACCGAGTTTGTCGCCAAATATCAGAGTTTGTCGGTCTTGCGTTTAGGACATATGTGAGATTTTCGCTACGACCTTCCGTTCTCGAGATCCAGGTAGAAATATCTCTATAGCATATCCCCACATATCTTCTAAACGTAAGATTGACAAACTCTGATTTTTGGTGACAAACTCCGACAAACTAATGGCCACACACTCGAGTTATCAGATTTTTGCTACGACCTTCCGTTCTCAAGATCCAGGTAGAAAGGTCTCCACAGCGTATCCTCACATATCTCCTAAACGCAAGACCGACAAACTCTGGTTCTTGGTGACAAACTCCGACAAACTACCGGCTACACACACGAGTAATCAGATTTCTGTTACGACCTTCCGTTTTCGAGATCTGTGTGGCTCAGCTGTAGAGACGTCTCCTACAGCTGCGCCACACGTATCTCCTAAACGCAAGACCGACAAACTCTGGTTTTGTGCGACAAACTCCGACAAACTAACGGCTATACATACAAGTAATCAGATTTTCGCTACGTCCTTCCGTTTTCGAGATCTGTGTGGCGCAGCTGTAGAGACGTCTCTACAGCTGAGCCACATGTATCTCCTAAACGGAAGACCGACAAACTCTGGTTTTTGGCGACAAACTCCGACAAAATATAGACTTCATCATGGCATAGTAAAAAAGTCAGATTTCCAACTTTTTTTTTGTGGCGCAGCTGTAGTCCGGCACGTCAGGTTTGACGACAAATTCAGGCCAAGAAGTTGCAGACACCTGCATCAATTTCTTTTAGGTCGGATGACTGACCGTCCACCACAACTCGGATTTGGCGATTCCGGAAGAAGTCGGCAATCCAAGTGCAAAAGCTAACATAGATACCGTATGAGGGAAACTTACCTATTAGGCTGTCGTGCCAGACCCTATTAAAGGCTTTGGAGATGTCTAGCGATACGGCAAGGGCTTCGCCGTGTTTCTCAATAGCTTCATTCCAAAGATGGGTGGCATAGACGAGAAGGTCTCCAGTCGACCGACCGCAGCGAAAACCAAACTGGCGATCACTAAGGAGATCCAGGAATTTCCTGAATACAAAAAGTGCGGTTGCCACTTCCTAGGCTAGGGGTATGGGGCGGGAAGCTGTGACGTAGCAAAAATGGTGGCCGGTCATTGATTTCAAAAGGAAGGATGCGCCCATCCGAATGTTTTGCTTTATAATTCCTTCATACCAGCAAAATCAGCGACATCTTTTAGAACCTACTCGAACTACTGCGGTATTGGAGGTGGGCAAAAAAGATTACTGAAGTGAACGATTTAGTTCAATTGGGGTTAAGAACTAGATCAATCATCTTTAGGTCGCTAAAACTTTTAACTATTTTTTAATTATTTTTATTTTGGTAATTATATCAGTTTTTCGATGGTATTAAGGCCATAAATAAAAAGTAAACATAACAAAATTTCAATCATGTTTATTTCAAATTAGGTGTTTTTGTGATTTTTCTCAGCTATACTAAACTAATATTATAAACTATAAATTATTGAATATAAAGAGATTTATTATAAATATAAAGAGGAAAGATTTGTCTGTTATTTTGATTGTTTGTAATGCATAAACTTAAAACTGATCAGATTTTAAAATTCTTTCACATATTGAAAGCTTTTATCAGCGAGTAACATTAGCAGTATTTTATTTTTTTTAAAATAGAGATCCCTATGCAAATTGGAATAATGAAACGAACCCACAGTATATATTTTTTTTCTATAAAAGTAATAATTATTGATTGGAAGATGATGACATTCGTATCACAATCCGTATCCAACTAAATAATGACATTGTCAAAATTGATTATTTACATGCAAATTTCTCTTAAAATTTAAGCATCAATATAGGTACCTACCTAAGGTTTTTTTAAAGGTATGTATAAAAAACTTTTTGTTGATTAATCTTTATGTATAAAATCTATAAATTGAAGCGAAGCGAGGGCGGGTCGCTAGTTGATTATATAAATATAGTCTGTTTAATATGTCAGAGATACAACAGTGATTATTTTATCCTAGGTTTTTACACAAGGAATAAATCTTAAAGCAAAGCTGCGGCCGGTCACTATACTGCAAATACTTACTATAATATTATAAATGTGAAAGTCTGTTTGTTTGTTTGTTACGCCTCCACGCCTTAACTACAGAACCGATCATCATAAAATTTTACATACACATTGTCAGGAGAAAGACGGTACATTTCATCCCAAAAAAGTATTTTTCCTGAGGGAAAGCAAAAAAACTTTCCATGCAGACGGATTCGCGGGGCTGCTAGTACTGCATAATTATGGGAGGCAGGAGTTTCATTTTCTGTGTTTAGTTATTTTGTTATACGCGTGAATGCACTAAATATTTCAATCTCAATTCGCTGTATTGCCATTGCTTTCAGCTTCCGTAGTCCAGCTTTTGACATCTGTGTCATAAAAATTTGCAGAGCATATTCTTGCGTTTTTAGGAGGCTTGAAATAGGGCTCTTTTCGTTATTTTGGAATAATGCGACTCCATATTTCTTTACACACTAGATCATGAGGCAATCTGTAATTATTTGAATTGAAATGTAATGTAGTGTAGATACTTAATAAAAATATTTATGCAGCGAATATGTTTCATAGGAGACATTTCTGTATGTAGTGTTCGTAATCTATCCTTACCGTTTACTCTCGTTCTTGGAGTTAATTAGCTATGGAACTAAATGAACTAAAGATCTTATATGGACTCAAGTGAATTAGTTCATTTGAGTCATGATGACCCATCTCTAGTGCCTCGAACAATAACTAGTAATAGTAAAATCTTTTATACTTTATTAAAATTGTTAGACACGTAATAAAAATAATGTAAAGCTACTAACCGATGATACGATATTCCGTGAAACTTTTTAACCTTTGCATCATGTTTTTTGCAATCTTCAAATGCACAATTCGGCATTTTTATGTCACGTCAATCACCATCTGTCTGCCATAGTCTCCCGCGTATGACTGAAATGCGTTGGCCCTAAAACTGTATTTTTAGGGCCAACCAACTGGCGTCATTTCATAGTGACTTTGACCGGGTCCTTACGCTAGTAATATAATAAGTCTATGTGGCCGGTCCATTTTATTAAGGCGGTATTTCTAGATAACTATTCAACCGATTTACTTCAATAAGGTGTTGAATAAAAGGAAAATGTAATGTACATTATTTGATTTCATACATACGTTCATGTAAAGCTAATATCAAATGAAATAATTTGAAAAGACAATATTGGAAAAACAATTTTTTTTGTAAATATCTCGGTAACCGTTAGAATTGCGGAAATTTAGCTTATTATAAAATATATTGCTACTTTTATCAGCTTTTTAATAAACCTTAAATCGCTACAATCGATTAGTAAACAACAACAACGAAGCTACAGTAGTTTTAGTGAGCGGAGTCCTGGTACGAAGAATCTAAATTGATGTAACTGGACTGGTTTTTTAACTTTATACGTGGCGCGGCGTGCGTGCCGTCACGATCATATTAAAATTATGTCGCGCAAAGAGAATGTAATAAAACTATTTAGCGTTTTATATGTCACGCACAACCAACAGTTTGCGCGACGGTCAGCGCTGAACGGGACACCCTGACCGTCTTTTAAGTCGAGCACAAAGCACTGTACACACAAGGTACACACCATAAAGAAATGATAGGAAATGATGGATAGATACCTACAATAGGTATAAATAATTTTGAATTTGTTAACCACTCTAAACACAAGGCGGACAAACTTACGGCTACGCATACGTTTAATCACTACGAGACGTTCCGTTCTTGAGATCCAGGTGGCTCAGCTGTAGATACCATACATAAGGCACTCCCTACAGCCGAGCCCTAAACCACACGCAAAACCTCGATTGCATTAGCCAATCTAGTGTCCAATTTAGGGCTGCCAACCGTACTTGACATTAAAATATTGTATAATAAGTTCAATTTTAACAGTGAATTTACACTTATAACGGAAAGGCAAATTAGAGATGAGAATCGAAAATATAAAATCAGTTACTAGTGTTTACTGTTAAAATCGAACTTATTACAATATTTTATTGTCAAGTACGGGTAGCAACCCTAATTGGATTCCTAAATTGGACACTAGAATGAATAATGTAATCAAGCCTTATCGCCTAAACGCAAGACGGACAAACTATGCACCCTGCTATTAAATCACTTCATCATGGCATACTTAAGTAGTTATGTTTTTTTGGGGCTCTGCTATCCATACGCTACGCATACATAGGCCCTCACATCACAAAATAAAAAATAGACTGACTATTTTATGCTCATACTGTTTGAGTACCACGAGTTAAAATTAAAGTAGAAATGATTGTGTACTTTCTTTAATGAAAATTTCATTTTACAAAATTCTGATAAGTATAAGTAAATAATCTAATAATGAACGTATAATAAAAATGAAAACTATTCGTAAATGCATTACTTACACGAAAAAATATCATTTACTTAAATCATTATATGTAATTTATAATTAAAATAATTTTAAAATAAGATGTCGAGGATATAAAAAATATCAGATCAACTACTTTCTAACGTGTAAGTATTTTTTATTCTCCTCATTTTGCAAAGATTGCCTGTATGTTTGCATTGGGTACAGCTAGCGGCACATGGTTATTGTGACCTTATATTCAGATTCTGAACACGTGTTACAAAATAACCCCTAATGCTGAACACGGTAGATAGGGACCATCAAACTAAATAACTTTTTACTTTGGAATCAACTCTTAAATCGTGAAAATAAAATCAGCTGTTTCATACATTTTGATTTTTCGATATAAATTTTTGTATGAAACAGCATTTTTTTTGCGATTTCAGAGTTGGTCCCATAGTAAAAGTTATTTAGTTTGATGGTCCCTATCTACCATATTCAGCATTAGGGGTTATTTTGTAACACGTTGTGTAAGCTTGTTTCAATCAACACCATCAAGTCTGAAAACCTTGATCGCTGGGTCTAATCCCGCAAAGAATTAATGTAAATTTAACTTATTTTTTTTTTATTACTTGTTCGAATATTATACCCGTTAACAATTAACTATCGTACAAGCTTTTGCCAACTTAAACTTCGTTCGTCTGAATTGAAATGAGTTTTAACAGTATTTAAGGCATTATAAATTATACAAGCAACAAAATGTAATGTAGGTTGATAAAATATCGACTCGAGTCAAATATCTGAAACTTATTTCATAACGCTACGGCGCGGCGCCGTATATTATGTAGAATCTTTTTTATCCTGCCACTCTCCATAACCTTTGAGGGAACATACATATTAGAAAGTGTTTAACCTTTATTAACTAATAATAAATTTTGTATACAAAAAAACTATCGCACCAGAATAATCATAATATAATACTAAGTATATCTCCAAAAGAGTGAACTACCAATTGACGAGGCAATTTTGACATTTTAATATATTTGAGGTATTATAAGTCTCAAAATAGAATTAATTTTGTGTGTTATAAAGTTATTATAGAGTCTAGCTAGACAGAAGTAGCTCTGGCCTTATTAGAAATCACTTCCGTCTTATATATTTTATTTTGTTTTCTAGCGCTAGCAGCGACGTCTCACTCCGCGCTTAAACTTTTATAGTAGCCTACTGCTTGTGGCTGACTCAGTCGAGCCAGCGCACGAGGGATGTCATGTGTCGGTTGAGACAGAGCTACGCGACAGAAAGAGAAACGTTTCAGAGGTGCTTTTAATAATAGGCACGTATCGCTGTGCAATTTGAGGCGTGAAATACACAGAAGCGACGCGGCGCGGATACGGCGGCGATACGGTGCAGATGTGAGACTTTCGAATGCTTTCGGCCAATCAAATACACGTATCGCCGGCGTCGCCGCCGTATCTGCGCCTTATCTCCGCCGCATCTCTTCTGTGTATTTCACGCCTGAAATTGTACTTTATTGCCGTGTAGCGAGAGTAGCTTATTATTTTATTGTCCTCGCGCGGTTCCGTACGTTTAGTTAGTACTATTCAATATTCTGTGTACTTGCAAAAGGCTTGCACGGTAAGCCGCGATTTGCTCTTCTCTTTACTTTATATTTTCCGTTTCAGCCGTCTACAGTAGACTGGTAAAGCCTCATCACATGGCCGATTTGTGAGTGTGTTTCCAAAATGAGGCGATGAGGCAACGCGCTCGCCGCGAGACAACGATCAAGCTTCTAAATGACCTCGATGAAGACCTATGCGTTCAAGTGTACAATGTTGTGTTCGCAGTAGCCTCGTTTAATGTCGCAATTTACACTTTGTGTATACGCAGCGAGCACGTTTTACGTCGTGTCGTAGTGTCTTTACACCATAATTATTTCTAATTTTTTCATTTTGATAGAAACACCCTTGCAAACCAGCGCATGATGATGAAAAATAATCCCTTATGAAAAGTCTGTATTAACGATTCTGAATATTTTTTATAATGCGCTATTAAATAAATGGTACATAAGCTTCTTGATGACATTGCTTACGAAACTATTTTTTTACTTTTATTCTGCCGTCGCCATATTGGTAGCTAGCAAACATCATAATCACTGCAGTCGAATTATTTTATTTTACGTTAAATACTTCTTTTTATTATTTGGTAAAAATAACGTATTTATGTACAGTATTCGAATCAATTTTATATACTTGACAAAACACCATCTTAAAAAGGGAAAAGTTGCCATCTTCCCAGTAGGTACTATTGTAGTCACATTGTAGAAGGGTCTACAAATAACAAAAATAAATCGAATATTTACTTTACTACAATATCAATATGATTCTAAACTAATACTGAATAAGAATAAAACTTAATATACTAGACGACCAAACGATAAAATTCGTTCAACGTTCGCCTATTTATTTATTTAAATTCGTTACCTGTTAACGAAAACACGTAGAGCGTTTTCTCATTTTGCAGCTCAGATAGGCCGTCTCACTTACACTTTTGAACTTTTTTAAAGATAATAAATGATTTGTAGTACATTACTAACATCATAAGCAACAACATATTTTGTTCTATGACTTTTCCGAAAACAGACAAAAAAAAAACGATTTTTCATACAACACTCGATCAGGTGTTCGGACATTTGTATGGAAAGTCGATTATTTTAAGTTGTAAAACAAATGTTGTTTAAAATGTTAGTTATCAAGTCCTGCAAGACTGTCGGTGTTTACAAATAACCCCGCATACATAGATATAATATACATGATCTATTAAAGATGTATTGAAAACATTCACCAAAAATAAATCAAGCCATTTATTATCTTTAAAAAAAGTTTATAAGTGTGAGTGAGACAGCCTATCTGAGCTGCAAAATGCGAAAAAGGTTTACCAACTAAAAGCCATACTATTTAGTAAAGGCTAATAAAAAATATCTCGGAAGCTGGGGCGATGGAAACTCTTCACGACCCAAAGCTCCATCGAAAATCCGCATTCGGCGATCCAATCGAGCAAATACGCATACACAAATTCAATTCATTTCGAATCAACATTAACTCTCACGGTCGACGAAGGTGTAGCAGTCATTTATTGCGTAGGTATTTCACATGTGGGTATTTATTCAAAGTTGGAGTTGAACATGTTGATGTTGAGGTCCTCGAAGGTGGCGGCGCCGCCCTGGTCGAGGATCTGCAGCATGTCGGACAGCTCGTGCGGCGCGTGCCCGCCCTCCGCGCCCGCGCCCGCCCCGCCGCCCTGCCACGACCACATACCTGCCGACGAACAGCGACAATTAGCGAAACGGACTCACGCACCGAGGGTTCCGTCACAGAATACATATAAGTACTACCGTACAGAAAGGAAACTCTCCGCCCCGCCCCACAATCAATAGGGATGTTGACTTATGAATAAAATAACGAAATACTAATAAAAAACGTAAACATATCAAACTTTTGGAGTAGCTTGTATACCTCTTGGTTTTATATATTGCGTATTATTTGTTTTATGACCCTTCAAAGTTGAGTGGACAAGTCCATTTAAAAAGTATAAAATTTGTTAAAATAAATAATACATTTAATTAGTCCATAAAATTTATAGCAAATTTGTCAAAGAAACCATTTTGATAAACACAATATTTAATATAGCTGCCGAACAAATTTCCTACGCGTTGCATACAACGTAGGAAGGCGTGACGTCATAACTTGGTAGCCGTTAGTATGGAGCGTTTTCGGGCGAGTCCAATTTTGTGCATTTTAAACTGTGATATCTCGGGCAGTTTTCATGCTAGCGTAATAATTCTTATACAGATGTTTCTTTTCTTTTAGGGGTAATTTATGTAACATAAAATAAAAAAATAGTCAACATGCCTATTACCTCATCCCACCGGCGCCCACCGCGTGAGTTCCGTGTGCTCATTCAATAGCTCGCACACAGTTGCGTGTGTGCAAAAACGTAACTGTGTAGCGTCTATGTAATAGGTAGTTGAAACGCGACGCTTGTATGGAGTGCCCGGGGTGAGGTTCCGTACCATCATACTCGAAAATGATATTTTTATGATGTTAGTAACCTACGCCTGCGAGGTTATTGGCGTTTTACAAATAACCCTGTATAAAACACTGCATATGTGCAGAATATTGACCAGATCAGTTGAGTGTGTATAGCGATCTGAATCTCCTCTATTCACTCCCTGGATGGCCATCATCAGATCACAGCTAAGTCAACCCTTGACGGAGAACCAAGGCTTCAAAGTTACCTCGTTTGTATGAAAATCGACTGGTGTTCCTAGTGGAAAAGGCCTGTTAAATAACTTGAAACTTATGACCATGTGGTTAAATGTCTAGCAATACACCTGTTTTAGTTTCATTTAAAACAGTAGTTTCATTTAAGCAAGTAAGTTATAAGGGTTTGAAGGAAATGCAAGCGCACTCAAAATGTGCTTTATTACGTGTGTTTATGGGTGGATAATAATCCACCTCTATGATCAAGTGGTTCGCCCACCCGTGTAAGACGCAGGGGTCCCGGGTTCGATTCCCAGAGAAGGGTACAATTTGTACTCGGTTTGGTTGGTGGTAGGGCTTATTTCAAGTCCGCCTGGCTAGCTACCACCATCTTACAAGTCTGACGGCATAAGAACAATTTAAAAATTGTTGTGTTCCGGCAGTTAGAGGTAAGATAGCCAGTTCCTCAGTGATAAGGATTCCGGGTGCAGTGCGCTTCCACCTGCCTTATCGTCACTTAACATCAGGTGATGTGAAGGCCAAGCACTATCCCCGTTATGCATAAAAAATAAAAATAAAATATAAACGTACGACGACGTAAGATTCACCATCCGCGTTATGACGTCATTACGCCAGTGAAAAGAACAGTTTTCTGTTTCAGTTCAGTTCACTCTTTTTCCTACTGCTCGACTGCTGCGAATAGTTGAAAGCAGCAGTGGGGAATCCCCAATGCGCTGAACTTATCTGACTCGGTGGCCAAAACTGGAACTAATTATTCTTATTACATGTTGTTACCTAGGAACCTAGGCTAGGTTACAGACGACAGCGACGCTGTCAGCGAGTCAGATAAGTTTGTAAAGAGCGCTCGACGCCGCCGAAGGATTCAAAAATAGGGGCCCAGAGTCATTATCTTGGCACCAGTATACCGGGTGTAACAAGACACTCAACGAAGCCGAGGTCTACGCATTCTGCCCATCATCAGGACCATTTCTGTTCAAAATTATTGCTGGGAAACGATTTTTATTTTTGGTGTTAAAAAAGCTGTTGTAATCTTTTTGTCACGTATGACATTGAGTATAAGAAAAAGAATGTTTGTTTTTGGCATGGCTCATATTTGATTGATTTTGTTTCTGTGCCAACTTATTATTATAATGTTTTGAACTGGAAAATAGCTACTTTTATTTAATGTTATAGAGTTTTCAGTTTTATTGTGGCGACCGCTTTTTATTTACGAACTGCAATGGATCGGTGTAAAGCAGAACGGAAAATTTTAAGGCGCCTGTTCACTATTTGCGCCCAAGAGTTGGAAGCAGCAATGGACGCCGATGATGAAAGAAATCTTATATCGGCTCTCTACGAAAAATTAAGTAAACATCATACCGATTTGGAGCGTATTGATAATAATATCTTGACCCTATGGCTCGACAACGAAAATCGGGATGAGGCCATCATGGACAGCGATATTGAAGGTGCTGACGCATACAATAAAAGGTGGTACGTAGTACGTCAGCGGGTGATGTCTTTTATTAATCCGTGTCGTCCTGACTCTCCCGGTGTCAAATCTAGCGAAACGGTCAGGAGAGTTGGAGAAGCCTCATGTTCAGGTGGGTCGGCATCTAAGCCACATCATAGATTCTTGAAGTTACCGAAATTTGAACTACCAACCTTTGACGGTCAAATTAAAAATTGGCTTGGGTTTTGGGCGCAATTTCGAAAAATACATGAAGAAGAACAGGAGTTAAACAATGATGACAAAATGCATTTTCTACTACAAGCTATGGAACGGGGCTCGCCAGCTAGAGAGTTAGTACAAAGTTTCCCACCCTGTGGTGAGAATTATGAGAAAGCCATCGGTCAATTACGCGAAAGATTTGCAAGGGAAGATGTGATTATAGATTACTACGTTCGAGAACTGCTCCAATTAGTTATTACGAAAGGTGCGTCTAAGATGTCGACAAGATCTTTATATGACAAGCTGATGACGCAGATTTTAGCTCTTGAGTCTCTTGGATTAACGGAGAATCGGTATGCAGCTTTATTATACCCTATGGTTGAATCAGCTCTACCGGATGAAACGCTGCGAGCCTGGAATCGTTCCAATTTTCATACCGAAAGGAAAGAAAAGCCGCTATCGCAACTTTTGGATTTCCTAAAATTTGAAGTTGAGTCGGAGGAAAGGATTCGCATAGCTCGTTTTGATTCAACCCTCTGTGGCCCAAATGTTCCTACTTCTTCTTGTTTGACAGCTTCAGTTCAGGGAAAGTCTGACAGTAAGGGTAAGGAACAACCACAGATTTGCGTGTGGTGCGATAAAGCCTTTCATGCGAGCTCAGAGTGCACGATGGCAATGAAAATGAGCTTAGATGAGCGCAAAGACTTTTTGAAGAAGCATCGTGCGTGTGTGGTTTGCCTTAGAAAAGGTCACATTGCTAAAACTTGTAGGAAGTATCCGAAATGTGTTTTATGTGAAAAACGGCATTATACCATAATGTGTAACGAAATTTCAAAGGCGAAAGACTCAGTAATTCCCAAGGAAAATAAAGAGACTACTAGTGGCAGGGGTTCAGATACAATTTTATGTCAAGCTAGCGCAAAGAGAACGGTTCTGCTGCAAACTCTGAAATTAAATATTTCCTGCGGTGACCGAGTTATACCAATTAGAGCTTTGCTTGACTCTGGTGCTCAGAGGTCCTTTATAAAGTCCGATGTGGTAAATCGTTTGAATTTGGAACCTATAAACGAGCAGATTATGAGTCAAAACTTGTTTGGTGGAGCGGCAACTAAGGAACGGATTTACAAAGAGTACAAAGTTAATGTTTCTAGCTTGGACAAAGTTTTTAGTTGCACGCTAAATGTCTTAGAACAGCCTGTGCTCTGTGGATATCTACCAAAACTTAGACAGGGCAGTATTATTGATTTTTTTAAAAGAAAAGGAATAACTTTGACTGATTGTATTGATGATCATACTGATGTTAGTTTATTAATCGGTTCTGATTTTTTAGGAAGGTTACTTACCGGCCGCATAGAACGTGTGGATGAGGATCTTTTGGCGATTGAAACAAAGCTCGGATGGACAATTCAAGGGCCATCTGTGGGTGTGTATTGCGCTGGAGATACCGTCAATACTTTGCACGCTTCTTTAAGCCTGGGTGATGTAGAGCAATTTTGGAATCTAGAAACATTAGGCATCAAGGAAGATGCACAGTATAAAGCACAAAAATCAGTCGAATCTGAGGTAGAGCAATTTTTTCTGAATACTATTTGCATAGACGAGGAAGGTAGGTACGAAGTCAGGTTGCCTTGGAGAACTAAAGAGCTCAGTCCTAACTATAATTTAGCTTTCAAACGTTTGCAATCAACGACTAGCCGATTAACGCGAATGGGTATTGTAGAAGATTACAATGATGTTTTCCATGAATGGTTGGAGAGTGGGATTATTGAAGAGGTCAATAATGATAATAATTGCGCGGGTCATTATTTATCACACCACGCTGTGGTTAAGGAGTCAAGCGCCACTACCAAAATTCGGCCTGTTTTTGACGCTTCCGCAGCAGATGCGAATGGCTTTTCTTTAAATTCGTGTCTTGAGAAGGGAGTTAATTTAATTGAATTGATCCCACGGTTATTAATCCAATTCCGTAAATATGCAATAGGAGTTGCCGCGGATATTAAAAAAGCTTTTTTACAGATATCTCTATATCATGAGGATAGATACTTTTTGAAATTCCTTTGGTGGCGTGATGTGAAGGAGTCTCCCAAAGTAATTAAGGTTTATCGTCATAGGCGTGTTGTATTTGGAGTAACTACAAGCCCATACCTTCTGACCGCGACGATTCTTTACCATCTACAAAAGTATAATTGTACGACTGCTAACATGCTTCGAAACTCGTTCTATGTAGACAACTGTGTATTAAGCGTAAAGAACGAAAATGAGATGCATGACTTTGTTAGAGAAGCAAGGAGTATTATGTTGGATGGAAAGTTTGAGTTAAGGTGTTGGGTGACTGGTCCTTGCCTTGTGGACAAAGATGTTGTTTCGACGTCTGTGTTAGGCCTTAAATGGGAACCACGACTTGATCGTTTACAGTGTAACGTGCCTTCTTTTGAAATAGGAAAAATTACGAAACGCTTTATTTTATCTGTTGCACAAAGTATTTTTGATCCTTTAGGTTTTCTTTGCCCGGCTACCATTGTACCTAAACTTGTTATTCAGAAATGTTGGCTGATGAACATAGACTGGGATCAGGAATTACCCGTAGAACTTAAGGACGATTTTATGAAGTGGTACAGTCAAATTGATGTTTTTAAAGTATGTTCTATACCACGTAGGATGAGTCCATTCGATATAGATAGCAGTGATAATAGTTTGCACGTATTCTGTGATGGCAGTCAGGCTGCCTACGCTTGCTGTATATTTCTACGTACGTTCGTCTATTATTTGCTAAAACTAGAGTTGCACCTACTAAGCGCATGACCATTCCCAGAGTAGAACTTTTGTCGGCTCTCATTGCGTCACGGTTAGCAAGCGAGGTGATAGATAGCTTGAATTTAAAATGTAAAGTATACTATTGGACCGACTCTAGTATTGTTTTAGCGTGGTTAAGGAAACAAAGTGGCCTCGATGTTTTCGTTCAAAACAGAGTTAACGAGATAGTTAGAAGAACGAGTGTTGTTGATTGGCATCACGTCCCAGGCGAATTAAATCCGGCTGATTTACCCTCTCGCGGTTGTTCCCCAGAAGAACTCGTGAAAGGTCAATGGTGGGCTGGACCCAAGTGGTTATATGGGTGTCAGTGGGTAAAATCTATCAACAGTCCAACAGAAGTATCTGTGTGTTCACAATCTACGTCTGGGAAGGCAGAACTGTTTTCGACGCGTTTTGAATACTTTGGGAACTATGATAAGATAGTACGGTTGGTAGGTTGGTGCCTACGGTTTATTTCAAATTGTCGCAAGTCTGCACAATCACGATTGCACGGTAATCTGTCTACAAATGAATGTAGAGTTGCAGAGCGTCGATTATTGAGAGTCATCCAAGCTGACTATTTTTGTACAGAGGATATTCAGAAAAGATTAAGGTTAGACACTATTAAAGGCAATGATGATCTTTTGTGTGTTAAGACACGTTTGGCTCTTAGCGGAGATACTGATAATTTTATCACTCCAATTTTGTTACCAAGCGCTTCAAAAATCGTTGTACGTTTAGCTTGCCAAACGCATAAAGAAGGTTTTCATATGGGGTCTCAAACGCTATTAAGTAAGTTGCGAGAAAATTACTGGATAGTTGGTTCTCGGAAGTTAGTTCGAGACACCGTTCGAAATTGTGTAGTCTGTAAGAGATACAGCGTTAAGGCGAGTGCAGCCCCTATACCACCTTTACCCGCCGATCGAGTTCGATGCGGTTCTCCTTTTCAAGTTACTGGCGTCGATTTTGCTGGTCCGTTGATTCTTAGATCGGGAGAGAAATGCTGGATCGCTCTTTTTACGTGTGCAGTTTATCGGGCGGTGCATTTAGAATTGTGTTTATCATTGTCTACGGAGGAGTTTCTATTAGCACTTCGTAGGTTTTTAGCTAGAAGGGGTACAGTCGAAACAATTTATTCCGACAATGGAACGAATTTTCATGGGGCTTGGAATATTTTGAATAGTATTAATTGGAACGAAGTGACTGAAAAAACACGCAAAATTGTTTGGCATTTCATACCCCCTGCCGCGCCTTGGTGGGGAGGGTTTTGGGAACGCATGGTGAGAACGGTTAAAGAAATTTTGCGTAGGGTTTTAGGTAAAGCGTCTTTAGGTTTCCAAGAGCTAGTTACCGTTATGTATGAAGTAGAGTCTATTGTTAATTCTCGTCCTCTTACGTACTGTGCGGATAGTACAGAGAATTTAGTTCCACTTACACCCACTCATTTTTTGCAATTTAATGTTCCGAAAAATAATATAGACATTGAATTAATTGACGGTCATATTTTAAGTTCACGGTGCCGTTATCTTGTTAAACTATGCGCTGACTTGAAACAACGTTTTAGGAGCGAGTACCTGAGCTTACTTACCCAGAGACAGGGTACCAAACGTATTTCAGCGATAAAACCAGGCGACGTTGTAATTGTTGCGACGGACAAGAAGCGTGCTGAGTGGCCGCTTGGCATTGTGGTGGAAACCTTTGAAGGTACTGACGGTTTCAGTAGAGTCGCGAAAGTGAAAACGAGTTCGGGTATCCGATTGAGGGTTTTGCAGTGCATTTACCCTCTTGAAGTGTCTATGTCTGACGACGCAGAGATACGGGCCGCATCGCAGGACGTGGCTAAAAAGACTATTGGCATTACTACACGTTCTGGGCGACACGTTAAGTTACCTGATAGGTTATGTTTTTAGATGTATGTATTTTATGTATGCGCGTGCGCAACTCCGCGGTGGGAGGATGTTGTAATTGCATACATTACCACGCAATGTAACGCGTACAACAGACCGCACCTGCGAGTGTATGCTACACAGCTGCGTGCGGCCGAGTTGAAAGGCAGCGTTTATGTGCGTACTCATGAGATACATTGAGTCATGACGTTTTGAAGCCATTGTTTGTTACAAAATACAAAAAAAATTGATAATGTTTCTTTGGACAAAAATTGGGAAATATCGAATAAAACAAGATTTCAATAATTTTTTTTTTTACTTTGACCTTCAATAACTTCGTAGCTATTGGTTTCCCACGTATAGTCCAAAAGACAAAAATGATCCTGATTATGGGAGGAATACGTGGATTTCAGCTTCGTTGAAGGTCTTTTTACACCCGTTATAGACACCTAGGAACCTAGGTTTAGTCATAGACATTATGGTCACTTTTTGGCCTAAAGCTGCATTTTGTGATGGAAGCAAGCCGCTTTGCACAGTGATAGTGGGGGCCAAACTAAGCGATTTCATCCGAGGATAAATGAGATTCACCCCTTAGGAACAGAGATGGCGCCACTTGTTTAAAAAATCTTTAAAAATTTCTAAAACCTAAACGGATGATCCGATTTTGATGATTAAGGTGTTTATCGACAGACAATTAGTTGTTTTACTATTAAAAAAATAATGAAGTAGCAAAAAATAATAATAAATACCAAAAAACCTTCATTATTGAAGAAAAAAAAATATTTTTTTCAGTATTTATTTAATTTTATAAAAGTAATGTATGAATATGATCCTCTTTTATTTATTCGTATTATTACCCATTTAGTTGCACGTTTAATAAAAAATACCGCATATCAATATCTTGTATAGTTCCAAAGTTATTGAAGAAAACACTACATGGTGCCGGTATATCCCTTAATTCGCTGAACAAAAAAATCTCAAAATGTGATATTTTTTTCTTTACATATGCTTTATTTATGATCTCTATGTATACAGAAAAATAAAATAAAAAATCTATAATATACCAATTTTGAGAAATTATTTGTATAATTCGGCGAGTGATCTTTATTCTTGAGTTTCGAAGGTGCTGGTTACCCTGAAAGTAAAATAGCAATGAAAAATATCATAATAATAAAATAATAATAAAAGACGCTAAATAACATTTGAACTAAATCTTTATTTTACTTACGTTTTATTTTCGCATTCGCCTTTGCAGGTTTTGCACTGTAAAGTGCAAGGTAGGCCACAGCCTCGGCAGCCACAACGCATTGAGTCACAGTTCAATTTACATCCACAATGGTCAAGGAGGCTTAATTCTGGCCAAATTGCAGTAACCTTCGACCATCGTGGAGTCCATCTATCTTTGACATCTTTCCATCCCCAAGAAGATGGACTTTGGATTGATTTATCCATAAGGCATTTCCCCATGCACGCAGATCATGTTGTTCAAGGGCACCTGAAGTAGGCGTAAGACTTGTCACTAGCTTGCTTTTAGTCGAAAACAAATCTTTCCGAACTGCCATAACAGTAATGTTCTCTGTTTGTGCATCGTACAGCTGGCAAGTGCATCTGGAAGCAAGATTAGCTTTATTTGAGAACGAGTGAAATAATTATGTTAACTTACACTATATACAATAAAACAATGGGTACAAACCTTTCCAAATGAGCCAATATTTCTTCATAGGAATTTCTATAGGATAGGACTCGACATACTTGCAAAAGCAGTAGTTACTTCAGGGTGTGAAACCCATGTTTTAAAACAAGTGTTTTACCTTTTTTATTCAAATAACACCCTGTGAAAGCATGAAAGCCTCGAAGCGCAGTTGACATTTCATGACCCAAAGTATAAAGCAATTTTTTGCACTACTGCTACGTAACGGCATTTGTTAGCTGTCCCCGTCAACATCGACATTACCTGCAGACCTTCATCTTTTAAAATTTCGTACTTAGTACGAAATAAACAGAACCAACACATTTGTGTCCGAAGATCGCATTAACATATGGGTTGCTCCTTGCCTATGCCCAGCGATCTCTATCAATTATAATCATCGACTAAAAGCAGGCTGGTGACAAGTCTTCCGCCTATTTCAGCCGCCCTTGAACAACATGATCTGCGTGCAGCGTCTAAGAGGGCGACATATATTATGGGAAAATGCCTTATGGATAAATCAATCCAAAGTCCATCTTCTTGGGGATGGAAAGATGTCAAAGATAGATGGACTCCACGATGGTCGAAGGTTACTGCAATTTGGCCAGAATTAAGCCTCCTTGACCATTGTGGATGTAAATTGAACTGTGACTCAATGCGTTGTGGCTGCCGAGGCGTTGGCCTACCTTGCACTTTACAGTGCAAAACCCAACGAAATAAGAACTAAGGAAGCCTAACTCCTAACAAATATTGCTTAAAAAATGGCACCTTCGCATATTCTGTAACACAAAAAGGTCGCAAACTCAACAATGAACTAGTAAAAACATACCTTAATACAATGTACGCATAATCGGTATTAGGTTGTATTCTAACGCATATCACGTTTCTATTGGCTAGGGTTTGAACGCAGATCAAACATGATTGGATATTTGGCTCGCGCCGTGTCACTCATTGGGCCGTTGTCGTGCCTTTGTCATTGAAGCGAGGACGGTGTAATGTAGAATGCAGTCAGTAAACCTAACCTGCTAAGATCACTACGGCCCGGCGCGGTGGGCGGCATCATAAAATTGTTTTATGAAATTAGTACATTATTATTTGTTAGATATAATGTTTGTTTTATTATGTAGACAGACGACTTGGTAAAGATCGCTCGAATACGCTGATGTAAGTCGTCTGCAACTAGTCGCTCTGGAAAACTAAAAGAGACATAATGTCAGGAGTGGACGTCTTTCGGCTGTGATGATTTTATTGTTATTTTATTTTATGAAAATTATAAAATGATGATGTTGATGCATAATGATCATATTAATTGGCAAGACACTTGATTTCAAGAAGGACTAAAATTAGGTAAGGTATTGAAATAAAATAGGTATGCTTAATAAAAGAGAATGTATTATGTAGAAATTTCTTTTTCATAACATGTAAGTACATAATGTGGATAATTATCACATTGGCGAAAGCAACGCCTCAATACGTTTTTTAGAGGTGTGACTGCGTATTAATACGTTGCTTTATTTTTATTTTTCACATAAAAAAGCATGCTTTAATTGGCAGTACAAAATTCTTATAGCGACATCTTTTTAACCGACTTCAAAAAAGGAGGAGGTTCTCAGTTCGTCGGAATATATTTTTTATAGCAGCGTATTCCACCAAGTCAAAATTTATTCTTGCCAAAAATTTTCAAATGCAGACTATTTTAATATGCTTATTGACCGGTGCGCGAATACCTAAGCTAGCAATATGTGAGACGGTGGACTCCGTAGCTAGCGCGATCGCCAGATTTGACACCCCTTGAGTTTTATTTGTGAGGTCATGTTAACAGTTGATGTTTAAAAACATTTGTGAGAGTGAAGCCGTAATGCGTTTGCAAATAATAGCCACTTTTGTACTTATTAAGTTGAATACAGGTGTGCTGCAAAGTGTTCGAGACAATCTAGTGCACAGTTGCTGGGCATGTATTGCTATTGGTGGTGGAAATATGGAGTAGGATCTTCGCAGCAGATCTCATATTGGGGTTCCAGCAAAACGATCCGCGAATCAAACTCCAAATTAAAAAGCTGTTTTCAGAGCTGCATAAAAATCATAGTTTCTGTAAATTGTCATTACTTTGTGTTCTGACGGTCTTGACCTTATGACGTCACTACTTGTGGTGCCGCTGCCTTCGGTGTTACAATGTGAGTTCCCCATTATTCGTTTATTCTATTTTAACCAGGGATTTTTTTTACTTGTTAATCAAAGAGGATTGTGTGAATAGAATCGAAACTTTATAGGTACCTACCTAATCATCCCTTCACGGATTGAACAGAGTTTTTGTTACACCCTGTATAATGATAAAAAGCAAGGAGTTTACATCAGATTACTCGTTTTCTATGGATTGTATATTGCAGGACGCGCCATTTTTATAGCATTACAAAATTTTGATTTTAATTTTCCTTTTTTTCTGTTGTACTGAATTTCATGAGAGAGTTTTATTCTTGTTTAAAAATCTGTGATAGCAGTGAACGTGAAGATTTGACTCTGCCCCACAAAGTGACTGACCACTTGTTGCATAATAGCTACCATAGATTGCATGTATACGCTCATAGATATTTCTAAATAACGAAAAATATTTTACTTACCAATAATATGATATGACCGTATTTGTTTTGATGCCTTCTATTGGTCTTTTACACCACTTGACCACACATGACGTCATTTTTTACCACTTTTTAATGATTTTTTGTCGTTGCGCTAACGACTGTCACCGAGCGCGTGACAGACATGACTAAACAGTGCTTCGGTTGTACTTTTTTAGCCCCGCCCACTCGGTTGTAGTTTGCGTGGTGCTATTTTTTGAGCAGAATTACACTTCCTTAGTATCTTTGTTCGTAGGCAAAACCTGCAAAGGCGAATGCGAAAATAAAACGTAAGTAAAATAAAGATTTAGTTCAAATGTTATTTAGCGTCTTTTATTATTATTTTATTATTATGATATTTTTCATTGCTATTTTATTTTCAGGGTAACCAGCACCTTCGAAACTCAAGAATAAAGATCACTCGCCAAATTAAACATATAATTTCTCAAAATTGGTATATTATAGATTTTTTATTTTATTTTTCTGTATACATAGAGATCATAAATAAAGCATATGTAAAGAAAAAAATATCACTTATGAGATTTTTTTGTTCAGCGAATTAAGGGATATACCGGCACCATGTAGTGTTTTCTTCAATAACTTTGGAACTATACAAGATATTGATATGCGGTATTTTTTATTAAACGTGCAACTAAATGGGTAATAATACGAATTAATAAAAGAGTACCACATTCATACATTATTTTTATAAAATTAAATAAATACTGAAAAAAAAATTTTTTTTCTTCAATAATGAAGGTTTTTTGGTATTTATTATTATTTTCTGCTACTTTATTATTTTTTAAATAGTAAAACAACTAATTGTCTGTCGATAGACACCTTAATCATCAAAATCGGATCATCCGTTTAGGTTTTAGAAATTTTTAAAGATTTTTTTAAACAAGTGGCGCCATCTCTGTTCCTAAGGGGTGAATCTCGTTTATCCTCGGATGAAATCGCTTAGTTTGGCCCCCACTATCACTGTGCAAAGTGGCTTGCTTCCATCACAAAATGCAGTTTCCTTTTCATAATTACTATGACTAGTTAGGTTACAGACGACAGCGACGCTGTCACCGAGCCAGATAAGTTTGTAAACAGCGCTCGACGCCGCCGCCGAAGTCTTCAAAAATAGGTGCCTAGAGCCATTATCTGGGCACCAGTATAATGTGTGGAGTCTTCTTCTTCTTCTTATCAGTGCAGGCGGTTTCTGCAACTCGACGTCTATTGCACCTATTTTGCGTGAAGATGTGCGGCCGGATCACTCCAGCCAGCCCAGCTCAGTCAGGAACGCTCCAAGGGCTTTCACATTCGTGATCGCTTCTTGGGGCTGTACAGGCTAACGCATCGATAATCGAAAAGTCTGCCGAGTTTCAACTTTAAACAGAAAAATCAAAGTAAGGAATTTCGTCTTGTACTTTCTGTTGACGTACTTTGGCAGATATCAATGTTCGTGTGACATCATGAATTGGGGTTCGCCATTTTGGCCCAATTGGGGCTCGATTTATCTGTTTTAATTTGAAACCCGGCAGACTTTTCGATAATCGATGCGTTAGCCGGTACGGCCCCTGGACGCTGCCCGGCGAGCCGAGGTACCTCGCCCGGTAAGGGGCCACCCCTCTGCATTCCAGCAGCACGTGGGCGGCTGAGTGGAGTCTTACCGTGCGGTGGATGCGTGGGGTGCGCGGGGTGGTTGGGGTGCGGGTGCGGATGCGGGTGGTGGTTGTGGTGGTAGTGCGCGGGCGGCAGGTAGGCGGGCGCGGGCGGCGAGCGCGCGGGGCTGCCCTCCGCGCCGCCCGCCGCGCCGCCCGCCTCGCCGCTGTACGCGTACGTTTCGCCCGCCGCGCCGCCCGCGCCGCCGCTCTGCAACACAAATCACATTTATTAAATAGCCGGGTCCACACCAGACGATCCAAATTGGATCGGCGATCCTGCGATCCACAATCCAGGATCGCGATGCTTGGAGCGTGGATCGTACTAGGCCGATCCAGTTTGTTGAAACTGCGATCCTAAACTACGCTCCAGGCTATCCATAGGCGATCCGTAATTCAGTCGAACTCTTGCTGGATATGGAGTCACACGTACAGCGTCGAATTGCTGTGGCAGCAGCAACCTTTATTTTGTTTAAATATTTGCGCAAAAGATCATAGAAACAAAAAAGACGGTTCTGGGTGAGAACGATATACTTACAAAAATCGTTTGGAATACGGGGCTCGGCTTTATACAAAGTTAAACAATTGTCCCGCCCGCCAGAGAACGCATTTTTTTTCAGGCCTTCAATTGGTTGGTTATCTAAATAACGAAAGATCTGACGCTAAGCATCGTCCTTACAACCCTATTAGTGTAACAGCCATCGTTTGGGTCCCATAAAAATATAATCCTTGTAAACGGCGACTTTGCGAGATATCCACATTGACTGGATCGCGCGATCCACAATACAACCGTCCACACCGCGCGCTCCACGCAACTGAGGCACCTTTGAGACAGGCCAAAAAACCGACCAAAAACGGATCGAGCGCGGCAAGAAGCGCGCGCTCCAATTCGTGCGTTCGGATCGCGCGCGGCACGTCCACACCGCCCGCGCCTTTGGATCGCGCTCCTGCCGCGCGCGATCGGAGCGCGTTGGATCGTCCACAATGTCATGTGGATTTCTCAACACACCGCGTTCGACTTTCGCAATCCATTTTTTTATTTAGTGTTTTATTATGATGAGTATCTAACGTACCCTCGCCCGGCGACGCGCGCCCACTAATGATGTATACTCACCATAGAAATAGAATGTCAAAGAACAACAAAGTCAACAAACAGGTGATCCGAAAACGAATCAATACATTTTATATGAGATACGTAAAATATGACTTATATTCATAAAATATTACTATATTATGGCAAAGGAAATTAATAAACTATGTTCCATACTATTTTCTTTGTCGATAAACGAATAAATGTAGCGAAATTTGGTTTTAGAGAAATGTGTGGCAATATCTTATTTACCTTTGAAAAGTGTGATTACTTGGATTGTTTCTTTTAGTCACATCACAATTACTTAGAGTACAAGACACCATAGCTCCACGATACCTTTATTTTAAATTCTAATTAAGATTAAAAAATATTTTAAACAAACTGTGATTGCTCATTTGCTAATCGGGACGCTAGGGGCTCTTACTGTAAAAAATGTTGGCACATGTCACTTGATCCTTTGTCTCTTTTTTACATAGACCGTGTCCGTATGATGTTAACTTCTCTTTTCCACGCTTTGTTGGTCTTCTTGAGCGCAGCGAAAATTTTTCTATGTCTATGATACTCACAGTCCGCAGCGTAGTCCAGGTGGTGTGTGGCGGCGTGTTGGCGGGCCGGTGGGGGGAGTAGTCGGGCGCGTAGTGGGGCGCGTACGGCGGCGCCGCCACGCCCGCCTCGCCCGGCGACGCGCGCCCACTAATGATGTATACTCACAGTCCGCAGCGTAGTCCAGGTGGTGTGTGGCGGCGTGTTGGCGGGCCGGTGGGGGGAGTAGTCGGGCGCGTAGTGGGGCGCGTACGGCGGCGCCGCCACGCCCGCCTCGCCCGGCGACGCGCGCCCACTAATGATGTATACTCACAGTCCGCAGCGTAGTCCAGGTGGTGTGTGGCGGCGTGTTGGCGGGCCGGTGGGGGGAGTAGTCGGGCGCGTAGTGGGGCGCGTACGGCGGCGCCGCCACGCCCGCCTCGCCCGGCGACGCGCGCCCACTAATGATGTATACTCACAGTCCGCAGCGTAGTCCAGGTGGTGTGTGGCGGCGTGTTGGCGGGCCGGTGGGGGGAGTAGTCGGGCGCGTAGTGGGGCGCGTACGGCGGCGCCGCCACGCCCGCCTCGCCCGGCGACGCGCGCCCACTAATGATGTATACTCACAGTCCGCAGCGTAGTCCAGGTGGTGTGTGGCGGCGTGTTGGCGGGCCGGTGGGGGGAGTAGTCGGGCGCGTAGTGGGGCGCGTACGGCGGCGCCGCCACGCCCGCCTCGCCCGGCGACGCGCGCCCACTAATGATGTATACTCACAGTCCGCAGCGTAGTCCAGGTGGTGTGTGGCGGCGTGTTGGCGGGCCGGTGGGGGGAGTAGTCGGGCGCGTAGTGGGGCGCGTACGGCGGCGCCGCCACGCCCGCCTCGCCCGGCGACGCGCGCCCACTAATGATGTATACTCACAGTCCGCAGCGTAGTCCAGGTGGTGTGTGGCGGCGTGTTGGCGGGCCGGTGGGGGGAGTAGTCGGGCGCGTAGTGGGGCGCGTACGGCGGCGCCGCCACGCCCGCCTCGCCCGGCGACCGCGCGCCCACGCCGCCCACTCCAACCGCGCCCGGACCGTTTCCGCTACCCGCCACTGACATAACACATTTACATTAGAGCGACAACCATATTTTGGTGACTAAATGAGGATCAGTAACGATTTTTGTTTAGTGGCTTTTCAGAAAGCTTATGCCACCACATGATTAACTGTGAAGAAATTTTTACGATATCTCTTAAACCTGCCTGCCTAGCATGACCGATTTATATCGCGTGATATAGCATTTTATCGACACTCAACTGTCAAATTCCTTTGTCTTTTTGACAGTTAAACGTGATAAAACGCTATATCACGCGATATAATCGGTCATGCTAGGCAGGTTGAGAAGATATACGAGCTAAAACACTGGTTTGTTGGGGGTCCTTATGACTTCATCGTGACGTACGCGAACCCTATGTTGCATTGAGCTTGACATTTTCTTCAAACCCTATTAACTAAACCATTTCTAAACGGATTTCAAAAAATCTTTCACTAAGTTTCATAGCTAGGAATATGCTTTTATATTATACCAATAAAACTATAGGATTCAAACCTGTTACGATCCTCATTGTGCCGCCACTTTCCACCAACATATTACTGCAGAAACAAAGTTAGAAGCCCACGCCGCATGTACGACTTCATACATTATTCATACGTACTAGATACATTAATATTATTACGTAAAATGTATATCAGAATAATTTTTACTTCATAAGAAAATCTAATTTCATACTTTTAGTTGTTGTTTATACTTGTTTGTCTTTCTGTGTATGTTCAAAGTTGACTCTGAGAAATCGGTCACTAACTTTCATTTCCATTTTTAACCCCATAACTTTCCAGAGAATCATCATATCACTTACTGTCGCGGACATATATAATAATTTAGTAGATCCAAAAGTTTCTCTAGGTTGTATCGCTAAAATCCGTCAAAATCGAAATTTCGTCAAAAAATGTCATGACCCTTAATTATTGACTGGTGTCCTTACACCAAAATTGACTTTCATACAAACTAAGTAACTTTTAAGCCTTGGTTATCCGCCTAGCTGTGGCATTTCATTTCATTATGGCCATCCAGGGAGTGAATGGAGGAGATTCAGTTCGCTATACTCACCCAACTGATCTGATCAACATTCTAAGAGATATAATTTTTGAACCCACCTGGAGGTGCATGGTGCTGTTGGTGAATCGCGGGTTGAGATGCTTGATACACATCGCGGTGTCGTAAATGATAATCGTAACTCTCTTCAGCGGGCGGTTCGCCTGCCGTACTTCCTAACGATCGACTGCAAATGTACATTTTATCAAAATATATAAGAATTTGTGTGCATATGTCAGTCAAAATCAATACAAAGATTAATTTACTTACTTAGCCAAAGTATTTGTACAGACAATATATTCTACATCATCGTTGTATGGGTTCAAAAAGGCAAACGCGGAGGTTCTTAACCATATAAATTCTCTGCTTTTCGCACGAAATCTGTACATCAGAGATATAATCTGCCCTTTTAATTTAAGTACTGAAACAAAGAGGCAATATTTAAACAAATATGATCGTGTTTTCGATATACAGTGGCTGTTGGCCAGATAATTGAGGACACCATTAGATTTTCATACAAACGAGGTAACATTGAAGCCTTGGTTCTCCGCTAGGGATTGACTTAGCTGTGATCTGATGATGGGCATCCAGGGAGTGAATGGACGAGATTCAGATCGCTATACACACCCAACTGATCTGATCGGCATTCTAAACGGTCTTAAGATCAGAGTTTTTACTTTCATTATTTCCATACATTTTTATGCTAATTTTAAACATGCTTATATCTCTTAGAATGGTGATCAGATCAATTAGGTGGGTATAGCGATCTGGATCTCCTCCATTCACTCCCTGAATAGCAATCATCAAATCACAGCTAGGTCAATCCTTGGCAGAAAACCATGGCTTCAATGTTAACTCGTTTGTATAAAAATCGACTGGGGTCCTTATTATCTATACAAGGTGAAATTAAAGTCATTGGCAATAATTTAAACTAAGAATCTAACCGCGATATTGATAACTGTCGCCCGAACAATCGCCCTGTGGAGGCATTTACACAAGTCAATTATTTGGGTGACTTGCTGCGACTTTAGTCGAAAAAGGGCTTTTTATCGACAAATCGAATCGCCACATCATAGACTGATAGATAGATAAATAGTTTATTTCCATCACATACGTACACAGATGATAAATGACAAAATAACTTATAAAGAAAAAAGACTACTGTGTGCCGCATAGACGGAAAAATGTAAATACTCAGTGATTACATTGCTTTAATGAGGAGCTCGGTGGCGCAGTGGTTTAGAGCCTGGCCCAGCGACTGCGGAGGTTAAGCAACTTTCGAAAGGGTCGGTCATAGGATGGGTGACCAAAAAATTATTATCTCGAGCTCCTCCGTGCTTCGGAAGGCACGTTAAGCCGTCGGTCCCGGCTGCATTTGCAGTCGTTAACACCCACCAATCCGCATTGGGCCCGCGTGCTGGGTTATGGCCCGTCCTCCTTATCCACCCCTAAGGAAGGCCTGTGCCCCAGCAGTGGGGACATTAAAAATGGACAATGCATACTGATTTTCAGTTTTTGCCCAGAAGTAAGCGCGTAGTCGCCAATGAGATCGCCAATGACTTCGATTTGACCCTGCATATTATTTTTACTTTAGATAAGTATCATAAGCTAAGTATACCTTGATCGAAATTATCTCTCATATGTTGCTGGTCCTCAGGGTGGTAGAACTCGTAGCAGAGCTTCCCGAGCAGGTCGGCGGGCGCGTAGCCCACGACCTGCGTGGCGCGCTGGTCGGCGAACGTGAACCGCCCGTCCACCGAGTGCCGCGACACGAACTCCGCGCCGCTGCTGCACAGAGCGCCTTCCGTCGCGTTCGGCGTCGACGTCACCTTGACCACGAGGATGGAACAAAACATTATTTTTTGCAATAAATGCCTGGGCACACTGGTTGCGTAGACACGCGCGTAGTTACGCGCAGCAAAGATACGTGCGTGTTCGGTGTGACGTCCAATAGCGAATGCCATTGAGTAAAACGTCACGAGCTGCAATGCGTAGGATTACGCATCAGTCTACGCGTTACGCAAGCGGTGTGCCATGTCTCATAAAGTTTCGATTAGAGTAAAGTGTAGGCATCGGAAAACATCGGAAACAATCGTTTACATACATAACATAACAAAGACAATTTACAAAGAGTAGTTTGGCTCTAAAAGTCATTTACAATTTCAACTTTATTGCAATGAAATAAATGTCAACGTCATTTCTAAGAAAAGCAAAAACACGATGCCCATTATTTATCTTGACGTACTGTATTTCATACATCTGTTTAAATTTTTTATTTTATCATTTTGCAGTAAGGGGTACGTAGGTACGCGAATTTGAGGTCTTTCTTGGAGGTGTACGTAGAAAAAAATATACTTGGGAACCACTGTTCTATTGTTTCTTATTATGCTGCATTGATATATGGTTATAGTGAAGCCTTCGACTTACCTGTAACCGACCGATTGCCACCAGACAACAGTGAGACGCGTGCAACTCATCTTCCACAGGGCGATCCATCTGCATTCCTGGAAACAGATCTGATGTCCCAAATATATATGCCAGATGTTCACGAACTTATAAAGTGCACAAACTTAATTTATTGTCTTAGGAATAGCAGTGGTAGACAATAAGCTTTATAATAAGCTTGCTTCATTTTAAGAGCTGCTAGATAATTTGCCGAAACAAAAAATAATTGAAAGTAATTTGACAATAAAATAATAATCTTAAAAAATCTATGTTGTGCAATTTAAGGTTCGTTTTGAAGTCGTGTTCGCAGCGAAGAGACACAATACCTGTCGGTGGCCAATTTTTTATGTATCCAGTACAATGTACAACTGCGTAATTGTGGCCATCGTGAGACGGGCCCAATGAGTTGCGCGCGCGCAGGCGACCAAGGTGCGCGCCCTCCGACGTCCCGCCGACGCGCATGCGGCATATGAACCCACGGCGAGAGCCCATTACTTGTCGCATGGACGCTACAGAATAACATCATCATTATTAGACTATAATTTATGTTCAAACATGATCTAAATTAGGAGTAAAGTCAGGGGAGTCTTACTCCGCTGTTAAAACTTTTATATTAGCCTACTCCTCGCGACTGACTCAGTCGAGCCAATGCACGAGGGATGTCATGTGTCAGTTGAGACAGAGCTACACGACAAAAAACCGGCCAAGTGCGTGTCCTTATACCATACCATATTTAATACCACTATAATTTTTTGTCAGCTAAAATAACTTTGTTTTTCAGTGTTGTATGAATGACAAAGTTATATTTGCGGTTATGGAAAATGTGTTATATCTCGAAAACTAATTACTATATCTCGTTCAAACCAATTTCCGTTGAAAGTGTTTATTAAGATCTACAGCATATATATTTTTTAGATTTTTCACTCTCTCATTTCAAAAGTTATAGGGGGGGACACACACATTTTACCACTTTGGCGGTGTATATATTTCAAACGGTTGACTTTGAGATAAAATTGTCTTAGGAACATCAAGGTTATTTTTAAAGACCTATCTATAGACACCACGCACGTATTGGTTTGAAGATTTTTTTTTCAGTTTCAGTTACATGTATGTAATGGGGAGCCCCCCCTTAATCTTTTATTTTTTTATTTTTGTGTTAAAATTATTAAGCGGTTAACAAAATACATCCACCTACCAAGTTTCAATTTTGTAATATTAATACTTTCGGAATAAAGTGGCTGTGACATACGGACGGACAGACGGACAGACAGACAGACAGACATGACGAATCTATAAGGGTTCCGTTTTTTGCCATTTAGGCTACGGAACCCTAAAAAGAGAAGCGCTTCGGAGGTTTGAAATTGTATTTTATTGCCATGCAGCGAGAGTAGCTTCTTGATTGTCCTCGCGCAGATGGGCTTCTGTACGTTTAGTACTATATTATACTATTCTGTGGTAAAGTATTGAATAATAGGATTTCGTTTAACAAAAATAGATACTTACATTGATGACCTTCTTTTTTGACAGTGCCAGTTTTAAGATCTAAAATCCGACCCGTATTTTGTGGTTCTTGGGTGCTTAGCTGCTCTCTAACTTTTTCAACATCATCAGGATGAACTTGGTCATATAAGCAAGAGGAATACCAATCACCCTAAAATCAAAACCAATTATTTAGATTAATAGGTACCCTTTGTTTTCAAGACTTCTCGCAAATGCCACACTTTTAGAAACGGTATTTACCTGGGAATAATTTAAAACTGGTGCTATACTGTCACTAACGTATATGATCCGACCTGTGTCGCAGCTCACGACAAATAGAAAACCATCAGCTGCTTCAAGAATCAAATGTTTTAGTTCTTGATCAGTTAAAAATGAAGGTTTATATGTGCCATCTGTAGAAGTGTTACCTGTTCCTAAAATAATAATCAAGAGATTTTTGTAAGAATAATATCATGGAAAATTATAAAACTAATAGTACCATGGGCAACAGCGTCGCTTAAGCACTCCTAAGGTTAAAATTGCTTGCACGCCGCGCCCGTCCAACATAGATACAGTACGAAGCAAACATCTTGAAATCGGGTGGGGATTGCGCAGAACGCGTATTTCGGGTATGAGTACGCGGGGGGTGGGAAAGGGTCAAGCTATTGGTCGCTCGCAAGTGCGCGAACTTATCCCCACTTCGTCGGAAAATTATCAAGATGTTTGCCTGGTACTGTACGTTTAGTTCGTGCGTGCAAGGGCAATACGCGCGCACACGAATTTTGTTGCTAACTGGTTAAGCGACGCTGTTGCCCATAGTACCTAAGTAAAAAAAATATAATTACCCCTCAAAGCTTTCATATGCGCTACTGCCATGCGCAATATGGTCAGTTTATCTGGCTTGCGAGCAAGCGCAGAACACGTAGGAACCATATCGGATAGTTCCGTAATGTACGCCGTCATCTTGTTTCTTCTACGACGCTCAATTTCACAATGATTTTCTCGGCTGAAATTACATATCATTTTAAGTTTGTAGCTACATAGTGCGAGTATTTTGATTTTGAAACAGGCATATTTAACAAAGCAAAGACAGAGAATGCAAATAAAAAGTTCGAGAGCCGAGAAACAAAATAAAGCATCTGCCGCCCTCCCCTAGTATGACCGACAAAACACGATATATCGGGTCATTTTAAACTTACCATCCAAATTTCAAGGATGTGTCCAGTCCATGAAACTGAACAACTTACTCTAAGAAAGATGTGTCGAATTTCGCCACAAAATGTTGGTCATCCCATACTAAATTGATCACGTGATCTCTTTGATTTGGATGGAAAGTCGATTTTTATTTTACATATTAAGCCATGTGTTCCTTAGAGAAAGTTGTTCAGTTTTATGGACTGAACACATCCTAAAAATTTGGATGGTGAATACAAAATAACCCTGTATATAGCGTGAAATAGCGTTTTATCGACACTCAACTGTCAAATCCCACTGTCTTTTGACAGTTAAACGTGATAAGTCGGATCGCGTTTCAGAGGTCATGCTAGGGGGGCATGATGATCCACAAATTCCAAGTTTTGACTTGTTTTTCTCAAACACGCTTGGAACTTCAAATTATTATTTTGACAACTTTCTTCGATATAATTCGAAATTATGGTGTAGCGGCGCGGGTTAGACTTAGATTTTTTTGTTAAAACTTTTTTAGCGGCTTTGGCAAAGTATGAAATCTCATATCTGTCGCGTGATTAAGAAGAAATTCGAAAAAAAAAACATCCTTATAAAAAGATCGGAATCCTCAGTGTGCGAATCAAAGCTGCTGCACAGCTTGCATGCAGGCCCTAGTTTGACGACCACTGCAACTAAAGGTCACTTTGAAAGAAAATTTGATTTATTGAACACCAACAACAAAAGTGGATCCGTTTTTATCATATTTATTAAATGATTTGCTCATAAACTTCATTCAATAATTTTATACAGTATATTCGCGATCCGAGTCCTGTCAAGTCTCTTACCGCGAATACCTACCTAAATTAAATTAATGTCAAATATTTTTAAACAAACGAGAGAGGCGCGCGCTTCGCGTGATAAGACACGTTTTCAATCATCACACGCTAAGTTACCTAACAATAGATATTGTCGTTATGGGAATTGGTGGTAATGGTTACTTACGAAGCTTTATACGTCCTAAAAAATGATGGAGTCAAGTGCGTGTCGGTTTTAAATGTCATGATATCACTAGATTGTCATTATATCTTGATACTGTTGTACACGGCATGACATTTATTATCTTTTAAACGAGAGCGGTACCATATCGAAAATCCTAGGTCGATTGCAAAGGACCGGATAATTGGTTTCTAAGACAGATTGGTTTTCGCAATCGTCCGAAAAATTTTTAGGTCCATTGAAAAGTTAAAAGTAGGCAGGTATTTATGTTTAGGAAACTTGAATGCGAATGCTTGAATGTTGGGACCAGTCTGCTAATTTACGAATGTATCAATTGAATCTCGGCGTGAAGCGACGTAAGATTCGGATAAGATGAGGATGAGAAATGGATAGACACATTTAAATTGCATAATACATCAGGCAAAGATTTGCTAAGGATCATTCTTAAGGGATTTACATAGGCCAGACTGACAAAATTTGCTGTATTAGATCATATCATTTAGCTATATTATTAGGATTTATAAACACGAATAAGCCTATACTATTTCATCGAGGCTCTCAACTTCATGATTTATTTAATGTTTACAAAGTTCTTTTCTGGGATCAAATTCAAATAATTATCTAAATTCAGAAATACCTTGCAAAGCGTTCTTTGTCTTGAATGTTGTCCTCCTCCATCCTTGTATATTTTCCACCACTTGCGTCGTCTTCATCGGATCTGAGATACATATAAATAGATCACTTTCAATATCACTAAATTAAATAAAATCCTATTAGAACCTCTTAAATAATTTAGGAGCTATTATACTGTGCGACTTTTAGATTTAGCCGCGCGATTTTGGCACGCGCGCTTGCATCGCTAGTTGCTTGCTACACATACGCCACGGCTTGCCAGGGTTGCCAGGCTAAAGAATAGAGAAGCCGGTCATGGATTCATATTTAGTTGGTCTCAGTGGGCTAACTCTTGGAATCAATTCCGATTGATCGAAATTGTAAGTGCAAGTTTTTTACTCCTGCTTGATTTGTCTCACCAGCACGATATTGAGTCAATATTGTGCGGTAATTGAGTGAAATATCGTAATAAATACACTATCAAACTGAAGAAAACTCCAACATATAAATCAATCATAGTCGCCAGAGCCCAGAGGGTTTGAATTACGTGATAATCAGGGCGAAAAAGTGATAGCTGTAACAAAGTGTCTAGATGATAGATGGAAAGTCTCCATCAATCCCCATCTGCACAGCTAAAGATGTACCGTTGCCGGGAATATTGCCTTTAGGTTCGGGAATATTCCCAATATTGCCGGGAATATTCGCACACGGCACATCTTTATGCACAGTTCTCTCCAATGGCGATATTATGCGTCTCGAAAAGTTTCAGGTAGGAGCCCCGTCATAGTAAATCAAATTATAGCCCCGTGCACAAGGGGGTCATATCAGATTTCCAAAAACAGTAAAAAAAACTGTGAAGTTCAGCGCAAGTAATTAAGTGGGTCTTCACTAAATCTGACGACTAAAACTAGGATAAAAGGCGATTATAAAAGTTAATTGTCAGTTACTGTGTTTTGTCCTGATGGTAAATAAATAAATATCTGACGAATAGATGATTGCCATGCCAGATAGAAAACAATAATTTAATTAAAGACAGAGAATACCTTAAAAAATATTGCAGTAAAAAAATCCATATCTTAGTTTTAGGAGCAGAGATTTAGTGAATATGTTACTTGCAATGTGTATAATCCGGCATTGTATACAATGCCTAGGCTAAATAAATACATATACTACATACATATTCTATGTAGAAACATAGAAATGAATTTAAGCTTCTTGTTTGAACCATAAAAATTTATTCTTATGGTTGAACTCATATACTAATGATGCCAAGTATAGCATTTTGAGACAGGCAGCAGCCTGGCGCAACTCTCTCAGTAAAAAACTATCTATGAAACGGAAGCGAATTTTTAACCCATCTAAGTTTGAAAGAACGTTGACAATCCACAAAGCAGTAGATAATTGACAACATTCGAATTTAGGCGTATTATATTTCCCCCCATCAAAGAGTATTCTTCATCTTTGACCGTTTTACCGCCAATGCCGTTTAACGTTTCTCTTTTGTTTGTTTTCGTTGAATTCGCTTCCGTTTCATACTCACGCTTTTTGTATGACACTCCCGTCTCTTATAACGCTAGTTATTTTTACATTCTCTTTGACAGGCAGTCACGTGGGTAAGACCAAAGCTTTCATCTCCACTATTGGTATTGAGAGTACAAATCACAATTAAAATTGGGTAGTTCCTGTGGCGTTATTCCGGCTCCATCATCAGACGCTGAACACTATTTCCCAACAGAGTACTCGTCAAGATGATTCAAACGAGCCCAAACTCAATGGGGTTGCATGGTTTTGGAACCCTGGAACTCATCTTCAGTCAAAGTACTTGTCAAGAATTCTAACGAGCCATCTTAATTGGGTTGTATGGTTTTATCACAGAGTTCCTGTGGCCTTCTTCCAGCTCCACCATCATATCAGCTTCATCATATCAGCCGCACGACACCCACTGCTGGGTATAGGCCTTCCCTAAGGATCTCCACGACGATCGGTCCTGCGCTGCCCGCATATCAGCTTAATGTCACCATAATATCGCGTTGCCTTTCAGTTCTGACCTATATTCAAAGTATCAAGTCTCTAGCACATCGGGAAACTACATTAAATTGTTTGGAAACTTTGCCGACACACAAACAAACAAGAAAGCAACCTAATAAAATGTTGTTTAATAATAAATAAAAAATTCATATACTTATTTCGAAATTTTGGGCTTAATTTAATGAGCAAATTATAATTTTAGAAAGGTTCGGAGGTTCGGCCGAACCGCGGGTTAAGGTTTGGTACCCGGCCGAACCTCGTAAAAAGTGCCGAACCTGCCGGGTACCGAACCATTGCCGGAGCGGGCCGCAACTCTAGTTTGTTTACACCAAATTTTGGGTACTTAATAAGGTTCATTTGTTACGAAATTTATCTTTATTTACATTTAGAACTTTTAACTATTAGTAGTTAGGCACACCAGCCTTCGAAGTATAAACTTTTGAGAAACATGTAGGCTAGTAATTATTTTCTTAAGTTCTCTGAGTACAATCTATTATAAGGTGCTACGGGTAAGTCGATTTTTTTTCTTGTATTTTCTCTGATATATTATCTTATTAAAAAAATAGCATTGTGAATGCCTAAAATCTAACAATTCAATAACAATTATTACTATTTGTTTTTCTTTTAAACCTTCAAGGTATTTGTTTACAAGTTTTACATGGGTTTACCTAATAAAGATCTAAAATTAATTGTGTCTTACTTATTTGCATCCGATCTGGATCTATTTCCTGAAGATCGGATCAATGGCATGCGATCCGATCCGTGGATCAGATCGTGGCATTACTATCCAAAAAATTAGATCTCAACCCCAGATCGCGCATCCCTATTCTTATCTCCAATTATTAAACTAACTTTAAGTTTTAACTCACCCAACACTGCCAGCACGGCGCTTTTGTATGTCCTTTGCAGGGTCAGCCCCTGAAAAAAATAATTTTATAGAGGAAAAGTATTAAAATGAAGATTAACAAATCATGTAATATTGCAAGCACTTCATTTAAAGAGACAATTGATTATTCAAGCATCTTCAATAAGACTTATGTAGCAAATTCAAAGAAAACAAGGTCATAGTAGGTAAGTATACAACATCAGGTCATTAGAGGACTAGCTTGAACAGAAATTAAAATTATATAATGTTGCAGAACTATTTATCACTAACTTCTAGACAGATTTCAAATAAGAATACTTAACAGGACAGGACTTTACCTTAGAATTTTTAGAAATATCTTAATCAGCATTTTTTTACTAGGAAACTTTTGTGTTCAAGATACATAATGATAACAAAGTTTTTAAATCTTTGGGTGAAAAGATACAAATAGATCGAAATGTTAATTAAACATCATCGCTTTAGATGGAAACAGTCGAAAAGAACTTGAAACTTTCGATTTGTGAATTATTTGTCGTGCGTCGTCGCTAACAACGCGTCACGCAGAGCAACGTCAAAATGAAAATAGGTCGAACTATGCAAATACTTTTACGATATTGTTTTATTTAACATCGACTTTAAACTAATACTATATAGAAAAGTATATGTTCTGTATTGATTACACTCAATTTTAAGAAAAAAATAGGTTACATATTATCACAGGAATCAGGATAGAAATTTAACCAACCGGGGATAGTGGGAGCCACGGCAGACATCGGTCAACAAATTCATTAGTCCTTTTATATTATCACTATATAATACTACAATAACATACGAACAAGTGTCACAAAATTCACATTCGTAGAAAATCCATAATTAATTGCCAAATATGTTTATCACAAACCGTTCAGCACAACACAAACGCCATTTTTATTTTAATTTATTTATTTCATTTTCATTTTCGAACGAACAGTGTTACCAACAAAACATTTTAAATTCCCCTAAACAAGTTGGTGTATTTTCCATCAAAAATCCGTCAAAATTGTTTTTTTCCGTCAATGAAATGAAATACCTATTAAATCATTGAGTAAATCCTACGAGAAGCATGTCTTGCCATTTCTTTTTAGGTCAGAAAAATAGTTACCTACTTTGTATAATAGTTGCCCACTCAGTATTATAGTCACTCATTTAGAATTTTCACCGCTAACTTAATTTATTTATCTTCCACATGTAGTCGCCCGATTTAAGTATTTTTGATAATATCCACAGTTTGTCGCCCGTTTAGTTATTTTACCACTCAAAAAATAAACCACTGCCAGGTTTAGTATTTAAGTATCTCATTAACAGTCGCCTTTATTTATTTCCAGTCACCCAATTAATTAATTCCCTTATAACGAAAATATAAAAATATTGTTCATTCAAAAAATAAGCTGTTTCATAACATTTTTTTTTCACGATTTGAGAATCGGTCCCAAGGTAAAAGTTGTGCAGTTTGATGATCCCAAGGTTTTGCCATTTTGGGTTCATTTATTTTCACGCGTTGTTTTTTTGGTAATTATTTTCTCTGTTTTGATTTTACTCTAGTCATTACGTTGAAAACATCCTGACATGAATAATTCATACACAAATATGTCAAAAAACGTTTAATTTTGCTCAAAAATATTTATGTCAAAAAATCTGTTAGCCTCAAAATCATATTTTCTCCCGTTTTAGTGCCTGACCTTAATACGTTAAATCTGGCGGAAAATCAGTTTTGTTGGCAACACTGCGAAAGAAACGAAATATTCTCTGCACAGACTATTATGTAAACATGATACTTATTCACATAATAGTCTGTGCACAGAAGTCAGAATGGGGTTGGCAACGCGAAGCTAATCGTAGATGTCGCTGCGTCATTAGCGTATAGCATAAAGTTAATATTCCACTGGAATAGAGGAACAGAGTTCGCTTGGCTGCGACACCAAAAGTGACATGAGCCAGTGTGTGAAAATTTGTAAACGTGTGCGTGAACTTTAGAGATGCCCTGAAGTCCATTTTAGATTGTCGATAACCATAATGTATTATTGCTCTAATAAATAAAACACAAACAAGATTTTGAACAATTTTATTTAAATAATTTCTTACAAGTCTCCTTGAGGCTCCCAGCCTATTCTATTTATGACATTTATCCAGTAACTTAATCACTGGATTTACAGGAAACCTGGAAATATTGTTAAATTAGTACTTAAGTAGATATAATTTACCATTTGAAAACTGTCGGTTAAAAGCAGCTTTAGATAAAGCTATCAGTGTTCACAAAGACAAATAAGGTTATATTGGAAATCATCGACATGAGTATCGATAATATAATAATTTTTGATCAATCTCTACGCCTTATTTTCTCAAATTCACGGATATAATATCTTTTTATCTAACACATAATGTTTAGAAATCAGCCTTTATTTAGAAAATAGGCGGTTAATAGCATGATATTAGTGTATTACTTAGTGTGTTTAGGAATATATTCAACTAAAATATGAAATATGAAAATGGTACTTGTACAATCTTATTTACCTGTGAAATGAGTGTTTATTTGGGTTGTTGTCGTAAGTAACATTACAATTCAGTACAGAACACGACACCGTTATTGATTTATATAGCTTTATGAGCCAAACCGATCAGATCGCAGTCAAAATTACAAAATAATCGTGTGGACGCTTTTCACCAAGATGATAACAGACGATAAATGAAGTCAAACTAGGTTCTGCTGTCATTTTCTTTTAACTCTTTCTCGCACATCGAATAAGCCGTAAGAATCGGTTTCTCACTCGCACCATTGTCCGTCTACTTGAGCGTAGCGAAATTTTTCTATGTCTATGGCGTATAGTTGGCAGCCTCACCATGGAATTAGAAGGTTTTGACTAGGTCAAAAAATTGTTAGTAAATAGTTATAAATAGTGAACTATAGCATATAAATAGTGATACTATGGTTCAAAAGATATTTGAGTATCTTGGTGAGGCTGCTATCTTGACGTCAAGCTGGCAGACACCTTAAGAAATACAGTTCGTATCAATGTGATTTATATGCCAAAAAATTGTTAGGAAATAGTGAATCGTATACGCAAAATTTCAATAATATTGCTTCAGTACAAGCCGAGATATTACGATCTCAAAGTGGGCTGCTAACTTGACGTTTCTGACAATGGCGATTCCAGAGAAACGGGTACAAGTTATAAACAAATAAATATATCAAAAAATTGTTAGTGAAATTGTGATTCTTACGATATAAATAAAAAAAGAATTCTTCAATGCTATTTTCTAAAAATCTAATGTTAACTTCTACATAGTACTCTGAATATAGGCTGTCGATCAATATTGAACTTTGCTCCACAGTAATAAGGTTTAAACTTGATTGCAATCATGAGGTGAGTACTATCAAGCAAAGACACCTTAAGAAATACAGTTCGTATCAATGTGATTTATATGCCAAAAAATTGTTAGGAAATAGTGAATCGTATACGCAAAATTTCAATAATATTGCTTCAGTACAAGCCGAGATATTACGGTCTCAAAGTGGGCTGCTAACTTGACGTTTCTGGCAATGGCGATTCCAGAGAAACGGGTACAAGTTATAGACAAATAAATATATCAAAAAATTGTTAGTGAAATTGTGATTCTTACGATATAAATAAAAAAAGAATTCTTCATTGCTATTTTCTAAAAATCGAATGTTAACTTCTACATAGTACTCTGAATATAGGCTGTCGATCAATATTGAACTTTGCTCCACAGTAATAAGGTTTAAACTTGATTGCAATCATGAGGTGAGTACTATGAAGCAAAAAAGTGAAGTTTATATTTTTTGACGGTGTCAATAGTCATATCCTCGGTTCAAGGCTATTGATTTGGTATAAGTAAACAAATATTTTTCTACTTACTTTTTTAATTAATTTTTTATTAAATCTCATCAAAAAAAAATTATTGTGTAATACTACTCTAATAATAATTAATACTACTACTCTAATCATCGGTAATAGCACAGCCTAGAGAGTATTCTTCTTACAGTCGGACATCGCCCTTTGTGTTGGCGCAAAAGCCGCCGTTCGTCTAGACAGTTGACGCAACGACTAAATTGGCACGATGTAATTTGCCTTTTCGAATTTTAAAAATATATAGGAAAAATAAGATAGACACTTCAAAATTCTTGTTTTATTCTTTGAATTATTTATTGTCATTTTTTCTAGAAGGTAAGAATATTTTTTTCAAATTTGTCTCTTTTCCTTCTTTTAATGCTCTTAAAATAAGGAAAAGAAAAAGTTTTTCTTGGTATTTTCTTTTTTTTTCTTCTTCTTTCATCATAAGTGCGAGGAATTATAGGAATTTATATGTATGATAATCATAATTTAATTGTAAATCATTACTAATTTAGGGCTAAATAAGTATAAAATAAATCTTAAATTAGTACTCAATTAGGAAATAATAATGAAAAAATAAGTTCCAAGATGGCGGCTGACAACTTTTTTGTTTATGGGCCGATTTCGATGAAACTCGGTTTTTGGTACCATTTTGACACAAAAATAACAACGCAATGTTGAAAATATTAAAAAATTCAAGATGGCGGCCAACTTTTTTGTTTGCCGGCCGATTTCGATGAAACTCGGTTTTTGGTAGTATTTTGGCAAGAAAACAGCAACGCAATGTTAAAAAAAATTCAAGATGGCGGCCAACTTTTTTGTTTGCGGGCCGATTTCGATGAAACTCGGTTTTTGGTAGTATTTTGACAAGAAAACAGCAACGCAATGTTAAAAATGTAAAAATTCAAGATGGCGGCCAACTTTTTTGTTTGCGGGCCGATTTCGATGAAACTCGGTTTTTGGTAGTATTTTGACAAGAAAACAGCAACGCAATGTTAAAATGTAAAAAAAATTCAAGATGGCGGCCAACTTTTTTGTTTGCGGGCCGATTTCGATGAAACTCGGTTTTTGGTAGTATTTTGGCAAGAAAACAGCAACGCAATGTTAAAAATGTAAAAAATTCAAGATGGCGGCCATTTTTTTTGTTTGCGGGCCGATTTCGATGAAACTCGGTTTTTGGTAGTATTTTGGCAAGAAAACAGCAACGCAATGTTAAAAAAATAAAAATTCAAGATGGTGGCTAATTTTTTTTTGCCGGCCGATTTCGATGAAACTCGGTTTTTGGTAGTATTTTGGCAAGAAAACAGCAACGCAATGTTAAAAATGTAAAAAATTCAAGATGGCGGCCAACTTTTTTGTTTGCGGGCCGATTTCGATGAAACTCGGTTTTTGGTAATATTTTGGCAAGAAAACAGCAACGCAATGTTAAAAAAAATAAAAATTCAAGATGGTGGCCAATTTTTTGTTTGCGGGCTGATTTCGATAAAACTCGGTTTTTCGTAGTATTTTGGCAAGAAAACAGCAACGCAATGTTAAAAATGTAAAAAATTCAAGATGGCGGCCAACTTTTTTGATTGCGGGCCGATTTCGATGAAACTCGGTTTTTGGTAGTATTTTGGCAAGAAAACAGCAACGCAATGTTAAAAAAAATAAAAATTCAAGATGGTGGCCAATTTTTTTGTTTGCGAGCTGATTTCGATGAAACTCGGTTTTTCGTAGTATTTTGGCAAGAAAACAGCAACGCAATGTTAAAAATGTAAAAAATTCAAGATGGCGGCCAACTTTTTTGTTTGCGGACCGATTTCGATGAAACTCGGTTTTTGGTAGTATTTTGACAAGAAAACAGCAACGCAATGTTAAAATGTAAAAAAAATTCAAGATGGTGGCCAACTTTTTTGTTTGCGGGCCGATTTCGATGAAACTCGGTTTTTGGTAGTATTTTGGCAAGAAAACAGCAACGCAATGTTAAAAATGTAAAAAATTCAAGATGGCGGCCAACTTTTTTGTTTGCGGACCGATTTCGATGAAACTCGGTTTTTGGTAGTATTTTGGCAAGAAAACAGCAACGCAATGTTAAAAAAAATAAAAATTCAAGATGGTGGCCAATTTTTTTGTTTGCGGGCCGATTTCGGCTATGGCTAGATGTTACCATATTTCTAGACGCCATCACCGACTCTATTACCTCCTTTGATAGGTGCGATAGCCTTGTCCTGTTGGGAGACTTCAATGTTGACCTACTTGCGGTTGGGGGTGGTGGGCCACGGTTGCTATCACAGTTCTTTGAGACAATGAACCTTACCCAGGTAGTCACTGATCCAACCCATTTTACTGATCACAGTCAAAGTCTAATTGAATTGATCTGTACAGACATACGCACATTAATGGTAACAGTGGGACACTGCCCTGATGTGAGAGGTCATGCTATAGCCACAGCCAAGTTAAAAATAAAGAAAGACAAGATATGTCCCCGTTAGGTAGAATATAGGCCAATAAAAGATATTATTCAAAACTTATGGGAGTTTGATCTTAGCAAAATAGACTGGAGTCATTTCCATAAAGCTAAAAATGACAACATATTTGTAGAGAATTTCCAATTGTGTCTAACACATTTATTCAATCTGCATGCTCCAGTAAGGAAAGGTAAGTTTAAGCACCCTCCTCACCCTTGGATCACTGACACCGTCAAATCCATGATGCATATTAAGGCTGGTTTACATTATCTTAGTCTTTAGGAGAGTGCTTTAGTGGAAACATGTAAACGGTCGTCTTATGACTAAAGAGAGTAACGTTCTAGTAGCGTTTCTACTCGCTTTCCAGTAGCACCCCGTGCGCGCCCGCTCACTCCCCGCGCTATGTTTTACTCGCACTCGCACTGGAAGCATGTAAATCGACATTTTAGTAGCGTCTTTAGTAGAGTGCATTTGCCGGTGAACGCGTGACGTGTAATTGAATTAAATAATAGGTATTAGGTATGGCGAAAATGACACTCTACTGGAAGCGTGTAAACGGTCACTGGAAAGGCACCAAAACTACTAAAGCACTCGCATTCGAATCTACTCGCACGCTACTAAGCACTCTACTAAATACTAAGATAATGTAAACCAGCCTTTAGGGACGAGTACCGGCAGGCTCTAAAAACTAACAAATCTAAATCACAGAAAGACTGTGAGAAGTCTAAATCACAAAAAGATTGCTATCTTCAAATGAAGAACAACGTGATTGTAGCCATAGAACAAGAGAAGAAGTGTTTTTTGATAGGCATATTAACTCTAATATTAAGAATTCCAAAAAACTTTGGCAAAACTTGAAAAGCACTGTGTTACCAAATGGAAAAAAGTCTGAACTTCCTCCATGCTTCGATAATCCTGACACCATCAACTCTCATTTTCTCTGTGCACCCGGTCAAAATGATGTGTCAATATCACAGCTTACATATTTTGAGTACCTTAGATATGGCACAGCAACGCTTTCACTGCAGCCTGTAAATGAGGACAAGATACTCAAAATCATCAAAGGTCTCAAATCTAACGCTCAGGGCTGCGATGGGTTAACACGGGACATGCTTCTTTTGTCTCTTCCTTACACCCTACCTGCAATTACTATTATAATCAACAGATCTATGGCAGAAAGTACATTCCCTAATGCCTGGAAGACAGCAGTGGTAAAACCCTTACCCAAAGTGAGCTCCCCAACGTCTCTTCAAGACCTCCGTCTCATAAGCATCCTTCCATGCTTGTCAAAGATACTGGAACGGGTGGTCTGTGAACAACTCACAGAGTTTCTCGAAGAAAATGAGATATTGCCTTGCTTCCGATCAGGGGCCCTACCGCCTAATTCAAAGCTTTAGCCAGAGCGATAGCTAGACTATATCCATCCTTGTCATATCATAACACGATGACAAGGACGGACAGTGCACTGACGTCATAAACCAAAGCTAGAGTCAAAGCGAGAGAGTTAGGCGGTCCGGGGGCTGGCTTCCGTAAAGGACACAGTACTGCTTCTGCTATGGCTGATTTTTTTTTTTTTTTTTTTTACATTAAATGGGCTTACTCTTGGCCACATTCGAGAACCATAAGGCTAAGAAGAGGCCGAAGATGAAGCGAGCTTGCCCAGAAGAAGCCTATTCACTCGTGCCTTAAATATCGCTGGGTTATATTCTTTCGGGAATACAGACGCAGGCAGGGAATTCCACTCCTTGGCTGTGCGCATTAAGAAGGAAGATGAAAAACGCTTCGTGCGCATGCATGGAATGTCAACCAAATAGGGGTGAAACCCCGCCGTGCGTCTGGATGTCCGATGGTAGAACGGGGATGGCGGAATGAGCTCATGCAGCTCAAGAGCACACTCTCCGAAATATAGTCTGTAGAACACCGCCAGACAAGCCACTTCACGGCGGTGGGAAAGACTGTGAAGCTTGGTTTTTAATAGCGCACTATCCCCTATGAGTTTTCTGGCTCTGCGTTCAACCGAGTCGAGTGCGGCTAGCTGGTACTTTGCGGACCCATCCCACAGGTGGCAGCAATATTCCATGCACGACCGGACTTGCGCTTTGTAAAGAGTTAGAAGCTGTCCCGGCGTGAAATATCGCTTAACCTTGTTCAAGATGCCTAGTTTTTTGGCCGCAGTTTGAGCCTTCGACTCGATTGTGTCACCAAAGTTGAGATCGGAAGTCAACTTTATGCCAAGGAGATCGAGATTGTCGGTGACAGGTATAGTTACACCTCGGAAAGTAGGAGTCAAGTTCAGAGGACTCTTCTTTGCAGTGAATAGACATGCCTGCGTTTTGGTGGCGTTAAAAGTGACTAAATTGTTGTCGCCCCATTGGGAGACAAGACTCAAAGTCGTATTCGTCCGCTCTACCATGGCCTCTCTCAAGGAACCAATTTCTTCCCTGCTGGCCTTTGCATTGGACAAATACCTCTCCGCAACCGTGCTGTCGTCTGCATACCCAACGATTCCGGGCATGAGCAGATCGTTGATGTGCAGCAAAAAAAGCGTTGCGGAAAGAACGGATCCTTGAGGAACTCCAGCTTCTATAGCCATGAGGTCAGAGGAGCAGCCGTCAATAACCACTCTTATCGACCGTTCGCTCAAGAAATCCGAAATCCAACTGCAAAAGTCAGCAGGTAAACCATACGCTGGAAGCTTGCTCAGCAAACTAGCGTGCCAGACCCGGTCAAAGGCTTTCGAAATATCAAGCGACACTGCAAGTGCTTCGCCATGATTTTCGATTGCTTCACCCCAGCAATGCGTAACGTACACTAGGAGATCCCCAGTTGAGCGTCCCCGGCGAAAACCAAATTGACGGTCACTGAGTAGGTCGTGGTTCTCTAGGTGCGATAGCAGCTTGTTATTCAGTACCCTTTCCATAACTTTACAGAGTATGGAGGTAATAGCAATAGGTCGATAGTTGGTGGGGTCGGCACGGTCACCCTTTTTGGGTACGGGTTGCACATTCGCAATCTTCCAGGACTTGGGAACTGTTTTAGTTTTAAGAGAGAGGCGGTACAGGCTGATGTGGTTGACAACTTACTCTCGGCTCAGGACCAGGGAGAGGTCAGCATTCTGGTTCTCCTGGACTTCTCACGCGCTTTCGAAACAATAAATACCGCACTACTTTTATCCAAGCTCTCATATTATGGGGTGGACACGGCTACAGTTAAATGGTTTGAAAGTTATTTGGCAGAAAGGCAACAGTATGTGCAACTTGTGGACAGGAATGGTACCAAATCAAACTCCTCATTTCTCCCTGTAACGCGAGGAGTTTCACAGGGTTCTATACTTGGCCCAATTTTGTATATCTTGTACAGCGCTGATCTCATCCACAGTATTAAACACTGCAAATATCACCTATATGCAGACGAATTACAGCTGTATTTTTCCTTTAAACCAGAAAATATTGATAATGCTATCACAATGATCAACAGTGACTTATCTAGAATAGCTGATTGGTGCAAATTCAACTATCTGGTCCTTAACCCAAGGAAATCAAAATTAATGTTAATAGGTACCAACAAAAAGGTTAAAAAATTTGATAATATTTGCCTCAATATAAAACTGGACAACGAAGTCATTACTCGTGTGAATAAATGCAGAAATCTGGGTTTAACTTGTTAAAGGAGATCGCAAAGCAAGCGAGTGCAACCTACTTGGAAACCTACATGGGTTTTTGTATTTGATATTTTAGATGTCAAATGTCACTCTCTCTATATGAAAAATCTGTACCTACACGAATAGTTTTTCTCAGTTGTAAATAAAAGTCTGTTTTATATTTCAATAAGCGTTTATTTCATTGCTAAATAGCTTCCACATCGTCTGCGCACTGCTATATCACAACAGGTTATGGTTTTGCTGCAATTTAGCTGAAAGATGGAATTGACTTTCAAGTACAACATTGCACCTCTCGAAGGTAAAAGTAACTGGGATATATGGAAGTATAAAGTGCTTATTGTGCTCAAGGGCATACCTCGCGCTCTCGATATAATCGAAGGCAGACTTACCGAGGATAAAGAAAGCGAAGCCATTGCGAACGGAACATCCGCCGCCGATACCGTGTCGGAATTCACGAAAGCCGACTCGAGTGCTCTTTTCTTTATCACCAACAATATGACTGAAGAAATGCTACGAAAAGTGATGATATTTACGTCCGTAAGAAATATGGTTAGAACTTCATCGAATGTTTGACGGAACAAACGAAGACAAAACCTTCCAATTATGTATGAGTTTCTTTGGACTGAGAAAGGATCCAGCTGACGACGCAGCAACTCATATGTCAAAGTTGAAGAACGTTTGGACCTCATTGAACAAAGAGCTCGGCGAAGATAAGAAGCTTCCGGATCTTCTTCTCATATGCAAAACGCTCAATACACTGGGAGAAGAATACGTTCAATTCAAGAGTGGATGGTTAATGTGTCCAACGTCCGAACGAACCATTGATAACCTAACCGACCGTCTGTGCGTGTTCGAAAGGAACTTGATGGTGTCTAACGTGCCACCAGAACAAGAGGCCTTAGCAACAAAGACCACACAGAAAGGGACAAAGAAAAAGAATAAGGATGCAAAGATAAAATGCAACTACTGCTCCGTCAAAGGTCACCGCGTGAAGGATTGCAAAAGATGGCTTCAAGATGGCAAACCTCCGAAAGCAGTAACCCGCCTCGTTCTGTTTCGTCTCAAAAGGAATCTCAAGTAGTGGAATCGATGTACTTACAAGCGGAAGTACTGACAACTGACCATGAAGTATCGACGACTTCATCGAATACAGTCAACTGGTACGTTGATAACGGCGCAACATGCCATGTCAGCAATCGCGGAGATCTATTTCAAACATTCCAAGCTTTTGACCAGATGCACACCGTCTCTACGGGTAATGGCAATGCAATGCAAGCTAAAGGCAAAGGGAATATCAACATCGAATCAGAAGTACATGGAAAAGTTTACGAGATCACCCTGAAGGACGTTTGGTACGTGCCACAGATCACAAAGAACCTGTTCTCTGTTCTAGCTGCTCATGACTGTAACTCAATAAGCAAGTTTGAGTCCACACCAACGAGCTGCACTATGTCAACACGCGGCGAAGTTAAACTAACGGGTGTACGCAGCATAAGCGGAGGCTTAGACAAACTAAATGTTAAGAGTATCATTCCTAACAGAAACTTAGAAGTGAATCTTACATTAACAAAAACGCAGCTTTACCATGAGCGACTCGTACATCAGAACAAACGTCAAGTACGTCAATTTGTAAAACGGGAGTTAGGAGTAGACCTTCCTCAAGATGAAAGCATCTGCGAAAGTTGCATATTCGGCAAGTCGCACCGATTGAAGTTTGGTACCCGACCTAGAGCTTCAAGACCCGGCGAACTTGTACACAGCGACGTATGCGGACCGTTCCCTAACTCATTTACAAATCTACGCTATTTTGTATAGTTTAAGGATGATTTCACCGGCTATCGCTACGTTTACTTCCTGAGAGCCAAGTCAGAAGTAAAACAGAAGATACAGGAATTCATTACCGAAGCAAGAAATACTGGTCATTCGATTGAGACTCTCCTGAGTGACAATGGCGGCGAGTTTGACAATAAGGATGTGCGTGAGATCCTCGCCACGCATGGAATTAGACAGAGGCTGACTATGCCATATACTCCCGAGCAAAACGGATGCAGCGAGAGAGATAATAGAACCTTGGTCGAGGCTGCAAGGACTATTATGCACAGCGGAGGGTTCCAAGAGAAGCTTTGGGCCGAAATAATTAAAACGGTTGCCTACGTTCTTAACAGAACAGGTCCCTCCCGTATGGAGAACAAATCACCCTACGAACTATGGCATGGACTTAAACCGAAAGTTGCTCACCTACGCATCTTGGGCTGCAGAGCCTACGTCCATGTCCCCAAAGAGAAAAGGAAGAAACTCTCCATGAAAGCCCTCAAAGGAAGATTAATCGGATACGACAACGATGATGGCTATCGTACCTGGTGCGACGACAACACAATGATTCGGTCGCGAGACGTAATCTTTGACGAGAAACCGCTTGACAGAACTCTTTGCGAAGACGTTGTACCCACGACAACGAGGAAAGACACGCCTTTCAATGAAATTGATTTGAAAGTGACTTTCAATCAGGAACGCAATGAAGAAAGTCAAGATCTAACACCAAGCCATCATATTGAAAACTCGATATATGATCAAAAAGATCAAGGACGTGTGCCGCAGATAATAGAAGACAGATCTATTGAATTTGATGAGGAAAATCCCGATCATGGTGAAATGTCCAGACCACCGAGCACAACTGTGGACAAAGCCGATGCCAGTTTAGGAAATTCATCTGACTCAGAAGATGAAGAAACAGAACCTAGATACAACTTGCGAGACAGGAGCACCATTCATCTTCCAGAAAAATTCAGAGACTGCTGTGCACTTATCGATAAAGAAACTGAACCCACTACGTTTAAAGAAGCTATGAAGAGCCCAAATAAAGATGAGTGGATCAAAGCTATGCTGAAAGAGATAGATTCTTTGAAAGAGAACAACACATGGGTCCTTCAAGAACCTCAAGATCGAAAAGCCATACCGTGCAAATGGGTTTATAAGATAAAGAGAAACCCGGATGGCTCTATCGATAGATACAAAGCGCGCCTGGTTGCAAAAGGTTTCAAACAACGCAAAGGAATAGACTACGAGGAAACGTACAGTCCTGTAGCCAGATTTGCAACCATACGATCACTATTAAGTGTTGCTGCAAGTGAAAGGATGTACCTAACACAGTTCGACGTGACGACTGCCTTTCTCTATGGTGAGCTCGAAGAAGAGCTTTACATGCAACAACCTGAAGGTTTTCACGACTGCTCTACCCGCGTATGTCATCTGAACAGAAGTTTGTACGGATTGAAGCAAGCGCCCCGCTGCTGGAATCATCGTTTTCATAAAGTACTGTCTGAACTCGAATTCACACAGAGTACTGCAGATCCGTGTCTATACATAAAGAAAGTAGGGGGGAAATGTATCTTACTTACTTTATATGTCGACGACTGATTAAGGGCTGCTTCAGACAAACAGCTTGCCGATGACTTCCTAGAGAACTTGAAAACTAAACTTAAAATAACGACAAAGCCCGCGACCTACTACTTAGGAATGGAGATCAGTCAGTGTAAAGACGGCACGATTGTAATCCACCAAGAAGCATATACAAAGAAGGTACTTGAACGCTTTAACATGGCTAACAGTAATCCTGTCTCAACGCCGATTGACGCCGCAGAATCGTCTGTAACACAATTAGACGCGGAGAAAGGAAACACCGATGAGATTAATTTCCCTTATCGCGAAGCTGTTGGTGCACTAGCATACCTCATGGTCGCAACTCGTCCTGATATCGCTTATGCCGTTGGCGTAGTATCACGGAACTTGTAAAAGCCAAACAGAAGTGACTGGAACAGAGTTAAACGTATACTCCGTTACCTAAAGGGAACTACGTCTCTTGGGATCCAGTTTAAGCCGAAGACCCTGGCAAAGCCAGAACTGGAAGGATATAGCGACGCCGATAATGGTGGCGATGCTACTACCGGAAGATCCACCACTGGAATAGTATGCCTATATGCCGGAGGTCCAGTATCATGAACAAGCAGAAGGCAAACCTCAGTAGCACTGTCCACTACTGAAGCGGAATTAGTGGCCGCCAGTGAAGGAGCCAGAGAACTAGTTTGGCTGACGAGAGTCTTTGAAGATCTGACAAAGGAAAAGAGTGTGCCGACTCTTCATGTTGACAACGAAGCAGCGGTACGATTGGCACACAACCCGGAATTCCACAAGCGGACGAAGCATATTCGCGTCCGACACTTCTATGTCCGAGAACTTGTGACTGAAGGAGCGATCTTTGTTAAAAGAATTGGAACAAGAGATCAGATCGCAGACGTCATGACCAAAGGACTGCCGAAGCCCGCCTTTGTGAAGGTCAGGTCTGCACTTGCATTGTTTTAGAGGGCGTGTTAAAGGAGATCGCAAAGCAAGCGAGTGCAACCTATTTGGAAACCTACATGGGTTTTTGTATTTGATATTTTAGATGTCAAATGTCACTCTCTCTATGTGAAAAATTTGTACCTACACGAATAGTTTTTCTCAGTTGTTAATAAAAGTCTGTTTTATATTTCAATAAGCGTTTATTTCATTGCTAAATAGCTTCCACATCGTCTGCGCACTGCTATATCACAACATAACTCTGGATAACCGCCTTAATTTTGAAAGCCATGTTACTGAGTGTGTCCGAAACTGTTTTTATCGCCTAAAACTCCTTTATAAATTACGTCCTTATCTACACGAGCAACTCAGAGTAGCACTTTGCGAATCTCTTATATTATCTAAACTAAATTACTGTGATACTGTATATGGTTCATGCCTACTGGCTAGAACTGCTAAACTTATACAGCGGGTGCAGAACGCCTGTGCGCGTTTCTGCTTCCATATACCGCTGCGATCACATGTGACTCCGTTCCTAAATAGTTCTAACATTTTGAAAATGGAGGCCCGTAGAAGGTTACATCTCGCAACTTTAATGTTTGGTACAATGATTTCAAAAGGAAGGATGCGCCCATTTGAGTATTTTGCCTTAAAATTCCTTCATACTATCAAAATCAGCGACATCTGTTAGAACCCACTCGAACTACTACGGTATTAGAGGTGGGCAAAAAAGATTACTGAAGTGTACTTTAGTTCAATTGTAGTTGAAAACTAGTTCACTCATCTAGTTCAATTGGGTCGCTAGTAAAATTTTATTATGGTTATTATAACAGTTTTTCGATGGTCATAAATAAAACGTCAATCATAATAAAATCTCAATCAGGTTTATTTCAAATTAGATATTTTTGATACTAATATTATAGTCTATTAACTAGTGTATTATTTAATATAAAGAAGATAGATTTGTTTTAAGATTATTAATACATTAATACAAATAGCATTGTGAATGCATAAAAAATCTAAAAGTTAAAAATAGATTTGTTTGTTGGTTTGATTGTTTGTAATGAATAAACTCAAAAACTAACTGATCCGATTTTAAAATTCTTTCACCTTCATCAGCGGCTAACATTTAGCTCTTAGATAATCTAAGCATTAGCTGTATTTTATTAAAAAAAAATTAGAGATCCCTATAAAAATTGGAATAATGAAACCCACAGTATCATATTTTTTTCTATAAAAGTGATTATTGATCGGAAGACATTTCGTATCATGATATTTATCCTTGTCCAACTAAATATACTTTGTCAAGGGGCGCCTACTATCGCACTTAGCTGGCAAATTATCCCAAAAATATAAGTATTAATTTACCTAAAGTTTTTTTAAAGGTAGGTATATAAACTTATTATCAATTTATTTTTATGTACAAAATCTATAGTTTACACCGAAGTGAAGCGAGGGCGGGTCGCTAGTTGATTATATAAATATAATCTGTTTCACACTCACTTTTCATTCACTTTACATGAGTAAATTTATTAAAGCTACCTATCAATCGTCCATTTAATCAACATTTTTAAGTAATTTGTGCATAGTTTTTTGTACTAAAATTATCAAAATTATCGTTTGGTGTTGTAAGCAAAAAAAAATTTTTATTATTTTGTAAATCACCAACATCTAAATCAAATCAAAATATAAAAACTTTATTCAACTAAACTTTTAGAAGTTAAATGCTTTTGAGTTGTTTTTATTTTTTCTACCACCCGTCTGCTGATTTTTTTGCTGATAAGAAAAGCGGGCGCAAGAAAAATCTGCTTTATCAGAAATCAGAAGTAATATTCAATTCAATTCAATTCAATTCTTTATTTGCATTAAATAGGGTACAATTTTTATAACATTGTGGGTGTTATACAACTAGGTAGAACTTATGCCTATTTAACTATATCGTATCATAGCATGCAAATTAGTATTAAAATCGTTTATAATAATGTTATGTAATCTATTAGATACTATTTTATATAATTTATTGTGGAGAAAATGTCTAGTGGAGTTAGTACATCAACCTTCTTTATTCTTTATATTTGAGGAAATCGTCAATACAATAGAAGCCTCTGTCCATTAGCCAGTTCTTTAAGACTATCTTAAATTGATTAAAAGGCAATAGCTTAATATCCTCGGGTATTCGATTATAAATTTTAATAGCCATCGCATAACCATTCTTATTAAACCGAGTAGTTTTTGGTGCCGTGTTTAAAACAAGTCTGTTTCTATTTCTTAGGTTCCTACTTGTTTGATCCCCGGCTCGTTGATATAGGTGCTTATTTTGCTGTACAAATTTTCCTATTTCCAAAATATATAAACACGGGAGTGGTAGGATATTAAGTGACCTAAAATAAGGTCTACATGAAACATCTGGTGCTATACTGCATATGGCTCGAATGCACCTCTTCTGCGCGACAAAAACTTTTTGAATATTAGTACCATTTCCCCAGGTTATAAGTCCGTATCTGATAATGGATTCGACGAATGCAAAGTAGGCCATGATTGCCGTTTTTCTATTTGCTATTTTAGTAAGTTTGTATAAAGCATACACGAAACTATTTATTTTTCCAATAACTTTTTCTATATGGTCTTTCCATGTCAGCTTAACATCGATATTGATACCCAAAAATCTTACATTTGAAGCCCACTTTATGTTTTCTCCATTTATGTCAATATTTGTTAATGGATTTTTTAAATTGTTAAAATTAATTATATTTGTTTTATTTATGTTGATTTGAAGATTATTATTATTAAGCCAATTTATTATACATGTCAAAGAATTTATAATGTCAATTTGATGTTGTTCTACTGAGTTATGTCTGTCACTAGATACTAATACCGAAATGTCGTCAGCAAATAAAGTAAATTTGTCGTTTGAAATGGCAGTTATATCGTTGATATAAAGTAAAAATAATAGTGGGCCCAATATGCTTCCTTGGGGAACTCCACTTTCATTATGCTCAAATGTCGATCTATATGTTTGTGTGTTATGATTTGCGTCTATTTGTTCCACTTCGACGCATTGTAATCTGTTTTCTAAGTAAGATTTTAACCAGTCATGAGCTGGCCCTCTTATTCCATTACTCTGCAGTTTAGCTAAAAGTTGCGTATGAGAGACGCGATCGAATGCTTTCGACATGTCAATAAAGATCACTGATGTGTATTTACCCTCGTTGACTTTTTGCAAAACATCATTGACTAAGTTATAGACTGCTTGTGATGTCGATTTCTTTTTTTGAAAGCCATATTGGTCTTTACAATACGTAAACTGACTTATGGAACAGATTTTACCTATTTACATAAACTTCTGCGTTTGCGCAAGCTTGTTAATAAAAATGAAAAGCGGTAAAAAGCGGTAAATACTTCAATCTCAATTCGCGGTATTGCCATTGCTTTCAGCCTTCGTAGTCCAGCTCTAGAAATATCAACATCTGTGTTATTGAGCAGAGCATATTCTTGTGTTTTTAGGAGGCTTGAAATAGGGCTTTTCGGTGTTTTGGAATTATGTGACTACATATTTCTTTACGCACTGGATCATTAGGAAATCTGTAATTAATTGAAATATAATGTATATAATTATTTTTGCAGCGAATATGTTTCATAGGAGACGTTAATAATAGCATATGTATATGAGAAATTTCTGTACGCAGTGTTCGTAATCTATCCTTTCTCTGTTTCGTTCTTCGAGTTAATTAGCTATAGAACTAAATGAACTAAAGATTTAACCTTTGTTACCCGTGGTACTACCAGTATTACTACCAGTAGTACCAATGTACTCAAGTGAACTAGTACATTTGAATCATGATGGATGACCCATCTCTAGTGCCTCGAACAATAACTTGTAATAGTAGTATTTTAAACTCAATTAAAATTGTTAGACATGCAATAAAATTAATGTAAAGCTACTTACGGATGATTCAATATTCCATGCAACTTTTTAACTTTTGCAGCATAATTTTTGCAATCTACAAATGCACAATTCGGCATTTTTATGTCACGTCAATCACCGTCTGTCTACCATAGTCTTCCGCGGATGACTGAATCGCGTTGGCCCTAAAACTGTAATTTTAGGGCCAACCAACTGGCGTCATTTCGTAGCGACGTTGACCGTGTCCTTACGCTAGTAATATAATAAGTCTATGGTTTGGTATCATTAAATCGGGCAAACCAATTTACCTTTAATGATAAATGATAAATGATAATTTATTCGCTAAAAACATGGTAAAATAGGTGGTCACAACATTTGAGCGTACAAACATGTTTTACCAGACTGGCATGCAAATATTATATTAATTTAGTTAAGTTAAATATTACAGTATTCATTAGTAATCGATTTCATTTTATTACTAGAAAATTTATGTCAAATTATTAAATTATTAAAATTAATTTCAACAATTGCTTATGCTAAATAATTAGATTACAAATATTTATTCCCATTGGTCACTAAAAATTCTGCTACATTATAAAAACTGTGGTCTATTAGAAAATTTCTTAGTCTTGTCCTAAATATAGTTAAAGATGGTGACTGTTTAATATCAACAGGTAATTTATTAAATTTTATAACAAGCTCACATGGTTTCTACACACTAAGAGTAACCAGCTTAGAGCCTGTAGAAGTATCTTAGAGACGCCAATACATCGTACGAGGATGTTTCGTGGATCCTTCAGGTTCGCAGCTACACGCTGTTGGAACGATTTCCCGCCGCCGTTGCGTGACCTTAAAACAACCGTCACTTTTAAAAAACGCCTTAAAAAGTACTTATTTGAGCTCCAGTCAACATCGATTGCTTCATAATTATTTATATCCACTAACAATCCGGTATTTCAAGTCGCGCGTGCGGCGTCGGGGACGTTGCGAAGCGTCATCACGATATGTTGCACTGTTTGCAAGGAATATCCTCAGCTCTTTGGCTTGGCGGATCATCATATTTAGACGTAAGTAAGTACTTGTAAATCTATTTATTTGTATTCTGTATTTTGATTTGTTTTTATTTTGTTTCGTGCCTGTATTAAATGTATTGCAAAAATATGTACCTCTACGACGAACGTTATCTCGTACAGGCCCTGTCAGAATACCAGCGCTGTTGTGGTGTGAGCAATGTTCTCATCACAACAGCATTAAGCTGGGGCAGGGTCCTGGTTAGCTCGTCTCACACCCTATTTTTATTGTTTAAATTAGTTTAAGTACCTACTTAGTTTATATTTTTTTTTCTATTTCTCCTGTTTGTGTTTTTTTTGTGTGTGTGATATTGGCCAATAAACTTCATTCTTCATTCATTTCGATGAAACTCAGTTTTTGGTAGTATTTTGACAAGAAAACAGCAACTCAATGTTAAAAATGTAATCTTGTTTTTTTTACATTTATAACATTGCGTTGCTGTTTTCTTGCCAAAATACTAACAAAAACCGAGTTTCATCGAAATCGGCCCGCTAACAAAAAAGTTGGCCGCCATCTTGAATTTTTTACATTTTTAACTGTTTTCTTGCCAAAATACTACGAAAAACCGAGTTTCATCGTAATCGGCCCGCAAACAAAAAAGTTGGACGCCATCTTGGATTTTTTATATTTTTATTATTGCGTTGCTGTTTTCTTCTCAAAATAGTACAAAAAACCGAGTTTCATCAAAATCGGCCCAAAAACAAAATAGTTGTTCGCCATCTTGGTTTTTTTATATTTTTATTTTTGCGTTGCTGTTTTCTTGTCAGAATTGTACCAAAAACCGAGTTTCACCGAAATCGGCCCGCAAACAAAAAATTTGGCCGCCATCTTGTTTTTTTACATTTTTAACATTGCGTTGCTGTTTTCTTGCCAAAATACTGCCAAAAACCGAGTTTCATCGAAATCGGCCCGCAAACAAAAAAGTTGGCCGCCATCTTAAATTTTTATTTTTTTAAGATTACGTTGCTGTTTTCTTGCCAAAATACTACCAAAAACTGAGTTTCATCGAAATCAGTCCGCAAACAAAAAAGTTGGCCGCCATCTTGAATTTTTTGCATTTTTAACATTGAGTTGCTGTTTTCTTGTCAAAATACTACCAAAAACCGAGTTTCATCGAAATCGGCCCGCAAACAAAAAAGTTGGCCACCATCTTGAATTTTTATTTTCTTTTAACATTGCGTTGCTGTTTTCATGCCAAATTACTACCAAAAACCGAGTTTCATCGAAATCGGCCCAATAATCAAACAAAAATACACAAATATCAACAAATACATCAATGTGCGGCCGCCATTTTGAATTCCAAATCTAATATCAAAATCGTGCCAAAAACACTTTTTCATGACACCAACATCAAAAAATTACAAACACTACTTTCAATATAATATAATATAACCCAATCAGAAGCGTAAGCTCTGACGGCATAGGGCCCGAGATGCATACATTGCCAAAGTATGGGCTCTCGGGCCCTCCCACCCCCCTTCTATACCGCACCACCCCGCACGATTGCTCTGTCTAGACGCCTCCGATGGCCGACTGTATGAAGACTATCTCTCGGCTGTGGTAATACTACTCTCAGTTCATTTATTTAGTTATTTATTCGGGAAAAACTAGAAATATTTTCTACTTATATTATCTACTTCCTACCTACTTACCTACCTACTGATTACTAATTTCATTATAAATCTCACCAAATAGGTACCTAACGTTAAAGTTTCAGTTACTAAAAAAAAATACAAAATATTCATTTTCAAAAAATTACATGTTAGGGTATTTTCTTTAGACTCCTCCCTTTAAGTTATAGTTTTAACGTTAGGTACCTAATTGGTAGAAAAATATTAGTAGTTTTTCCTAAACTAAATAAATAAACTGAGAGTAGAGTATTAAACGACCAAATTTTTTTTGATGAGATTTAATCAAAAATTTTTTGATTGTGTCAATACTCTAAAAAATAAAAAAGTGGGTAGAAAAATATTTGTTTACTTATACCAAATCAATAGCCTTGAACCGAGGATATGACTATTGACACAGTCAAAAAATATAAATTTCACTTTTTTGCTTGATAGTACTCACCTCATGATTGCAATCAAGTTTAAACCTTATTACCGTGGAGCAAAGTTCAATATTGATCGACAGCCTATATTCAGAGTACTATGTAGAAGTTAACATTCGATTTTTAGAAAATAGCAATGAAGAATTCTTTTTTTATTTATATCGTAAGAATCACAATTTCACTAACAATTTTTTGATATATTTATTTGTTTATAACTTGTACCCGTTTCTCTGGAATCGCCATTGCCAGAAACGTCAAGTTAGCAGCCCACTTTGAGATCGTAATATCTTGGCTTGTACTGAAGCAATATTATTGAAATTTTGCGTATACGATTCACTATTTCCTAACAATTTTTTGGCATATAAATCACATTGATACGAACTGTATTTCTTAAGGTGTCCTGCCAGCTTGACGTCAAGATAGCAGCCTCACCAAGATACTCAAATATCTTTTGAACCATAGTATCACTATTTATATGCTATAGTTCACTATTTATAACTATTTACTAACAATTTTTTGACCTAGTCAAAACCTTCTAATTCCATGGTGAGGCTGCCAACTATACGCTAATGCTGCGTCCGCTTGTTCCTAAGGCCGGCCACACACAGACGTAATCACGTAACGGAATTCCGAACGTAATTTCGACAATGTATGAAGATTCCGTACGGAAAAAACACGCTTGTGTGTGGCAGCCCATAGATTTTGTATGCAGCGGCTGCGTTCGGAATCACGCACGTACGGAATTCCGTTACGTGATTACGTCTGTGTGTGGCCGGCCTAAGACAGTAGACGTTCAGAACAAAATGTATGGGAAAGTAGGTATTTATTTAGTGCTATTTTTTACCGAAAAAGACCCATTGACCCAAAATGGATATAAAAGACTATTCTACAATGCAAATGCCGGAATTAAAAGCCAAATTAAGACGATTTATTCTTACAGAATTTATCATTTTTTTCTATATCCAGATTTTTCGGACGTAAGTACCAACATTTTTAAAGCTTATTACACAGAATTTAATCATTTTAAAGCTAAAAAAAGATTTTTTTTTAAGTAAAAGTCCTTTGTTTTCATAGCTCTCGTGTGATTATTTCCTCTATGGCTCTCGTGGAACAAGCATACGCAGCGCCATTTTGACAGTTGCCTTCCCCATTGTTCATTCACCATCATGATCAAAACTGCATGTCAATCATTTACATTACCTTGGCTGTCAATCACATTTTGGTCACCTAGCTAGGACCATAAAGTTAACTTTATGGCTAGGACATATAAAATTAATTAGGTACCTGACGGAATATATTAACTTTATGGTCTAGGAGCGATGGTATAGATGGTATCAAGCAGGGTCTATTATCTTTGTTCAAGAAATTGCGCTCTTGCACACAAGTATACATTCGTATGTGTGTGTAGCGCATGAATACCAGTGAAAAAAAATATTTTTAATTTACCTTTGCACAACTGGTTACACTGCTTTTCCTGTCATGTCAATGTCAACTCTATTGCAAACTTTCTGTTATCTTTGAATTGGCTTTGGTTAAAAAATAAAAGGTATTTTTTTTATATTTTTTTACTACAGATTAGGCCAATTTAAGAAACTAATTTGAATATTTTAACATTTGGTCCCGTATTTATTTTTAAATAAATATATTTGTCGAGCGGATATGGTCAACCGGAATGACGTCATTAGTGGCATGAAAATTTAAGAAGGAAAACCTTTGCCATCTACTTATAGAAAAAGAACGGCCAAGTGTCATTACCTGTCATAATGACTTTATGGTTGTTTGTAAACAAATAAGTTATAGTTAATATTTCTTCTATTTTATTCATTTAATCCAGTTGTGACGGTTCTAACCTACCTTCTTAATTTGCCGCAATAATTTTTGAGGTGGTAAAATTATAATAAAAATGCTTACCAGTGGAAACTCAGCTGAAAAACATTGTAAAAACTGACACGCCCCAATTTACCCAAATTGCGAAATGTATTGTATGTATTGTGTCTATTTTGGATGTAGGCTACATGGATGAAATTGTAACGATTGCTTGTGGACTGATAAATTTGCAGGATAACATAATAAACATTGTGAAAATATGATTAGCGTATAGTTGGCAGCCTCACCATGGAATTAGAAGGTTTTGACTAGGTCAAAAAATTGTTAGTAAATAGTTATAAATAGTGAACTATAGCATATAAATAGTGATACTATGGTTCAAAAGATATTTGAGTATCTTGGTGAGGCTGCTATCTTGACGTCAAGCTAGCAGACACTTTAAGAAATACAGTTCGTATCAATGTGATTGATATGCCAAAAAATTGTTAGGAAATAGTGAATCGTATACGCAAAATTTCAATAATATTGCTTCAGTACAAGCCGAGATATTACGATCTCAAAGTGGGCTGCTAACTTGACGTTTCTGGCAATGGCGATTCCAGAGAAACGGGTACAAGTTATAAACAAATAAATATATCAAAAAATTGTTAGTGAAATTGTGATTCTTACGATTTAAATAAAAAAAGAATTCTACATTGCTATTTTCTAAAAATCGAATGTTATCTTCTACATAGTACTCTGAATATAGGCTGTCGATCAATATTGAACTTTGCTCCACAGTAATAAGGTTTAAACTTGATTGCAATCATGAGGTGAGTACTATCAAGCAAAAAAGTGAAATTTAAGTTTTTTGACTGTGTCAATAGTCATATCCTCGGTTCAAGGCTATTGATTTGGTATAAGTAAACAAATATTTTTCTACCCACTTTTTTATTTTTTAGAGTATTGACACAATCAAAAATTTTTGATTAAATCTCATCAAAAAAATTTGGTCGTTTAATACTCTACTCTCAGTTCATTTATTTAGTTTAGGAAAAACTACAAATATTTTACTACCAATTAGGTACCTAACGTTAAAACTATAACTTAAAGGGAGGAGTCTATTGAAAATACCCCTAACCTGTAATTTTTTGAAAATGAATATTTTGTATTTTTTTTAGTAACTGAAACTTTAACGTTAGGTACCTATTTGGTGAGATTTATAATGAAATTAGTAATCAGTAGGTAGGTAAGTAGGTAGGAAGTAGATGATATAAGTAGAAAATATTTCTAGTTTTTCCCGAATAAATAACTAAATAAATGAACTGAGAGTAGTATTACCACAGCCGAGAGATAGTCTTCATACAGTCGGCCATCGGAGGCGTCTAGACAGAGCAATCGTGCGGGGTGATGCGGTATAGAAGGGGGGTGGTGGAGGGCCCGAGAGCCCATACTTTGGCAATGTATGCATCTCGGGCCCTATCCCGTCAGGGCTTACGCTTCTGATTGGGTTATATTATATTATATTGAAAGTAGTGTTTGCAATTTTTTGATGTTGGTGTCATGAAAAAGTGTTTTTGGCACGATTTTGATATTAGATTTGGAATTCAAAATGGCGGCCGCACATTGATGTATTTGTTGATATTTGTGTATTTTTGTTTGATTATTGGGCCGATTTCGATGCAACTCGGTTTTTGGTAGTATTTTGACAAGAAAACAGCAGCAACTCAATGTTAAATATGTAAAAAATTCAAGATGGCGGCCAACTGTTTTGTTTGCGGACCGATTTCGATGAAACTCGGTTTTTCGTAGTATTTGGGCAAGAAAACAGCAACGCAATGTTAAAAAAAATAAAAATTCAAGATGGCGGCCAACTTTATTGTTTGCGGGCCGATTTCGATGAAACTCGGTTTTTGGTGGTATTTTGACAAGAAAACAGCAACTCAATGTTAAAAATGTAAAAAATTCAAGATGGCGGCCAACTTTTATGTTTGCGGGCTGATTTCGATGAAACTCGGTTTTTCGTAGTATTTTGGCAAAAAACAGCAACGCAATGTTAAAAATGAAAAAAAATTCAAGATGGCGGCCAACTTTTTTGTTTGCGGGTCGATTTCGATGAAACTCGGTTTTTGGTAGTATTTTGACAAGAAAACAGCAACTCAATGTTAAAAATGTAATCTTGCTCTTTTTACATTAACATTGCGTTGCTGTTTTCTTGCCAAAATACTAACAAAAACCGAGTTTCATCGAAATCGGTCCGCAAACAAAAAAGTTGGCCGCCATCTTGAATTTTTTACATTTTTAACATTGAGTTGCTGTTTTCTTGTCAAAATACTACCAAAAACTGAGATTCATCGAAATCGGCCCGCAAACAAAAAAAATTACCGTCATCTTGAATTTTTATTTTTTTTAACATTGCGTTGCTGTTTTCTTGCCAAAATACTAGGTACCAAAAACCAAGTTTCATCGAAATCGGCCCGCAAACAAAAAAGTTGGCCGCCATCTTGAATTTTTTTCATTTTTAACATTGCGTTGCTGTTTTCTTACCAAAATACTACGAAAAACCGAGTTTCATCGAAATCAGCCCGCAAACAAAAAAGTTGGGCGCCATCTTGTATTTTTTTTATTTTGAACATTGCGTTGCTGTTTTCTTGCCAAAATACTACGAAAAACCGAGTTTCATCGAAATCTGCCCGCAAACAAAAAAGTTGGCCGCCACCTTGAATTCTTTCATTTTCAACATTGCGTTGCTGTTTTCTTGCCAAAATACTACCAAAAACCGAGTTTCATCGAAATCGGTCCGCAAACAAAAAAGTTGGCCGCCATCTTGAATTTATATTTTTTTTAACATTGCGTTGCTGTTTTCATATCAAAATACTACCAAAAACCGAGTTTCATCTAAATCGGTCCGCAAACAAAAAAGTTGGCCGCCACCTTGAATTTTTTTCATTTTTAGGGTTCCGTACCCAAAGGGTAAATACGGGACCCTATTCTGTCCGTCTGTCTGTCTGTCTGTCTGTCACCAGGCTGTATCTCATGAACCGTGATAGCTAGAAAGTTGAAATTTTCACAGATGATGTATTTCTGTTGCCGCTATAACAACAAATACTAAAAACAGAATAAAATTAACATTTAAGGGGGGCTCCCATACAACAAACGTGTTTTTTTTGCTCGATATTGATAACAACAACAGGTAGACAGTTGAAATTTTCACAGATGATGTATTTTTGTTGCCGCTATAACAACAAATACTAAAAACAGAATAAAATTAATATTTAAGGGGGGCTCTAATACAACAAATGTATTTTTTTTGCCGTTTTTTGGTACGTAACACTTCGTGCGCAAGTCCGACTCGCACTTGGCCGGTTTTTAACATTGCGTTGCTGTTTTCTTGTCAAAATACTACCAAAAACCGAGTTTCATCGAAATCGGCCCGCAAACAAAAAAGTTGGCCGCCATCTTGAATTTTTATTTTTTTAACAATGCGTTGCTGTTTTCTTGCCAAAATACTACCAAAAACCGAGTTTCATCGAAATCGGTCCGCAAACAAAAAAGTTGGCCGCCATCTTGATTTTTTTTTACATTTGAACATTGCGTTGCTGTTTTCTTGTCAAAATACTACCAAAAACCGAGTTTCATCGAAATTGGTCCGCAAATAAAAAAGTTGGCCACCATCTTGAATTTTTATTTTTTTTAACATTGCGTTGCTGTTTTCTTGTCAAAATACTACCAAAAACCGAGTTTCATCGAAATCGGCCCGCAAACAAAAAAGTTGGCCGCCATCTTGAATTTTTTTTACATTTTAACATTGCGTTGCTGTTTTCTTGTCAAAATACTACCAAAAACCGAGTTTCATCGAAATTGGTCCGCAAACAAAAAAGTTACCCCATCTTGAATTTTTATTTTTTTTAACATTGCGTTGCTGTTTTCTTGCCAAAATACTACCAAAAACCGAGTTTCATCGAAATCGGTCCGCAAACAAAAAAGTTGGCCGCCGTCTTGAATTTTTATTTTTTTTAACATTGCGTTGCTGTTTTCTTGTCAAAATACTACCAAAAACCGAGTTTCATCGAAATCGGCCCGCAAACAAAAAAGTTGGCCGCCATCTTGAATTTTTTAATATTTTCACATTGCATTACATTGCGTTGTTATTTTTGTGTCAAAATGGTACCAAAAACCGAGTTTCATCGATATCGGCCCATAAACAAAAAAGTTGGCAGCCGCCATCTTGGAACTTATTTTTTCATTATTATTTCCTAATTGAATACTAATTTAAGATTTATTTTATACTTATTTAGCCCTAAATTAGTAATGATTTACAATTAAAATTATGATTATCATACATCCTTTCCATATCCTTTCCATAATTCCTATAATTCCTCGCACTTATGATGCAAGAAGAAGAAGAAAAAAAGAGAAAATACTAAGAAAAACTTTTTCTTTTCCTTATTTTAAGAGCATTAAAAGAAGGAAAAGAGAAAAATTTGAAAAAAATATTCTTACCTTCTAGAAAAAAATGACAATAAATAATTCAAAGAATAAAATAAGAATTTTGAAGTGTCTATCTTATTTTTCCTATATATTTTTAAAATTCGAAAAGGCAAATTACATCGTGCCAACCCTTACACTTTTAGTCGTTGCGTCAACTGTCTAGACAAACGGCGGCTTTTGCGCCAACACAAAGGGCGATGTCCGACTGTAAGAAGAATACTCTCTAGGCTGTGGTATTACCGATGATTAGAGTAGTAGTATTAATTATTATTAGAGTAGTATTACACAATCAAATTTTTTTTGATGAGATTTAATAAAAAATAAATTAAAAAAGTAAGTAGAAAAATATTTGTTTACTTATACCAAATCCATAGCCTTGAACCGAGGATATGACTATTCAAAAAATATAAATTTCACTTTTTTGCTTGATAGTACTCACCTTATGATTGCAATCAAGTTTAAACCTTATTACCGTGGAGCAAAGTTCAATATTGATCGACAGCCTATATTCAGAGTACTATGTAGAAGTTAACATTCGATTTTTAGAAAATAGCAATGAAGAATTCTTTTTTTATTTAAATCGTAAGAATCACAATTTCACTAACAATTTTTTGATATATTTATTTGTTTATAACTTGTACCCGTTTCTCTGGAATCGCCATTGCCAGAAACGTCAAGTTAGCAGCCCACTTTGAGACCGTAATATCTCGGCTTGTACTGAAGCAATATTATTGAAATTTTGCGTATACGATTCACTATTTCCTAACAATTTTTTGGCATATAAATCACATTGATACGAACTGTATTTCTTAAGGTGTCTTTGCTTGATAGTACTCACCTCATGATTGCAATCAAGTTTAAACCTTATTACCGTGGAGCAAAGTTCGATATTGATCGACAGCCTATATTCAGAGTACTATGTAGAAGTTAACATTCGATTTTTAGAAAATAGCAATGAAGAATTCTTTTTTTATTTAAATCGTAAGAATCACAATTTCACTAACAATTTTTTGATATATTTATTTGTTTATAACTTGTACCCGTTTCTCGGGAATCGCCATTGCCAGAAACGTCAAGTTAGCAGCCCACTTTAAGATCGTAATATCTCGGCTTGTACTGAAGCAATATTATTGAAATTTTGCGTATACGATTCACTATTTCCTAACAATTTTTTGGCATATAAATCACATTGATACGAACTGTATTTCTTAAGGTGTCTGCCAGCTTGACGTCAAGATAGCAGCCTCACCAAGATACTCAAATATCTTTTGAACCATAGTATCACTATTTATATGCTATAGTTCACTATTTATAACTATTTACTAACAATTTTTTGACCTAGTCAAAACCTTCTAATTCCATGGTGAGGCTGCCAACTATACGCTAATGAAAATATGTGCATACTTTATTTCTATTTACAAACATTTAATAGTAGGGATGTGGAAAAATTACGAGATAAGTTCATCGATATTTTTCGGGCGATATTAAATACTCTGATATATCGATAGATGTTTTTACAATAATTTTTCCAAAGCATTTTTTTTGTAATTACGTATGGTTTCTAATAGTCGACACTATTTTGTCACTGGATCATTTTGATTTTTTCCAACTTTTGAGTCTTAAAAATCATCGTAAAATTCGTCAAATCGAGCCAAAATTTCGCGTAGGGGTTTATTTTGCTATTTTTTATGTTTTACAATACCTTAAAATTAGAATCCATTACTTAGTCATCATCCCATTTCTTCCCATTTTTTTCTGAGAAATATTACCTATATCGATATTTTTTCACTTCCACCTTCCACATCCCTAATGCCAAGTTCATTGTCAAAATTGTCTTTGCCCTTTTTTCTTTTTTTTTATTATGGCTGGGGGATCTGTATGTGATGACGTCATATGAAGGTCATTTGAAGGTTAAAGCTTTTTATTGAATATTATAAATATCTTTAAAAATATAGACTTATTTTTAAATTTAATTAGTAGACACTGTACCGAAAGCTTATTCCTCGAAATGGTTTTGAGATTTCCAGTCATGTTCAAAAAGTTATCAAAGCCAATTGTTATCTCAGCTCACCACATTTAATTCGATAAAATATGTTTTAGGGTTTTATTTCAATATTTTTATTACTGTGTTAGGGTGGACCAAGAACCTTATATTCATATTAGGGTGGACTGTCCTAATCTTGACACCCTTCTAATTATTGACACAAGCACCAAAAACAATAAATATTAAGATTTCCGTCTATGCTTACCATATAATTTAAAGAATCTGAACGCATCTTTATTTTATTTTCTACACTGGCAATACAATATCAAGCACAATTCTCAAAATGGCGGATCTCAGAAACATTCGTTCGATGTGAGGGCGTATTGTGTGTTGAAAAACAGGTAATAACAAACGATTTCACAACAGGTTGGTACCCTTTAATTAAGCTTTTTGATAAATATGATATAGGTAACGAAGTGACATTTAGTTTTGCCTGAATAATTGTAAATTTCTTTAATAGTTAATAGCATTAAATTTGCCTTTTGTAACATATTTGAGTAGATTTAGTTGGTGTCAATAATTGGCAAATTTTAACATCGAATCCCTAATCTTGACACCCCGTGTCAATAATTGAAATGACGTATAAAATAATTTACTTTTATTGTTATTTTGCTGTTACATTGTTTTTCCATCAAGAAAAAATAATTTATAGAACTGATTAAAATCAAATATCGTTTTCCAAATAATGACACGGTGTCAATAACCGTTTTTCTAATTATTGACACCATGACAATAATTGGTTTTTGGGGTGTTAATAACTGGATTTAATATAAGTATATTATTATAAATCCTAGTACAAATAAAAAAGTGAAGTATGTGTCTGTTTGTGTAAATAGATTTTTTATATTACCCTCAACATTCTTTTTTCTAGATTATTCATGTTCCTGCAAATATGGGAAAAACAAACATAAAAGAAACCCCGAAAAGTAAAAAAAAAACATGCAAGGCATAGTCAAAAGGAAGCAATATAGCTCTGAAACATTAAAAAAGGCTCTTGATGAAATAAAAAAAGGAAAAAGTAAGAAGTCAGTTTCTAAATCATTTCAAATTCCAAGAAGCACCTTAATCTTCCATTTAAATAATCCCGGGAACAAAGAACGACCTGGTCCAGCGACTGTACTTTCTTCTTCTGAAGAGGAGACCATAGTGGCGTGGATAAAATTAAATAGCAAGAAAGGTTTTCCGAAGCGAAAGGAAGACGTGATTGCTAGTGTGGCAGAATTCATTAAAAAGTCTAACAGACAGACACCTTTTAAAGATGGATTTCCGGGCGAAAAATGGTTTCAACTATTTTTAAACAGACATCCGGATATTGTTCCCAGAACACCAGAAAGTGTTACGGCAGCAAGTGCATGTGTCTCTGAAACCAATATTCGTAATTGGTTTCAAGGCATAGAAGAATATCTCAAGTCAGAATCTTATGATAAAATTCTTGAAGATCCCAATAGACTCCTGAATGGTGATGAAACAAATTTTTTACTTTGCCCTAAGAGCGGTAGAGTATTATCATATAAAGGAGCTAAAAACGTATACGAGGTAGACCAAGGCCAAGCAAAATCGAATCTGACAGTGCTGTTTACTTTCAAAGCTAATGGAGAGCAGATACCACCTCTGATTATCTATCCCAATAAAAGGCTCCCTAAAGATATAACCGCCGGCATTCCTGATGATTGGGGAGTTGGTTTATCAGAGAATGGCTGGATGAAGAAAGAGGTTTTTATGGACTATATTCAGAACGTTTTACATCCACATTTGATAAAGACCAATACCCAGCTTCCTGTAATTTTTTTTGTCGATGGACATAAAACTCATGTTACTCTGGATGTAACCCTACTTTGTAGTGAACTACAAATTATCTTGATCGCTCTTTATCCAAACGCTACCAGAATATTGCAGCCAGCAGATGTGGCGGCCTTCAAACCATTAAAAACGGCGTGGAAAAAAAGCGTTTTAAACTGGAGAAGGTCACACCCAACTCAAGCCCTTACAAAATTCGATTTTGCACCGATTTTAAAAGATGCAATTGAACATTCATTACATCCTGATACATTGAAAAATGGATTTAAAGCATCTGGATTGTATCCGTGGAATCCTGATAATATAGACTTCAGCAAATGTTTGGGTGGTCAAATTGAACGTCGCACCGAAAAACATGAAACAGTAACCAACACAGAGATTCAAATGGATAGAAACTGCTTTATTAAGATTACTCAAGAATGCAAGAAAAAATCAAATGACCAGAACCATATAAAAGAAGAAATTTTGAAAACAGTATTTGATTATTTCCAAGTATCTCTCGATTTGTTCTTACAAAAACTGAATCCCAAACCAACATCATACACTGATTTTAATTCCTGTACTACAAAAAAAATTCAAACTTATTCCAACAGTGAAGAAACTGGAAAAAAACATGAATTAACTGCTTCACCTGCACAACTGAACGAACAATATGATATTGAAAATATGCCGTTTATAGTCAGTGATACCGTTGAAAACTCCAACGACTCGCAAGTGTTACGGGAGAAATCACTTCTTCAAGTTGCGCACGATGTTGAAATTCGTTGGGAAGATGCGGATTGTTTGGAGACCATTTCGTCAGCTGCAAATTTAGTTTCCGGAGATGGGGCCATCCATAATAATTTAAACGAATTTGAAATTCTGCCACCAGAAGAATCAGTTGAAATAAACAGAACGGGACCACTTACAGACTTTAACAAAAATAAACTTTTAAAAACAACTTTACATGAAAACAGCACAGCAAACGTGGAAGACTATTTGAATATTGATAAGATACAAAATATCTGTTCGACGCAAAAAACTATTGAGAATACCGGTTTGTCTTTTACAATCGGTGATACAGTTGAAATCTATGACTCACAAGAGACCCAGCCATTGTTTAATCACGTCGAGCACAATGTACAGATTCATTGTATGCCTGCTAAGATAAACTCCTCTTCAGAGCAAATATCATCAGCTGCCGATTTGGTGTCAGACGATCACATAACCTGCAATAACTCGAACGAATATGTGGTTCCGCCACCTGAAAAAATAATTAAAAAACCAAACACAATATTACATACAGACCTTGACAAAATTGAAGTTCTAACAACAACTCCACCTAAATACAAGAGCAAAACAATCAATGCAGATTTTCCATTACATTTTACCCCTGAAAAGTTAAGAACAATGGATGCCAATTTGAGTAAATCGTTGGTTAAAAAAAGAAAAGTAATTGGTTCCATGAAAAAGGTTGAATTATCTGATATCTTAGTTGTTGCCAAAACACCGGTTCGTAAAGGTGTCAAAAATACAGAAAGAGTTTCGTTTGTGCTGACATGTAAAGAAAGACAAGAAAAAGAAAAGGAAAAGTTAGAAAAAAAGAATCAAAAGGAAGAAGAGATACGAAAAAAAAGAGAGCAAAGGGCTAAAAATAAAGAAGCTAAAGAAATTCAAAAGCAAACTCTGAAAAGAAAAGGTAAGGTAGATAAAGACAAAAAGAAAACTTGTAAAGACGAAAACAAGAAAATACGAGCAGTGATGCAGCATAAAAAAGACATTGATGAAAATATTGATAACAATAAACCAACTTTCGTGCAAGACATTAAACAAAAAGCTTTGAAGGAAGTTAAATTTGAAAACAAACCAACTGAAGTAGACAAAGTTAAACAGAAATTGAATTTTGATTATAAGACTGATACCGTACCTACAGAGAAAGCTACAAAACATACTAAATTATTACTTGATAAAGACATAGAGAACATTCTCGAACAAGATTCTCAATAATTAAGTAGGTATAATATGTACCTACCTAACATATTTTTGGACTGTGCAGCGTCCGTCCTAATACCAAATTTTCTAGTTTTGATGACTCATTTGTTAAGTTTTGTAATAAGTAGTTACCTATTTTAATAAATGATACCAACCACAAAGTTCCTATATAGGTATGTGATGTATGGTAAGTGATTGATCTATTAGATTTAAAGGTAGTAAAGTAAACCAAAGGAGTTAGGATTTTAGGTTTATTTTGCATACAAATGTTATTTTGTGATAAATGCTCTTAATAAAGATTTAATTCTTAAGGATAGAATAATAATTTGTTAAATTACCATTGTGAAAAATATTACCTCACTTAGGTACACACAAAGTTATATTGTGTTCAAAGATTTAATAAATGTTGTCTTCGTGATTATTAAAAACATTTCTTTCCATTAATCTAACTTACCTTAATCACCTAACTACCTAGGTAGCAACAAACAAAATAGCAACAATATAATTTTACCTGCTATTATGGAATTCCTACAATAAATACCTAGCACGACTAAATCCGGGTTTTAACGATGTTCGTTTAAGGGGTGTCAATAACTAGGTTCTTTAGTGTCAAGATTAGGCAGATCTATGTCAATAATTGGTGTTTTGGTGTTGTTTCACAAAACATTGAAATTGAAGTACAAAATATTATTTTCTAGGTAACTTCTTCATTCAATATGGATTAACGATAGTTTATAAATTATTTAATTACAAAATCAGTAATTTTTTTTTAAATTATTCATGACAAAAGCACCAACATATGGGTAACTTCCCTTAAAGTGTCAATAATTGGGTGGTTCACCCTATATGCCGCTTTTCTATAATGTCTAGTTATTACTATCGAAAATATGCCAAATGCGGTAAAACGGGTGCAGAAGATAAACTGGTAACTTATCATCGGTTTCCATATCCAGGAATAAATAATATTACGAAGTTAGTTTACTGCATTCTATTCGCCATAAATAACTGAGTTAAATATCTCTAGTTAAACCATATAATTTATAGTTTGATCGTGCGATGGTGTACCTAACATATTATTACTAGCGACCCGCCCTCGCTTCGCTTTGGTTCCTTTCTTTTTTTGCCAAATGCAACCTTCCAACAACATCCAAAACGAAAAAAAATACCTTACAGTCGTCACCCATTCACTCCAAAAGTCTGTTTCCGTTCCGTTCGAGTCCCGTCCCGTCATTGGTGTAAGAAACGCACTTGAATTTATATTTGCGGGTGTTATTTTTTCCTGTACTGTAACAGTTCTGACTGGTACTGAGCAGGTAATTTATGTGGCAAAATCTGTTATAATTAATGATATAAAAAAGCTGATACATATTTGGTGGCTTAGGCTTCAGGCCTACATAAAACATCCATAGTACCTACCTACTAGGGAACAATATATTTAAATATTATCATTCTATTTTCAGAATTCTTTAACTACCCCAGGATTTGCGTCAAAAGTTAATACTGCATCTCGGGCTAAAAGAAAACGCAGCAGCATTCTTAACGCTATTGATGTTAGAACAAGTGAACTTTCTACAAGAGAAAAAAATATATATAGAGTTTGCAGACAAAATTTAAGTGAAATAGTAAGACTTCGAAACAAACTCAAACACAGGAGGAAGGCTAATGTAATTAAACTGGTTTCAGAAATAGAAAATGTGAAAAAACTATGTGATTTAAAAATTAGCAATTTTTTATTGTGTTACTGCAAAGCCAGTTAAAAAACGATACGATACCGATACTCGTATAAAAATATCGCCGATACCGATACCTATACGCTTGGTGAATTTAAATGAAGGTAAAAAACATACTAAATATTAACTTTTTACAGTTGAAGAATCACTATGTGGCAATAATAAACAGATTTGACTTAGTGAATTGTTGTTTATTTGTAGTTAAACTAAATATTAACAAGTGTTTAAGAAGTATTTGAATATGCGAAAAGATCACCAGTTGTCAAGATAGAAAAATCTATCAACAAGTAATTTGCCATGGTTACTACCATAGATATACAATAGAGAACAAAAGAGCTATCTATAGTATATAGTCTCTTTACACCCTCCGAACTTTTAAGAATTTTTAAATTCTCTTTAAGCCAATCTTTCCACTTAGTTCTTCTAATTTTGGGCCAAAGAGTGGCTTGGTACACATGTCAGCCAGCTGTCTCGCAGAAGGTACTTGTTTGACTTCAAATTCTTTGTTAGTAACACATTCACGTACAAACAAGTGCTTCAACTTAATGTGTTTGGTCCTCTTATGGTACTCATATTTAGGATTGTGAGAAAGTTTCACAGCCGATTCATTATCTAGATAAAGCACCGGTTTTTCCAAGTTGGCCAAGTCTTTCAATAGGCTGTTCAGCCACAAAATTTCTTGTGCTGTCTCACTGGCTGCGATGATTTCCGCTTCAGTTGATGAGGGAGACACGACAGTTTGTCGTTGACTTTTCCAGCTAATAGCTGCTCCTGAGAGTAGACACACCATTCCAGTTGTGGATCTCCCTGTTGTTTGATCTCCTGCAAGATCAGCGTCAGAATAGCACACTAAATTATTTGGGGTGTCTGCAGAGTGTCTATATACTAAGCCTTTATCAATAGTTCCTTTCAGGTAGCGAAAGATCCGTTTCACTAGCAAGACATCAGTTGTTGTAGGTGCCTCTAGAGATCTGGATGCTTTGCTCACAGCGTAAGCTATATCTGGCCTTGTGCCCACTGCTAAGTAGGTAAGTGCTCCGACAGCCTGTCTATATGGAAATTCTGGTCTATATCCACTAGGTTCTGTGTCGTTGACACTTTCTTTTGTTATTGGAGTCGGTGTTGACTTGCTGTTCACCATACCAAACTTCTCAAGGACCTTTCGTGTATAGGCTTGTTGGCATAGTGTTATTCTTCCTTTTTCTGCTTTAATTTCCATGCCTAGGAAGTAAGAGGCAGGTTTAGTCGTTATCTTGAAACGAGTTTTAATTTCATTGATGAAGTCATCTCCAGCAGCGACTGTGTTAGACGCCACAAGTCCGTCATCAACATAAAGACCGATTAAAACTTTGGACTGTCCTTTAACTCTAATATATAGACAAGGATCGGCTTCACTTTGTTTAAACTCGCTTTTTAACAGAAATTCAGCAATGCACGCATTCCAGCATCGTGGTGCTTGCTTCAGTCCATATAAACTGCGATTTAATTTGCATACCCGCTTTGTTCCATCTTGGAAGCCTTCGGGCTGTTTAACATAAATTTCTTCTTCAACTGTGCCATTAAGGAAGGCTGTTGATACATCAAATTGACGAAGGTTCAAATTTTCTTTTGTGGCGATCGCTATGATTGCTCTTATAGTGCTGAGTCTGGCCACAGGACTAAACGTCTTATCGTAGTCGACGCCTTCTTGTTGTGAATAACCTTTTACAACTACCCTGGCTTTAAATTTGTCGATAGAGCCATCTGGATTCGTTTTCAGTTTGTAAACCCATTTGCATGGTAGTGCTCTTCGTCCTTTAGGTAATTCTACTAAGTCCCAGGTGCTATTTTCTTTCAGTGAGTTTATCTCGCTCAGCATGGCTTTGAACCATTCTTCCTTGTTAGGTGAGTCCAAGGCTTGTTTATAAGTCATTGGATCTTCAGGTAAGTTTTCTACTTCAGCAACAGCTGCCAGTACGAAGTCATCATACCGTTGTGGCGGTTGTATTGCTAATCTGTCTCTAAGATTGTAATGATTCGGTTCAGGTTCTTGTTCGATTTCAGCTACATAGTCGTTGACAAGAGCTTCGTGTTCAGATATTTCATGATACTCTTCATTGTCACTGTCAGTTGCTTGACCATTAACGACTTCTTGTTGATTATCATCATGCTGAGTAGATTCTGCGTCTATGACATTTTCAAAGCGATTATTGTCTTCGTCATCGATGTCTACTTGCATGCTTTTTCTTTCTGAATCCGAATTAAAAATCTTGTTTTCATTATATGTCAATTTGTTGATTTGAACGTTGATGTCAATCTGTTGAGTAGAGTTTGAGTAATAGTTTGCTTTTACAACTTTTACATCTTTGGAAATAAATGTTTTGCGTTTGGACGGAACGAAGACCCTGTAGGCTTTGCTGGTATCAGAGTATCCAACAAACAGTCCTGGTATAGCTTTCGAGCCAAATTTATGACCTCTGGGCCCTTTATTCAGTATGAACGTTTTGGATCCAAAAGGATGGAGATGAGAAACACAGGGCTTTCTTAACACCCATTTCTCGAATGGTGTTTTGTTTTCAATAGCACTGTTGTTGGAGTGAGAGATTTGTTGGACTTCCTCTCTTTGTTTTTCTTCCAGCAGTTTGAGCATATTTTGTGTGTCTTTTTCTGAAATATATTTCTTCCAGTTTTCTTGCAGACCTTACAAAAAGTATAGAGTGCGTTTTCTTCTTGGGTTTGCTGACCAGGATCGTACTGTTCATCATTGTGATGTCGAGCTTCACTCTCTTCTATAATTTTAATTTTAAGTTCTTCTGGTTTCGGCAGGATGTCGCGTGACTCTATGGCAACACGAAAATTTTCGTATTCTGAGGATAGGCTATATAACATCATCATCGTCAACAGATCCTCGTTTATGTTTACATCCATATCCGCCAGTTTGTCAACTGTGTCCATCAACTTGTTTAAGTGTGCACGCACATCGTTTCCTTCTAGTTTTGTAAGAATTAGTTGCTTGAGAAGGGATGCTTTACGTGCGGGACCTTTGCTTGCATAAATTTCTTTAAGTTTATCTCAAAGAGCCTTTGCAGAAGTGCACTTTTTAATTTCCTTTAGCTGTGAGGGGGCGATTATAAGGATTAGCTCTGATTTCGCCTGTCTGTCACCCTCAACGGCTTCGGCACTCGCGTTTGGGGCTAGAGGAATAGTGACATACTTCCATAAATTGTTTTTCACTAATATTGCTTCTGCTTGGATTGCCCATGTGTCGTAGTTATCTTTTTCAAGTGGATCTATGTGGTATGTCCTCGGCATGTTTGTAATAGCACAAAGAACGTTTCACTTGATTCGCCTGATTTTTGTTTGTATACGCTCTGCTACCATATTAACTTTTTACAGTTGAAGAATCACTATGTGGCAATAATAAACAGATTTGACTTAGTGAATTGTTGTTTATTTGTAGTTAAACTAAATATTAACAAGTGTTTAAGAAGTATTTGAATATGCGAAAAGATCACCAGTTGTCAAGATAGAAAAATCTATCAACAAGTAATTTGCCATGGTTACTACCATAGATATACAATAGAGAACAAAAGAGCTATCTATAGTATATAGTCTCTTTACACTAAAAAGTATAAAACAAGTGTATTTGCACTCGGAGGACACTGTTCTGGGGAACAATTTAGAGTTTTGAGGTAGGGCAGTCGTGGTTTTTAATATTTTATTAAGATTTTTATTTTTGTTTTATACATTTTAGAAAAAATGTTAAGTTTTGGAATGTGCTCGTCAGTCAGAAATGCAATTTTGCTAGTGTCGAGAAAAGGGATATGCAAGGCTAAAACTAAGCGAGACAATACCCTGAAAAGTTTGGCATTTCCACCAGCATTTCGTGCCTCGTTTGAAACTGGTTTGCAATGAAATATACGAAAAACCGCGCACTTTTTCATTAAGTACCTTTTTGAAGCGCTAAATTTAAAAAGTATCGTTGTATCGACTAATAAATAATTAACCTTACTATTACATAATTAGTTTTATTTTTATTGATTACCACCGATGAAAGTGAAAGGAATGAAAACAAATCAATATGTTCCTTAAATCGATAAGTGCATATCTTTTCATGAAATTTCACTATTAATTAATTCATATTTTAGTTATCTATATTTAAATGATCCTCGAAAAAATAGTACAGCAAAAAATTGCTATCTAACCTAATCTTAACATTAGCATACTTTTTGTGGGATTATTTCAATATTTTTTATTAGAAAATGGTAGTATTTAATCGCGTAACAATAAATTCCTATTTTGGGTCCCAAAAATACTGAATCTAGTGTACTGAAATACTAAGTGGGCGACTACAAATATTGAAAATTGGTGACTTTAAAATACAAATTGATCAGAACGGGCAGCACTAAAGTTAATTAAAATAATTAATAAGCGACAAAATTACTGTTTGGGCGAGAACCTTAGGGCACACAAAACATAAATTTGGCATAATATTTTATTAAAAAAGGCGACTATCCCCACATGTAGTTGCTCGTTTTACGTATTTTTTGAAACCTACAGTTTGTCGCCCGTTTAGTTATTTTGTCGCAAGACAAAATAAACCGCTGCCTGGTTTAGTATTTAGTCGCTTATATTGTTTCCAGTCACCCAATTAAAAATATCCCCTACAAAATTCGAACAGGGACGATTCGAATTTTCCCGCTCTCATTGTTTCTGCAGCGAGGCCGCAACAGCGCTAGTGTATCCATGAATAAAGCTGTATTTGCTTTTTTTTATTAGGGAGTTACTATTCTTCTCTGTTAAGAGTATTTTTTTTCTATGTTATCAAGAACCTTATATTCATCTTGGATGGTATTTACCGTGATCCATCGCCATAGAGTAAATTTTAACCATGTAAAGTAAATATTGAACATTTCAATATTTTAATATTGAATTTAATTATTAATTACGTTGTATTTTATTGTTTAATAATTTTAAGTAGTTTTGTAAGTCCTTTTTTCGGCTGAAACACAGGTTAATCCTAGTTCAGGCACATTTTATTTCTTTTCCCTATATTACCTATGTTTAGACTTGTTGGAAATAGTTATTTAAGATTATTTCAATAAAGATTTATTATATTATTATTATTTTTATTTTATACAAACTTTCCATCACGATATTTACCACGCGTCCAGCCGTGTCACCTACGGGGTCATTATATTATTTTACTCTTCTCTTCTTCTTATTTTTGTTTTGGCAATCTACATTCCTATTGGAAGTAATGGGGAATGTCCGAAAAATATCAATTTGGCTGATTATTTTTTATAGGTAGGAATAAGCTCCCTTAGTAATAGAAAAATGTTGCAGAATTTCCGTTGCGTATAAATAAAAATAAAAAATAAAGTCACTTCGACTTCACAAATATACGAAAGTAACAGCAGAATGGAGATTATACCTTTGCCACCACCTGTCATAACCACAACTCATAGATGCAGCACCACATCCCTTCGGTATACTTGCTATTAAAAAAAAAGGTTTCAAAACAAAATGTCGAAACTTTTTTTTAATACTTGCTGTGGTTGTGGCAGTTGGTAGCAAAGGTTTAATCGCCATTCTGCTGTTACTTTCGTACATTTGTGACGTGTAAGAGACTCTAATTTATTAAAAAAATTTGACGCAACCGAAAATTCTGAAACTTTTTTCTAAAACTAAGGGAGCTTATTTCTACCTATAAAGAAATATTCAGACATTTTTATTTTTTTTCGGACATTCCCCATTTTGCCAATGTCAAGTGTTGAATAGCCGTCACGAAGGGATGTACTAAATTCATGGCTACAAGTTAGTAATCTGTGCTGTCACCAGCACGCGTAGCATGAGCAAACGGGACTCTTGTCTACGAAGACTTGTCGTCTCGACCTTCTCGATTGCTGAGCACAGTTTGACAGACAGGTGGGACTCGTTCTCAGAATTTCGAAACCTTTTAATGTCTTTTAATAAAAAAAAGTGAATTTTAAAGGTAATCTTTTTATTTCAACACCAATAAACGTCAAAATTATCTAAAATGATCCGAAATAATTTAGTTTAAGCATGATCCTCATTTTTTTTATAAGTTCTAAGATAAAGAGGCACTCAAGAAAGCGTTCTCTTCCGTAGACAAGCTCTCTCGAGCTCGAGAAGAATAATATTGCCAGTAGAAAATAATTACTTTATTTCTCATAAAGCACCGTTCCTTTCTATAGATTTCACAACGCTAAACTCTTAAAACTAATTAAATATAGCTGTATGGATATAAATTCGTTTGCCTTTCTTTTATTTAGAGTATTTTGAAAAGATAACACAGACTACTAACGAAATTGTTAATTTAGTAGTCTGTGTAAAATGACGAGAATATTACGAAATATTGAAATCAACGTATGAAAATAATTTTAATTTAAGTTTTTAAGGAATAAAATATAGGCACGGACAATTTAGATTTATTTTTATTGCGAAATTTAGATTCATATAAAATAAAATACGTAGAAAACTATTTCGAATCTTCTTATTAGTCTGTGAACTCTCTCTCGATCTTCTCGACTACTCAAAGGGTGGTAGACAAGTTTCTCTGATTCAACTGTCAAATTAATGTCAGTTGAAGAGAAAAGCTCGTGTTTGTCGACTTTTGACATTAGGCCACGACAAAGAACAATACGAGTCTACTAGTTGTAAATGCGAGCATGAGTATCTCGATCTCAACCCGACAAAAGTGACATTTCGGTGTAGACAAGCCATTGTATGCTCTAAGGTTCTGCGAGTCGAATCTTATCTCGATGTTGGTCATGCTACGCGTGCAGGGTTGCCATATTGGGCGATATGTCGCGATTTGGGCTACCTCACGACCGAAATTGCGACTGGTTTTTCGTATTTTGCGACTGTCTCAAATTGGGCTACTTCACACATTTTTTGCGCGATTTTTGGGCTACTTCACTTCGCTGGCAATGGCAACATCCAATTAAGAAAACGTGAGTGCAAAGACCACGAAAATTCCTCACTTTAGGCCATATTATATTTTTTTTATTGTTGAAATATTATGGTAGTTTTATTTCTTCAGTACGGCAGCTCATGTTTCAAAAAAAAATACTCATTGAAATGGCAACCCATATTACAAATAAAAAAAATACTTATTGAAATATTTTTGTTTTACAGTGAAGCGTCGATTATCGGCAGGCTGATTATCTAAAATGAGCGACCGAACTCGATTCCTGAATTATTTCGAAATCGTCGCGCGACCAAGTCACTGGTTTGGTATTATGTATGCGATGCGATCGCTGATTAGTTTATGCTCCAGTTTATGCTCGTTAAGATCTCCATAGAAACTAGCGCCACTAGCAACCGGTGGCAGCGACTGAAAAGTCCTTTTACCGAAAGTAGTCTGTATCCGTGTATGTGTCTGACTATATGTGCTCTGTGAACATAACCTTTTTGTTTTCGCTTCGAATTTCGTTTACATTTTTTCGTCTTCAAGATCACAAATTCCGTGTAGGCATTGAAGGACACAGTGGCGGATACAGGGGGGGGCGCAGGGGGCGCGCGCCCCCCCTATGCGTGTTCCGCGTCACTCGCATAATAAAAAATAATGAAAATAAAAATAATTTATTTAAAGCTAGTACCCATAATAAGACTAAAACAGTAAAAAAAGAGAAAACATTAATGCGGGACGCGGCAGGTAGCAGGCGGCCACCACTAGTATAATGAACACAATAAAACAAAACAATAGATAAAGAATTTGTCGGCAATCCTTATTGATAATAAAAGTTGGGGATTTTTGTACAACATCGCATCTGTGAAACATCTGTTTATTACGAAAAAGCAGCATTTTTTTAAAGAAATTAGTAGGTAAAATAGTTGTCCTTCAGTAGCATGTTGTTAGTCCGCGTCATCGTATTATATTATGGCAGTGGCTGATACATTTGAGGGGGCGCGCGCTTGGCGCTAGATTTTAGTTATTACGAGTAATAAAAGGTTTCTTTCTGTTGTATTTACCATGAAATTGCCGATATTTTTTCACAAACAAAAACTTACATAATTTCTATGATATTCATCAATTTTGTTTGATAGGTATTTTATTGAATTATGAACATTAGTCATTTTAGTTTTCAAAATAGCTTGATAGTGACTCATTTTTTTGTTAGCAAAAATTACTATTTATCCAAAACTGTTTTTTCTCTTCTTTTAACCAAAAAAGAATAACTTGGCATAATGTTTAAACATTATTACATAAAAGTTTTATAACATAGGTAAGCCTTCACCAAAAGAAAATTATTGCATGAAAAATTATTAGCATTTTCTTAACAACCGTAAACGCGAATTTTAAAACTTTTATGTAGGTAATACAAAATATTTGAACACTCCTTTAGGTTAAGCGAAAAAGATCAGGATGATAAAATCTAAAAATTTAATAATTAGGTACGAAAAAATAAGGGTTGGCTAAGTTACACTGGTCATTTTTCATAACAAGTCTGTTTATTATAATTTTCTTATTTACTAATTTTCTTATTTAGTCATCAGTTTTTGACAGTATCGTACGTCTTTCAAACTTCAATCACATCATTATAAAAAAAAACATTTGCCTCATAAAATTAAATTGTCATTTTGATGATTTCAAAAATTAATTTTAATGGAGCGCCCTCGCTACGTATTGTGGGCAGCCGAAAATTGTTTACCAAATCAAGACAAGCTATTTAAAAAAAAACTTAAAATAAGGTTTTACTGTTACTGATAGTTGACTATCATGGTCATAATTCGATAAAATATAATAATAAAATATAATATTAAAAATATTGTCATTTTCAATATTTTCAATACAAACTAAAAATATTTCCAATTGGAATATTGTTATTGGAATTTATTTAAATGCCCATAACTCAATCAAGCCATCGTCTAGCAGCCCCCCCCCCCCCCCCGCGCTTCCCACCCCCTTGCGCCCCCCCGTTGATCTTTTTCTGTATCCGCCACTGGAAGGACAGGCCTTTTGTTTTACGTTATAGCAATTTTATTTAATTTTGGTCAAAGGTAAGGCTAAGAATTTAACGAAAACTAATCAGAAATTACGTTTTGTCTGGTTTCTGTTTGACAGAAGAAATCGCGAAATCGTCGCGGTCGCGTCGCGGTTTCTGAGTTAGATAATACGAATTTCGGAGCATTTCCTTGCAAGTGCTCGTATATTTTAGTACTTTAGTTGTCCGTTGGAGGCAGCACTTGTAGAAACTTGATCGGTGGTACGAAATTGAGTTTGACAGCGACTATTTCGTAATTATCACCGGTCGCTAGGTGGTTTTAAATTAGATAATCAGCCTGCCGAACGTCGCTCAACCGAACGACCGCTTATCCGAACGTAGTAACGCGCGGCAGGCTGATTATCTAAAATGAGCGACCGAACTCGATTCCTGAATTATTTCGAAATCGTCGCGCGACCGAGTCACTGATTTGGTATTATGTATGCGATCGCTGATTAGTTTATGCTCCAGTTTATGCTCGTTAAGATCTCCATAGAAACTAGCGCCACTAGCAACCGGTGGCAGCGACTGAAAAGTCCTTTTACCGAAAGTGGTCTGTATCTGTGTATGTGTCTGACTATATGTGCTCTGTGAACATAACCTTTTTGTTTTCGCTTCGAATTTCGTTTACATTTTTTCGTTTTCAAAATTGCAAATTCCGTGTAGGTATTGAAGGACAGGCCTTTTGTTTTACATTATAGCAATTTTATTTAATTTTGGTCAAAGGTAAGGCTAAGAATTTAACGAAAACTAATCAGAAATTACGTTTTGTCTGGTTTCTGTTTGACAGAAGAAATCGCGAAATCGTCGCGGTCGCGTCGCGGTTTCTGAGTTAGATAATACGAATTTCGGAGCATTTCCTTGCAAGTGCTCGTATATTTTAGTACTTTAGTTGTCCGTTGGAGGCAGCACTCGTAGAAACTCGATCGGTGGTACTAAATCGAGTTTGACAGCGACTAATTCGTAATTATCACCGGTCGCTAGGTGGTTTTAAATTAGATAATCAGCCTGCGGGTCAATGCTAACCTCCCACCACGCGGGTCTCGCGCGCGCCGCCCGCGTTTCAGTTTTCGCCCACTTGTCGCGACTTGTTCACTTGTTACTGTACTCGTATGTCACTTAAGATGTGCACGCGTCATCAAAGATATTCATAAATGTAAATAATATGGTTTTCATTTACCTGTACGTAAATTTGTATGGCTGAATCAATATATGTACATACATACATACATTAGTTCGATTATCCGAAAATACCGGTTTTCCGAACACCCACGTCCCCCAATTAGTTCGGATAATCGACGCTCTACTGTATTTTCTTGGAAATTCAAAATATTCCTAGTAAATGAGTGAGATTTAAATCGATGTTTTGATCATGACTGGTCTATTTTTGGGCTACTTAGATAAAAATGTTTGTGATTTTGGGCTATTTAAATCAGAAATGGATTTGCGGGATTTTGGGCTACCTGAGGGCCGTTTTTTTGCGATTTACCGACTTAGACATCTGGCAACCCTGGCTGTCACCCACTGCCATTTGTCACTGACATGTCAATGTCAAGTCAAGTGTCAGCTGAAGCTGCTGAGACATCATCGTGCCCGTTCTGTTCGTCGGTGTACAAATGAAAAAATAAAATAATTAACTGTTTTTGGATAATTTGGATTAAAATTTGGAAAATAATTACATAGTTTATCCTCATTTTAGTTTATTACATTCATCATTCGGCTATAATAGTTTTAAGAACCGCTGTAATTACTTTTTGTTGACATGGCCAGAACTGGTAAAACTGCACAGGAATTCATCCAAAATTCATTTTCTCCTATTGTAGCAGTACTTTGTAGTCCTAAAGTGGATAATGTTGTGGGAAAAAATAATTTGAATTTTATCGAACTTCTTCAGCCCTTCTCAACGATAGATAAAGATTGTAAGTGGATATTCAGTATTTCATCTTGATTATAAACAGTTTCGCCTTTTCGACTCTACGCTCATTCATTACACACGTTAAATGTTTTATTCCACGCGTAGTTTATAAATTTATTTAATTTTTATATCTAGTGAGATAATATTCTCTTGTAGTCCCTAAAACACCCATTGATTTAAGAATTACTGTAGTTATGATTTGTTTTAAATGTTTGCCAATTCATTCTAAGGTCAATTTCGAGAGCCAGGAGGGAGCTTGTGCACTGTGAAGTCTTGGAAACTTATTCTCAGAGATGTGTACTGGAAACCATTACAACCAACTGAAGCAAGAAGGCAGCTAAACAATGCTGTATTGCACAATTACAATGATAAAACAGTGCTTATTGAGATTGGTATGTGAACCTTTAAAACCAGCCCCCTGGATATGTAATGCTGTTGCTGACAATTCTCGTATGAAATTGTACAATTTGAGTTGCTAACAGTGCTGTAATAGCACTTTGCTAATAAATAAAATTGATGGTTTCATTGAAACTATCAAATTCCATACATTTTAACAAAGTTACTTAAATCAATTTGAGTATATTTATAATATCAAACATTATATTGCATTTGCAGATAGTCGAAAATTCACTATACCTCACTCAACCCCTTGGTTTGACGCTTGGAGAGAAACATATCTTGAGGTCCAATTCCCTTCAGACCATGAATTCACTAAACACTTTTTGTCATGCATTATTGTTGGTACCACAGAGGATGATAATATAATTGATACATTTAATTCTTTAAATCAACAATATGCCCAACTTCAAAATGTTACCCCTCCTAAGTTGCCCAAATGGTTTAACAATGGGGTTCTCAAATCCTATTTACTTCTACATGATGTATCTAGTGCAACAAAAGAAAAGTAAGTATTACCTAGTTGTTACAGTAATATATTTTTTTAATAGTACTATGTAAACAATCTTCACCCAACTCTTTATTGAAATAATCATTTATAAAATAAAACAAATGGTTTTCCACACATAGATTACGAAATATAAAGATTTAAGTTTAAAAGACTGTCAAAAATTGTTTACTAAATAAGACAAGTAAGGATGGACAGACTTTATCTAGTAATTTGTTATTGTGATATTTAATTTTCAGAGCAGATGCCGTATTTGAAACAGTGAAACAAACATTTGGGGCAGCTAATTGCTTCATGTTATCAATTAATTCAAAGACCAACAAGGACTCTAATTTATCAAGTGATATTTGGGCGCAATATATCAAAAGAGCATCAGAGTATAATGTATTTATAGTTGATTATTCAAAAGATGATTTTATTCTGTGGATTTCTGACTTGAATGTGACTCATTTGCTTTTTTTTCTAGAGTGATATGATGTTGAGCTCAACTAATCTACCAACTACTCCACTAGAAGCTCAGATATTACCTACACAATCTATTAATGTCACACCAGGTAACAAGCTATTTGTAATACCTACATTAAATTAATAATATTACTACATAATAACTTTACTCCTGGACTGGACTTCCAAAGATCGCGGGTTCGATTTCCGCCTGAGAACATGAAAATTTTGACTCGAATTTTAGTATAATTAATTTCTTATTCCCTAGCTGAAGACAACACCTTAGTGATTTCAACTTCAACTCAAGAAACTTCTCACCCTTTGACTGCAGCTGAAAATGATTTTTATGATAATGCTAACAGCTTGCAGGTGAGACAGAGTTCATTTACTTGATATACATGTTGTAGGATAATTGTATAAACCGGATATTTGCAAAAATCCTAGGTCGATTATAAAGGACCGGATAATTGGAATCTAAGATAGATTTTCGCAATCGTCTAACTAATTCTTAGAATCTTTGCAACAAATCTCAGTATGTTTCGGACATTTGGAAACTTGAATGTTTATTAGATAATCAAGAGTCGATTTAGTCTGATTGGTCAGAACATGACTCTTCTTATAGGACTATAGATAGCCGTTTAGAGCATCCGTCAGTCCATACGTTGACGTCAGACAATCAACGCGCGTATAATGATGGTCTTTCGCGATTTACTTATGATACACTGGATTTTTGTAAAAATCCTAAACATTAAGCTCTGCTCTGGCCCGACTAGCGTATACCAATACCGTCAGCGAAGCGGGACGCGAAGCAAGGGCGTCTAGAATTCGAACGAAATCGTCTCGCGTTGAGGTCGATAATCACGAGCAGCGTCCGCCGTGCGTCTGATGACGCTCCCGCTTCGCAGTCGCTTTGGTCGCGCAAATTTGGCCGAACTCTTTCTCAGACGCTTGCAAAAATCTGTCTCAGATTTTAATTATCCGGTATTTGCAATTATAGGTAGGTACTATAGGATTTTTGTAAAGATCCAGTTTGTACGAATATCCACGACATATACATAAAGTCAAATTCAATATCAGGAAATAGTTAACCAGCCTTTCTATATCTTTTAGACCCACTCATTCTCTGGAAGTTCAGAAAGTATGAATGTCACAGGCAAAGTGTTTGATGCTTCATCTGAAGTCCATGGAGCAGCGTTAAATGCAAGTGACATTGAAGCCGTGAAGAGCTATGTATTAGACTACGCCACAAAAGCATTATTACCTTACCTAGAGAAACAGATTTCTCAGTTATCTGAGGTGGTAAGTGTTTAATCCACAAGGGGCTCTGTTACCTCAGGGGTTATTAATTGATTCTTACTAATCCTTACTAACAATGTAAATGCGAAAGTCTGTTTGTTAGTTTTTTACGACTTCACGTCTTATATAACTGCTGAACCGATCATCATGAAATTTAGCATACACGTTGTCAGGGCTACAGAGGTTTCCGAATCTTTCATCCCAAAAAAAGTTTGTTTCCGAGGGACAGCAAATAATCTTTCCACGCAGACGAAGTCGCGGGCGGCCGCTAGTTCAATCTTAAATCACGTGTCAAGTTGTGGTTCTCGTCATAAAATTAATAAAACTTGACAGTGAAACGTGCCGGACTATAACTGCGCCACAAAAAATGTCAGAAATCTGACTTTTTGACTATGCCATGGTGAAGTCGATAGTTTGTCGCACAAAAACTCTGGTTTTGTGCGACAAATTCTGACAAACCACCGGCACACACGACCTTCCGTTTTCGAGATCTGTGTGGCGCAACTGTCTAGACGTATAGCTGCGCCACACGTATCTCATAAACGCAAGACCGACAAATTCTGGTTTTTGTGCGATAAATTCCGACAAACTATCGACTTTGATGTCGAGATGTAGTCCGGCACATGACAGGGAAGCCTAAGTGGACGGTAACATGTTGCGGGAGGATGCTTCATTCTCAAAGGTCATCCAATATTATATGTTTCAGGTGGCAAACAGGAAGGGAGTTAGTAGGTCTTTGCTCTCTGCTACCAAGAGGTGGTTTGGCACAGGAAAAGGTGGTAACACAACTGGAAATAATACGGTCATGTAAGTGTAACAGTAATCTCTTAAGGGGCCATAATAGGAAAACATGGTTTGTGCGGGCCATATTTTTATATAAAAAATGTAAAGTTGTAGTCACAAACAAAAACATAAGACAAGCTAAAGAGATTATCTAATAGCTACAAGTATTAAATTGTGTATTAACCTCACAGATGATTGTAAAAAAAATCAGAATATCATCAAAAGCGCTTGTCGCGGGCCATATTTATTTCGTAAATAAAAGCGGAAACGAATTGAATTCTACATCAGAGTACACTTTGACTTACTGTGCAGTTGCTCCAATAACTTTTTTTCAAGAAAGATAATAATTGTGCTAAAGATAATGATGAAAAAACAACAAAAAACATCTAAAATTTCCACAAATGAGGTTATTTTCCATACTCTTTACACGTAAAGAAAAAGACGGAGACAAATGATTTCGCATAACGGAGCCTAAATAATTCTGTAATTGAGATTTCCAAATGTCTCCTGTTGAGATAAGTTTTGTTGGTTAGTTTTATCTTCTCTTATACCTATATAAAAGTGAAGGGGTGACTGACAAATCAACGCACAGCCCAAACTACTGGACTTTAGAGACTTGAAATTTTGCACACAGTTACCTTATACAGTGTAGACATGCACTAAGGAAGGATTTTTGAAAATTTAATCTCTAAGGGGATGAAATAAAGAATTAAATTTTGTATAAAACTCCCTCAGTTTTGAAGCTAGGATCTCCAAATTTTGCGTTTAGGCTGACGATTGAAAATTAATAGTACGTGTCTCAGCGTTTTTCAAAATTCTACCCCCGAAGGGGTGAATAGGGGGGTGAAGTTGTGTAAAGAAGAAAATCCTTCATTTTCGAAGTAAAAATCGCTAAATTTATAATTTAGGCTTCTGGATGGAAATCTAACGCAACGTATATTGTTATTAATAGTATTTTAACCCCTATGGGGATGAAATGAGGATGAAATGGGGTAGATAAACCTAAAATAGATATGGATGTCGTCATTGGGGTTTTCTGAGATGTCGATTGCGAAAATTACATTTATTTTGGAGTCCAATACGGTGGATATGATTTAACCCCTAAAGGGGGGAAAATGGGGTTCAAATTTTGCATGGAAAAAGAATATAAATTGACATTACAACTTTTAATTTTGTAGAGGCACGTCTAAAAATAAATAGACAAACATATGTTTTGTTATTTAGAAAATCAACCCCTAAGGGGGTAAATGGGGTAAGTAATCATGAAAATCGATGTGGATGTCGTTGTTGAGGTTTGATGGGATGGTGATTGCAAAAATGACATTTATTTTGAAATCCAACACGATGGACATGATTCAGCCTCTAAAAAGGTGAAATAGGGGTTCAAACTTTTGTTAAGGGGCCGGAGACGGGTGAGGGAGAGGGACTGGGAACTATTTTTGAATCGCTCGGCAGGCGTCGAGCGCTCTTTTCGACTGATTTTCGTTCGACATCTCATTGTTTTGAGTCATATTTCAAACGAAAATCAGTCGAAAAGAGCGCTCGACGCCAGCCGAGCGATTCAAAAATAGGGCCCCTAGATTATTGTAATAAACTAGCTTTTGCCCGCGACTTCGTCCACGTGGATATTAGAGAAAATCATTAGGGAACCTTCAACCAGGATCCGACCAGCCGTTTTTACGCGATTAGGCGGGTCCCCACCAAGCGCGCTGCCTCGCGAGGCAAGACGTTTACTGCCTGGCACGAGGGTCGGATCCTGGTTGAAGGTTCCCTAATGATTTTCTCTAATATCCACGCGGATGAAGTCGCGGGCAAAAGCTAGTCATTAATATTATTTTGTCCTATGCCCTTACATAAAAAGATTGTATAGCAGATGTATAGTTACACAGTGTGTTGTCCCTTTCTTTTTAATATCAAACAGAGAGTAACAATTGTGTAAATTAAATATACATCTGCTATAGTACAATACAATCTTAATTAAGTAAGGGGGTTAATCTAACTAAAAGCTATGCCATTGTATAACATGTACTATACATTTTAATTATTTTCAGATATTCCAATGACTGTCCGGAATTACAATTACGTAGACTAGGTGATCTATGGTTTTTATGTGGACAGTGGCAGAGGGCATTTGATACTTATCACACAGCAAAGAGAGAGTTTTCTGCAGATAGTGCTTGGCTTTGTTATGCGGGAGCCCTTGAGATGGCTGCTATTAGTGCGTTCATGGCAGGAGAAGCCAATCGTAAAACATATGGATATATGGAAGAAAGCATTTTAACTTACCTGAACACATGCAGGTTTGTAACGTGGCTGTTACAGAAGTTCTTTCTTTATAGCACATATACAGTGGTGGCCGGATTATTAAAGACACCAATCTATTTTCATACAAACGAGGTAACTTCGAAGCCTTGGTTCTCCGCCAAGGATTGTCCGAGCTGTGATTTGATGATGGTCATCCAGGGAGTGAATGGAGGAGATTCAGATCGCTATACACGCCCAACTGATCTGATCAGCATTCTAAGAGATTTTATTTTATTTTTTTATTTTATTTTTTAGGTACACCAACAAAATGCATACAGTAACATTACACATATTTCGTTCACTAAGCCAAGCTTTGATGTGTATGATTTCTATTACAGGTATACTCAACATTGATAAGGAATTCTAGCATATCTATAAATTAGTAACTATATCTAAAGATTTTTAAAGAATTTTAAACAAATTTAAAATGTTAATTAAAATGTTAATTACAGTTTTGAACAATGAGTACTTTAAAAAAACCGGCCAAGTGCGTGTCGGGCCACGCGCAGTAGGGTTCCGTAGGTACATTATACCATACCATATTTTAATACCGCTATCATTTTTCGTCTGAAAAAATAACTTTGTTTTTAACAGTGTTTGTATGAATGACAAAGTTATATTTGCGGTTTTGGAAAATGTACTATATCTCAAAAACTAATTACTGTATCTCGTTCAAAACAATTTTCGTTGAAAGTGTTTATTAAGATCTATAGTTTGTATTTTTTTTAGATTTTTCACCCTCTTACTTTAAAAGTTAAAGGGGGGGGGGGGGGACACACATTTTACCACTTTGGCGGCATATATTTTTGAAACGGTTGACTTTAAAAAAAAATAGTCTTAGGAACCTCAATGTCATTTTTAAAGACCTATCTATAGACACCCCACAAGTATTGGTTTGATGAAAAAAAATATTTTTAGTTTCAGTTCCATGTATGGGGAGCCCCCCCTTAATCTTTTATTTTTTTTATTTTTGTATAAAAATCGTAAAGCGGTTCACAGAATACACCTACCTACTAAGTTTCAACTATGTAGTCCTAATACTTTTGGAATAAAGTGGCTGTGACATACGGACGGACAGACAGACAGACAGACAGACATGACGAATCTATAAGGGTTCCGTTTTTTGCCATTTTGGCTACGGAACCCTACAAAGAAGATTATGAACAATAAAAAAAGATAATTTTTAAACAAATATTAAAAGAGATATAAAGATATGTTTTCGAATCCTCTAAAAGAAAATAAAAATGTATGGAAGTTCTGGAATTTTTATTTGAATGGCCATCATCAGATCACGGATCGGTCAACCCTTGGCGGAGAACCAAGGCTTGAAAGATACCTCGTTTGTATGAAAATCAACTGGTATCCTTTATTTATCTGGCCACCACTGTATATGGGTAAATGCTAAAATTAAAGGCGTATTTGCTACAAATAAATATTTGTTGATAAATATAGAGTAGCAAAAATGTAGTCTATTTTTGGGCTTTCAGGATGGTTCAGTATGCTGTTAGGGCTACCTTACTCTCAGTACTGTGTCTAAATGGCGCCGGTCTCCACGGCGAAGCAGCAAAACAACTCATTCGAATGACATCGGAAGACAGCGACTTACGTAGTGCAATGCTGTTGGAGCAAGCGTCTTTGTGCTTCCTGTCGGGCCCTGGCTCTAAGGCGATGTGTCGAAAATATGCATTCCACATGGTTTTAGCGGGGCACAGATTTTCGAAAGCTGGACAAAAAAAACATGCATACAGATGTTACAAGCAAGCTTTCCAGGTTTGGCACTCAAATAAGAAACTTACTGACTTTCATCAAAACTGAACAAATACCTATATTAATAAAGTGCTATGTGCTCAAACAGTCAAATATGTAAACCTTTAGGTATACGAGGGCAGCGGGTGGCGTCTTTCCACGGACCACGTGCAGTTCGCTTTGGGCCGTCTGGCGGGCGCGCTGAAGATGCCGCGCGAGGCGGTGCGGTGGCTGGCCGCGCCGCTCGCGCCCGCCGGCCTCCAGCCGCCGCACCAGCAGGACGCCTTCCTGCGCGAGTACACGCTGGCGCACCAGGTCTGTGCCACTACTCACTATGATACAGAGGCGGTGCGCTGTAGATGCCGCGCGAGGCGGTGCGGTGGCTGGCCGCGCCGCTCGCGCCCGCCGGCCTCCAGCCGCCGCACCAGCAGGACGCCTTCCTGCGCGAGTACACGCTGGCGCACCAGGTCTGTGCCACTACTCACTATGATACAGAGGCGGTGCGCTGTAGATGCCGCGCGAGGCGGTGCGGTGGCTGGCCGCGCCGCTCGCGCCCGCCGGCCTCCAGCCGCCGCACCAGCAGGACGCCTTCCTGCGCGAGTACACGCTGGCGCACCAGGTCTGTGCCACTACTCACTATGATACAGAGGCGGTGCGCTGTAGATGCCGCGCGAGGCGGTGCGGTGGCTGGCCGCGCTGCTCGCGCCCGCCGGCCTCCAGCCGCCGCACCAGCAGGACGCCTTCCTGCGCGAGTACACGCTGGCGCACCAGGTCTGTGCCACTACTCACTATGATACAGAGGCCGTGCGCTGTGGATGCCGCGCGAGGCGGTGAGTCGGCTGGCCGCGCCGCTCGCGCCCGCCGGCCTCCAGCCGCCGCACCAGCAGGACGCCTTCCTGCGCGAGTACACGCTGGCGCACCAGGTCTGTGCCACTACTCACTATGATACAGAGGCGGTGCGCTGTAGATGCCGCGCGAGGCGGTGCGGTGGCTGGCCGCGCCGCTCGCGCCCGCCGGCCTCCAGCCGCCGCACCAGCAGGACGCCTTCCTGCGCGAGTACACGCTGGCGCACCAGGTCTGTGCCACTACTCACTATGATACAGAGGCCGTGCGCTGTAGATGCCGCGCGAGGCGGTGCGGTGGCTGGCCGCACCGCTCGCGCCCGCCGGCCTCCAGCCGCCGCACCAGCAGGACGCCTTCCTGCGCGAGTACACGCTGGCGCACCAGGTCTGTGCCACTACTCACTATGATACAGAGGCGGTGCGCTGTAGATGCCGCGCGAGGCGGTGCGGTGGCTGGCCGCGCCGCTCGCGCCCGCCGGCCTCCAGCCGCCGCACCAGCAGGACGCCTTCCTGCGCGAGTACACGCTGGCGCACCAGGTCTGTGCCACTACTCACTATGATACAGAGGCGGTGCGCTGTAGATGCCGCGCGAGGCGGTGCGGTGGCTGGCCGCGCCGCTCGCGCCCGCCGGCCTCCAGCCGCCGCACCAGCAGGACGCCTTCCTGCGCGAGTACACGCTGGCGCACCAGGTCTGTGCCACTACTCACTATGATACAGAGGCGGTGCGCTGTAGATGCCGCGCGAGGCGGTGCGGTGGCTGGCCGCGCCGCTCGCGCCCGCCGGCCTCCAGCCGCCGCACCAGCAGGACGCCTTCCTGCGCGAGTACACGCTGGCGCACCAGGTCTGTGCCACTACTCACTATGATACAGAGGCCGTGCGCTGTAGATGCCGCGCGAGGCGGTGAGTCGGCTGGCCGCGCCGCTCGCGCCCGCCGGCCTCCAGCCGCCGCACCAGCAGGACGCCTTCCTGCGCGAGTACACGCTGGCGCACCAGGTCTGTGCCACTACTCACTATGATACAGAGGCGGTGCGCTGTAGATGCCGCGCGAGGCGGTGCGGTGGCTGGCCGCGCCGCTCGCGCCCGCCGGCCTCCAGCCGCCGCACCAGCAGGACGCATTCTTGCGCGAGTATACGCTGGCGCACTAGCTTAAGATGTTGCTCTATGTTTGGATGAAACATGATCCCCGACTTATATAAAACACAGTTCCAATATCGACTAAGAATAGTTTAATTTGGTAGGTAGATTGTTTGAGCAAATACATTATTCCAGCAATGGACGGAAGGGTGCGAGGAGTACAAGCAGCGGCTGCCGGAGCTGCCGCTGCCGCTGCTGGCGCGCGGCGCCACGGCGGTGCTGTGCGTGGGGCCCGCGCCGCTGTCCTCCCCGGGCCGCGCGCCCGCCACCTCGCTCACGCTACCCGACGCCGCCACCGAGGTACAGTAGGCGCAGCGAACTAAAATCTATGAAAGTGTAATGTAACCTTGGTTACGAGACAAGACAATGATTTACTAAATTTATATATAATTTATATATTTACTTAATCTGTATCACAGAAACGTGGCTTACGCCCGATTTTTCTGATGCAGAATATTTTCACTGCAATTATCATGTTTATCGAAGAGACAGGCCGTCGTCTGTCGCAATACAAGGGGCATCGCGGGGGGGCGGGGTGTTGGTAGCCGCGCGACGGGGGCTGAGCGTGCGCCGCCGAGATGAGTGGCGCTCCACTCCGGCCGCCGAGGAGCTCTGGCTGAGTATTGAGCTCGCGCCCTCCGCCTCCCGCGCCGCCCGCACCCGCGCTTTGGCTCGCGACGCAACTAATGCTCAACTACATATCGCTTGTTGTTATTTTCCACACAACCAAAATCACCTTACATCTTTGCAGGCTTTTTTTGACAATGCTTCTGAATTAATACATAATAATCCGAATGATAGGTTTATACTCTTGGGTGACTTTAACGTGACCTATGCAGATTGGTTTTATGATGATTGTGGTATGCTACAATTAAACACTAATGACGATACTAAAGCAATTTGTGTCTCAAATTTCATGTCTTTCTCTAACTTGTCGCAGTTTAATGCTTGTGCTAATAGTAATAATCGCATTTTAGATTTAATATTAAGTAACATCACATGCAAAGTTGTAGCATGCGACTTTCCATTCGTTCCCGAGGATAAACATCACAGATCCTTGCAGTTTACTCTAAGTTTATCTCATTCATTATTATTAAAGGAAAAAGAGCGTATAAAATTCATTAATCATGCAGGTGACTTTGATCAAATTAGTAAAGAACTCTCAGAAATTAATTGGAATTCTGTCTTCTCACAATTAAATACAAATGACTCGGTCGTTTATTTCTATTCAATCTTGCATAGCTTGATGGATAAATATATACCTAAAAAGGTTGTTAAATTTAACACAAACCATCCGGTGTGGTACTCGCGTGCTCTAATTAAATTAATCCGGAATAAAGAAAACATGCACTGTAGGTGGAAAAAATATAAGAATCCACGCGACTATCAGGATTTTAAACGTTTACGCGCTAGAGCGAAACGGTTGGAATCAGATTGTTATAGTAAACATATTAACTTTTCTGAAGAAAAAATTAGGGTATGTCCACGCTATTTTTGGACTTATATAAAATCAAAACTTAAAGTTAACGATTTGCCTTCTTGTATGTCCAACGAAACCATGACATCTACCGACTGTCAGGAAATAAGCGACATGTTTAATAATTATTTTAATTCTGTTTTTGTAACCGTAGATTCAGCGTCGAGCGCTGGGGATTCTAACTGCCCCTCTAACTACACCTCATCTAACTGTATAAACTTACCAAATTTTTATGTCACTTGTGAAGAGGTGTCGAAAGCACTGACGCATGTAGATATAAATAAGAGTGCAGGTACTGATAATGTACATCCATTTGTCATATCCAAATTGGCAAAGGAATTGTCGGTACCGCTCACGTTAATATATAATAAGTCACTATCTGAAGGTTCTTTTCCAGACTTATGGAAGCAAGCTTTGATAACACCAATATTCAAGGGAGGTGATAAGCATGATGTGCGCCAGTATCGACCTATATCCAAACTTTGTGTGATGGGTAAAGTCTTTGAAAAAATAGTTACTAACTTCTTAACATCACAAACTAAACACCATATTTCTCCCCAGCAGCATGGGTTTTTTAGTGGTCGCAGTGTGGAAACTAACTTGATAACTTACACAGATATTATAATCAATGCTATGGACTCCGGTCACCAGGTGGATGCCGTGTATACCGATTTTTCCAAAGCATTTGACAAAATTAACCATCATATCCTTTTACAAAAAATCAAGGCAATCGGTATACACGGTGACCTCTGGCGATGGGTCAAATCATATATTTCTAATCGCAGTCAGGCGGTAGCGTTGAAGGGATATCAGTCTAGATTCCTTAATATCCCCTCTGGGATTCCTCAAGGATCTCATTTAGGTCCTTATTTGTTCAACTTGTATTTAAACGATGTAGGCAGTTGTTTTGTTAACTCACATCATCTTCTTTATGCTGATGATACAAAAATATTCAAAATTATTAAATCCGTCAATGATTGTTATGAATTGCAGGACGATCTAGTTAGATTTCAGGAATACTGTTTAAAAAATCAGCTTTTCTTAAACACAGAAAAATGTCATACTATCTCATTTACTCGTAAGCATCACCCAATTTTACATAACTATAAAATATGTGGAGACACTATAAAAAGGGTTTCCACCATTCGTGATCTTGGTATAACTTTGGACTCCAAACTTCACTTCAATTGTCATATCGATAATATCGTTTCACGTGCTTTCAAAATGCTTGGTCTAATAAATCGTTTAGGAAAACCTTTCAAAAAAATAAATACATTGATTGTATTATTCAACAGTTATGTCCGCAGTATTTTAGAATTCGGAAGTGTTGTCTGGAGTCCTCGGTATGCGGTTCACATTGACCGTATAGAAAAAATTCAAAATAAGTTTTTAAAATCACTGAACTATCGCGCTGGAATCATTCACGATGACTACAAAACAAGTGCCACTCGGTTTAACATATCCCCTCTACAGATTAGACGCATTGTCCTTGATTCGACGCTGCTATATAAAATCGTTAATAGCAAAATTGATTGCACTCCTCTTCTAGACAAAATTAACTTTAAGGTTCCACGTCCATCCTCACGTTCCAAAAGTACATTTTACATCCCTCTATCCCATACAAATTACACAAAAAATTCATTTTTAAGGCGCTCACTTGATTTTTATAATAACAAATTGACCAATATCGACATTTTTTCCATAAGTTTACCAAATTATAAAAGACTAGTTCACGAGGCGTTATCACTTTAAACTTTATAGATGTTATTGCTACACAAAACTATAATTTAAACTTTAATTTAATTCAATTTATTGTTTAATATAGACAAGTTGTTATGTCAAATTAACTTCCTTATTGTAAGTCGTTTTAATTTATTAAAAGTAACATAGTTTCTTACGTACTCATTTATATAAAATCTTGTTTATAACATAATGGTACTGTAGGTCTATTTGTGTGTAATATTTGTTACTTTACTTGTTAAAGACTGTTTGTTACCTAAATAAATAAATAAATAAATAAAAATAAATTTCTTCGTAGGTGGCTGGTTACAAAAAAACAGTTACCATGGCGGTCAGAAGGATAAAGCCATTTACTAAAATAAATGTATTTTATTTCTTTCCATTTTGATGCATTGTTTGGTGCTAACCACCGACTGATAATAATGCAACCTTATAAAAAAGTTCTACAACTGAATGTAACTACTCCCTACCCTAATATAATTATTTTCAGTGGATGGCCATCGATTTTAGTTTAGTGGCTTATCTTATAGCTTATGAACAACTGTGAAGAAATTTTCGCGATATCTCTTAGAACAGAAAAGTTATAATATATGGTCTAGAAAACTGTTATTTTGATTGGCGTTATGACGCCATAACGCAGATGGTGAACCTTACGTCGTACGTAATAAATAATGGACATATTTCAGTTTAAAAAAATATTGAAAACACGACTGCCCTGCCAAAAACGAACTAAAAATTTAAATAACAACCTCCTCAACAAGGGACCTCTTTTATTAAAAATTGTTCCACAAAATTGTTCCCCTGCTGCAATGACACTTGTTATTTAAATTTTTAGTTCGTTTTTGGCAGGGCAGTCGTGTTTTTAATATTTTTTTTATTTATCAATTTTTCACATTAATTGCAGTGTGTAGTTTAAAGAAAAGAGTTTATTAGAAATGACATCCTGTGTAGTCAAATGTTGAACAAGACACTTTCCATAGCTAACAGATATTATAAAAGCGTAACCTCTTGAATTTTAAAATCCAATTACTTCCTGTGTAGTCAAATGTTGAACAAGACACTTTCCATAGCTAACAGATATTATAAAAGCGTAACCTCTTGAATTTTAAAATCCAATTACTATCTTTTAGGACTTTAAAGAAGAAGACCGTTATTGGCATAAACTGGAAGAAATGCTACTGCAAGTTGCACAAGGCAGTGTGCCCATGATATTCAAGCCAACTATTGATCTCTATACCGAAAACACAGATAGTTATCCCGTAGTTCCACAAGGGGGTAAGTTTGGCAAGGCAATAAGAAAATATAATACAGCGTGAAATTTTAATCATTTGGTTCACGCAGTGGGGTGGTTCCATTCATGATTACAAGCAACTTTTACTATGGGGCCAACTGTGATATCGCGAAAAAAAAAATCAGCTGTTCCATACAAAAGCGCAATACCTAGGGGTCGTTCCGAACCTACGCTCCGAGTGCAACCGAACGCTCTAACGCCGTTCCAAACATTAGAGCGTGACGTTCGGTTGTAACAACTTTCCCGTTCCAAACGTCAGAGCGTTGCAACCAAACAACCATCAAAATTGATGGTCGTAAAACGCTCTGACGTTTGTCTATAGAAAAACTGTCAATGTCATTTGACATTATTTTGTATTTTGATCTTTTTGTGTCTAATTTTCAAATAAATCATAGTAGCTTCGCAAAAAAACAGTTTTTATTTGATTTTGTATTAAGGAAAGTTTAAATTATTTCTATTCCAAGTGGAAAGTGAAGACTTTGTATTGACATTGACATTTAAAGTTCTTGGTCGTTCCTAACCTTAGAGTGAGTTAAAAAACAACCAACAACCGGCACTCTAAGCCTCTGAACGCAACCCTACTCGACCTTAATGTATGGAACAGCTGATTTTTTTTCGCGATATCAGAGTTGGCACCATAGTAAAAGTTGCTTGTAATCATAAGTGGAACCATGGGGTGGTGGGGCCAACGCAAATGATTAAATTTTCAGCGTGTATAAAAAAACTTATTTGCTATCACATTATTTATAATGTTGTTGTTTTCAGAGCCAATACAAATATCGATTACATTGAGAAATCCGCTTAAGATATCATTATTGTTGAAGGATGTAGAATTACTATGGCAATTCACGCCCAACCCGGAAGATGTTGAAAAGTTGGGACTGGAGGTTATCAATAACGAACCAATGGTAACTACCGGAAATTATGTGGAGAATAACGTTATCGTTGGCCAGAACATTAAATCTGTACTGTTGGATGGTGATTGTGACAAGATATTGCATTTTTTAATAACTCCATTACGAGTTGGACAGTTAAATATTCATGGGTTGGCTTACAAGTAAGTATTTTTAAGGCTTTAAAATTTTTAAAATTTTAAGTTTAAATAATGCATACAAAAAAAAACCCGCTTTCATCAAAAGACAAGTCAGCTCGTAATATATGATAACTAAAAAGATATAAATAAAAAAATAAAAAACCCGTCTGCATCAAAAGACAAGTCAACTGAAAAGATGGAAACAAGATTAAATATTAAAGACAACATAATAACACGCAGTCGAAGGCATAGAATTCAAATCATTCATAATGTCACTTTCTTTATGCATGCCTCCGACTGCATGTTATTATGTTGCCTTTGATATTTAACCTTGTTTCCATCTTTTCAGTTGACTTGTCTTTGAATGCAGACGGGCTTTTTTATTTTTCTTTTTATTTATATATTTTTTGTTATTATATTTATGTATTACGATCATGATATACTTTTTTGAAATCCTTATGATAAGTCCTTTAATTTGACACCCATATTGCAATATAAAAAAAACACTTCGTATAATAGCACCCGTACAGCCGCCATGTTGGTTTTTTTAAACTTTACTTACTTAAGAACACTTGGGCTGTCAAGAGAAATCTAACGATCCGTTCAGCCGTTTGAAAGATACGAGGTAATAAAGAATATTACATACAAACATACAAGATACGCGCGACAAACATTGCTTTAATTCGAAACTGAAGCTCGTATTGTAGAATCAAACTCAAACTCAAATCTCTGCTTGAATACAGTTAGAAAGGGACGGTGCTATTCATCGCAAATAGCACCATCCCTTTCTAACTGTACTCAAGCAGAGATTTGAGTAGTTTGATTCTTTAATACGAGCCTTAGAGTGCTATTAGACTATCATAGAAATATGATCATGTATGAGTCATTTTTATATGAAGAACATAGGACGGTTTAATAACTACATGTGATTCATATTGTCTTTGATCATAGTTATGGGATCCTATTTGACAGCGAGCGTACAAGTAGGATCATATTCATTGCCCCAGTAGTGATTCTTTCCTCTATTCGCCTAACTTCAAAAAATGGCGTCTTCAAGTGCAAGAATTTTGACTGGAATATTGAAATAACAAAAATATTAATTACTCTTTACGAGGAAAATGAGTGTTTATATAATAATCTTGTTCCGGATAACGAAATATGTTTTTACAAAACCCAAATACGTCGTTTATTTTTTGCTTTGTTCTTAACAGTTTTCTTCTTTTTGAATGCTATTAATAAAAATTGCACTCATAGCAACGGAAAACACACCTAAATCGTTATCCATCTTGATTTATGACATTGTTTATATGATCATAGGTGGATCATAAGTGTAATATGTAAAAATAAAGGACAGCATCATTTAACTATGATCATAGAATTTGACAGATATGAAATCATATATAAATGATAAATATATGATAATGTAATAGCGGCCTTAGTACGTTTTACGTTACGTTTCTTTACGAAGATTGATGCAAGAAGGGTACCACTATATCTCGATACATACGAAATAGAAAAAGTTAATTTTTACCATAGAAAATATCCTAAATTTCTTGTCATTCAAACAGGCTTATCAACGCTGGCGAGGGCGGCAAAGAAAACGCAAACGGTACCATTATTGCGGGAAAAGTTAACTTGACGTCTTCGGGTAGCACTGAAAAACGATTACAGATCCAAGTTATACCAGAGGCACCGTGTTTACAAGTAAGTAAAGGTAACTTGGATAACTTACACGGATATAGACTAGTCATTGAAATATTGTTTGAGATTTGAGGGATTTTGTGGAATAAAAATTATTATGATATAGGCGTCACAAATGTTCATTGACTACTTTACATATTAGCTATGTTATCTGTTCCGTTGTGATTGTGAAAGATTTTAAATGTAATGAGTGATTTTCTGAGAAGTCAAATAAAAAAAATTTGTTCGAAAAGCCCCCTTCACACTAAGCAATTTATCGCATCCTATTTTTTGACAATTTTGATCGCAGATGCTGTAGGTACCCCTCCGCCTTGGTGAGTGATAAACGAGGCGGGGAAGTCAAAATTAAAAAAAAAGACATATTATACAGGGTGCATTTGTAACCACTTTCCAAATTTTAAGGATGTGTTCAGTCCAGCCGCTAGCATGACCAGCATAACACAATTTATATCGCGTGATATAGCGCTTTATCACGTTTAACTGTCAAAAAGACAAAGGAGTTTGACAGTTGAGTGTCGATAAAATGCTATATCACGCGATATAAATCGGTCATGCTAGGCAGGCATGAAACTAAACAACTTTCTCTATGAAGCATGTGTCGAAAAACGCCAAAAAATTTTGGTCATCCCATACTAAACTGATCACGTGATCTCTTTGATTTTTATGAAAAGTCAATTTTTTTACATATTTGACCCTATGTTTCTTAGAGAAAGTTGTTCAGTTTCATGGACTGAACACATCCTTAAAATTTGGAGAGTGGTTTCAAATACACCCTGTATAAGCAACTTTACAACGGCTCGGTTTTCATTAAACGTCATCTATCGAGATTTTTTGAACTATTTTTTTTGTTTCGTAAAATTGCCCATTATGAAATAATCCATTATAAAGTCTCCATCCTTACTTGTCTTATATGGTAAACAATCTTCACCCAACTCTTTATTGAAATAATCATTTATAAAATAAAACAAATGGTTTTCCACACATAGATTACGAAATAAATTGTTAATAAATTAACAATAATTTCATAAACTTACTAACATATTTTTAAATAACGATTTAAGTTTAAAAGACGTATGACAACTGTCAAAAACTGTTTACTAAATAAGACAAGTAAGGATGAACAGACTTTAGATGTATCCATATTTTGTAGATGACTTTCACCGAAACTTGCGTAGATGCCATAAGCAATGAGCTCCGAACTATAGATATGGAGTTAAGGAACGTGGGACCAGTCGACATGAAGAATGTTCATATTGCCGTGTCTCATCCTGATTGCATCACTCTTATCACAGAAGATGGCGAAGATAATTTTGAAGCATTGTACGATGAGAAGTATAAGGTGGTGCCACCATGTACTGGTAAGTTTAAGAATAAGTTACGAAAGCTTTTTAAGTCAAAACCTTTTTTACTGAATAAAAAAATCAATTCTTGTTTAAATTTTAACCATAGGCGTATCTAGAGTTATTTTCTAGGGAGGGCCTGGCCTCCAGTTCCGGGGCAAACCTAGGAGAGAAGGAGGGGGTACTATACTCCGACATGTAATTCGGTGCAGTGTTTTGACAGCTCCAGTGTGACCACTTTAGGACAAAATAAAAGTAGTGACGTGACAAAATAAACGTTCATTCAGTTAACATTCAGTTAAAAATCGGTATATATTAAATAAACTATTTAGAAAATAATAAATGGGTCCCATTTTTTAGTTTTTTGTGATTCTCTCAAAAACCATGCGTTTTAGAAAAAAGAACCTTTAATAAAAAATAAAGCTGATTAAGTTTTTTACATAATGCCATATAATTATTTTTTTAATATTCATTAATAATTTATCGCCCAGTTTATCTAGAAATAAAGGAAAAGGTTATTTAATAGTGATCATTTTATTATTTTTTGAAAAGGGCCCTTTCTTTGCTTTCACTACGAGCAATATTTGAAGACAACATTTTATTTGCTAGTCCATTTTTTGAAGATTTTATTGATTTGAAGCAGTTAATGGATAATACAAAAAAAAAAGTTTTATAGTGTTATTTACAACTTAGTTTATTATTATATTTTACACGTTATTAATTAATAATGATATCTTCCACTTCGTCAACATCGTCATTTTCGTCTTGCATGCCCTGTACTGAAGGACCATTCAAGCAAGCTCCGTGGCAAGTACCGCAAACAACAGAACAGAGAATGCCTGATTTTCTACAGCCTGTTTTGCAGCCGCAGAATATATTGTTTAATATCGAGTCTGGAGCTATAGGCTCAGTAGTAGTCAAAGGGATTAGGTAGTCATCTCCACTCTTGGTTCATCCCCATTTAGTTGGTGAAAATTATTTCATATTCCTTTATGAAGTCAGAATGTAGCTATTGCTGGATGTGTAAATAAGAAAACAGACCACTATAGTTAGTCAAAAATGTATCACACAAATGTGATAAATACTAGCTTTACCTTGCTGTGCTACTCGGGTGCCAAATCTAAATATTAAGCTTTTTCCATCCTTCAGCAATTTTTTTCCGAAAAATAGTAATCCTATGTTGTAATCTATGTTCTGTATATTATGTCTGCCAACCAAAGTGTGTAGTGCTGACAAATCAGAGATCAGCTTGGTCGAAGTCGATTAAGATTCGATGATCACGTAAATGTTTTCATTATCCCTGCTTTGCCTCTGTTTAATATGGCGGACGAGGTATCGCACCCACTAAAAGCATGGAGTAGAAGGATGGTGTCCGCGAATGGCAGATTTCTCAGTTTGGAGGTTTTTCATCAGTGAAATAAGAAAAATAAATGACGAATTCTCCAATAGTGCAGTATTTAGTGGCATCAACCTTGCAGATCGTCAACAAAGGAAGCCGCTTGGCACAAGCGTACTTTGTGGTCATCTGAGCTGATTTAGCCCTGTACCCACGTGGTACCACCATGGTGGTAGCCAGGGGTGGGGGGGAGAGGTGCCTTCTACCACGCTGCACTTTCACATCCATATCTCCATAAGTTTAGCAAATAGGTCGTGTTTGGTATCATTTTCATATAATTCAAGGACGAGGAATTCATTTCTGGAACAACTTTTACACTCGTTCATATAAAAAATAAAAGTTCTGCGCAAAAACAGAAAAATAAGAAAACAAAACTCTTACAAAATCTATGCCTACAAATAAACCACGAGATTGTGTTTTATAAAAAAAATATGATGAAACAGCCCTGTTTATATAGAATATATAAACATCAACTTTCTCATACAAATTATATTTTATAAATGTGTCAAAAAAAAAAACATTTGTGACGCGCGACGGTATTTTAGCACAGTATATTTGGATAGGATTGATCACTTATTGTTTAATAATGACACAAATTGGGCGTGTTTGGTATCGTTTCCGTATAATTCAAGGACGGAAAATTCATTTCTGCAACAACATTTTTACTCGTTCATAGAAAAAAATTAAGTTCAGTGCGAAAAAAGAAAAATAAGAAAAAAAAAACTTAGAAAATCTATGCATACAATTAAACCACTAGATTATGCTTTATAAAAAATATGTTTAAGCAGCCTTATTTATCTTAAATATAAGGCCCTTCTTAAATAGTGCACATAATTTTAAGGGGTCAATGTACTCATGCATACAAACAACTTATAATACGGTACCAACATTGAAATCGCGAAAAAAAAAATCAGCTGTTCCATACATTTATTCGGTTTTAAATGTTCTATGGAACAGCAGATTTTTTTTTCGCGATTTAAATGTTGGTACCATAGTAAAAGTTGTCTGTATGCATGAGTACATTGACCCCTTAAAATTTTTTCCACTATTTAAGAAGGACATTATATATATATACACATAAACTTTTCTATTGGCTCCGTGCACGCTTTTAGCGCCACCTAGCGTGTTGCAACTTTGTTGGCTCTGACCTGACCGTTTTGACGTTTTGATATGTAATGGCGGCATTATGACAAAATGTTAAAAAATACTATACATATTATGTTATTAATGTAAATTTCAAAATTACTATGATTTGGGTGGACAAAGTGTTGTGAAATCATTTTTGATCATTTAAATTAAATATGGCAAGTAAGATCTATTCAAAAAGAGTGTTTTATTTTGGTTATATCAGGGTTTGTTTACTTCTTTTTTAGTTGTAGATTTTGTAAAACAAGTGGATAAAGCTACTTTAATAATTTTACTAAGTGATAATAAACATATATAATTATTCCTGTATCGCTAGTAATAAATTAAATATCGTTTTCAAGCAGATTACAGAGCCTTCTTTTTTTCTACTTTTTGCCACCATGAGCGCTGCGATCGATTATTATACCTTCGCACCCTCCCAATAGAAATTATATTTAAAAATGTGTCAAAAAAATCAGTAGCGCCGCATTTTGGTGCAGTATTTTTTTATTTAGACTTATCATCACTTATTGTTTAATAATTACAAGGATGAGTATTGGTAGTCCCATAATTTTACTTTAAAAGAGAGTTGTAGTAATATTTAAGAAAAAAAAAATTTATACCTTTTTATAACAAATTTTATTGGCAGTTTCCGCTGTATCCACATCTGTGCACATAGTTCGGTGCACTTTATTTATCTTATTAAACAATTGCACCTTCCTGCGAATTTTTGCTTACACTTACACCTTATTTACTCCATGCAAGCTGTGGCTGCTGGCGATAGGGCGGTCCACATAGGCTCCCATAAGCGATTATTTTTAGCCCAACCCCAGTCTGTAGAACATGACAGGTTTTGGATTGGTTTTAAAAGTTGACCCCATACATTCCTCCCTGATAAATCGCTCGCAAAATTTGGTTGCACAGGGCGTCTCTGGTTAGTGGAGATTCTCCAGCTGCCTGTCCTTTTTCGTGAATAGCACTTTTCTGCATTGATTAATATCAAGGAGATGCATTCCAACATTTCCAACAATAACTTAAATCACAAAAGTCAATCACCAGTAACTTACTTGTCATACAAAGCAATGACAATTGTTTCTAATACTAATTGGCAAAGCCTGTTCCACATTTACTTCTTTAGGGTATTTAAATCCTTCCGTTGCAATTGGATAAGCGCCCCAAGCTTCGAAAGCGCTTTTTCCCCTTTACCAGCAAAAGACCGGAAAAAGCAGAAGTATTGCCACTGTTCCACTCCTTTTCCGGGTGTGGATACCTATCGACTTTTGCTGGTAAAGGGAAAAAAGCGCTTTTGAAGTTTGGGGCGCTTATCCAATTGCAACGGAAGTATTTAAATACGCTAAAGAAGAAAATGTGGAGCAGGCTTTGCCAATAAGTTTAGAAAAAAATGTTATTGCTTTGTATGACAAGTAGGGTTGGGTAAATTTCACGAAAAATTTCGGTCTGTGAAATATTTAGAATAAATTTCATTTTGGTTTGAAATATTTAAGTTTAGAGTGAAATTTATTTTTAAGTTTCATCTGACCTAAATAAAACAAAATTACATGCATTTTGTCAATATATCAAAATAATTATAGAACAAAACAATAAACAAATAAGTTGGCTCAAATTACGAATAGCTTTGGCTATTTTACAACTTTTAATATAATTCAATATTCAATGTCTGTTTCGATTGTCGGCCACGATGGCGTAGAAGAAAAGCGACTTCATCAACATTACGAAGGAATATGTAGAAAACTAACAATAAAAGTCGCAAAGTAGGACCAATATTCAGAAAATTGTAAGTTTAACCGTGGCCGCGCAGTCGAAACGTGGAGAATCGAGCGGCCACACAGTTCTCTTAAATGGAGCTTAGTAGGGTCCCCCATTCTTTTTGCTATATACGATTTCGTAGAAAAATATAGAAAGAACAAAAAAACCCTAATGTTTTGATTTCACGACCTACATAGCTTAAATGTTATGGCCGCGCCATAGTCCGCGCGTTCACGCAGTTCTCTTAAACGGAGCTTAGTAGGGGTCCTATTATTTTTGCTAATCGCTGATACGATTATGTAGAAAATATAGACAGTATAAATAAAGCCTTAATGTTTGGACTTCACGACCTGCTACAGAAATTAAATGCTATGGCCGCGCGGTCGAAACGTGGAGAACCGCGCGGCCACGCAGTTCTCTCAAACGGAGCTTAATAGAGGTCCCATTCTCTTTTATAATCCCTGCCTGATACGATTAGGTAAAAATAGTAGACAGTATAAATAAAGCCCTAAGGTTTGGATTTCACGACCCACAGAAAAACGTGGTCGTAAAGTCGAAACATTAGGGCTTTACTTATACTGTCTTAATTATCTACGAAATCGTATCTGCGATTAGCAAAAATAATGGAACCTCTACTCCGTTTGAGAGAACTGCGTGGCCGCGAGGTCCTCCACGTTTCGACCACGCGGTCATGGTTAAACTTTCTGAATATTGAACCTACAAATTTACGACTTTTATTGTTAGTTTTCTACATATTCCTTCGTAATGTTGACGTAGTCGTTTTTCTTCTACGACACCGTGGCCGAGCAATCGAAACCCCCTTTTCTTCACTGCTCACGAGGTCTTTCAAAGCATATAGTAGGTTAGATATATTATTTGATTACGTGCTGTTTGGTATATTATTTGGTAGCTATGCGCAGCTAGATGGCGCTTCTAATTTTGAATACTTATTTATGGAAATGGGTGATATTTTTGATAAATTTCAACTAGCTCGACTTAAAAAATCTATAATATTATCGAACTGCTCGCAAAATTTCACGAAAATCGGTTGAGAAATGGTACCAGAGGCCGTATTACAAGCTCTTAAAACCTGCCAGGTTTATAAATTGCTGTAGTGACATCACTTTTTCACTGAATAGCAAATAAAAGAGATAGATTGATAGCCAGTCAGAAAACTGACTGGAAATAAGAGGTAGACACATCTCCGCCATTTTGAAAAATTTCGAAAAACTGGCTTGACCATAAAATTCTATTTAATTTTCGAACCTGCTCACAAAATTTCACGAGAATCGGTTGAGAAATGCGACCTGTAACCTATAGAGGAGACCAAACGGACAGTAGGAAGGACATACGAAAGAATTGTTGCCCAAGCTGAAGCAGAGACGCTTCGCTCGCGATTCGCGCTCGCTCGGTCAATTACCTAAGCCTTTAAATTTCATTTAATACGTTAAAATAGTAAACTAATTCAGAAAATAAGGGATTTCTAGTACTGGAAATAAATTTCACTCAAAAGTGAAATATTTCAACCCGTTTTGAAAGATTTCATAAATTTCATATAAATTTAATTTTCATTTCATTGAAATTTTCACTGGACCCATCCCTAATGACAAGTAAGTTACTTGGTGATTTTGGCTTTTGTGATTTAAGTTATTGTTGGAAATGTTGGAACGCATCTCCTTGATATTAATCAATGCAGAAAAGTGCTATTCACGAAAAGGGACAGGCAACTGGAGAATCTCCACCAACCAGAGACCTGCTGTGCAACCAAATTTTGCGAGCGATTTATCAGGGAGGAATGTTTGGGATCAACTTTTAAAACCAATCCAAAACCTGCCATGGCCTGCAGATTGGGGTCGGGCCAAAAATAATAGCTTATGGGAGCCTATGTGGACCACCCTTCTACCAGCAGCCACAGCTTGCATGGATTAAATAAGGTGTAAGTGTAAGCAAAAGCGTAGGAAGGTGCAATTGTTTAAAAAGATAAATAAAGTGCACCGAACTATGTGGATGCAACGGAAACTGCCAGTAAAATTGGTTATAACTAAGTAAATAAAATAATTATAACTTTTACTCTCTTTGAAAGTAAAATTATTGGACTACCAATACTAATCCGTGTCATTATTAAACAATAACTGATAAATCCAAATCAAAAAATACTTCACCAAAACACCGCCGCGCGTCGCAACTGAATTTTTTGACACATTTATAAATATAATTTCTATAGAAAAGTTTTATGTGTCTAAATTTAAGATAAATAAGGCTGCTTAAACATATTTTTTTATAAAGCATAATCTCGTGGTTTAATTGTAGGCTTAGATTTTGTAAGTTTTTTTCTTATTTTTCTTTTATTGCACTGAATATTTTTTTTCTATGAAAGAGTAAAAATGTTCTAGTAGAAATGAATTCCCCGTCCTTGAATTCTTCTTCTTCTTTTTATGCTTTGGCGGTTCCCTTTTGGATTTCGCCAGTGTCGAGTATTTTGCTTAGTGGTTTCTTTTGCCCTACAGACTCTGCTCTGTTATTTCAAGGCGTATTGTGAAAGTACAACGCCGATTTATAGAGGTGGTTGAAATTAGATTTGAGACTGCAGAACCCACTGTTGAGCTATCTGAAATAGAGACAAACACAACGGACACATTTAACACCTATGTTAGTAATGAACGAACAGATACATTAAAGTCTTATATTATTATTTGATATATAATCACATAGAACATCAATACACGGGGATTTTACATGGCTAAGGACACATTTAAAGTTAGTAGGTTTGGGGATACATGGGGGAAGGATATCATACAAGGAAGTGTTATACTTAGGGCAACAAAAAAAGATGTGATCGGCTGTTCCTTCGTCCAGCCCACATTCACAGAGTGATGAGTCCCTAACCCTTATTTTGGCAAGATGAACAGGAGTACACGAGTGACCCAACCTTAAGCGACATATAGTAGAGGTACATGATCTTGATGCCTTTTTATACTTGAAAAACCATGGTTTGTCCGGTAAAACGTGTTGGACATCAGCATAGTGCTTTCCTTTCACTCTGCTAGTTTTTTGCCACTGAGTTTCCCAAGTGTGTCTCATACTTTGATTTGCCAGTGGGGATAGGTCGTGGGAGAAAGCCTTATCATGGTCAGGAATTCCATTGTTTATGGCCTCTTTTGCAATGAGATCAACAGTCTCATTACCAACTATACCCGAGTGACTTGGTATCCAAACTAATGTGACTTTAATTCCAAGCTGGAAACACCTGTAAAATACATCTCTGATTTTAAGAATGTAAGGGAAATTGGATTTGCAGCTAAAAGGGTTGGATAAAATTGCCTGCAGGCAGCTTTTGGAGTCTGTAAGAATGATGGTTTTATCCAGTTTATGAGACTCCACGTAGAGGAGAGCCTCAAGGATAGCAGTGGCCTCACCAGTAAAGACAGATGCAACAGGGGGGCATTTAAAGTTAAGAATTATTTTATATTTGGGAATCCAGACCGCTGCTCCAACACACTCGTCATCCGACATTTTGGAGGCATCGGTGTACATCACGAGCCAGTCTTTCCAGTTTTTGTTAATGTTTTCTTGGAGTTCAGCTTCTGCATTTGGAGAGTTTTTACTAATGCCCAGGTCGAGACATATGTCAGGTTGAAATGTTAGAGAGCGGTATGGGTTCCCAAATATAGGTTTCAGGTGACATTGATAAACTGGGCAAGGTAGACGGATAAATTTAATAAAGCTTTTAAACAAGCATGTTGTATCTTTATGTTTCCAGAATTTGTCAAACGAGATATGTTCTGACAGCTGATGCAATTTAGTAATAAGTGGATGGGATGAGTTTTGAACGATTTTGAAAAAGAATTTATCGGCTAAATATTGTCTTCTAATGGATAAGGGGGGGTCCACACACTCCACCTGAAGGGCATTGATAGGGGAGGATTTCATAGCTCCTGCTACAATTCGAAGGGATTGAATTTTATCAAGCGAGTTTAGTGACGATTTTAAGCAAGGTTCTAGTAAAAAGGATCCATAATCCAAATGAGCTCGAATAAGTGCGTTGTAGAGGAGTTTCTGAGTAAACGGGTGGGCACCCCACCAGACACCAGAAACCGATCTGAGGATATGCATGTTTTTTTCACACTTTTTAGACACATGAGCAGCGTGTTGGGATCCACTCATTTTTGCATCAAGAACAACCCCCAGAAACTTAGCTTGACTTTTTAACGGGATGTTTTGGCCTGCATATTTAACTGGCATACTTGGAGTATTCCTTGCCCGACTGAAAATGACCAAATTGCTTTTATCAACTGAAAGGGAGAGACCATGTTCAGTTAGCCAATCATGAAGGTAGTCTAGTGCGGTGTTAAGGCGGGAGGTGGCTTGCTTAGGATCACTGTCAGAAATATACAGGGCTAGATCATCAGCATACTGTAGGATATTACAGAATGGGTTAACAGACAACTCAAGGTCAAAGGTATACAGACTGAATAGTAAAGGGCTAAGGACCGATCCCTGAGGAAGGCCCCTCCAAACAGTTCGGGGTGGGTAAAGGGCATCATTGACGCATATTTGGATGGATCGGGAAGACAAGAGGTTAAAAATAATATTGGTAAGCCTCACGGGGATACTCAGATCGAGCATTTTCTGCCTGAGTACTGGAAGCAGAACATTGTCATACGCTGATGACACATCTAAAAAGACTCCCGTCACATACTCCTGTTTGGAAAGGCCTACCCAGATATCGGTCGTGAAGACACTTAGACTGTCCATTGTGCTCATGCCCTTACGGAACCCAAACTGACTCTTTGCAAGAAGTCCCCTGCTCTCCACTATCCATTCTAAGCGATTTTTAATTAAGAGCTCTAGAATTTTTGCCATCGTACAAGACAAGGCTATGGGCCTATATCCGTTTGGATCGTTGCTAAGTTTCCCTGCTTTAAGAATGGGGATTATGATTTGAGTTTTCCATTCTTCAGGAGGAACCCCCCTCAAAAAGATGTTGTTGAGGATGCCAAGAAATAAGGTTTTAGTGGCAGGGCCACTGTTGACTATGAACGAATAAGGGATCCCATCGATTCCTGGGGAGGAATCTTTGAGACCATTCAGTGCTGTCCAGAGCTCCTCCTGAGAAAATGGGGCATCAAATTCGGACTGTGGTGATGTTGTTAGCTGCGCACACAGTGTCGCCTCAATTTCAGCTGGGACTGAAGGGGGGGCGAGTTTATTTTGAAAAGCCTCCAGCCATACAGACGTGTCATTGGAGGTGACATTGCCATTACAGGATATGGATCCTCTAAACCTTCTAATATTCCTCCAAACTAAGGAGGGCTGAGATCTGGGGGAAAGGGATTCACAAAATCGATGCCAACCCAACTTCTTCTTATCAGAGAGCACTCTCACTGTTTTAGCTGCTATCGACTGGTATTTGATAAAGTTATGCTCGTTCATCAACTCCGAATACTCAAGCTCAGCTGACTTTCTCTCATTGCAGACCGCAGTACACTCAGAGTCCCACCAAGGTGGTGAAGAAGGTTTGCCTTTAGATATATTTTTTATTGGAAGCGACTTTTCCGCTGCTGCTAGAATGGTCTTCCTGAAATCTCCATATACTGACAAGTAGTTGTCGAGAGTAACTTCAGGGAGATATTGGATTTCCTGATCTAGGACGCGACTATACTCCGGCCAGTCCGCCTTTGAAGTGTTGTACTTAAGACGTGGACGAGGAGTGTCTGGGGGAGTATTGGTGGAATCAAACCGGTCATCTGATGTAAAAATGACAATAAGGTAGTGATCGCTTCCATGGGTCGTGGGTAGAACTGTCCAAAGGAGGGATGACGAAAGGATTGGGGAGCATAAGGTTAGATCTACGGCACTTTTAATGTTCTGCGATGGGTATACCCTTCGAGTAGGGGAGCCGTCATTGAGCAGGCAGAGGTCAAAGTTGTCACAGATATCCAGGAAGGAGGAGGATAAGTAGTCGCATTGAAAGGAACCCCAAGATGTGTGATGGATATTGAAATCACCTAAGACAATGAAAGGAGAAGAAATAGAAGAGAGAATATCAGAAAATTCAGCTAAGCAAGTATGATTGGGATGAGGAATATAAATAGACAAAAAAATTACATTACGAATTTTCACAGCTACAGCATTAATATGCTCACTGTGAGAAGGGAGGTTAATTTGGGAAAATGTTACTGATCTGGAGACTAGGAGGGCAGCGCCTCCATAACCGTCGCTTCTGTCGTCCCGAAGGCACGAGTAACCTGGGAACCGAACTCGGTCGCCAGGTTTGCGACGCATCTCCTGAACAGCAAAAATAATGGGAGAGTATTTATTAATGAGGAATCGGATTTCATGATCCTTATTCTTGCTGCTGCGACAGTTCCATTGAAGTATTGGCGCCATTGGAACTAGCAAGATTCAGAAGCTGAGAAAGTTGATCTTTGACATTGTACGGTAGTTCAACATCACTAAATCTGCCAAGCAGATTAATGATGGTTGAGAGGAGAAGTGAGATTAGGTTGTCATTTGGAATGGGCGGTTCAGATGGGAAAGCAGATCCATTTGGGAGTTGGGATAGGGGGGTCTCAACTATTGCACTATGTGCCTGACGGTTGTAACCTGGGTTTGCAGCAGGAAGACGATGTTTGGTGTAAGTGACCGTTTTACGGTAAGAAGTAGTGTTGTTTGGGGATGAGTAGGGAGTTGAGTACTGGGGAGACGAAGAAGGGGTATGGACTTGCTCAGCCCTCGCCGTGTCCGCAAAAGTCCTCCTAACCTGGGCAAACCTTGCGGACGCCTCAGAGTAAGTGACATTTTCCTGCGACATCACAAGTTTAATTCTTTTTTGTCTAGCAAGTTCAGGACATGATGGGTCAATTGCCTTATGTGATCCCGAGCAATAGAGACAGGTAGGTATATCTTTGTTACACGAATATCCTTCATGTGACTGCGCACATACAAAGCAACGGGCTTGGGATCTGCATTGAGACTGCACATGTCCAAACCTACAGCATTTATTACATTGGATGGTGGGCAGCACGTATGTCTCCACAGGTAGGGATGTGTAGAAGCAATAAACATGGGGTGGAAGTCTCTGACCTGAAAATGTAAGAACGACCGTCTGGGTCGGGATCCATTGTGGGGAGCTGTTGTCATGATCTCTTTTTGATTGATTGTCAGTATCTTTATGTTTCCAGAATTTGTCAAACGAGATATGTTCTGACAGCTGATGCAATTTAGTAATAAGTGGATGGGATGAGTTTTGAACGATTTTGAAAAAGAATTTATCGGCTAAATATTGTCTTCTAATGGATAAGGGGGGGTCCACACACTCCACCTGAAGGGCATTGATAGGGGAGGATTTCATAGCTCCTGCTACAATTCGAAGGGATTGAATTTTATCAAGCGAGTTTAGTGACGATTTTAAGCAAGGTTCTAGTAAAAAGGATCCATAATCCAAATGAGCTCGAATAAGTGCGTTGTAGAGGAGTTTCTGAGTAAACGGGTGGGCACCCCACCAGACACCAGAAACCGATCTGAGGATATGCATGTTTTTTTCACACTTTTTAGACACATGAGCAGCGTGTTGGGATCCACTCATTTTTGCATCAAGAACAACCCCCAGAAACTTAGCTTGACTTTTTAACGGGATGTTTTGGCCTGCATATTTAACTGGCATACTTGGAGTATTCCTTGCCCGACTGAAAATGACCAAATTGCTTTTATCAACTGAAAGGGAGAGACCATGTTCAGTTAGCCAATCATGAAGGTAGTCTAGTGCGGTGTTAAGGCGGGAGGTGGCTTGCTTAGGATCACTGTCAGAAATATACAGGGCTAGATCATCAGCATACTGTAGGATATTACAGAATGGGTTAACAGACAACTCAAGGTCAAAGGTATACAGACTGAATAGTAAAGGGCTAAGGACCGATCCCTGAGGAAGGCCCCTCCAAACAGTTCGGGGTGGGTAAAGGGCATCATTGACGCATATTTGGATGGATCGGGAAGACAAGAGGTTAAAAATAATATTGGTAAGCCTCACGGGGATACTCAGATCGAGCATTTTCTGCCTGAGTACTGGAAGCAGAACATTGTCATACGCTGATGACACATCTAAAAAGACTCCCGTCACATACTCCTGTTTGGAAAGGCCTACCCAGATATCGGTCGTGAAGACACTTAGACTGTCCATTGTGCTCATGCCCTTACGGAACCCAAACTGACTCTTTGCAAGAAGTCCCCTGCTCTCCACTATCCATTCTAAGCGATTTTTAATTAAGAGCTCTAGAATTTTTGCCATCGTACAAGACAAGGCTATGGGCCTATATCCGTTTGGATCGTTGCTAAGTTTCCCTGCTTTAAGAATGGGGATTATGATTTGAGTTTTCCATTCTTCAGGAGGAACCCCCCTCAAAAAGATGTTGTTGAGGATGCCAAGAAATAAGGTTTTAGTGGCAGGGCCACTGTTGACTATGAACGAATAAGGGATCCCATCGATTCCTGGGGAGGAATCTTTGAGACCATTCAGTGCTGTCCAGAGCTCCTCCTGAGAAAATGGGGCATCAAATTCGGACTGTGGTGATGTTGTTAGCTGCGCACACAGTGTCGCCTCAATTTCAGCTGGGACTGAAGGGGGGGCGAGTTTATTTTGAAAAGCCTCCAGCCATACAGACGTGTCATTGGAGGTGACATTGCCATTACAGGATATGGATCCTCTAAACCTTCTAATATTCCTCCAAACTAAGGAGGGCTGAGATCTGGGGGAAAGGGATTCACAAAATCGATGCCAACCCAACTTCTTCTTATCAGAGAGCACTCTCACTGTTTTAGCTGCTATCGACTGGTATTTGATAAAGTTATGCTCGTTCATCAACTCCGAATACTCAAGCTCAGCTGACTTTCTCTCATTGCAGACCGCAGTACACTCAGAGTCCCACCAAGGTGGTGAAGAAGGTTTGCCTTTAGATATATTTTTTATTGGAAGCGACTTTTCCGCTGCTGCTAGAATGGTCTTCCTGAAATCTCCATATACTGACAAGTAGTTGTCGAGAGTAACTTCAGGGAGATATTGGATTTCCTGATCTAGGACGCGACTATACTCCGGCCAGTCCGCCTTTGAAGTGTTGTACTTAAGACGTGGACGAGGAGTGTCTGGGGGAGTATTGGTGGAATCAAACCGGTCATCTGATGTAAAAATGACAATAAGGTAGTGATCGCTTCCATGGGTCGTGGGTAGAACTGTCCAAAGGAGGGATGACGAAAGGATTGGGGAGCATAAGGTTAGATCTACGGCACTTTTAATGTTCTGCGATGGGTATACCCTTCGAGTAGGGGAGCCGTCATTGAGCAGGCAGAGGTCAAAGTTGTCACAGATATCCAGGAAGGAGGAGGATAAGTAGTCGCATTGAAAGGAACCCCAAGATGTGTGATGGATATTGAAATCACCTAAGACAATGAAAGGAGAAGAAATAGAAGAGAGAATATCAGAAAATTCAGCTAAGCAAGTATGATTGGGATGAGGAATATAAATAGACAAAAAAATTACATTACGAATTTTCACAGCTACAGCATTAATATGCTCACTGTGAGAAGGGAGGTTAATTTGGGAAAATGTTACTGATCTGGAGACTAGGAGGGCAGCGCCTCCATAACCGTCGCTTCTGTCGTCCCGAAGGCACGAGTAACCTGGGAACCGAACTCGGTCGCCAGGTTTGCGACGCATCTCCTGAACAGCAAAAATAATGGGAGAGTATTTATTAATGAGGAATCGGATTTCATGATCCTTATTCTTGCTGCTGCGACAGTTCCATTGAAGTATTGGCGCCATTGGAACTAGCAAGATTCAGAAGCTGAGAAAGTTGATCTTTGACATTGTACGGTAGTTCAACATCACTAAATCTGCCAAGCAGATTAATGATGGTTGAGAGGAGAAGTGAGATTAGGTTGTCATTTGGAATGGGCGGTTCAGATGGGAAAGCAGATCCATTTGGGAGTTGGGATAGGGGGGTCTCAACTATTGCACTATGTGCCTGACGGTTGTAACCTGGGTTTGCAGCAGGAAGACGATGTTTGGTGTAAGTGACCGTTTTACGGTAAGAAGTAGTGTTGTTTGGGGATGAGTAGGGAGTTGAGTACTGGGGAGACGAAGAAGGGGTATGGACTTGCTCAGCCCTCGCCGTGTCCGCAAAAGTCCTCCTAACCTGGGCAAACCTTGCGGACGCCTCAGAGTAAGTGACATTTTCCTGCGACATCACAAGTTTAATAATAATAATAATAATAATAATAAAGACTTTATTGCACACGACAAAACAAAATACACACAGAAGAAAAAGACAAAAAGAAAACATACAATAGGCGGCCTTATTGCTACATAGCAATCTCTTCCAGGCAACCTTGGGTGAAAGAGAAAAAATAAATAGGAGAAAGGGGAATGGGTGCATGGTAGAGGATAAATATAGATAATGAATATATGCTAGAGGATAAGTACAGATAGAAAAGAGAATTAGATAATAAAATATTATTTAATTCTTTTTTGTCTAGCAAGTTCAGGACATGATGGGTCAATTGCCTTATGTGATCCCGAGCAATAGAGACAGGTAGGTATATCTTTGTTACACGAATATCCTTCATGTGACTGCGCACATACAAAGCAACGGGCTTGGGATCTGCATTGAGACTGCACATGTCCAAACCTACAGCATTTATTACATTGGATGGTGGGCAGCACGTATGTCTCCACAGGTAGGGATGTGTAGAAGCAATAAACATGGGGTGGAAGTCTCTGACCTGAAAATGTAAGAACGACCGTCTGGGTCGGGATCCATTGTGGGGAGCTGTTGTCATGATGAACTTTTCTGTTAAGTCTGCGGGCCTTCACAATTGGCCCATAGCCTGTAGGGATCTCCACTGACTCGACTAACTCTTCCAGGGTCCAATCAGTGGGGACTTGTCTAATAATACCCATCCGGGTGATACTATAACTAGGGATTAATGCTTCAAAGTTTGCCGCTGAAAGCGCTTGGTGTTCAATAAAAGCATTCGCATCCAGGAAGCTTTTAAATTCTACGGAGATTCTGTTACGTCCAACACGTTTTACACCATCCATCACTACATTTTTAATTTTGTTCTTGAATAAGAAGTGGCCAAATTTAATGGGGCGTAATACTGTGCCGAAGGATGGGTCACTCACTGACTTGCTGACATGGATTATAAATGGAGCAGCATCTTGAGCAGTGTATTTAAGTTTCTTTCCAGAATATTCTGGGCTCACATATGTAGATTGTGATGTATTGGTTGTAAGCGAAGACACAGGGATGTTAGTCTTCCTAGGGGGTTGAGGGACGGCGTCATCTGTCAGAGCTCGTTTCCGTGTGTTTGGAATATTTTGGTCTAAGTCCATTTGTGGATTTTGGGAAAACACTGGGGGAGAAAGTTGAGCACATGGCTCATCTTGCCCCCCGCCGGGGTCGGGAGGTTCAGACATTTAGGACAAGCACAAATACACGAAATTACTTACCACTATACCGAGAGAGAGATAAAAGACCACCACCAACTTACACAAACACTTAAATAAATCAACGGGGGGTGGCGAAAACAAAATAACACAAAAAACCACTTATACGGGAGAAACGTTGTAGCACACACTCAACCTAAAAGCAGAGTCCCGTCCTTGAATTATACAGAAACGATTACAAACACGACCAATTTGTGTCATTATTAAACAATAAGTGATAAATCCTATCCAAATATACTGCGTCCAAATACCGCCGCGCGGCGCAAATGTTTTTTTTTTGACACATTTATAAATATAATTTGTACTAGAAAGTTGATATTTATATATTTTATATAAACAGGGCTGTTTAATCATATATTTTTTATAAAGCACAATCTCGTGGTTTATTTGTAGGCATAGATTTTGTAAGATTTTTGTTTTCTTACTTTTCTGTTTTTGCGCAGAACTTTAATTTTTTATATGACCGAGTGTAAAAGTTGTTTCAGAAATGAATTCCTTGTCCTTGAATTATATGAAAACGATACCAAACACGACCTATTTGCTAAACTTATGGAGATGTGGATGTGAAAGTGCAGCGTGGTAGAAGGCACCTCTCCCCCCCCCTGGCTACCACCATGGTGGTACCACGTGGGTACAGGGCTAAATCAGCTCAGATGACCACAAAGTACGCCTGTGCCAAGCGGCTTCCTTTGTTGACGATTTGCAAGGTCCCCATACAAATGATGCCACTAAATACTGCACTACAACTGATGCAACCAAAGACATGGTTGCTGTGGCAGGAGAAAAGCTGTTTCTATTTTATCTACCAGGCACCAGAAGAAGTTAATCTTAATCGACTTCGACATGCAGCGTTCATCAAGGCTTCAACCAAGCTGAACAGTTTAGCTACAAAGTATCTACACGCTAGTATGTACTTATTCTAATATTATTAATTTGAATGTTTGGCAGACATAAACACAGAACATAGATTACAACATAGGATTACTATTTTTCGGAAAAAAATGCTGAAGGATGGAAAAAGCTTAATATTTACATTTGGCACCCGAGTAGCACCGCAGGCTAAAGCTAGTATTTACAACATTTGTGTGATACATTTTTGACCAACTGTAGTGGTCTGTTTTCTTATTTACACATCCAGCAATGGCTACATCCTGACTTCGTAAAAGAAGATGAAATAATTTTTACCAACTAAATGGGGATGGACCAAGGGTGGAGATGACTACCTAATCCCTTTGACTACTACTGAGCCTATAGCTCCAGACTCGGTATTAAACAATATATTCTGTGGCTGCAAAACAGGATGTGGAGGTCGTTCTGGCTGTAGAAAAGCAGGCATTCTCTGTTCTGTTGTTTGCGGTACTTGTCACGGAGCTTGCTTGAATGGTCTTTCAGTACAGGGCATGCAAGACGAAAATGACGATGTTGACGAAGTGGAAGATATCATTATTAATTAATAACGTGTAAAATATAATAATAAACTAAGTTGTAAATAACACAATAAATCTTATTTTTTTCGTATTATCCATTAACTGATTCAAATCAATAAAATCATCAAAAAATGGGCTAGCAAAAAAAATGTTGTCTTCAAATATTGCTCGCAGTGAAAGCACAAAAGGGGCCCTTTTCAAAAAGTAATAAAATTATCATGATTAAATAACCTTTTCCTTTATTTCTAGATAAACTGGGCGATAGAAATATTTTTTGACATTTTCACCTCCCGTATCTCCCTTATTAATGAATATTAAAAAAATAATTTTATGGCATTTTGTAGAAAATTTAATCAGCTTTATTTTTTATGAAGGGTTCTCATTTCTAAAACGCATGGTTTTTGAGAGAATAAAAAAAACTAAAAAATGGGACCTATTTGAAATCTTTCTGTTTGTGGTTTCTATGTGAGATTTCCAATTCAAATTAGCATCTATTGAAACTCCAAGAAAATTGCTTTCGCAATTTTCTTGGAGTCAACTTTGACAGAAATCGCAGTGACATTGTTGCTTTAGTAAGAACCAATGTGACAACTATCTTACTTAAAGCAGCAATGCAACTGCGATTTCAATCGAGAATTGTTAGCAACAGAGATACGTCATCGGTGGGCTGTAATTGCGAAAAAGTACAAATTTCGATTTTAAACCAATCAACTATATCTTTCAATACTTTATTTATTTCATTTTTAAAGTCACTTTTGCTTTTATTTTCTTCAAAAATAAAGATTGTTGTCTCATCTGCAAACATAACACACAATCGAATGATTAATTACATTGTGAAGTTCATTTAGAAGGGAAGCGGATCCAGAACACTTCCCTGAGGCACTCCAAGAATAACTTTACTAAATTCGGAAAATACTTCATCGACGGTTCTGTTAATATCATTAAAAGTGTCTATTACATTACACTACATTCTTTTCTGTTTTTAAGTAGCTTTCAAATAGTTTTAAAGTATGGTAATGGAAAAGGGGAGAAGAAATAATAAGTCCGACTTACGGAGAATAGGTGTACTTCTCAGTCCACACACACAATACAATAAATAGAAGGCACAACAGGAACGAAGCACAAGAACACAGCACAATATATAGTCAGCGATAGGCGAGAAGGAAGATAGAAAAAATGAACAGTTTCTAATGCACAGATATAAGCGGCGAAAGGAAATTACGGAAAGCATATAAGTTTAGATAATAGCGTGAGCGAAGCAGCGTGCGCTCCGCGTCGCAGTAAGATCACGACTGGTTCGTGTGACGCGGCGCACGCGCAGCCGGCCCGGTGCCATGCACCGAGAACATAACCGTTATATACTGCGCACGGCTAGTGCGAGGGTCATGCGTATCGACAAGTTATCGATACTAAATTATCGATATCGACAAACTGGTACGCAAGATGTAATGTAAATATTAATTTTGTAGATAAATATAAGTAGATAAAGAAATATTATTAATAATAGATATAAATGTAAATATTATTTTATAATATAGTTTAGATATAAGTTAATGTTAAGTTTTAGATTTAAGTTAATATTAAGTTTTGTTTAATATATTTTATTAAACTATAAATTGTTTTGTATAAATATGTATAGGTGTTATGTGTAAGTGGCAAAGTAGCCTACACCACCCCCCTCCAGAGACCGTCAAGGGCGATAAAAATCTGTAAATTTCACTCGTCGTCCAGAACGTGTAGTGTATTGTTTCTGAACATCAGGAATGGGTTCAGTGTCGGTTTGGTCAGTCAGTATGAAGGCCGGCTTAACGCGGTCTATAGATACTGTGACCTCTTTACCCTTTTGGAGAATTTTGAAAACTTTATCGTCCTTAGATAAAACTTTATGGGGGCCTGAATATGCAGGTTGAAGAGAACCACGTGATGCGTCTTCACGGAGGAACACGTGATCACTGGTTGCCAATTCTTTATAAACGAATACCTTACGGTTGCCATGACGTGAAGCCGGAGTGGGTTGTAGCCTCGTAGCAATTTGCTTAAGGCGAGCAGAAAATTCTGACAGGTCAGTTGTACCACCGTCAGCAGGCTCGAAAAACTCACCCGGTAGCCTTAACGGCTCACCGTATACGAGTTCAGCAGATGAGCTTTGGAGGTCTTCTTTAAAGGCGCTTCGTATGCCCAGGAGTACCCACGGCAAAGACTCTGTCCATCTGTCGTTCGCGTGGCAGACTATAGCGGCTTTGAGTTGCCGGTGGAAGCGTTCCACCATGCCGTTGCATGCAGGATGGTATGCTGTCGTCCGCTTATGCTCGAACCCGACAGTTTTCGACAGGCATTGAAATAACGCCGATTCAAACTGTCGACCACGGTCGGTTGTAATATGTGTTGGACAACCGAATCGAGCGATCCACGTAGACAGTAGTGCCTTAGCCACGGTTTCCGCAGTGATATCTTCGATCGGTACTGCTTCCGGCCATCGAGTAAATCGATCAACGGCGGTCAGGCAATACCGATAACCTTGCGATACTTGTAATGGACCCACTAAATCAATGTGGATCTCTTTAAATCGCACGCGGGGTAAGGCATAATTACCTAAAGGTGCGGTGACGTGGCGATTGACTTTAGCCTTTTGGCACGCTAAACATGCGCGAGCCCACTGCTTACAGTCTGTTCGAATCCCAGGCCAGACGAATCGCTCTGCAACTAGTTTAGCAGATGCACTTGTACCGGGATGGCTTAGGGAATGTAGGCTTTCGAAGACCTGTCTGCGAAAGAATTTAGGAACGAAAGGCCTGGGCGTCGGTGTACTGACGTCGCAGTACAAGGACACACGACTCCCAGGTAACGTCCGTTTCTCTAAACGCAGAGACGTACCTCCGGATCCGGACAGAAGGTCTTGGAGTTCATGGTCAGATGATTGACCTTCGGCTAAGGACTCGAGGCTAACCGGCGCTCCCAGTTCTTCAATCCTCGACAAGGTATCGGCAACCACATTATCCTTGCCAGATATGTGTCGGATATCGGTGGTGAACTGGGAAATGAAGTCGAGGTGTCTATACTGCCTAGGCGAACAGTTTTTCTTCCGCTCATGGAATGCGAAACTGATCGGTTTATGGTCAGTATAGACGACGAAGTGCCGGGCCTCGAGCATATGCCGGAAATATTTAATGCCTTCGTAGATTGCGAGCAACTCCCGGTCATAAGGTGAATACTTTACCTGGGATGGGCTCAGCTTTCGCGAAAAGAAGGCTAAAGGCTGCCACGCGCCGTCTTTAAGTTGTTGGAGGACTGCGCCGATTGCCTTATCGGAGGCATCTGTAACCAAGGCAAGTTTGGCGGCACAGTCAGGATGCGCTAGTAGGGCAGCAGTTGCAAGGCTGTCCTTGCATGCGTTAAAAGCTTCCAAGGCGACGCCTGTCAAAGTGATTGGCTGTGAGCCTTTAACGGAACCTGTAAGTAGCGCATGCAATGGAGCCTGGATTTCTGCGGCTCGGGGAAGGAATCTCCGGTAGAAGTTAAGCATGCCCAAGAATGCCTTGAGCTGACGTACTGTCGTAGGAGTCGGGAACTCTTTAATAGTCTGCACTTTGGAGTCTAGTGGTTTAGAGCCACTTTCGGAGATGGAGTAACCTAGAAAAGTTACCTCTGAAGCACCGAAGACACACTTGGCCGTGTTCACCAGCATGCCGTAGTCTTTCAGCTTGGTAAAGATCTGGCGGAGGTGCTGCTCGTGCTGCTGCTCGTCCTTGGAGAAGATAAGAATGTCATCCAAGTAACAGTATGCGAAATCGAGCCCTCTGGTTACCTCGTCCATAAACCTTTGAAAGGTTTGGCCCGCATTCCGAAGTCCGAAGGTCATAAAAGGAAATTCATACAGACCAAATGGTGTTGTGATCGCGGTCTTCGGAATGTCTGCTGGACTGACAGGTATCTGATTATACGCCTTTAATAAATCAAGAGTGCTAAAGACTTTGCAGCCAACAAGATTATGAGCAAAGTCATGGATGTGTTTAATCGGATATCTGTCAGGCACAGTACGGGCATTAAGCATGCGGTAATCGCCGCAAGGACGCCAGCCGTTGTCCTTTTTAGGCGCCAGGTGGAGAGGAGACGCCCAAGGACTCTGCGACGGTCGTGCTGTCCCATTGGCAAGCATTGACTGGAACTCCTGTTGAGCAATTTTAAGTTTGTCGGGGGCTAGCCGACGTGGGGTGCAAGAAACTGGAGGGCCTGGAGTGGTGCGTATGTGATGGACGGTATTATGTGTGATGTTACGGTGTATACCAGTTGGTCGGGTAATCTCGGGAAATTCGTCAAGAATTTTATGATACCGAGTCTCACCAGTCAAGATCTTTACAGAGGCTATATTATTACAACTAACAACATTGGCTACAGATGACAAAGAAGTAGTACTATCTAACAAGCGTTTTTTATGGCAATCTACAATTAGGTGGTAGTAATTTAAAAAATCTACGCCTATGATTGGCTTAGTTACATCTGCTACAACAAAACGCCAACTAAACATTCTACGCAAGCCAAAATCTAAATTAAAATGTACATAACCATATGTTGAAATACTGGATCCGTTCGCAGCACACAAATTATAGTCCGTCTTGGCACGGCGATCACGAAGAAGGGACCGGGGGAAGACACAGAGGTCGCTTCCTGTATCGACCAGGAACTGCACCTTCGAAGCTCGGTCCGTGACAAACAGGCGACCAGTAGATGTAGTAGGGGCGTCAGCAGTCGCCATTATTGACCGCCCCTGGCATTTCCCGCCTTATAGTCGCAGGGTGTTATGCAGTAGCTGGCTTTCTCTCCGAACTTGTGGTGATACCAGCAGAGCGGGAACTTCCGATAATTCGACTGGGAGCGTCGCGACCTCGATGCCGATCTACGATGTGGTGATCTGGAAGATCTTGAGTGGGGTCTGCTGCTCCTGTCCGTCGCAAGCTTCTGGAACTGCCTCCGCAGTTCAGCAACCTCTCTGGTTAACGCGTCTATTGCTGAACCAGGACTGGATTGGCTGATGGGTGCCACGGAAGGTGATGGAGAGGCCAGCTCGTGGATACGATCGGCCAAGTCCGCCAGATCGTCAACGGAAGATGAAGGTGGCTGACCTGCAAGCACTGTCTGGATCCCGTGCGAGAGGCGACTAACCCAGATGGTCCTCAGGAAGTCATCGGGAACGTTAACACCGGCGAGGCTTTTGAGGTGACGCAGAAATTGCGAGGGCTTTCGGTCTCCAAGCTCCTCGTGCATCAAAAGCTGCTTGATCTTCTTCTCTTTTGACGCCGTAAGCCGTTTGATCAGCTCGGTCTTCAGCTTCTGGTACTTATCAGTTGCTGGTGGGCTGATGATGAGGTCCTTCACTTCCCTCGAAAACTGGCTGTCCAACTGGCTGATCACGTAGTGGAACTTAGTGGAGTCACTGGTGATTCCAGATATGGCGAACTGCCCCTCCACTTGCGCAAACCAGATCTCGGGTTCTTCAGGCCAGAAGGGTGGTAGTCTGGTACCGACTTTGAAAATATCGATATTCGGTGTCGGTGTCGATGTCGACCCGTGCCCATCACTATTGCTCGTGTTCGACCGCGTGGATGGAATGGCGGTTTCTTGTGCATCTTGGAATTCCTTATTCATGGTCCAAAAGAGGGGTCACCAATATGGTAATGGAAAAGGGGAGAAGAAATAATAAGTCCGACTTACGGAGAATAGGTGTACTTCTCAGTCCACACACACAATACAATAAATAGAAGGCACAACAGGAACGAAGCACAAGAACACAGCACAATATATAGTCAGCGATAGGCGAGAAGGAAGATAGAAAAAATGAACAGTTTCTAATGCACAGATATAAGCGGCGAAAGGAAATTACGGAAAGCATATAAGTTTAGATAATAGCGTGAGCGAAGCAGCGTGCGCTCCGCGTCGCAGTAAGATCACGACTGGTTCGTGTGACGCGGCGCACGCGCAGCCGGCCCGGTGCCATGCACCGAGAACATAACCGTTATATACTGCGCACGGCTAGTGCGAGGGTCATGCGTATCGACAAGTTATCGATACTAAATTATCGATATCGACAAACTGGTACGCAAGATGTAATGTAAATATTAATTTTGTAGATAAATATAAGTAGATAAAGAAATATTATTAATAATAGATATAAATGTAAATATTATTTTATAATATAGTTTAGATATAAGTTAATGTTAAGTTTTAGATTTAAGTTAATATTAAGTTTTGTTTAATATATTTTATTAAACTATAAATTGTTTTGTATAAATATGTATAGGTGTTATGTGTAAGTGGCAAAGTAGCCTACAAAAGCGACGCGACACCATGTACACCGAGGTTTTCAAGTTGAGAAAGGAGTACCTATATCATATTTCACACAGACCACACAGTAGAATGTTTTTGACATATCTATATATAAGCCCACATAAGCTGTTTTATTGTTGATAGCTTCCCATACCATAAGAATAAATAAAACTTACTAGAACGGACACTCCCGCCCCGAACGGGCTCAAAGTCACGATATTAGCCTACTTGTTAAACAAGAAACTCAATCGGGCTGCCACGGCCGGCGTCACCGCACACGCGTTTGCCTGTTTGTGCGTTCCATACGATCTTGGAAACAAATTACAATGGCGTCAAGTTATTGTGGTGTGTTTGGTCATACAACCGCCTTAAAGTATAATTTTAGAGTATCAGTCATACCCAGCTTTATACAATACTGTTTCGTATCTATTCTGTGATTTCGTTACGTGATGAAAGTTGAAACATAACGAAACAGTAAGAGGATTAAAACCTAAAAATGTTGTAGAAGAAGGTAGGTAAACATTTTTGTTCAAAATTTTATTTAATTTCCATACTAAATGTTTATTTAGTTTATTTATACAAACTCAGGAGTAGATAAGTACTTACCCAGAAAAAGTGAATAATTTATTTTGTATCTACTAATTAGACTAAAATAATGATTTAAAACTAAAGAAAAACTCATATTTTAGCGATATTATCTTTAAACGTAAGAAATATTTAACAGTAAGCAACCCTGGCAACAGGCCTGGAGGACAGCGGAGCGTAGCGATGTGAAGGGGGAATTAGTTATATAAATGGCGGCATTTGGGACTCGGATAAAGAAGAGTCCGTTCTAGTCAGTTTTATTTATTCTTATGCCCATACCATCTTAAGAACCAACTTAAAATAGTGGTTGAAGTAGTAGCTTTTTTCTTTTTAAATCCAAACTGATTTTGGCTAGATGTTTTTTTACAATTGACCTAAAAATCCAAATTGAAAACATTATGTCGCTCGTTTAATGTTAAGACGAACGCGCGGCGCGAATCCAAGCGTGGCGTAGCGCGGCGAGTCGGCACGCAGTGCTGGCGGCGGCGGGCGTAGGGCGCGGCGCGTGTGCGCGCGTCCGCCTGTTGCTGCGACCGCGCGCCCTGCCCGCGCTCTACCTGCTCGCCTACTACGAGACCGGCGACCGCGCGCGCCCCTACCGCCTGCTGCGACACGTGTTCCGGCTGCGCACCACCGTGAGTACTCGCCCCTGCTGCTGCGGCCGCGCGCCCTGCCCGCGCACTACCTGCTCGCCTACTACGAGACCGGCGACCGCGCGCGCCCCTACCGCCTGCTACGACACGTGTTCCGGCTGCGCACCACCGTGAGTACTCGCCCCTGCTGCTGCGGCCGCGCGCCCTGCCCGCGCACTACCTGCTCGCCTACTACGAGACCGGCGACCGCGCGCGCCCCTACCGCCTGCTGCGACACGTGTTCCGGCTGCGCACCACCGTGAGTACTCGCCCCTGCTGCTGGGGCCGCGCGCCCTGCCCGCGCACTACCTGCTCGCCTACTACGAGACCGGCGACCGCGCGCGCCCCTACCGCCTGCTGCGACACGTGTTCCGGCTGCGCACCACCGTGAGTACTCGCCCCTGCTGCTGGGGCCGCGTGCCCTGCCCGCGCACTACCTGCTCGCCTACTACGAGACCGGCGACCGCGCGCGCCCCTACCGCCTGCTGCGACACGTGTTCCGGCTGCGCACCACCGTGAGTACTCGCCCCATGGGAAAAAGGTGTCTACATGATCCATTTTCTAGAGAAATCAGTAGACATGGAGAGGTAGGACTGTTATCACGAGTATGAGACACTAGAGGAACTGTTGCTTCGTTGTACACCCTACCTACTTATTAGTTCTTTAAAGGTTAGCAACATATACGCATAGCGTAATGATTACCAAAAGTGATCTGACTTGGCCGTGTTGACAGGGCAACGATGAGGAGGTAGGCCGCAGCCTACCTCATCGCCTGCGCTCCCTTGCCCCGCAGGGCGATATATTTTAGTAGGATTATAATATTGTGGTGGGTAGTAGGATAATAGGATTAGTAGGATAATGACATTTTGTGACAACGTCAACCATAAAGTATTTTTAATCGGTCGTCATTTGTCTGGATTTGCGCCGAGATTTATATAGGTACTCATATAGGTAAGGTTTCCTCACTACCTTATGAAAAGGTAGTATAAGATACATTTTTGATTTACAATGTACATATAGTTCATTATTTACAGGAAGCAGTTGAAGTGTCTATCACACCACGTCGCTGTTTGAAAAATATCGACGGTGACACCCTAGAAAACATGATATTAGCCGTCGAACTGAAAAACGTTTGTGGCGAAAAAGATCAGGATGTCAATATAGAGGTTCTCGAGGCGTCGTTACTCAGCAGGCAGTGGAGGCTGACAGGCATCACCACGGTCGCAAATAAAGTGGACGTATTAGCCTCACACGAAAGACTTCATCTTATTTTCAAAGCCCGAAGGATATTTGAAAACTTGCCTGAAGGAAAAGTCGAACACACCGTTTTAAAAGTAAAGCATGCCGAATCTAAAGATCTTGCACCCTACTACAGATATATTTCAGATTTCAAGCCGTCCTACATCGACAATCAAGAGTCAACAAATGACAGCAAGAATAGACAAGGACTAATTCAGTCTATGTTTGTAATCAGATGGAGGGCTCATAACAAATCTGTAGGACGATCGGCGATTGGGCAACATTGCTTGTGGCTAGATTGTTTCACCAAAGTGCTGTCGCGCCACAAAGAACTGATACAACCGGAAGTACCAGCTCTTCAACTCGATGACATTGATAGCAAATTAGATTTGACAGATCAAAAACAGAAAAATAAAAAGGATAATGTCGTTTTCCGTTTGGAGCACACCAGTATGATACAGCATAACTTCAAACAGAGAAGGCTTTGTTTGGTACCGATCACTATAAATCTCGTGAATTGCTACGAAGTTCCAGTCAAAGTATTTATAGACATGTCAAAACAACAAGGCAGGTGAGTTCTAAAACTAAGTTAGTGATCTTCACACATTAATTATGGTACTTTGCGATCAAAACACGAAGTTGGTCATCGACTAACTTCGTGTTTTTGCTCTTCTTAGTAATGACGTTGACATTTATTTCATTGCAATGAAGTTGAACTTGTAAATGATTTTTAGGGCCAAACCACTTTTTTAGGGTTCCGTACCCAAAGGGTAAAAACGGGACCCTATTACTAAGACTCCGCTGTCCGTCTGTCTGTCTGTCTGTCTGTTTGTCTGTCCGTCTGTCTGTCTGTCTGTCTGTCTGTCACCAGGCTGTATCTCATGAACCGTGATAGCTAGAAAGTTGAAATTTTCACAGATGATGTATTTTTGTTGCCGCTATAACAACAAATACTAAAAACAGAATAAAATATTTTTTTAAGGGGGGCTCCCATACAACAAACGTATTTTTTTTTGCCGTTTTTTGATACGGAACCCTTCGTGCGCGAGTCCGACTCGCACTTGACCGGTTTTTTTGTTAGTTGTCTTTGTTATGTTAGACGATTGTTTCCGATGTTTTCCGATGCCCATTCTTTATCTTGAAGTACTGGTAACGTATACGTAAAATTCTGTGTAGCTTCCAAAATGTTAATTTATTAATGACTTGATATTGGTCCGTCAAATTTTCAATAAATAAATTGTTTCGTTCACATTGTTTGAAAGTAAACCTCTTTCTTCAATAGCTAGGTAGGTATACTAATCTTTAAGAATTAATGTCATGTCATGTGTAGTGTCAATAAACAAACGTCACAAGGAAAACCAGACTTTCTATTACTTTCACATTTTAGTTTAATTATTTATAAACATTGCTGGTCCTTCGAGCCGGATTTTCCGTGCCTAAGGCTATCATCGTGAATTCGGTGAGCAAATTAAAACTTTATACTCGAATTACAAAAAGACTTCTCGCGACAGATACAAACTGTCATATCTCAATAAGAGAAAAAATTTTGGAAAATTATTGGATTAGATTTACTGATGAATATGCTATCTTGCTAAAAGTGAAAGTAATAACTGCAGATTTGAAAAAGAAAAGCCGAGAATTCTATACCATAATCCAAGATATTTACTTAGAATTTAAAACTAGTTTGAACGAAGAAATTCTGTCATGCGGTGCTCAAACTTTTTCGAAAGAACCATCTACTTCTATGTCACCCGAAAGCAATGCTGTGTCACAAGTTCGATTGCCGTCGATAAACCTTCCTATTTTTACTGGAAATTTTCGCGACTGGATTTATTTCAAAGATTTATTTACTTCACTTATACATAATGAACCGTCGTTGAGTAACGTTCAAAAACATCATTATTTGAGATCGAGTTTGAAAGGAGAGGCAGACCAGTTAGTTCGACACTTTGAAGTTACTGCAGCAAACTATGAGGTTGCATGGAATACTTTAGTTCAGAAATACAGTAATAAAAGATTCATGGTTAACACTATTTTTAATCGCTTTCTGAACCAGAAGAAACTTACCTTTGAGTGTTCCCGAGGAATAAAGGAATTAATAAGTACCATGAAAGAATGCATTCATAGTCTACGTTCGTTAGAACTTGACACAACAACCTGGGACCCATGGATCGTGCATGTGGTAATATCAAAGCTCGACTTAGAAACGCATAAGAGTTGGGAGCAGTCTGTAGGCTCTTCGAATACGTTACCAACATTTGAGCAGTTAGTTCAGTTAGTGTCTCATCTTTCTGTGGGGGAGGATAATAGGGTTTCTTAAATAAATAAACACACATAATTATACAAACGTAATTTGCGGCTGACCCCAAACTCTTGTGAACGTTAAAAGCTACGTGGTCGGTTCGGAAATACGTGTACGGGGACCTAAAGAGCCTTTCTTTTAAAAGCTCCTCGCCGGAGATGGAAGAGCAGATAAATTTTTCCTGTTTTAATACTCAAAGGCTTCTTAGCTAAAATCTTAGGTTCAGGTCTCCTTAACTTAAAAGTTCCTCAATGCCCGCACGGCCGCATGTAGCCGGACAGCAATAGAAAATCTATTGTGTCTTATTTTCCGGGCCTTCGAAGTGTTAGGAAGCTATCAGTTTCATATAGTTTCTGTGAAATCTGACAACTTTTTTAAATTTATGATGGTCCATGATAGGAAAACATGGTTTGCGTGGGCCATATTTCGTAGCCATAAAAAAACATGCTAAAGCTAAATACGACAAGCTAAAGAGATTCTCTAGTAGCTACAAGTATTAAATTGCGTAAAAACCTCACAGATGATTGTAAAAAAAAACAGAATATCATGAAAAGCTCTTGTCGCGGGTCATATTTTTGGCGTGAATAACAGCGGAAACGTATTGAATTCTACATCAAAAATCAAAATACACTTTAACGTACTGTGAATTGCTCCAGTAACTTTTTTTCAAGAAAGATAATTGTGCTAAAGATAATGACGAAAAACCAACGAAAAACATCGAAAAAGTGCAGAAGTGAGGTTATTTTCCATACTCTCTTTACACGTAAAGAAAAAGACAGAAACAAATGTTTCCGCATAACCGAGCTTTTAAAAATCTTTCGAATATTTGGCCGTAAGATTGCTATCATTGATTTGATGCCATTCGCAGGGATTCGTTCGGGGAGTTAGGCTGGGCAGGCGCCTTAAACAACGGCCCCGAGGTGGAAGACAAGAAGGTGGGCGTGAGCGTGAGCCTGGCCCGGTTCGAGTCGCGCCGCGTGCGCGTGCGCGCGCTCTGCGCCGCGCCCGGCACTTACCTCGTCGGCTCCGCGTTCTCCGTCACCTCCACGAGGGCTGATAACCAAATTGGTGTCACTCACTTGTCTAATAACACTTCGCTATTGGTAGTGCAACAAGTTTGATCAAATCATGTGTAATCAAAGTTTTCAAAGACAAAAGTCTAGCGCAGCATAACTTTTTTGAAGTTGGTCTTCTTCTTATCGAATGAGGATTAGTGGCCACCTCTGGTGTTAGAGTTTAACAAGCCGCCTGTAAGGCCTCTAACCTGGCTTAACGACTGTTATCAGATGACAACAGCCGGGACCGATGGTTTAACGTGCCCTCCGGAGCACGGAAGCGCTCAGATGTATTGCCACTTAACGGTCACCCATCCGGCACCTTGCCAAACCGAGCGTTGCTTAGCAAACGTGATCGAGTATGATCAATCTGTCAAGTTCCGCCATGATGCTTTTTTGAAGTTGGTTAAGAACGCGTAGACTGCACACTAGTGCCGCCATCGAAAAAAAACATCATAATTCAAAATTTCGTATTTATTCAAGCACTATGATTTTTGTTCCAATGGCGGCGCTAGTGTGCAGACTACGCGTTCTTACGATGCTTTTAAAGGGGGGCTTTGAGCCGACTAAACTAAGCAAAGCTTGATAAGGTTTATGCACACACATCAGTCACGTCACGTCACAGTTAAGTCGCCGATCAGTCGCGAGAATTGAGAGAATACATTAAATTTAAAAAAATAGTATGCCTCTTCAAATCCCATACAAACTCGGGAATTATATGGAAAAAAAGATCATACACGGCAAAATAAATAATCGTACTTCCATACAAAATACGAAAATTTCTGAAAATTTGTGATCGTAAGTATAGTGTTCTATTTAAAACGTACGATTTAAATCGTACGGTTGACAACACTGCGGGCTGTCTCAGTCAACGTCACTTCACTATTATATACTCCCGCCTTTAGCCGCTTTTCAGCCTACAGCTCCGTCCACCTCGAAACACCGCAGTAGGTTCCTTCCACCATGAGTTCGACAAGCGAAACAAATGCGAACAGTCTGTTCTAAATGCATAAATTTTTCACGCGCGATTCCACCCGATCGGCTCAGACCGTTGACACATGCGAAAGTAATGTCGCGAAACCGTTAAATAGATGTGATCTCCATATATCGCCGTCGATCACAGAAATATATCGAGATAGAAGAAAAGAGCGCTTTCAAAATGTATGAGAACTTAGCGTGTCGAATTTTTTGTACCTACGATGACGTCACGAGCGAGATTTAGTGATGGGAAATCAAAACCGTGCAGAACCGATTCAAAGGTGCAAAACCGATCTTAAGAACTGAATCGATAGTTAGTCCTTTGTCAAACTGGTTGCATCCCAGCTCCCTCACTTTGTTGTATATTATTCACTGTATCTCTTGGATGTAATCTGTTAATGTGCCTAATAAACAAAACAAAACAAACTCAACGGAGGAATAAGAATCGACTTTAAATTTTTAGACTACTTATGTGGGAAAATAAAGTGGGGTCCCACGGCCCGTCTGGAGACAGGCGGCGCGCGCCAAGACGCGTCAATGCCTGGCGCGGCCTGTGCGGACTGTTCCCACGGCCCGGTAGCCATTCCAACATGGAAAGTATTCCAAAAACTATTCCAAAGCTTTGGTTCATTTTAGTACAAGTTTAAAAATCTAATGTTAATTGATTCGTCCACTCCATTATGACATGCGCCCGGGCAAGTGTCAGGCCCCGACAGGCGCCGTCGCGCCGCACCGCGCATTTGAATTTACCGACTTCCGAAGAGCGATCTGGCCTGTGGAAACTCTGGCCATGGGAATGCACCTTTACACGCGGCTATCCGATCCCGACCTACAACATCGCTTCCAAGGCAATCAAAAATAAGTCAAAGAACATAAAGGTCAATTCATATAATAATTATAAATCCTAGCTATTTGCTCAGAAGGGTCAGATAATATTATTGACTGCACTGCCGTCACATATTAATAAACCGTGAGCACTGCCTCCGCGCCCCGTCCGGGCGTCGAGGCAGGCGGAAAACAGTGAATAAAAAGCACTTTTATACACTATTTTGGTGTTTGAATTTAGAACACAACTAGATGTCGTTGTTCAACTAAGTAAGTAGGTAGGTTTTTAAGAAAAAGACAAAGGATGAAACGTAATTACTTTTTTTATCATACGTTTGTTGAGTATGTGGTTTGTTGTGCGCTGGTTGTCCGTTGGTGTATTCCGAAGAACTTTTCTCTGACTCTTAGCACAGTTTAGTAGAAATATTTTTTTTAAAATCTACCTAGTAGAAGTAGCGCCATCTATCGACATAAAATTATACTAAAATTATCAGCTGTCAGAAAATCGCTAATTATCGAAATTCATGAATTACTCGACACTTGAACCATTCCCTGCGGTCGTGATTCAATCGTTAGAATCCTTCACTTGCTCGTGATTCATCTATTAAATAAGAGTCTACTGATACCTAACAAATTAAAAATTAATATATTTAAGGATGATACAATCTTTCACCTATTTAACTTTAGATTCAAGGAAAAACTTTGTTTATTGATCATAATCAACTTCATTCCTTTTTCGAAAATCGATTCATTTTTTGTTAGAATCGAGTCAAAAAATCGAAACGTACAACACTATTCTCTCAATCGGACAGAGGAATGAGGAAATGCTCTTAACCTCGACGTTCAGTGGGCACAATAGTATCGACAGCTGCGATTTTCATTGCGTGTTTACAAGGCATACCATAAAAATCATGTCATTCAAAACCCGCAATGAAAACTTACGCGTAGCTATACATTCACTATGTAATTATCATGTTAAAAGTGATACTGAATCTAAATTAATTCGTTTAAAAATTAAATCAGGGGTTATTTATGTTGAAAAGTACATATCCATGAAAGGAAATATCACCATTTTCTCAGCTAACTGTTTTTGACGAACTCTTGCAAGAAACTACTGCACAATTAATCATTTTCGTTTCTGAGTGTCACGTGTTTTCATGGCAATGGTCTCAAGCGGACTGACTTAGGCATAACAAAAGTTTGACCGTGGATCAAACTTTTTACACGCAAGGTAGGTACACTTTTACCGTCTATCTCGATATATGTCTGTGCCGTCGATAGAAGATAAATTCATAGCGGAACTATGGCGGAACTACCGCGGTTTCGCGGCGGAGGTGTGCTACAGGCGATCTATTAATCTATAGCGTCACCGGTACGTCAAATCGGGTATTGCTACGTCTTTGTACGCCGAGGCGTTGCTGTAATTTACTGTTTGTCGCCGCAGTGACACCAACTTGACGTTGATGTGAATGATGTGTGTGCATGAACCTTTAGCGTAGTATTAGGGGTCCTAAAAATTTAAACACAGTCTATACGTCTATTAACTTATTTAGACTACGGCTTTTTTCTATTCTGATACTGAAAAAAAGTACTAGGTTGGTATGCTTAGAAATTCGTTTCAAAATTTGTAAAAAGTATTTTACTAATATAAGTCACTGATATATGTACCTATAGTTAATATTTATACATAACATAATACTTATATAACATATTTATTATTAAGTTATTTTTTTTATTTTGATCTTCGCGCCGCCGCGACTAGGCTTTTACACAAGTGGTGGGTTGGTATGTGCAAAGATATCCTTCAAGAAATCACCCACTTTTGTCGAATTTTACAAAACTAAACGGGCTAGATAAAAAATGTTAAGTAGGAATGCTTTGGTTTTTATAGTATGTAAGTGGGGACACACCTTTACGGCCAAATACTCAAAGGCGACCCAGTTAAGGTGTCCTTAACTTTAAGGAAGCTGTCAGTTTCAAAGAGTTTCTGTCAAATCTGACAACTTTTTTGAATTTAAGGCAGCCTTAACTTTAATATTAGTTTGAGTATTTGGCATTTAATCCGGCACTGGTAGAGGGGCGGAGGATGGTGCCGCTTGTAATGACGGGATGGGATGTGAGATGTGTGTGCCGTGTGGGAATATTCCCGTAAATATTGGGAATATTCCCGACCCTAAGGCAATATTCCCGGCAACGGCACATCATTAGATGTGACAGAAAATTTATCCCGTGTGGTGGCGCTGCAGTATTTGGAGACCTTTGTACGTGCATAATCCATTATCCAATATTTAGATATTATAACTGAAAAATAATCAGTAAATGATCCATCATTTACTGATTATTTTTCAGTTATAATATCTAAATATTGGTTGATAATAATAATTATAAAAGTTGGACAGTAAAGATCGAATTGAAAAAATAAAACCATAATGTGTTGAAAGAAAAATTTATATTTACGAAAATTCGCTTCCAACGTCCAAAAATTGATAGCAAACAACAAAATGAAAGGTGTACGTACATCTACAGCAGCGCCAAGCTGATGGACGATTTGTGAATCAACCAAATTATCAATCAGTATAATGATTATTTATGAGAAATGTAATAAGTAGGTATAAAGTCTTATAATAAATAAAATAATATATTTAAACATCAAATTATAATTTCAGTTACATTAAAAATTGCGGCGTTACATTTAATACTTGGTTTTATTTTTTTCATTATTCCGTATGTATACTTTATAGGTATAGTGTGTGGCTGCGTGTGTGTGGGTGGCATTGTAAAGTTACAAAATGGGTTTTTTATTAGGTACACAAGCTGCTTTTATACAAGAATAAAAGTTTTATAACTATTGCGAATTTATAATAGTTTACGAATGTTCTATATTTCATACCACACTACTTTTAAATAAATAAACCATGAAAATAATTCAGGTACTTTCTCACCACAGATGGTTATAATTTGCGAGTTCATGTTTTTGGAAATCAATCCCAGGAAAGAGGTTTGTTTGTATATGAGAGATGTTACTTATTTTATGAACCCCAAAAACATCTATATCCATCTACCGATATCAACTCTTGTGTTAATGTAATGTTTTGTTTGTAGTTTTTTGTCTAGTAAGTAATGTTACCTATCTGAAGTTAAATCCCCCAGAATCGACACGGATAGTTTTCTACAGTACGAGGCATATATTATCTTGAAATCGGGTGGGGGTTGCGTGGAACGCGTATTTTGGGCATGCGTAGCGGTGAGGGGCGCGGGCGGCGGGAGAGGGGCGCGCGCTATTGGTCGCTCGCAAGAGCACATGCGCGAACTTATCCCCACTCCGTCAAAAAAATTTCAAGATACATGCCTCGTACTGTACTCATAAATGGGCATGAGATAAATACACCATCTAGGTATATAGCATTTTTTGTGTAAAAAATTGGAGCCGATTGTTGGAAACTGACTTTCCGAATCGAATCGGAAAGTCTATAGTCTTCGATCTTATTTTCTACCTTTCGCTACCAAAATTTGTAAATCCATTGCGCTTTCCCGTCGGAAAGTGAATCGAATGCCAGTCGAATGTATTTGTGAATTAGCTATATTTTTGTAATATCGGAGGATACGGATTCGAATCGAATGCTTTCGAGTAGATTTCCGATAATCGTGAATAACCCTACAGATCTCAAAGATATTAGGTTTATTTAAACAGCCTTTCTATTGTCTAATTTCAAAATCTATCGCAATCGCTTTCAGGATGTAACACATTGAAGCTTCTTTTTGGCACAAATAATAACTTCCTAAAAAAATGCAGCAATGTGTCACATCCATCTGTCAAACAAAAGCGATTGCGATAGATTTTTTAAATTAGACAATTAGCCCCTCTACATCATCACACATCTACTACCTGCACCGCTGCAGTTTTATTGAGATTCGTTCGATCCAGAAATAGTTTTCTTTGGCGTAGCGATCGTGCCGTTATATGCATACCTAGATCACAGTATTGCCTAGACCTATTATTGTACCATGGGACCTACCTACCTAAAATAAACAGGACTGGTTAACAAAATTATTTTAGATGAAAATTGGAAAAAGTTTTGATAACACTGTTTATTGTCTTTATGATGCTGAATTTCCCGTGTATTAATTTGTTCTCTTTCATGTTCTGAATTCTGATTTGAATGTCAATGTCTAAGGTCATTTTTGGTGGCGTCATTTGTGTCATTCTCAGTCTTTTAGTAGGTAACCAAATACATGTAACTTTGTAAGATCGTATCATAAATGTTACGTTAAAATTAAATTTATAAATGTTTGAAATTAAAAGGTGTCGAGATCAGGCGTAACTAGCACCCAACATCAGATATGCGAGGTAGGTGTTAGCAGTTTTACATTGTATGTAAGATGAACATACACGGACCTGAAAAAAAGATTAGCAGATATTCCTTCACAGTTACTGTATGCCTGTGTATTAATAATCAAAGTGTTTATAATTATATAGCATCATAGCACAGTATTATTCTGCAGTGGCACAGCCCTGTGTGCGCGACGTGGAAAATGTTGGGACTACGGAGTAACGCTAGAGACATACTGTTGTGTTGTGTCGTGTCGCAATCTGTCGCGTATCGGTTTCATACATTTAGTATGACTAAAGACACTATTGTGTTGTGTTGTGTCGACACGACACACTGTAGTAATGTATTTCTAACCATACTAAATGTATGAAAACGATACGCGACAGATCGCGACACGACACAACACAACACAATAGTATGTTCTAGCGGAATCTAGCGTAACTTATATTAATTTACTTTCCTTTATGGGAGAAATAGACTTGTTATAATCCGCGCGCGATGAAAATGGTATGGAACCGTGTCGAAGTAAAAAAAAATCTAAATAGTTAATTTTAATAAACGAATTGTTTACTTACTTGATAACTTACTTAAAGTTGCTGCAGCAAAAGTTTCCTCTCCTCGGTTACGTGACAGCGTCTCACCGTGTTTTTGGATATCCCAGCCTTTCTATTGTCTAACTTCAAAATCTATCGCAATCGCTTTCAGGATATAATCAATTGAAGTTTCTTTTTGGCATAAATAAAAACTTACCAAAGAAATGCAGTAATGTGTCACATCCATCTGTCAAACGAAAGTGATTGCGATAGATTTTTAAAATTGACAATTAGCCCCCTGGTTGGCTAGGCGTACCGTGCATGTCTTAATTTGACAAGGTTCCATCCTATTCTCATCGCGCGCGGATTGTAAGACAAGAGCCTTACTAGTTTAACCCGCATTTGAGGTTGTATTACCCGTGAAAGTGTCACACTCCGCAGGGCAAATAAAATTATTTTAATGAGTTGTTTGATTTATATCAAAGAGTCTGTCAGCCTGCCTGAAAAGCTACCGGGATCTTACTTAAGTCTGACACCATAAAAACAATTTGATTCGACGTTGCCTCATCCTATAGGTACTATACATAAAACAGTGAGAAATGCAATATGCATGCAAGCCATGCAGGTAACTTGACGACCGCAGCATGATTGGCATATAGATCTGTAGGTATTTATTTCAATTACAGCCTGTGCTTCACATTTGGCCCACAGAGAATGGGTGGCAGCGTAGGCAAACGCGTGCTGTGAGCAAGCAAATACAGAATAAACAATAGGCGTTTTTTATGGTAGGTACAGTATTGGGAGGCAATTATAATGAAATCGGGTGGGATTAGCGCGGAACGCGTATTTTGGGCATGCGTTATTGGTCGCTCTCATCACAAGAGCACATTCGAGAACTTATCCCCACTCCGTCGAAAAAATTTCAAGATTTATGCCTCTTACTGTAGTTTCTTAGACAACTCTAATCTAAATTGATTCATTGATTGATTGTTAGCATACGCGTAGAGCCCGAACAGCTGAAAGTAGACCCGCGCCATTTTTGGACGGTAAACACCTTACATGGTGTAGGTGAGCACTAACAAAGGATTTTTAAAAATTCACCCCCTAAGGGGATGAAAGGGGAAAGAGAACGGGATAATAATATCTCCTGGATCTAATTCTGGACGGAAACGCGTTCTACCAGCATTTTTAGGATTCTAAAGCTTTTCTAAAACATCCACGCGAACGAAGTTGCGGGCAAAAGCTAATACCTATATTTTATATTACTGTATGTATACCATGTATGTAATTTAAATACCATTTTAATTATATTTTTCATTGTTTTAGAACTCTGGTCGGATGCTTAAAAATGAAGAATCATAATAACTTATCGAAAATTAAACTTTACGCAATTTTGGGTAAGTTTTCGCTCGGTTTGTGGCGTGGTGGTCCAGCCACATTTCATACATCTAAAATAATAAATGCACATCTCATAAATAAGCAGGAGACAGTTAACATACCTACTTATTAAGTTCCTTGAATAGAGGTCTACATGAAACCAAATTGTCCACGTCATGTATGGCACGAATGCATGCCTTTAAAGCAATGAGAATCTTTCATGTAGCAAGAGTTGCCCCCATAGAACTATGTCGTATCTTAAAATTGAGCAAACATATCCGTAATACGCCTGAAGAGCGGTTTTACCCAGTAAGGCATGTAAGCAATGTAAGAGTTAATTCTTTTTACCGACTTCAAAAGGAGGGAGGTACTCAATTCGACCCGTTTTTTTTTTTTTTTTTTTTTTTTTTTTTGTTTTTTGTATGTACACCGATTACTCGAAGACGGCTGGACCGATTGAAATGATTCAAACGTTATTACATTAGGTAAACTTCCAAGTTGGTCCCATTTTTTAAAATTTTGAAATCGGTTCAGTACTTTTCAAGTAATCTTGAAAAAAGCACGAAAATAGTATGATTATGCGTGAACTACCTCGATGATCATTCGTATAACTTCTTTGTTTATGAACTGAATAAGATAATTATTTTTTTTGTTGGAAAAGGGATATCTTAAGCGTAGTTCTTTAACCGACTTAAAAAAGGAGGTTCTCAGTTTGACCCGCATGTATGTATGTTTCTCCGCGATTAACTCACGTTTGGCTGAGCCGATTTTAATTTCTACCTAAATAATATACCTACACTACCTAATACAAAAGGTACCTACACTAAAAATAAAAAAATAAAAAATTGTTTAAAAAAACAAAAAACCGACTTCAAAAACCTACCTCTAAAAAGCAAGAAATAAAATTCGTAATAATAAAACACGTCTATTGAAGTCGGGTGGGGCTTTTAGAATAAAAAAAGGGATTTGTACTCCAGCCCCACCCGACTTCAATTGACGTGTTTTATTATTACGAATTTTATTTCTTGCTTTTTAGAGGTAGGTTTTTGAAGTCGGTTTTTACACAATTTGTTTATAACTATGTTCTTCCCACGTGCATTTATCAACTAGTATTATTCCGAGGAACATGACTTCCTTTGTTTCTTTGATCGTCGTAATTTATTTGTAGGTATAATGTATTGTAAGTCTTTCTTATTTCCACATTTTTATTAATTTATTAATAAATTGAAGAAAGGTTTTTTATTTTGTTATTTTGATTAAGCCAATTTATTACGAGTTCGACCTTTTTGTTTCCTTCTTGATTATAGTAGTCTACTTTTACGCACGGTAGGTATCACTACTGACTGACACATCGTTATTTAAATAGTACCTACACATAACTTGTTACAACTTCAGGAACATCGTCATATAAATCAGAAAAAAAGTAAAGGTCCCAGAATACTCCCCTGAGGCACACCAAAGCTGTTTATTCCGACGACGTCCGATCCGAATGAAAAGGCCTCTACGTCTACGTCACTCTACGTCTGTGGGCCTCAGTATTTTATTATTCATACTATCGGCTGTGCATATGGTAGGACTTCAGCCAAGTATTTTAGAAGATTTTGAAGTTCTTGATTGTTTGGTGTGAACGGACCCTATGGCGGATAAGGATAGGCGAATTATATAAGAATGCGAATAAGTGATGTGCCTAGGCAGATCGCGAAATCTAGATGGGGCCCTGTTCAACGATTGGCTTACCTAAATTAATGCAAGCCGTTTTTTGAGCTACCTACGCTACTGCGCTTTTGATGGTATTCTGATTTTTTTTACAATCATCTGTGAGGTTTATACGCAATTTAATGTTTGTAGCAACTAGATAAAGTCTTTAGCTTGTCATATGATTTTTTTGGTGGCTACAAGTTTACGTTTTCTATATAAAAATATGGCCCGCGCAAACCATGTTTTCCTATTACCGCCCCTTAATGCTGCGTGCACACTGTGCTAAAGAGCTTAATAAGAAACGACGAAAAAAATTGTTTTAAAAAACAAAAAACCGACTTCAAAACCCTACTCTGCCTCTAAAAAGCAATAAATAATATTGAAATCACTAGATACGCATTATCATTGTAATAAAACACGTCTATTGAAGTCGGGTGGGGCTGGAGGACAACATTTTATTCTAACAGCCCCACCCGACTTCAATAGACGTGTTTTATTACAATGATAATGCGTATCTAGTGATTTCAATATTATTTATTGCTTTTTAGAGGCAGTAGGGTTTTGAAGTCGGTTTTTTGTTTTTTAAAACAATTTTTTATTTTTTTCTTTTTAGTGTAAGTATCTTCTGTATTAGATATAATTTATCAAGGTAGATAAAAAAATCGGTTAGGTAGGCCAAACGTGAGATAATCGCGGACAACCATGCATACGGGTCAAACTGAGAAGAGAACCTCCTTTTTTGAAGTCGTTTAAAATACCAAAACCTTGTTCTAAGTGTAATAAATACTTGTCTGAAAACCGCATCAAAATTGGTTCAGGTAAACGCGAGATAATCGCGGACAAAACATACATACATACGAGTCAAACTCAGAACCTACTTTTTTGAAGTCGGTTAAAATATTAAAACTTTCTCCTAAGTATAACAAATACTTTTCTGAAAACCATATCAAAATCGGTTCAGCCAAACGCGAGATAATCGCGGACAAACATACCTACATAATACGAGTGAAACTCAGAACCTTCTTTTTATTTGAAGTCGGTTAAAATGCTAAAACCTTCTCCTAAGTGTAACAAATACTTTTCTGAAAACCGCATCAAAATCGGTTCAGCCAAACGCGAGATAATCGCGGACAAACATACATAGATACATACATACATACAGGTCAAACTGAGAACCTCCTTTTTTGTTTTTTGAAGTCGGTTAAAAATTAAAATATGGGACAGAACAACCCAATATAGTCATAGGTCTTATGGACACTTTTTGTCGAAAAGCTGCAAATCATAAAGAAAGCACGCCGTTAGGCACCCATTACATAATGGTCATGCAAGCGTCAGTCAAATTCCATCAGTCATGAATTACGTTTGACTGATGGAAAGAACAAATCACATCATGCATAGGGTTACCAGATGAAAAAATCAAAAGTCCGGAGAAAAGGTCCGATATCCATTGAAAAATCCTGAGATTTGTAGCAGTTTGAGAATAACGTACGGGGGGGCGGGGGGGGGGTTTAGTCGGCAGCGAGGAGCTGAATAATAGTAAGCTTATTTATCCTTCTATTAAATGTACTGAATTTTATTGAAAACTCTAAAAATCCTGAGATTTCCTCAGATTTTCAAAATCCGGCCGCAATCCTGAGCAAAGTCCAAAAATCCTGAGATCTCCGGACAAATCCTGAGATATGGTAACCCTTATCATGCAACCATCAGCCACTTCAAAAAAATGTTTTCAGAACGTGTGCACTGTGCACTGATTTCAATGGTTGAGGTGTCAAACAATTCGTCTTTTTATTTTTTTATTATAAAAAAATATAAAAGGTAACATTTTTGCAGAAAATAGACAAAAAGATATAAAATTTGTAAAAAAAAATTATAATAAAGGGAAATTATTGTTTTTATCCAATAACGATAAATATATTATATTTATTATGTTTTTTATTATAAACAAATTAATTCTAAATCAAATACGAAAACCGCATCGAAATTAGTCAAATAGTTTTGGAGTTAAATGCCGATTACTTTTATTTGTATTTATGTAAATTTTATATTTTTTTAAATAAAATCCATTATTATCATAAATTATAAATTTTTAATCCTAAAAAAACCTATTCTTCTTCTCAAAGACATCTAGAGTACTAAAGAAAGAAAAACCGGTCAAGTGCGAGTCGGACTAGCGCACGAAGGGTTCCGTACCAAAAAACGGTAAAAAAAAACGTTTGTTTTATGGGAGCCCCCTTAAATATTTATTTTATTCTGTTTTTAGTATTTGTTGTTATAGCGACAACAGAAATACATCATCTGTGAAAATTTCAACTGTCTAGCTATTACGGTTTATGAGATACAGCCTGGTGATAGACAGACAGACAGACGGACAGCGGAGTCTCAGTAATTGGGTCCCGTTTTTACCCTTTGGGTACGGAAACCTAAAAAACAGTCAAGATAAATTTTGCAATTAATATTATTTATAACATTATAAAATATTGCATTAATTTATGACTTACGTTTCATTCCTACACCTGCCTTTGCCGAATTTGCACTGCAGAGTACAAGGCAGACCCGACACAGACACCGAGAGGTGGATCAGAAAGCCAACAGAAACTACGCGAGGTAGAGGTCGTCCACTTTAAAGATGGGTCAACGACACCCAAGGAGTCAACATGCGAGTAGCAATTGGCTCCAGGTCGCGCAAGACAGAAGATCGTGGAAGGCTTTAGAGGAGGCCTATGTCCGAAGAAGGACGAACGAAAGGCTGCTAAAGATAGATACATAAATTGGTCTTGTTCATTTAATTGTGACCAAATCGCCGTCACGTCTGACCATTTGGCAGTCCATATGCCTTGGGAGGATTTCTTCCATCCCCAAAAAGATGGGTATGAGACTGACAAAACTAAATTCAATACATTTCCCCATATATGGCCCGCTTGGTAACTGTAGGAATGAAACGTAACGTAAGTCATAAATAATGGAATTTATTATTTGATGTTATAACTTATTAATAATATTAATTGCAACATTCATCTTGACTTGACTGCTTTTTAGGGTGCCGTACCCAAAGGGCATAAACGGGACCCAATCACTAAGACTCCGCTGTCCGTCTGTCTGTCTGTCTATCACCAGACTGTATCTCATAAACCGTAATAGCTAGACAGTTGAAATTTTCACAGATGATTAATTTCTGTTGCCGATATAACAACAAATACTAAAAACAGAATAAAATACATATTTAAGGGGGGCTCCCATACAACAAACGTGTTTTTTTTACCGTTTTTTGGTACGGAACCCTTCGTGCGCTAGTCCGACTCGCACTTGACCGGTTTTTCTTTCTTTAGTACGCTACATGTCTTTGAGAAGAAGAAGAATAGGTTTTTTCTAGGATTAAAAATGAATAATTAATGATAATAATTGATTTTATTTAAAAAAATATAAAATTTACATAAATACAAATAAAAGTAATCATCAATCAAGCATTTAAGTCCAAAACTATTTGACTGATTTCGATGCGGTTTTCGTATTTGGATTTAGAATTAATTTGTTTATAATAAAAAACATAATAAATATAATATATTTATCGTTATATATGAATAAAAACAATAATTTCCCTATATTATGCAATTTTTTTTACAAATTTTATATTTTTTTGTCTATTTTTTGCAAAAATGTTACGTTTTATATTTTTTATAATAAAAAATAAAAATACGAGTCGTTCTACACCTTGATCATGGAAATCAGTGCACCCGTTGAGCTTTGAAAAAATTCTGAAAATATTTTTTTGAAGTGGCGCCATCTCTTATCCTAAGGGGCGAAAGTTTTGCTGCTGCGGGCAAAATCCTTACTAATATTATAAATGCAAAAGTCCGTTTGTTTGTTTGTTTGTTACGCCTTCACGTCCTAACTACTGAACCGATCATCATGAAATTTTGCATACACGTTGTCAGGGGTACAGAGAAGGACATAGGGTACCTTTCATCCCGAAAAAAGTATAGTTCCCGAGGGATAGCAAAAAACCTTTTCACGCAGACGAAGTCGCGGGCGGCCGCTAGTTGCTTATATTTGCCCCTCTATCACTGTGCAAAGCGGCATGCTTTTTTATGATTTGCAGCTTTTTAATCATAAGACCTATGAATGACTAAGCGCTATCGCACACGGGAAACTTTTGTCTCCGCAACTTTTTTGTCTCTCACGTGATTTGTATGAAAAGTTGCAGACGACCGTGTTGCATCGTGTGCGCGCTTCCATATAAACCCGTGGACTTGATGTGAGAGACAAAACAGTTGCTGGGAGACTAAGTTGCCCGTGTGCGATAGCGCTAATATGTCTGGTTTCTTTCCGACGGATATAACGCTCGATTCACACCACTGACATGAAAAAAAATTTTTTAAAAGACCAAAGGTTTTTTTTTTTTTTTTTTTTTTGGCTCCACCCGGTTTAGGTATATCTGAAAATGTAACTGTCAAGGTCAGTTTGACGGTGACATTTTTTTGTTTCCATTTTTGCTAGGAGAATTAGGTAAAGCGTGTTTTTTTTGGTTTATTTTACTTGACGCATCCATCGGGAAAACATGTCTAGTTTTACCTTCGAATAGAATGTTAATAAAATAGGTACAATTTTAAATTTATTGTGATGATAAATTAATAAAATCTGTTTTGAGAATCAGTATTTTTACCGGTATATTTTGCATGTGCAAGTTGGTATATTTCAGTATTTTTTGAGGTGCTTCGGTATTTTCGTAAAATTTAATCTGGTCACACTGATGTTTTGTGTATGTGTTTTCCATCGGGCATGGAAAGCAAAAACATTGTTTCTCTACACAAAAATGTTTCGCGAAACAATGTTTTGTGTAGATGTTTTTGTTGATTGTGTAGAGCAAAACATGTGCTATGGACCCGGCCTAAGAATAAATAAAACTGACTAGAACGGACTCTTCTTTGTCCGAGTCCCAAATGCCGCCATTTATATAACTACTTTTTCTGGAATAAAACACTTTTTAACGGATACTAGCGCGGTTTTATTGAATGTACTTTGGTATTTAGTTGGTATTTGGTTTGATTTTTGGTTTTCCCGACGTTTCGGCACCTTTGCAGCTGCCGTGTTCACGGGGGACTGAAGCTACCCGTGAGCCTACCCTCAAGCGATGAATTTTTTTTAGACGTTCAGAAATTAAAATTTAACAAAATTTTTAATTATTTTATATTGATTTATAATTTAATTTTATGAATTATTTAATGCTAAAAAGAGAGAGAATCTACTGAAACTACCACCATTTCATAAAATTGGGAGGCCCCTCCAAGAAAGAAATGGTGAAAGAAAACTTGGAGAGGAAGCTGACCTCCGTCTTTTGTATTAATTTATTTGCAAGTGGACGGCGTAGCAATGGGCTCTCCTGTATCCCCCATCGTTGCTGACATTTTCATGGAGGATTTTGAGGAGAAAGCACTAGCCACAGCACCAGTGACTCCCCGGTTCTACAAACGGTACGTAGATGACACTTTCACAATACTACCTAGAGACAGTGTCCCTGCATTTCTTAACCATCTTAACTCCATAAACCCCAACATACAATTTACTATGGAGTTAGAGGCAGACAATAAACTAGCTTTCCTAGACATTCTCATTATCAGGAATCCGAACCAAACCTTGAGCCACACAGTGTATCGTAAAGCAACCCATACAGACAGATACCTTAATGGTGACTCTCACCATCATCCTATACAGTTAGCTACCGTAGGGAAATCTTTGTTTCAGAGAGCCCGCGGCATCTGTGATAAACAACACATGACTGCTGAGCTTCAGCACGTCCAACAAGTACTGCGTAACAACAAGTTGCAAGTACCACAGCTCAATCACAGAAAACGCGCCAAACCAGCCACAGTAGAGCGTCAACCTGCCATCCTACCATACTTGAAGGGTGTCACTGACAAGATTGGAAACATTCTGAAGCGAGCGTCAATCAAAACTTACTTCAAGCCGCCGAAGAAGATCAACAAATTCTTACGACCTGTCAAGTGTAATATCCCCCTTCAAGCTGCAGGCGTCTACAAACTAGATTGTGACTGTGGACTCTCCTACATCGGGCAAACAAAGAGAAGCATAGGGACCCGCGTCAAAGAGCATGTAGCTGACATGAAACATAGGCGCGATAACAAGTCTGCAGTGAGTGAACACGCCTTTGAGGGGCCCAACCATTATATTAGATTTGACAAACCCCAAATCCTTGCTAGGGAACGTAGATTATCCCTAGAATGCTCCGTGAGGCTATCGAAATAAATAAATATCCTAATTTCAATAGAGATGATGGTTGGAAAATTCCACCAGCTTGGGACCCCATCATTCACAAGCTAAAGCCCCTCACACGCACTGTAAGATCTAATGATACGGTTAGTTCCTTTTGCAAATAAATAAATTAATACAAAAGACGGAGGTCGGCTTCCTCTCCAAGTTTTCTTTCGCCATTTCTTTCTTGGAGGGGCCTCCCAATTTTATGAAATGGTGGTAGTTTCAGTAGATTCTCTCTCTTTTTAGCATTAAATAATTCATAAAATTAAATTATAAATCAACATAAAATAATTAAAAATTTTGTTAAATTTTAATTTCTGAACGTCTAAAAAAAAATTCATCGCTTGAGGGTAGGCTCACGGGTAGCTTCAGTCCCCCGTGACCACGGCAGCTGCAAAGGTGCCGAAACGTCGGGAAAACCAAAAATCAAACCAAATACCAACTAAATACCAAAGTACATTCAATAAAACCGCGCTAATATCCGTTAAAAAGTGTTTTATTTCATGTCTAGTGAGCGCGTAAGCTTGAGAAGTGAATACTTTTTCTGGGTAAGTACTTACCTACTCCTGAGTTTGTATAAATAAAGTAAATAAAAAATTAGTACGGATATTAAAGTAAATTGTCAAATTCTGAACAATAATGTACTTCTAAAACACACACACGTACGGAACGCACAAACAGGCAAACGCGAGTGCGGCAACGCCGGCCGTAACAGCCCGACTGAGTTTCCCGTTTAACGTCGTGACTTTTATTAAGGTTTGGCAGAGTAGTGAAGAGAGCGGAGATGGGCACATCCAACAGCAAAACACAATAATAACTTTCACGAATTTATTAATCATAATAAACTGTTCAAGTAAACATTAATTGAACTTATTTTAAACATACAGTAAAAATTGCGTCCGGCCATAGTCGTGTTGCAAAGCAAGGGGGCGAGCAAACGTCAAAAGTGTTGTCATGTTAAAAATATATTTAAGGGATACCATATACAATCCGACACTTCCCCTTATACCTTATAATATTTAAGTCAAATAATATAATTACAAATACAATCTTAATTGTAATAAATAAAAATTACTTGACAACACAGCAAAAAGAAAGTGTATACTCTACTTAATTTATGTAGATACATCAGGTGTCAGCATGTTCATAGCTTTAATAAAACGATAATGTTTATCTTTACACAATGGTTTGGTAAGAACGTCAGCAATCATTTTGTCAGTGGATAAATACTTTACAGAAATTGACTTATTCCTAATTAAATCCTTCACAAAATGAAATCGTATGTCAATGTGCTTTGTCCTCTTATGACATAGTTCTCTACATTCCAGGAGCTTTTGAGCACTTTGGTTATCATTATATATTGTACACGAAACCTCTTCAAATATAAGCTCTGATAACAAGTTCTTAGTAAAGGATAAGTCTTTACATATGTCACCTATCGCCAAATATTCGGCTTCAGTACTAGACAAAGCAACGCATCTCTGTTTACGAGATTCCCAGTTAATAGTACTATTTCCTAGCTTTATCACAAAACCAGTATAAGATTTGCGGTCATTTACATCATTGCCCCAATCGGCATCAGTGTATCCTACCAAATTAAAATTAGCACTCTTTATGAAACATAAAGAATTGTTAATTGTACCGGCTAGATACCTCAATATTCTCTTAGCCGCGGTCCAATGAGACTGCTCAAAGCAATTGTTAAACTGACTCAACTGGCTACATGAAAATGAAATATCTGGTCTAGTACAAACCGATAAATACATAAGACTTCCCATGAGTTGCCTATAGTTATAGGTTTCGTCTTTTAAATGTTCACTTACATTAGTATTCTTTGTCAATTTACAATTTAAAACCATAGGGGTACTAACTGGTTTAGAATTTTCCATATTAAAACGTTTCAATAATTTTTTAATATATTCAGTTTGATCTAAACACAAAGTACTTTTACTTCTGTCTCTAGTGACCCTCATACCTAGACAATTTTTCAGTGGTCCCAAATTTTTGACATTGAATTTCATTTGTAATACATTCAACAACTGCTCTTTAATTGAACTATTTTTAGAATAAAAAACATAAAAGTCATCAACATAAACAGCAAGGATAACAAAGTCTTTATCTAATTTCTTTGTATAAATACATGGTTCACAAAGAGACTGTTTGAAACCAGTTTCAGTTAAAACATTATGTAATTTCTCATTCCACATTTTACTAGCTTGTTTTAAACCATACAAGCTTTTTTGTAATAAACAAACTTGATTTGAATTATCGTTACAAAAACCTACAGGTTGTTCCATGTATATAACCTCATTAAGATTACCATTAAGGAAAGCAGTAGTAACATCAATATGGTCAATTTCTAAGTCCATTTCGTTTGCTAATGAAAACAATATTCTCATTGAGGAATGCCTCACTACCGGAGAAAAAGTATCGTTATAATCTATTCCCTGCTTCTGGGTAAAACCCCTGGCAACCAGTCTAGCTTTGAACCTATCAAATTTCCCATCTGCGTCATGCTTTAGTTTGTAAACCCATTTGCATTTCACAATGTTAGTGTTAGTAGGTCTCGCTACCAGTTTCCAAACCTGATTTTCCAAGAGGGAGTTATACTCGCTTTGCATGGCAGCTAGCCAATCCTCACGGTGTGGAGAAGACACAGCCTCATCATATGATAACGGTTCCTCAAGAGCTTGCTGACTCAACATACTATAATCATAATCACCATACCTTTGTGGTGGTCGTACATTACGTACAGGACGTTGTGACACCCTCGTCGGTTCAACAGGCACGTCCGGATCGACAAGCACCTCGGAGTCGACAGGTAACAACTCTTCCCCTCCATCAATAGGCTGGCCAGACGATGTCGTGCTATGATAATGCTTATCAGCATCAGATTCTTCAGTGAAGTCCGGTGCAGTCAAATTTTCTTTAAAAGATCCTTCCTTGTCTATGCCATCTGAAGATTGAGAAACATTTTGATTAGAATTTTCAATAATATCATTATCATTATTCATTAAAATCGCATTTTCATTATCATTATTCATCAAATTCTCATATATAATATTAAAATAATAATTATCAATATTATCACAGTATTTTTCTGATTTATAAGGTACATTTTCATAAAACTTATTCTCTATAAAAGCCACACTACGGGAAATTATCACATTTTTAGGACTAGATGGCTCTGACAACCTATAGCCTTTACATGTTTCGCTATAGCCAACGAAAATAGCCATTTGTGCTTTAGCATCCAGCTTCCTACGCTTCTGAGATGGATTCAGATAATAGGCAATGCAGCCGAAGACCCGGAGATGAGACAGATCCACAGGTAAACCAGACCAGACCTGCTCAGGCATACGACCTTCTAGTGCAACAGTGGGTGATCTATTTTTAAGATAAATCGCTGTCATTACAGCCTCACCCCAGTAACGGTTGCCCAGTCCAGACTCTGCCAGCATACACCTAACTTTGTCCATAAGCGTACGGTTAAGACGCTCACTGACCCCGTTTTGTTGCGGACAGTAGGGTACGGTACTTTGGTGTATAATACCTTCCCTTCTTAAATAATCAGAGAATTTGTTGCTAAAATATTCACCACCATTATCAGATCTCAACACTTTTATTCGCAACCCCAATTGATTTTCTACATGTGACTTGAAAGTAATAAAATGGTTAATTACCTCGGATTTTTCCTTCATAAGGTATCCATAAGTCTTGCGGGTGTAATCATCCGTGAAGGTGACAAGAAATCTCGCCCCACCCCAGCTTGGCTCCTGCATCGGTCCACAAACGTCGCTATGTATCAACTGCAGTGGCTCAGTAGCTCGGTTTGCCCGTCCACTGGGATAAGATGCGGCCGACATCTTCCCCTGAAGACATGGCTCACAGGTCTTCAAATGAAGTTCATCCTGAAACATAATACCACATGCACATTCCCGAAGTTGTATCATACCTTTTTCACTTAAGTGTCCAAGACGTCTGTGCCACAATTGTGCCGGTAAGCTAGCTGCTACTGTGGCTCTCGGTGATTCCTGGCTTACATTACCCAGGAACAAAGAGTGCTCCTTTGGCGAGGGGTTATCATTCTCCACATTTACACATACACACAACTTGTACAAACCATTTGTACATGCAACACATGCAATTGGGTTGCCAGATGTTTTATTATAGATAGAACAGCCCCTATCATTAAAAACAACAAAATAACCTTTTTGAATTAATTTTGAAATGGAAATTAAATTACTAGACAAGTGGGGCACATACAACACATTAGACAAAGTCAATGGACTCACCTGATTATCAATTGATAGTTTAACGGTTCCTATTCCTTTGCTCAATAAAGTGTCATTATTGGCGACTCTAATAGAACTATTACAAGGTTTCATATCCTGAAATAAAGCTATGTTGTTGACCATATGATTGCTTGCACCACTGTCTAAGTAAAAGTTCTTGTCCTTATCGGGAACAGTCAAAAAAGCTGAAACCAAATGTGTTTCATCGACGCTTGCAGTCGCTGCCTTGTTTGATTTTCTTTCACGCTTCAATTTGAAACAACGGGCTTTCGAATGTCCTTTCTTCCCACAATGATTGCACACTAAGTTTCCAATTTTGTTTGATGCAAAAGCTGATCCACTTCCATTTGACATTTTTCTAGAGTATTCTTGCAAGAGTCTTGCCTTTACATGTTCACTTGAGAGTTGGTTAGTTGCAGTAACAGCAGCCATGCTCGAGACGATAGTGTCATAGTCTGACGACAGCCCGCTAAGCAAAATCTCAGCTACCTCAGCGTCTTCTATGAATCTCCCAATGTCAAGGAGCTGCTGCACCAACGTAGTTACCTCTTCTATGTATGCACTCATTGTGTCGAACTCGATAAATTGAATCCTGTGCAATCTTCGCAGGAGTAATACACGGCGATAAAGACCCTTGTCTTCAAAAACGTCTGATAAATTTTTCCATGCCTCAGCAGCGGTCTTGGCATTCCGGACGTACTGGTATAGGCTAGGTTTCAAAGCAAGGCATATGCGCGCCAGAGCACGCTGTCCACTCACCGCATCTTCGTCGCGCCCTTGAATGACATCCCAAAGGCCTTCCAAAATTAAAATATTTTGCATCGTAAATTTCCAAGTATGGAAATTAGCAGGACCATCCAGTTTTTCAATTCCTTGTGTGGCCACCACGTGGCTCGGTTTCGCCGAAGTCGCCGGCAAAATTCCATCAGCCATAATGGATTACAGTGGCGTTGGGCCGGACGCAAATCAAATTCAAAAATATAAAAATAACTATGCAATTTGTACGGATGCTGAATTAAAAGGCTGGCCCCAAAGCTCACGCTCGAACGCACGCTGGTCACATAACCTATTAAGGTTTGGCAGAGTAGTGAAGAGAGCGGAGATGGGCACATCCAACAGCAAAACACAATAATAACTTTCACGAATTTATTAATCATAATAAACTGTTCAAGTAAACATTAATTGAACTTATTTTAAACATACAGTAAAAATTGCGTCCGGCCATAGTCGTGTTGCAAAGCAAGGGGGCGAGCAAACGTCAAAAGTGTTGTCATGTTAAAAATATATTTAAGGGATACCATATACAATCCGACAACTTTGAGCCCGTTCGGAGCGGGAGTGTCCGTTCTAGTCAGTTTTATTTATTCTTATGCCTGTCTGTGATGATGATGAGACAGCGCTCCTGAGGGCCTAGTACGATTTGTGTTCTCACCTCTATTTCGTAAAAGAGTGAAAAAGTACAGTAATTTACCATAGTAGTAGTTTAATGGGGTTAAATTATGTTTTATAATTAATAAGAAACCTAACTCTACCCTAATAACAACAATGGTAAATTATCGTAGTAAATTTACTAATCTTTAATGAAAAAGGCCCCTGATTAAATACTGATGGAGCACAGTATTTATCACTCGTGTAGCCGTCGCCTCACGAAGATATCATCAACCGACGACACACTGGGTGCCTAGTACGAGTTGTGTTTCTCACCAAACTTTGCGAATAGTATCGAGTGAAAGAGAGGAAATCATGCGAGTGAGAGTGAGTGAACGAGTGAAAGAGAGGAGACGATAGTTAACTATTCGCAAAGTGAAGTGAGAGCAAAAAACCAACTCGTACTAGGCCCTCTGGGAAGTGAAATGTATGGAATTATACGGAGACGCTTTTATATTTCCTCAACGGCAACGGTTTGCCGTGCCGGGCCGGGCCGTGCTAGCCATATCCTACGCTGCCGTCGAACTTTTACGATGTAGTGCGTAGCTACAAGGATTCATATGTGTGAGTGTGAGTCTAGAACAAAGAATATAAAGCGTGTTGATAAAGGGCATTACCAGAATATTGGCGTAATATCGTTAATGTGTTGTTGGTACCTATGATAGTATTTTTAAGTTGTACCAACCGAATCGACACCATTTTTCAGATATACCTAAACCTCTTTTATACCTTTTTAATTTATTTCATACATTTTTGGTCATGATAAGTATTATCCTTTGGGTGCTGAAAAAATGACAAAAATTTGGCATTTTTTTTATAAAGTGCTAACATAAAATGCTAAATTGGCAACACTGAAGTTTTGTCTACACAAGCCACGCAATCGCTGTGGACGGCGTGTGTAGAGAAACATGTTTCGCGAAACAATGTTTTGTGTAGATGTTTTTGTTGATTGTGTAGAGCAAAACATGAGCTATGGACCCGCCCTTACACCCGCACCCTAATTATCTAAAAAGAAACTATTTAGCGACCGGTTTCATTCCACATACATTGCTACTTTTCTTTGGTATGTTTTTTTTTAATCCAAAAAGAAGTAGCAATGGATCACTATCATCTATGAACTGCAACCGGTCGCTAGGTTGTTTCTAATTAGATAATCAGCCCGCCGATTGCACTAAACTTAAGGATCGCCTAAGTCTGTTCCTAACTACAACACGACCAAATTAAAACGGTGTCAAACTTAGCGGTCATGTAGCTGTCATTCGCCTACTTAACTTGGTCGAGTTGTAGTTAAGAAAAGACTTAGGCGATTCTTAAGTTTAGTGCAATTGGGTGAAATCTTCGTTTCGAATCAAACTATTAAAAGTTACGGAAACCAAAGTGTAAATTTAAGGAAAGCCTATTAACCACTGACGTCCTTATACATTTTATAATGGACGCAGTGCTATTAACGGATGCGATAAGTTTCCGATGTTTGTGATGTGAATCAGGGCTCTGCACGAGGAAAAAAATCTCTATCTAGGTGCGCATTAGGCAGCCATTACATGGTCATGCAAGCGTCAGTCAAATTCCATCAGTCATGAATAACGTTTGACTGATTGACTGATGGAAAGAACAAATCACATCATGCAACCATCAGTCACTACATTACACGGTAGGTTAATCGTCAGTCACACTCACAGCCCGTGACTGTGGTTAAACTGACAGCAAAACCTACCGTGTAATGGATGCCTTAGATGGAGGAATGAAGGAAAAAAGAAATATATTGCACTATGATAAACCGCACATCACCGAGCACCGCCGGCGGTGGCGGGCGCCGCCCTGGCATGATCGCGTGAGAGGATAATTATGACATTGTTGTATTTTCCCGTTTCATGAAACGCTACGCAAAAAAACTAGGAGTGCATTAAAATCTGCTAAAAGAAGACACATGGACAGCATAGTACGCAATATGGAAGACCTTATCAGAGCAAATGAAAGCAGAGCTTTCTTTAAGGAAGTAAGAAACGCAAAGAAGGGTTACCAACCCACAATGCAACTTCTCGAGGACGATAATGGCTACCTTGTAACAGATCCGTCCAAAATTAAAGATATGTGGCGAGACTACTTCCAAGATCTCCTAAATTGCCCACCACCCCAACAAATCCTGGGCTCCTCTATAGGCCGTAATACCGAAGATGAAGACGTACCACCACTAACACCCGATTGCACTAAACTTAAGGATCGCCTAAGTCTGTTCCTAACTACAACACGACCAAATTAAAGCGGTGTCAAACTTAGCGGTCATGTAGCTGTCATTCGCCTACTTAACTTGGTCGAGTTGTAGTTAAGAAAAGACTTAGGCGACTCTTAAGTTTAGTGCAATTGGGTGTATGTCTCGAAGAGATTAGAGATGCTATACTAAAGCTGAAAAACGACAAAGCTCCGGGAATTGACAACTTACCGAGTGAGCTCTGGAAATATGGCGGAAGTGTATCACTACATACGATCTATAACCTGCTAGTCAAAATCTGGAACACTGAGCAGATACCAAAACAGTGGACCATAGGAGTAATAAGTCCTATACACAAGAAGGGCCCCAGGAAAAGGAGCGAGAACTATCGGGGTATTGCTTTACTTCCAACCGCATACAAGATATTGTCCTACGTGCTGCTGAAAAGACTCGAGCCATATGCTGAGTCCATCGTAGGTGACTACCAATGTGGCTTTAGATACAATCGCAGCACAACAGACCAAATCTTCTTGCTAAAACAACTCATGGAAAAAAAGTGGGAATATGCGCAGGACATCCATTCTCTGTTCGTTGACTTTGCCAAGGCTTACGACAGTGTCGACCATAATACCCTCTTCGACATCCTGAGAAACTTCAAAATTCCCACCAAACTGGTTAGCATGATAGAGGTAGCCACTAAAGAGAGCAGGGCGGTCGTCCGGGTAGGCGCTGAACTCACCAGTGAATTTGAAGTTCGGACTGGCTTAAAGCAAGGGGATGCGCTGTCGCCCATGCTGTTCAATCTAGCACTCGAACATGTTATGAGACAAGTGCTAACTCTCGAAGGTGGAGTGCAATTGAACGGACATCATAAAGTGATAGGATACGCGGACGACCTTGCTTTATTAGGGGAAACGAAGGACGGGCTGACACTAGCAGCGGAAACACTAGAAGGTCAAGCAAGTAAAGTGGGTCTCAGAATTAACCACCAAAAGACCGAATATTTGCACATGCGACGGTACAAAAATGTCCGAGTGCCGAGGTTAAACCTCAAAGTTGGAGACGTCACCTACAAAAGGGTGGATAGGTTTAAATATCTGGGTTGCACCATAACGGATACCAACACTAGGGAAGAGGAAATAGACACCAGAATACAGAACGCCCTCCGTTGTAGTGCAGCCTTACACAGTGTTTTAGTGTCCAAGCTTCTTAGTAAACGCACAAAAATCGGCATATACAAGTCCGTAATAAGACCCATATTGATGTACGGATGTGAGGCCTGGACACTGACATTCAAAGAAGAGACCAAGCTCTTGGTGGCGGAGAGAAAGATCTGGAGGAAGATTCTGGGGCCAGTACGTACACAAGATGGCTTGTGGAGGAGGAGGAAAAACACCGAGCTGGAAAATGAGATGGCCGTACCAAACATCATAGGCGAAATAAAAGCACACAGACTTCGCTGGCTCGGCCACCTCGAGAGGATGGATGAAGATCGTGCCGTGAAACGTGCGTACCTGGGACGGCCAAATGGCCGTCGACCGGTTGGACGTCCCAGATACCGCTGGGGGGACGAAGTTGAGAAGGATCTGCGCGAGCTCCCCGCGGATGACTGGCAGGAGGTGGCGCAGGACAGACCCAGATGGAAGCTCTTATTATCGGAGGCCAAGACTCACTTTGGGTCGCTGCGCCATCCTAGTAAGTAAGTAAGTAAGTGTATTTTCCCGTATTAGGTTTAAGTACTTAAAATAAGGGACACGGTCATTTGACCTTTGAATGAATTTTCATTGCTGAAAAATGGGACGTCCCGAGAAATACGGGACGTCTGGTAACCCTAGTCGCGAGAATTCACAACGGACTAATGGAATAGCATCAGTCTATATAACGGACTGATGGTATACTATCATTCTGTCATTCAGTGGGTTACGATCAATCTCTCGTCAATCTAACATGACTGATAGAATGGGCTGATGCCAGATTAAAACCTTGTCATTAAATGGCTCTTTATCTGCTTTAAGATATACTATATCTATGGCTTTGACATAAGCCATAGACGAAGATTACATGATCAGTCTGGCATCAGTCCATTCCATCAGTCTGGTACAAATAGGGATCATCAATAAAGAAAAAATTCAAAGTCTATCTATACAGACTGATGGAATGGACTAAATGCTAAACTGATCCTGTGATGTGATCTTAGAACACACAAAAATGCTGCTGTTTTTTCTAAGCAATTTGATTTTTAGTTGTATAACTTGTATAAAATGAAACGCGTATGGCGTATACGTTGTAGAAAAAAACAAAAAGTCATTCGATTCGATATTTCGTTTCAAGCTCAAGCAGTAAAATGAATGATGTATCGATTGGAATAAATCTGAATCGATGTGGAATCGATAAAAAACTGAGGGGGGGTTTTAATTAAATTAATTTGATGGTTGGTATAATTGTTGGTATTGGTTTCATACTCAGTACTCAGTAGCGGAAAAGAGTGGGATTAATTAATTTTATTATCCACATTGCTTGCGTGCCCAGCATGCCACAAAACTTTGGAATAATAAAGATTTGATTGAGACATGAAAGTATGATTGTTCCAAATATCTATTTCAATAAAATATGTGCCTATTTTAAAATCCAATTTCAACGTAATTAGATCATACGGTATGATGTCGAACATAACGACTAAATTATTATTCGTATGAATCGAATAAATACCAAATCGAATAATACAGTTGTAGTAAAAGGGTGGGCGTCCATCTTGAATTTTGTTAGATTTGAGCCGGTTTAGTTGTACTAGAAGCGTATTTTGTAGCTTTGACTTCACCATATTAGTTAATTTTGAAGAAGTTTTAAGTATGCTGATACTGTTCGTCTTTTAGATTAGGATTAAATGCAGTAATGTGTTAGGTATGAAATTGTGCTGCAATATTCGATCATTTGACGAGTAATGGCGTGCGTTTTTCTCTCGGAAGACACTTTCAAATTTTATTCTATGTCGTCAGATCCTATGAATAGTCACATTTAGTGTTCGTGTTTTATTATTTTACTGTGTTTAAAACTAGTATTAGTAATGTAAGACAATCTGAGATGGTAATGCTAGAACGAAACCATTGAGCTGGATGTCTTTTTTAGGTTATCTATCACAATTCCTAATCATAAAAGCTAACGATTATGTACGGCAGTCTGTGTGTGTTCAGTGTGGATAAAAGCAAGTGACACGAAAATTATTTTTATTCACAGTATCATTACTCAAGACATATGCGATTTCCGGAAAGAGTATCGCTGATAAAACCGTAGGTTGGCAGAGGCTTAGTACGATGGCAGTACCTAGTAGAGCGAGGGTATATGCCGATGTCAACTCACAGAAGCCAAGAGAATATTGGGACTATGAAAGCTATGTGGTTGACTGGGGCAATCAAGAAGATTACCAGTTGGTTCGGAAGCTTGGGCGTGGAAAATATAGTGAAGTATTTGAGGCAATAAATATCACAAATAACGAGAAGTGTGTAGTTAAAATATTAAAAGTGAGTATAAATAGATCTATGGCTCTAACTTTATGGTTATTAAGAATTTTGTGTAACATTGTTTATATTACAGCCTGTTAAAAAGAAGAAGATTAAAAGAGAAATTAAAATATTAGAAAACTTAAGAGGAGGCACAAATATTATTACTTTACAAGCAGTAGTAAAAGACCCAGTATCTCGTACTCCAGCATTGATTTTTGAACATGTGAACAATACTGATTTTAAACTACTGTACCAAACTTTGTCAGATTATGATATAAGGTATTTGCATGAATTGAAATTAACACCATTCAGCATAAATGAATATTGAATGCACCACTTAACAACATGTCACTTGCAGGTATTATTTGTATGAACTTCTGAAGGCACTAGACTACTGCCACAGTATGGGCATCATGCACAGGGATGTGAAACCGCATAATGTGATGATCGATCATGATAACAGAAAGTTGCGTCTTATTGACTGGGGATTAGCAGAATTCTACCACCCAGGACAAGAGTACAATGTCCGTGTTGCATCTAGATACTTTAAGGTAATCAATCAGAAATAAAATAACACATTTGTCTAAAACATGGGTCGCCAACTTTTAGCCTAAGGGCCAAAATATACTCCTCCACGAAGTCCCAAACGCCAGGATCTAGCTAGCCAACATACTGCTATTTACAGTATGTTGGTACAATTGTTGGTGCTTGCAGGCCAGAGCTGGCCAACTGGCCATAGTTTGGAGACCCCTGGTCTAAAACGATTAAACTGCAATATTTACATAACTTATTACTCGACCTATATGATACAAGCTTGTTGCTTTCAGGGTCCCGAGTTATTGGTGGATTATCAAATGTATGATTATTCTTTGGATATGTGGTCACTTGGTTGTATGCTTGCTTCAATGATTTTTCGCAAGGAGCCATTCTTCCATGGTCATGATAATTATGATCAACTTGTGCGTATAGCAAAAGTGCTGGGCACTGAAGAGTTATTTGAATATTTGGATAAATACCATATAGAGTTGGATCCTCGATTTAATGACATCCTTGGAAGGTATGTAAGGTATTTTTACTACAGAATTTGATCAATACAGTTTCCATAACAGGTCTTGAAGCATTTTGTTTGTGACTAGACTTTAGAGCAGGGATGGGCAAACTACGGCCCGAAGGCCATCTCCAGCCCACAAATGGTTGAAATGAAACAGAAAATCAACTGCAGTTTTCTTTATTAATAGAAATTTCTCACATAAAATGTCTCCACAAGGGCCTTCGCTGCCGTACCTAGTACTTCGCAGCAAACTCAAAAGATTATTTCTTAAAGTTAATTAAAATTTCTTTCCTATTTCAATTAATTTCATAATGCTTGCCCAATAAATTAGTGTTTCAGAAAACACTTACCAATTTTTTATTTCAATAAAAAATAAAGCATAATATTTAAACACATAGCCCACCATAGATGTCATTAGTAAATAGTGGCATGCGAAGGAAAAATTTTGCCCATCCCTGCTTTGAAGGGTGAGTGAGTGTATGGTGTGATATATATAACTACTCAGCCAAATCAGCATTGACTCAAATGTCTTCACATTGGTGACTGAATGCACACTGGAAAACAACCTTACAAGCTTCCTAAATGTTATTACTAAAGAGAAAGATCAATATTGACAGCTACTAATTTCAATTTTTACTATCTAGCTAGATTGTTCTTTAAAAAATATAAACATAGAGTTTGGATCTAAGATTGTTTTTTTTTTCATAAATGTTATTAATATTATAATATTAACTAAATTACAGGCATTCCCGAAAACGATGGGAGAGATTTGTCCATTCAGAAAACCAACATTTGGTATCACCTGAAGCTTTAGACTTCCTTGATCGTCTCCTTCGTTATGATCATTATGAGCGCTATACTGCTCGTGAAGCAATGGATCATCCATACTTCTGTAAGTGAACCTATCCTTACTTACTTACTAATATTATAAATGCGAAAATCAGTTTGTCTGTTACGCCTTCACGTTTTAACTACTCCACCGATCATCGTGAAATTTTGCATACATAATTTCAAGAATGCAGAAAATAATAGGGAACAATATTTTCTGTCACCTAAGTTTAGATGTGTCACTAATCTGCAATACCCTAATAATAATATCTATCATCAATAATATAAAATAATATAGGGTACCTTTCATCCGAAAAAAAGGAACTGTTCCCGAGGGATAGACAAAATACTATCCACAAAGACGAAGTCGCGGGCGATCGCTAGTTAACCATAATTATTTTACAACAAGTTAATGCAACTATTCCTTTTTAATAAATTATATATAATATAAGCTTATAAGAATTTATTTCACTGTCAAAATATTATATTCAACTAGCTGCCCACCCTGGCTTCGCACGGGTGGTGTACCTAATGAAAAACATATGTGACATAATAGCTTTTGTTGATCATAGTAATAGCGCCATCTATTAGTAATGCGCCATCGATTTATAATGATGGAAAATAGATTTGTTTTACATATTTCATTACATTTTATATTAAAGTAACATTGTGAATGCCTAAAATCTAGAATTTCAATAATTACATATTTCTGTTCAATTTTTTGGAAATTATGTTTTATACAAACCTTGTCCCGTTAATAAAAAAGAAAAACAAAAAAGAATTATCTAATTTGGTGCACTCATTCTGATGTTAAGCGTGCACATAGTACATATATTTCGGCGATTCATTTTTATTTATAAAGATTCACAACAGTTTATTTTTGTGAAATCATTTATCATATGACTTAGGTACCAGATTCTACTTGATAAGTATTACCATTACATTTCCAGATCCAATTGTGAAGGAACAAGGGAGACTGGTTTCATCTAATTCTCCAACTCCTAATGCATTGCAAGGACCAATAAATGCAGCCGAGTAATAGTTACAAAAAGTCCGTAACATTCTTTATAATATGTATTGAATATATACTTGTACAAGATTCCAAATGAAGTCACCGTTATATAAACACCATGAAAGCATCCACCGGCGGTGTAAATATCTACACGGGAACGCAGTGAAGAGCACCATCTCCGTTCAACCATCAACTCTTTAATGTAATTCCAATGTTTGATAAATGGAAATATAATTTGGAAAGACAATATAATTTAGTGTTTAATATTAGTAATTCTGGTTATGTATTGTTTTAAAAGTGTTTATCTCTGGTATGAGCTAGCAGAACAAGTCATGAATGTGATCATGTATTCAAAAAGTTACTTTGAATAAAAGTATCTCGTGGTGAGGTTTAAAAATTGTTGAAGTGAAAGAAAATCATTTTTTTTTACAAAAAAAAACAATAATATTCATTATTGAGATGAAGACAACTTTTCGATTTTCATTGCACTTGATCTTTTGCATTTATTAACCTATTGTAATTACCTGTATAATATAATACTGATAACATCTGAATACCATTTGCGAGTACTGGTTAGCGGCTTTTCGTTGGTACTGTATTTAAAATTTTGTATTTATGTAATAGAAGTAAAATGTAGATATGTGTAATATAAATACAAAATTTTAATATGATAAATTAATCGTTTTCTTTAATTACTTAGGTATTTTATAAAGAAGACCAGTAATTTCTAATAATTATTAGACAATGTCGCATTATTGTTTCTATTAGTATATTTTTAGTAATTTACGTTAGCGGTTCTTTATACAACTATTTTCGACTTAATTTTATATAGTTACATATATAAAATTAAGTCGAATCTTTAATTTGAAGGTGAGCCTCATTGATAATATAATTTATTTTAGTGTGATAACTGGAAGTTGTTGCATCAAAATTTTTTTAATAAACAATACTAACTTTGCCTGGACATTTTTTCGATTTTTTGTACTTCAATATGAAGTATCAAAACCGCATTTAATCCTTGGCCCACGTTTTTGCCGTTTAATCGATTTTTGTTGGACCGATATCTTCGTTACTGACGAAATTCCTCAGTCTCACCACATTTGATGATATGATAGTGTTTACACAGCAAAGCCATTCACATCAAGTCTCTTCGCCTCATCGAATTCTGTTGCAGTTTGTTTACCGCGATGCGACGTTCGGTCGTGGCGGCGAACACGTGATGGCTCCTACACTATGCCGGCGGCGGCGAACACGTGAATAAATGGCTTCTGCACACTGCCGGCGCGGCGGCGACGCGTCCTTACCCCGCGTGTACAATGTAATGTAATGTAATGTAAATGCTCGGCGAAAATGTAATTATAAAAATAATTATCCCAGCACCTTAATTGCTACTCCTATACAAAAGGGTAAACATTAAAGCACGTAACTCGCTGTTGTAGGCAATAACGTGGTTTCCCGGGATTTTAGCTTTTACACAATATACAGGGTGGATTTTTGAGACGGTACATTAAGGGCAGGTACCTTAACCGTTATAGTTACAGGAAAACTCCTAGGAGACCATCCCTAACTTTTTAAGATATTCTGAACTGCATTTTCAGATTTTGGAAAAAGTTTGCAGTCAGCAAAAAAAAATGCTCAAATACAAAAAAATATATGCCAATCGATACTATTTTCTTGTGGGGATCAAAAGACTATGGCCCTCTTTGGGACCATTTAAGGTATAAGTAAGGACTAGAGATGTCATAAATCGCCAAAAACTTTTCCCATACATTTTGTAAGGATAAACTATTAAGGCGGTTGTATGACCGAAAGTGGCGCCCTCAGAGGTTTTTATTTAATAAGTTATTAATAGAAAAATATTTTAATAATGTTTATCGTGGAGATTTTAGGGGACTTGATCCCGCCAAATTGACGCTCACGATTTTAGGGCCCATGGTCTAGTATTTTTAGAAGGTATCACTACATGCCCTCGTAGTCATTCGTAGAAGTAGATAGCAAATGTGTCAAAAACGGCCACTTTTACCAGTTTTTCTATCTACTTCCAGCAGTGACTGCTAGGGAATGTAACGATACCGTCTAAAAATACTTGACTGTAAGCCCTAAAATCTCCACGATAAACATCATTAAAATTGTTTATTAGAATTATAATATTAAATAAAACTCGCCGCGGCGCCACTTTCGCTCAGGGTACCACCTTAATCAAGTCAAAATATTCTTTATCTGGATGAATTATATTGGACCGTGGCGGATGACGTATGATAAAAAAACTATACGTTTAGTTGGTACTATTATGTATTGTGACTATTCTAGATAACATTTTATAATATATACAAATCCATATACAAAATTTATATGAAGCATTTCATACTCCGCACGTAGGTAGGTATACTGCATAGGGTTGGCCGGCCCGTCGCTGTCGACCGCGTAGGTGCTGAAGGATGACGACGGTCCTGACGGAGGATGGCTCTCGGATCGGACCGGACCAACACGGTTTTATAATACTTCCCTTTTCGAAAACCCTTTCTTAGTGCTCGCCTACACCATGAAAGGTATCTACCCTTCAAAATGGTGTCTTTCAGCCGTTACAAACTGGAACATCCTGTATGTAGCTCTCTTTATATCGGTCATTTTGAACTTACCATCCAAATTTTCAGGATGTGTCCAGTTCATGAAATTAAACAACTTTCTCTAAGAAACATGTGTCAAATTTCGCCACAAAATTTTTGTCATCCCTTACTAAATTGACGTGATCTCTTTGATTTGTATGGAAAACGATTTCTATTTTTACATATTTGACCATGTGTTCCTTAAGCTTTGTCCAGACTAGTAAAATTTGAGTGTATCAGATCACCGTCGCGTATCATCGACGTGTATCATTTGGCTAGTGTGGACGCAAAACGATACGCGATCATGCTACGCACCATATCTGATACACACCGATCCGTATGTAACTGCGTATCAAACAAGGCTTTCCGCCTTGTTTACACTTGCGTATCGGAGTCGTGTATCATGATCGGCAGTATTACGTAGTGTAGACGCATTTTGATACTGTATCATGATACGACTATGTGATTTGATACGATGATACACCGCGATCCATCTCGAGGCGGTTTTTGCCCGATCATCAAAGGGGATACGCAATGCCGCTACACGATTTTGACAAGTTTGTATGTACGTGTTTATATACATTTTCGCACACTCCGCTGGTTTATGACATACATTTTTGATGCTCGCGTTTTTTTTTTGACTAGGGAAAGATACGAGGAAAATGTACCCGTCCACATTCATGACACGCGTTGTTGATACGCTGACAAGATACAGCATGCTAAATTGCTAAGTGTGGACGTGGTTATTAAGCCCATTTTGGGCTAATGGAGATAGTGATACGATGCAGTCTAAATTAGCGTCCACACTCACACTTATGATACGAATACTTGATACGATACGGCTGATTTTGATCGTCAAGATGATACAAGTCTGGACAAAGCTTTAGAGAAAGTTGTTTAGTTTCATGGACTGAGTGAATACAAAATGACCTTGTATAACGGTAATTTGCCCACCATGAAAGTTATGTATCTAATCTACCCTCCAAAATGGTGTCTCTACCTTCAGCCATAAGGGCTCTATCACACATTTCAATTTTTCTAACACAAATTCCCATCTATACTGGAACAGCCTGTAGCACCCTACCCTGTACAACGTGTAACAGAATTAATGTCTAAACCAGAATATGCTAAATAGGAACCATCAAACAACAACTTTTATTTGGGGACCAACCAACTCTGAAATCGCAAAAAAAATATCAGCTGTTTCATACAAAAACTAATAACGAAAATATGAAACAGCTGATATTTTTTTGCGATTTCAGAGTTGGTCCCAAGTTGTTCAGTTTGATGGTTCTACCATATTCTGGATTAGCCATTAATTCTGTTACACATTGTATAACAGGAATTTTCCAAAAATCCTTTCTTAGTGCCCACCTTCACCGTGAAAAAGGTAACTATCCACCAAAAATGGTGTCTTTATCTTCAGCCGTTACAAACTGGAACAACCTGTAGCATCTTTTATAACGGGAATTTTCCAACACCCTTTCTTAGTGATCACTTACACCATGAAAGTAAATGGTGGTTCTACCTTAAGCCGTTAGGGCTCTATCAGACATTTCAATTTTCCTATACAAATTCCCATACAAACTGGAACACCTGTGTACATCATCATTATTCCATCCCCTTAGGTGGTGAATTTTTGATCCTTTCTTAGGCCTGGTTTACATTAGGCAAGTAGACGACCGAGTAGAGTAGCGAGTAGAAATACATTGCTTGGCATGTTCGCCGATTTTAAAAGAACGTCAAACACACCACGTAATGAACTTCTACTCTCCTAAAACACTCTACTAAAGACTAAGATAATGTAAACCAGCCCTTAGTGCTTGACTAAGCTACCAAAAGCGCGATCAAACAGAATAGGTTTATGACTTGAATTTTGGGTCTTGGCACAGATAATATAATACTGGCCTTGGACTATATTGTATAGTTCACTTGACGGGGCGATGATTGTAGACAGGTGGTGTGGAATACATGGACAGAAGAACACATATACACTCCTTTTTGGGCAGTCGTGTAAAAATGTATGTTGAAACCCGGAGGAGGATATAGCAATATGCCAGAGGGGCTCTACCAATCACTTGGCACCAATAAAAACCATAGCAATGTATCAATTCCATCAATCAAGCAAAATAATATAAGTAAATATCAATTGCACTTGGTCGGATTAATGTACTGTACCTAATATAATAAGTATATTATATGACTTTACCTAATATTTCGCGAACAATGGGCTCACTTATATTGGCTTCTGTAGATAAACCAGAGTAGGGCCACTGAGACGGGGTGCGCTCTCCCTAGGCTGGAAGCAGAGGCCGTGTATTCCCAGAAGTCCCGGTAAAGTTATCCCATGACGGGACTTTCGGGATTTTCTTTTCTTCCCAGAGGTTCAGTTACTTTTACAACGGTTTGCTTGCTTGAAATTATTCAACACGATTCTGACAGATTAAAGTTTTGAGTGACATTTATATTGATCTTCTGGGAATCAAATGTCACTAGTCCCATTATTAGAACCTCTGGGAAGAAAAATTCCAAAACTCCCGTCACGGAACAACTTTAACAGGGTGACACGGCAGAGGCTCTGATGATTGACAGCAGATCCGGCAGTTCCAGCACGGATGACTAAATAGTTACAATTACAATGTGTTGCAGCGCCTTTCTTACCCAAAGCACAACCACGTGACACTACCGGTAGTGCCGTGGAAACTGCTATTCAATTCAGTATTGAAAATGTAAAAGATAATAAAGAAATGGCACAACAGAACTGGTAGTGCTGAAGGGAATAGCAGTTCCCCAAGGCACTATTGGAATCGCTTGGTTGTTTCACTGGGATTCATAAATGTCCCTAAGGCACAACTGGTAGTGCTGAAGGGAATAGCAGTTCCCAAGGTAGTGTCACGCGTTTGTGCTACGGGTAAGAAAGGGTTCCAGCGTCACTTAGGTACAGGATGCTTAATGGTAAGGTACGTACAGTTGAGCAAAGAGTATTTTTTTCTATGCAGTTGAGTTTAATAATATGTACGCACCTTTGACAGTTTGTCAACCTCTATGCCTTTTGTTTGTAATGTGTCATAGAATATGAATATAAGGTTCTTGGTAATTTGTAATACCTAAATGGCAACATCCTGTAAAAGTACTACGACTAGTTTGTAACGAGCTGTCAGGGCTCCTGCTTCACTTCAGAATAATAGTACAAGGTGTCTGTATTCGTGGCGAACAGGAACATTTCTTGACATTTCGTTGCAAAAAAAAATATATTATCAAAATAAACGTGATGAGAACACGGGACGGGGAAAAATGCAAGGTGCACAGAACTTCCCCCATGTTTGGGGTTACAAATATCTAAGTTCAATTTATTTCGACAGTATTATAATTTTTCGTAGGGACCACGAAGAAAAAAACCTCCGTGGCCCCTTTAGTACAGTAGCCCGTAGAACATTTAAATCACCAAAAAGGTTACCGTTTGCCGTTGTGACATAGTTAATTATCACGAAATTATATTAGATACTTTAACCCAAGTTTTACAGATCGCAACCCGCCGTAACTTATGTTTGTATATCTCCAAAATTGATATTTTTTTATTTTTCGAGGTTTACCACATAGTTTAGCTATTGTCGTGTTCTACAGCTTGGTTTGATTACCACAGATAAAAGTAAGACTATAAAAAGTAGCCATACACAGATTTAAGACCTGATAAAAATGGTTGGATTTTATCAGGTCTTAAATCTGTGTATGATCACTTTCCATAGTCTTACTATTATCAGTGGCAATCAAACAAAGCTGTAGAACACGACGATAGCTAAACCATGTGGTAAACCATGAAAAATAAAAAAATATCATTTTTGGAGATATACAAATATAGAGTACGGCGGGTTGCGATCTGTAAAACTTGGGTTAAAGTATCTATAATTTCGTAATAAATAACTATATCACAACGGCAAACGGTAACCTTTTTGGTGATTAAATGTTCTACGGGCTACTGTACTACTTCCAGGGACTACGCGACAAAGGGCGGAGCCAGCTGTGCGGGCGGCTTCAGCGCACACGTAGGCAGCGCAGCGGCGGGCGGCTTGACAATATTATAGTGTAAAGAGATATACAGTACGAGGCATAGGCTTATATCTTGAAATTTTTTCGACGGAGTAGGGATAAGTTCGCGCATGTGCTTTGTGCTCTTGTGAGCGACCAATAGCGCGCGCGCCCCTCTCCCGCTACCCGCGCCCCTCACCGCAACGAATGCCCAAAATATTATCCCCGTCAATTGGTAATGCGCTGGAACCTTGTCACATTAACATCCACGTTAACGTGATCCGCAACTAAAAATGTCATGAAACAAGTAAATTCTAATAGGTAATCTAATATATAAATTATTATTTTCAATAAGATAGGGTCTAGGTATATAAAAAAAAATACAATTGTTTTTAGTTTTTGAGGTTAAAATCATGGCCGCCAGGGGGATAGTACGCGTTCCGCGCAATACCCGCTAGGGCATGGATACCGGTATACCGGTATTCCGAAATACCGGTATTTTTTTTCGGTATTTTGATACCGGTATTTGAGAGTAAAATACCGGTATTTCGAATAAAGCGATATATTTTTGCAAGGGTGTTTAAAGACTATGCAGAACGTTCAATTTCTATGGTTCACAGTGTTGTTCATACTGCAGATGAGTTTACTATATGAAAACTCAACGAATCACGAATAATCACGATTATAGAAAAAATCACCACTAAATCAACTCCGCAAAACACTGCATGCATATAGCTAGTATCTAGATGGTATTTAATGATATTCCTTTAAGTTGTTCGTTTAATGTTTTCATCATCATCATATCAGCCGCACGACGACTACTGCTGGTCTCATTCAAGGATCTCCGCCTCCCTCAAGGATCTCCAAGATCGGTTCTGCGCTGCCCGCATCCAAAGGTTTCCCACGACCTTCACCAGATCGTCGATCCACCTTATCGGGGAACGTCGTCGTCCGGTGCGCGGTCGCCATTCCAGAACCTTTCCGCCCCAACAGCCATCGGTTCTTCTCGCTATGTGTCCCGCCCATTGCCACTTCAGCTGAGCAATCCTTCGAGCGATGTCGGTTACTTTAGTTCTCCTGCGGATCTCCTCATTTCTGATTCGATTACGTAGGGAAACGCGGAGCATGGCTCTCTCCAATGCATGCTGGGACCTCGGTGACCTTGAGACCTCCTTCTTATGAGACCCATAATTAACAACCACGTTTCACTGCCGTAATTATCTTTTAATATAGATAAATTATCTTTATATACACTGAGATAAGTTGGACGCGAAGATTTTTCGAAGCATCCTGAATGCTGCCCATCCGAGTAGGATTCGGCGAGAAATCTCTTTTTTGATGTTTTTTTAACGTTTTTTTTAATGTTTCCCCATCAATGAAATTTACTCTGCCATACATTCTCGAGTGAAATCTCAGCGGATCGGATCACAGTCTATTGTCAATTTAGTTGCATTGTAGTTGTAGTAAGCTTCAGCGACACGACATGAAAACGTAGGTCGGTCTTCTGAACTGACGTTTTTAGTGCCGATAATTCTACGCCATGAAATCCTTTAGGCGCATTTGGTCCAATTCGCGATTGGTCCAATTAACACAAAGTTTTTGTAAAAAATAATAATTTATTCTTTGGAGTTAATAATTTCTTTGATAAGCAAGGGTACAGCAGCTGATTCTTTCATTTCCAAATAGTTTTTACTACAAGCATAGCAAAGGTGTTTGTTAACATGCGGGAACATGGGCGAAGATAGTTGATGCGTAGAGTTGTCATTTTCAAGGGAGTTTCGACGGTTCATTGATATGGTTCTTGAAGAATTTGTAGCTTCTAAAGCAGTTAGTTTGCTTTGAATTTCAATCAATCCACTCTGAAAAAAAAGGCATAAGAATTATAATCACATGTTTTGGCCTTTTTAGGGTTCTGTACCAAAATGGTAAAAAGGAACCCTTATGGTGTGCTCAGTCTGTCTGTCTGTCACAGCTGGATATCTCAAAAACTACTAATGGTATCAACTTGAAATTTGGAATAGTTTAAGATAACGTTTGCCAAACTATTTTGTAAATAAGAAAGAAATAAAAAAATATTTTTTTACAACATGGACTGAAAAGGGGTCATAAAAATTTTAAGTGGGGCTACTAGGCATGTGAGGTATCATATGAAAGAGCGCAGCTTGCACATTTTCCATCAATTTTTCTTTTTTTTTAGGCTGCATAGTTTTTGACTTATGATGAAAAATGTAAAAAAAATCTGAAATAATTCTATGTGATAGTTGTTTATGTAAAGATTACAGGAAAAATAAATCAATGTCTCAATATAGCACACTTTTTTAGAAACTATCAATAAAAAATGCATTAGTTCCACTACCGGGTCAACAGATGGCGCTGACCTAAGAAAGTATATATTAGTTCCATTATCGGTCAAAAGATGGCACTGCCCTAAGAAAAAAAAATTAGTTCCACTATCGGTCAAGAGACAGTGCCGGCCGACCTAAAGCTGCAATATTTAGTAATTTTATTATTTAACTCTACAGACTATTTATTATGATGGTACGGAAACCCTCGGGTGCGCGAGTCAAACTCGCTCTTGACCGGTTTTTTTATTTTTCATAGCCTAATTTTTACTGTCTCCATTATACCTACGACAAACATCTATCTGTTTCAAGATGCGACTGCATAGGATTAGGTTTAGAGAACTTTATAGCTGCATAGCTCTTTAAACCTTACATAAGACATAATACAGACATAAGACATACGGCACCAGGTCGCGCTACTGGCCGCAAGGTGCGCGACCAAAGCCATTCGCTTCAAAGCCGCTGGCCGCGGCGGTGGCGGCGGCCAGGTGCGCGCGCTCTACGGCGATTTCATACTAATGTACCGATCTCGCTACCAGGCCGCAAGTGCGCTATTGCTCTAAGTAATAATAATAATACACACACAAAACATGTTTTGATTACATAAAGAAGACTTATACACTGTTTAAATGTGATGTGATACTGTCTCTTTTAAACAATATTATCAAAAACCGGCCAAGTGCGAATCATATTTAGAAAATATTACCTACCTATCAATATCATCATCTTTGGGCAAACTAAAATAACTTGAATGTGGCATAGCTTTTGAATTGTTTGTACAACCAAACAAACCACAATAACTTGACGCCATTGTAATTTGTTTCCAAGATCGTACGGAACAAACAAACAGGCAAACGCGAGCGCGGCGACGCCGGCCGTGACAGCCCGACTGGTTTCCCGTTTAACGTGTAGGCTAATTATTGTGAACTTGAGCCCGTCCGGAGCGGGAGTGTCCGTTCTACCCAGTTTTATTTATTCTTATTGTAATGCCGACAATCTCAGGCAGTCAGTGTGTGGGTTTGGTCACAGAACAGATTAGAGCTCAATGCACTATGCGGTTACTTGCAATTGGTTAGTGCATTGGGCCGGAATCCTAAGGGTGCGGGTTCAAGCCCCGTCTGAGCTGCTACAGGTGAGTCGATTTTTTCTAATATTTTTTCAATTATATTAATAATCTTAAAAAATAGCATTGTGAATGCATAAAATCTAAAAGTTTAAAAATTCATTTCTATGCTCAGTGTGCTATGGTTACCCGCCAACCGCTCCGGTTGCTCCTGAATGACGGTCAACCTATTCACACTGTGCGGTTCATTTTGCAGTAGCCTCTCATTGAGGCAATTGCGGGTGCTCGCAACACGGGTGGTCGTATTTGCACCCACATCCTGCGGTTAGCTGGACTGTTGGACTGATGAGCGCTTAATGTGGCTATGTACTGCGGCTTACCGTACATATAGTCTGCCGCAACCACCCGCCGCTTTGCGGCAAGCTGGCAGTGCATTGTAATGTTTACGGACTACAATAGAAAAATACTACTAATCTACTAATACATACCTCACAAACTACGCAATTATTTGAATGTGTAAATTCATCTTTCACCCCAATTTTTTCAGCAGTTTATATTGTTGATGGGAAATTTTCTTGTAAGTCATTAATGAAACATTGGATAACCGACTGTAAGCTATTTCCTTGAACAGATTGCAGCTTCACTGGAGCTAGTTCATTGATCTTTATATAGTGTTGAAGTTCTTCATAAGTAATGTCTTTCATTGGACGCAATATTTTAACTTCATTTCTACTGTCACAAAATCCCTGTGAACAATACATACTTATTATTTTCAAACCTATGGATGGATGACTTAAAAAATCAACAATTGCTAATGTCTAGAAACACATTATGGTAGCTTAAAGATGGTAGATGGATGGATGGTAGATTTAGGAATGGTAAAATTACTTTAGGGACATAAAGTAAGACATAAATGAATGTAAGAAATTAGTTATTAACCATTTTCTGATCATTCCCAATGGCACTGCCAAAAAGACACCGGCAAAAGGTGTGCCAGTGACACACCCTAGCGATAGAAGGAAAATAATTGCAATTGGTACGCACTGTCACACTGTCACTATACTGCATGATTAATGGATGATAAAACTAACAAAACTTCTCGATCTATTTGAGTCATAATAGTGAACAGTTATATATTACCTACTACATCACTAGTAGTCGGGGGTGTGTCACTCGGAATAGTGATTCCCCACGAGTCTCATGAAACACCTTTTTGGCGGTGCCATTGGGAATGACCACTATTTTACACATATTGCAGTATGCTTGGCGTTTACTTATATTATTTACTTACTACATCATGTTGAACTTGAGAACCACGACCCAAACTTAAATTTGACATTAAATTCACAGCAAGTGTAGATGTTGTTTCTGCAGTAAAGATAGTTTTACACTGTAATTCTTTTGCATAATCTATAAATAATTCTCGTTTTATTTTTGCAGTGTAATCATTTCCTGATGAGCTTGGCATACTTTCTAAAAGATCTCTTAAATTTTGATCTGCTTCTTTGTCATACTCTGGTATATTATTGAGTGTCGGCTTATTTCTGTTTTTAATATTATATTCTGAGATGTGAACCACGTTTAAGTCGTACTCTGATTTGTTACACTGTTTGATAATAGATTTTGTAACAGTGATATCTTCATCTAAATCTGAAATTAGAAGCACAAGTATTACTTACATTAGTACCTAGTTAAACCATCAAGGCCTGGAAAATGAGACACAACTGATTTTCTATTGTTGTAATAGTTGTACAAGGGACAGACATACATGGTGTTGTAGTTGAGTGTACAGTATACAGTATGAGGCATATATCTTGAAATTGGGTGGGGATTGCGCGGAACGCGTATTTTGGGCATGCGTTGCGGTGAAGGGCGCGGGCGGCGGGAGAGGGGCGCGTGCTATTGGTCACTCACAAGAGCACATGCGCGAACTTATCCTGTACGGTATTGCCAATTCAGCCGCACCGAAATAACTAGTTTTTTGATACAATGTTGGTATTTTCTTGACAACTATGTTTTACGGTTTAAATAATTAGGTACTTATAGAAATTATGGAATATGAAATTCACAGATTTGTTTTGGTGTTTTTTTGTTTCCTTTTAACTTTTTTTATCAATATTTTTGTTTTAAATTAAGATTCTTAAAAATATATACGTATTTAGACTTATATTAAAATAATTAATATTTTTGAAAAAAATACTAGAAAAAATCGACTCCCGTAGCAGCTCAGACGGGATCCTACGGGTAAGTCGATTTTTTCCAGTATTTTTACTATTATATAAATTATCTTAATACAAAAATAGTTGTGAATGCCTAAAATTTGAAATTTCAGTATTATACATATTTATGAAACAAAAAACACATCAACGATTATAATTTCGTGCTAGGTGGTTAGATGGCGCTATTTCCTATATTACAAAAGCACCCTGAATCGCACGAAACGAACATGGTACGATTTTTAGAAACGTTAAGGTATTGCAATAAAGTCAGGTATTGAATATCAAAACATTTGGTTGCAATAACGTGTTTCTGTCGATAAATAGTTTCACCGCAGACCAATACATAGTTTTCGGTATTGCACCAATACATAGTTTCAATAACTATTTACGGTTTATAACGCCCATCTCTACTTATCCGTACTCCGTCGAAAAAATTTCAAGATACATGCCTCCTCGCACTGTATCTACGAGGAAAGTGTGCCATGTCTGCCTTGGCTTAGTTAGAGTAATAAATCAACTGACTTTCGGGTTTATGTTATAACCCTGAAAAATTTAGTATAAACATCAGTCCCTGTTCCCTGTGCATCCTATATCCAGAATGTACTCCAGTATTCCAGAGTTAAGTTTTGTTACAAAAACATTTGAAAAAAGATTGAAAAAAGTAATGGGAAAACTTACCAATTATATGCAAAAAAAATGGTGTTATCCATAATTTCTTGTGATTATTTAAAGCAACTCCATTACGAGTTAAATCTAACAAAACTGTTGAACCAAGTCCTCCAGATAAACAAATAAGCACGTTTTCGTTCAGGGATAAGATTTTATTTTTTCCAATACATGCTCGAAATTTATGATTTACGTTAATTATAAAGCAATCTTTGCAATACAAATCTTTTTGTCTTAAAATTAAAGTGTCTTGAGTAGCACCACATTTCTTACAATAACTCATAATTCCTTCTAAATTAAATTAGTAGGTATGTTCCTATAGTTTTAATTAAACTTTTCTACTCCTCATCATGATTCATCATCATCAAATCAAAGCACAGCAGTGTTGCCAGATGAGCAAAATGAAAATGCGGGAGCTGTGCTTAAAAAACGCGGATTTTCAACAAAAAAGTGGAATTTCATGTTTTAACATTTACATCGATTTTTCTCTCTCGATTCGTGTGCCTAATCCTATACATTGTTTTTTCACACAACGGCAAGGGAATTTCAAAGTAGAGTGTAAGTGAGTGAGTGTGTGTGGAGAGGGTGTGTGATATTTAAAATATAATATAATATATATATAAATTACACAAAACGAAATCCTACTAATATTATAAATGTGAAAGTTTGTGGGTTTGGATGTTTAGATGTTTGTTCCTCAATCACGCAAAAACTACTGAACGGATTTAGTTGAAATTTGGCACACAGATAGTAGATATCCTGGATTAAAACATAGAATACTTTTTATCCCGATATTCCCACAGGAACGGGAACCATGCGGGTGATACCGCGGGCGGCCGCTAGTGTAAAATAAAAATGAAAACTTATCGAAGAAATGCAGCAATCTGTCACATACATCTGTCAAATGAAAGCGATTGCGATAGATTTTTAAAATTACACAATTAGCCCCCTGGTTCTACAACCTCCACTTTTGGGAAGTTGTACAATTTCGGATTTGTACCTACATCACACATGGACCTCTCGCACGCCACGCGGCTCGAGTTGCTCAAAGAATCAATGCAAATTCAATACGCGCAAAAGAGATGGCACAATAACGGAATTAACGAATCAAACTGAACGACTGAACGCAGCTTTTTATATTCGACGTGCTGTATAATCTTCGACCGACGACGTGCTGTGTAACTGTCAAAAAGAGGTTGTTCTAGCTAGTAGATTCGAAAAAAGCGGAACCGCGTAGGTTAAAAGTAGAAAGCGGATCCATTGCCAAAAAGGCGGTGTAAAAAGTGGAAAAGCGGTACATCTGGCAACACTGAAGCACAGATTAAAATCTAAAGCAACAACAAGATAGATCATGGATGCATTCCAGTAGGGTTACGCGAACAGGGGTTGTCCATCCGATTTTGGTGAGCATGCGACTCTCCGTGCCACTGAACTGAATAATTCCATTCTAAAACTACCTAGAAGTAATGTACCGATGATATACGTTCTTATTTCAGATATCAAATCGATTGTACCGGCTTCCCGGCAGAATGATTGACAAAAGCATGTGGCACGGAGAGTCGCATGCTTTGAGATTTATGTTTTTTGTTAAATCGTCGAATTCCAGATCAATCTGAGTCTGTACCGGTGGTTTGATGTATTTGTAGCCGTTACATATTCATTGTAACAGCTACAAACACTTTCGTTGCTCATGTAACGCAACAGGGTCAAAGATATCGCGATCTAAAGTTTTAAAAGCATGCGAATCTCCGGCCCACACACTCAAGTCTAAAATATTGATGAAAATTGCATTAAGATTAAAAATAAGCAGATTTTTGTAATCGTTTGATCACGATAAACGACCCGAAAACATATTTTCAGAATATCTTTACTCGTTTTAGAGAAATTTGCAAATTTATTTACTATGAACAATTACAGTGTAGGGTTACCATATCGTCGGTCGGTCAGAATCATTAGGCTGTTTCTAGAAAATAGACCGATCGGAATACGTTATTTTCGTTACGTACTTAATTAAATACTTAGGGAACCGGACAACTTTTCAGATAGTGTTTAAAAATAATCTTTATTCATAAATATAGCCATAAAAAATAATATTTTAATTAAATAAATCCTTTGGAGTACTTAAAAACGTCAAAAACATAATTTATTTAAAATTGCCGCGAAAACAACACTTCATGTCAATTCAGATCGCGTGACGTCATCTGTGGGGTAAACAAACTACAAGCCATGTTACAAGTGTGATGAAAACTACAGTAATAACGGTGAACTACTTTTACTTTCTTCACAGGAACACACCATGATATTATTAACTAGGTCAGGGATGGCGAACCAACGGCACGCGTGCCATTGATGGCACGGGACACAATGTTTTGGGCACGTCACCGGTCACAAAATTCATTACGCGACGATTTTATGGCAAGTCTAAGACCTCATTAAACATTAACAATTAGAAAAATGGCACGTTGATACAAAAAGGTTCGCCATCCCTGAACTAGGTTATAGCAACAATACGTTAGCAGTTTTCCCTAACAATACTTCTCTTCTTGACGGTTGGAAAGTGACTGAGCCCGCAACTGACTTTCGTTGACCGTTCTGCCGCCTATCCCCACCGCTTACCTTCTCCCATTCCACTGCAAATGGCGGGAAACGGCGGAGCCAAGCGTCGGTGTTGCCAAGCTATTAAACTAAAATACTACTATTATTCTTTCAATTTTGATTCGAAATCATAACAATAAAATGGATTAATTACTATCAAACTACAAAACGTCACATTCGTCCATCCTGACCTCGTGCATGTCCTCGTGCACGATCAACTCAATACTATAATAATAACGTCACATTCGGCCGGTTGTATGTTTACTTATATCGCATTCTATTAAATAAATTTAATTGGTTTAACTTTTTGTTATAATTTAATTGCGGATTAATTAATGCTAAAAAGAGAGAATCTACTGAATCTACCACCATTTCACAAAATGGGAGGCCACTCCAAGAAAGAAATGGTGAACGAAAACTTGTAGAGGGTTGTCGACCTCCGTCTTTTATATTTGATAATTTATTTACAAGAGGAACTAACTGTTGTATCTTATCGCACCTAGTATGATCATCAGATCAAAAAGCTTTGATATTTTTAAAAGCCAATAATATTGTGACACAAATATTAACTAAAACATCTTCAAAAAATATTACCATTTTTTCCACAATAAAAAATCTAATAATTTATGCAAGTACAACATTTCTCATTAGTTCTTTCTACTAAATTATGAATTTTATTATAATATTTAACAAGAGATAAGTACAAAAAGTAAATATAACAGTCGAAGTCACGCCGCCGGAGTACCACGAAAGGGTAAACAAATTTAATCACAAATTGTAAACTTTTGACAGATGATTGACTGAAGACCCGACGCACGTGCTGTGAGTGTGACTACCTAACTGAAATTATCAATGATGTCAACTTATTAAACTCACATAAGTCCTACAGTTTCTTACGGTATACAATTTCAATTTGCTAGACCTACTAGGTATGCAAAATGCAAGGTAATCGTATAATGATTAAAGTTGTGTTGCAACAATCATTATATGTATTATTTTTATTTATTTCACAATTCATAGCATGAAGTACCTACTTATTATATTTAATTTAGCTTAACTAGAACTACCAACTTTAACAGGTTCTGAATAAGATTTAAATATAAGTACTTGATAAATCAATGCATAGGAATTCTGGTCAGTATCTATGTTCAACCAGATAATTGCAGCTGAAACCTTATTAGCCGTCGCAGCCTGTCGTCATCGTGTCAAAAAAACCTAAGATCAACCAATAACGGAACCGTCGTTTCTACCATCCAGCCTCGCGTCGCACACCGCGCCACCATCACCTTAGCTAAGTATACCGCATGGGCATCTTGTCAGATGCAATGTTTCTGAAATATATAAAACAATCGACAGTAACCATGCTTAAATCATAGGACAAACGTCTACAAAATAAAACATCAGGGTCAAAAGGAAAAATATTATAATCTACTCACGAAAACTGTTTCATTATGAGATGAGAAAAACTTATTATATGAAATACAAATTCACATTTATAACAAACAATATATAGTTGCATTGTTATTAAAATATTATCATGATAATTTAATTATTTTATTCCACAATTTGTGGTTCTCTTGCATTTTATTATGTAATGTGCTCAGTTAAAGTAATTGTTAATGTCGATACTCGCAGGGCTACCGTTTGCCACTATGTGGACACGGCCTGTCAAGACATATTCAAGGCTACCGTTTGCCACAGTGTGAACACGGCCTGCCAAAACATATATTCAAGCCAAAGCTATCAACCAAGGACACACATGGCCACGTAACCAGTATATTTAGTATACACACGGCCCATAGACGCGACACACTTGGCCGCTTACTGAGTACCACACTTAAGGACACACTTGGTCCATAGACGCAATTTACCTAGTCGCCTAAACACTGCACTTGAGGACAAATGGTTCATATAATAGTAGCTTACACACTGCTTACCTAACATTTTTAAGACTTTATTTTCTCAAACAAATGTATTCAAATTAACCATAATTACACTAGCATCGGATTGCAATATTATAAACTAAGAGATAACCCAGTAAAAGAAGAAGAAGAAGTTGTGTCTTAAAGAAGAACGCAAACTTCATAAAGTCTACTTATTGTTTGACAGATCTTCGTACATGTGTAATTGAGTACTGATTATTTGTGTACCCCAATATATTTACTTAAGGGCCTGTGCACTAATCTAAACAACAACTTAAATAATCGTTGCTGATGACGATTCGAGTATGAAATTAGTAAAATTGCATAATGTAGTCACATAAGCAAGTAATATAAGTATATGACAACCTAGCCTTGTAAACCGCTGGCGCTTCTAGCCAAATTGTACTTGGTTTATCTTTTTTTTTTTCGTTTTACATTTATTTTTAATTGGAATTGAATTGCAATTTATTAAGTAATTATTCATTAATGTTCCTAATGTAGAATGTATGGAATAAATAAATTGTATTGTATTGTATTGCAAACCGCAGGCGCATCTAGCCAAATCTCAGGCGCATCTAGCCCAAATCTCAGGCGCATCTAGCCAAATCTCGGGCGCATCTAGCCAAATCTCAGGCGCATCTAGCCAAATCTTAGGCGCATCTAGCCGAATCTCAGGCGCATCTAGCCGAATCTCAGGCGCATCTAGCCGAATCTCAGGCGCATCTAGCCAAATCTCAGGCGCATCTAGCCAAATTTTAGGCGTATCTAGCCAAATCTCAGGCGCATCTAGCCAAATAGAAGGCGCATCTAGCCAAATAAAAGGCGCACCTAGCCAAATAAAAGGCGCATCTAGCCTTGTAAACTGATGGCGCTTCTAGCCAAACTGGATTTGCATCTAAATACAATACAAACCAATCATTTATTTCCCAGAAAATGGAAGTATACATTGATGACATTATAATATAACAAAATCTGCATATTCTGACTTTGTTAGGTGTGGAAATCTGTCAGTAGCTAGGTGATTATAAAATTTAAATTCGATACTTAACATTAATCATCAATTATTACAACTAATTTTCATTACCCATCATTTCAGTAAATAATTTCAAATCCCAATAAAATAAATGTCAAACTTTAATGTCAAATATGATAAAATGACATTAATAATAATAATTGCCTGCCAATGTTAATTTAATTTACAGTAATAAAATATTAATTGCATCTAGCCAAACCGAAGGCACATCTTCTCAAACCGTAGGCGCATCTAGCCAAACTGAAGGCACATCTTGCCATACTCAAGGCGCATATAGCCTTATAAGCCGCAGGCGCATCTAGCCTAACCGCAGGCTCATCTTACCATATAAAATGAAGGCGCATCTAACCTTATATAATGAAGCACATTAAAACTTAAATATTCATTCATATAAATCTCAAATCTCTTTACCAATCTGGTATCAAAAGTTGCACTTTATAAGTCGAAGGCGCGTTTAGCCTTCAAGCTGAACGTGTCTAGCTTCGAAAGTAAAAGTTGGAAATTTTCATCTATATTAATATTTATTATAATAAATAACCAACAGTTAATAAAATTAAGGCGCATTCAACCTTGTAAAATAAAGGCGCATCTAACCTTATAAAATGAAGGCACGTCTAACCTTAAAAAAAACTTTCCCCGTATAAATTCTCAAACCTCTTCATCATTCTAGTATAAAAACTAACAAAAGTTAGAGGTACCTTAATTAAGTCGAAGGCGCATTTAGCCTTGTCCTAGCCTTACAAACTGAATGTGCATCTAGCCTCGAAAGTCAATGGTATAATAAATTTTCATTAATATAAATATCTAGTATAATTACTTAGGGTTGGGTGAAATATTTAGAATAGTTTCATTTTAGTAATTTTCACTGCATCATCCCTATGTACATAGAAAACCAAAAGTTAACCCTAATTGTAAGCCAAAGACGCATTTAGCCTTGTAAACCGTAGACGCCTAAGGGCGTAGGCCTTGTAAACCAAAGGTGCGTCTATCCTTGTAAACCGAAAGCGCGTCTAGCCTAGTCTCAAAAGTATTAGTAGAAATACCTAAGAGCCGGCTCACTTCAAATAAAATTTTAAAGTAGCAAAATATTTTCTACCAACTACGATTAATTTTAAAAGCGTTATATTTTCTTACAAAACTAAGAAATTACGCCAAATAAGTGTACTTCAAAGTAAACTTACTTCATTCATTTAGGAACACAAAAATGAAATCAAAATTATAATCGTAAACATACCACATATCGAAACCATGTACACCAGATAATTATCTTTCGTATTATTTTATTCATAAAGATAAGTATGTACAGTTTTTAACTGTAAGATCACTTCTGTAAAATCACGCTAATTAATGAAATCGACAATTCTTTATGAACGGCTTCTTAATAGAATAAGAATTAACTTCTTGAACTAAAATAGGAAAACATGGTTTGTGCGGTCATATTTTTATATAAAAAACGTAAAGTTACCACAAAACAAAAACATACGAGAAGCTGAAGAGATTCTCTAGTAGCTACTAGTATTAAATTGCATATAAACCTCACAGATGATTGCAAGAAAAATAAGAATATTATCATAAGGGCTTGGGTAATATTTTTGGCATAAATAATAGCGGAAACGTATAATAATATCAAAAATACGTACTGTGAAGTAGCTTCAATAAGTTTTATTCATAAAAGAGGATTGTGATAAATAAAATGATGATAAAACGCCGAAAAACATCGAAAATGTGCAGAAGTGAGGTTATTTTCCATACTCTTTCCACGTAAAGTAAAAGAGACAAATGTGTTCGTAAAACCTAGCCTTAAGCTATAGCGTCATGGTACTACTAAAACCCTTTTGAAGGTCAACGTAACCTGGTACCAATTCTACAGTAAGTATCACGTTATCCGTCTTATTCTCCGTATCCGTACATCCCCAGGGTACAGTGTCAAGGTCGACTACTAACGACAATTAGAATGCACTTAGAATGGTATGAAATATAAAAAAATAAACTTAATAACCTCTGCGGAACACATTGTCCAAGATAAAAGTTCCTATTTTCATAATTCATTATGTAATGCATTTCCAGAGTTTAAATCACGAAAGTAACAGTTGGGCAGTAAAGATAAAAAAAACATTCATTTCATGACCTCTCTTTATACAATCATGAAAATTACAATTCCAATATCAACGCACTATTTCCATCATGGTGACGACTGAGTGTAGTTTTGTGTGCAGTGTATGCACGGCCGAAGAGTCGCCTCGGCCACGTGCAATGATTGTGAAGTGTTTATGCACTGTCGAAGAGTTGCCTCGACCACGTGCAATGTTTGTGAATAATGGTGTGAATGCACGGCCGAAGAGTCGCCTCGGCCACGTGCAATGATTGTGAAGTGTTTATGCACTGTCGAAGAGTTGCCTCGACCACGTGCAATGTTTGTGAATAATGGTGTGTACGCACGGCCGAAGAGTCGCCTCGGCCACGTGCAATGATTGTGAAGTGTATATGCACTGTCGAAGAGTTGCCTCGACCACGTGCAATGTTTGTGAATAATGGTGTGTATGCACGGCCGAAGAGTAGCCTCGGCCACGTGCAATGAAAAATAGTCATAAATCTCTCGAGTGTATTAAAACTTGAAACTACCCAACTTAATTTCGTAATTTTAGCTCGGTTTAAAACGTTAGAAAAGTAAGAAATTCGTGAGCGTACATACTTTGGTTCTTCCACTGCTGATTTGTGATGAAAACTACAGTAATAACGGTGAACTACTTTTACTTTCTTCACAGGAACACACCATGATATTATTAACTAGGTTATAGCAACAATACGTTAGCAGTTTTCCCTAACAATACTTCTCTTCTTGACGGTTGGAAAGTGACTGAGCCCGCAACTGACTTTCGTTGACCGTTCTGCCGCCTATCCCCACCGCTTACCTTCTCCCATTCCACTGCAAATGGCGGGAAACGGCGGAGCCAAGCGTCGGTGTTGCCAAGCTATTAAACTAAAATACTACTATTATTCTTTCAATTTTGATTCGAAATCATAACAATAAAATGGATTAATTACTATCAAACTACAAAACGTCACACAAGTGATCAGTGCTTGGATAAATTATTTTGTAGTTCTTAATCATCATGGACCGAAAAAAATATCGTTGGTGTCAGTGTTTTTTTCAGGTACTACTCCGAGGGGGCAGTGCCCCCCCGGAGCAGCCTTAGTGCCCCCCGGAGAAAAATGTGTTGTGTGTAAACTAAAGAGCCTTCCAAACGACACGATTTGATTGCCAATTTGCCCGAATTGTCAATCAAATCGTATCATGTAGTGGGAAGTTGACGATAAATCCAAATTGAAGGTCATCGGATGGTAGAGATCACCCAATTTCAGTCGGACCGATCAAATTGTATGGTGTGGATAACGATTGCCAATTTTTGCGATTCCAATTCTTTTATGAGAGTCATATGGCATTTTTTTTTCTTTTAAAGGACTTCTTTGCCCACATTCTTTTCCTTTCCTCCTCTGAATCTATCATAAGCGCTAGCACGAGTGCCAACTTGCGTTTTTTTGTTAGCATAGGAAGCATTGTGCACGTCCGCTCCTCAGGGGTTTGAAAATTGAATGAGATTGGGTGCCGTGTGGACAGCCAATTTGATTCAGTTGCCGATTAAATTGGACGTCGTGTGGATACCCAATCTGATTACTACACAATTTAGTTGTCAATCAAATTGTGTCGTCTGGAATAGGCTTAAGTAAAGACGGGCAAACTAGTGTAGTGATCGACGGGCGAGCTCCCCCGAACCTCTTAATTGGCCCCCCCGGAGAATTTTGTCTGAAAGAAACACTGGTTGGTGTGTTGTACCTCGATGGGGAAATACATCAGTAACTACTCCAAATATTTTTTTTTGATGTACCTCGAAAACCAGACATACGAAAGAAATAGTTATACCTAGCAAGACGAAAGTGCGATGGAATGTCTGTTACTTCACCAATTTACTTTTGCGAAGATCACTTTGATGTAAGTATTGTGCACCTAGAGTGTTATTACACAGTTCACAACACAAATAATTATTAGAAGAATAAATATTTTTAGAAAAATGCAAATAAATTGTAGAAAAACGCGAAATAACATACAAAGCAGGGTTGCGTTCAGAACCTACGCTCCGAGTGCAACCAAACGCTCTAACGGCGTTCCAAACATTTAACGTTCGGTTGACACAACTTTCCCGTTCCAAACGTCAGAGCGTTACAACTTTTTAACCATCAAAATCGGTGGTCGAAAACGCTCTGACGTTTGTCTATAGAAAGAAATGTCAATGTCATTTGGCATTATTTTGTATTTTGATGTTTTTATGACTAAGTTTCAAATAGTTCATGATAGCTTCTCAAAAAACAGTTTTTATTTGATTTAGAATAAAAGATAGTTTAAATTATTCTTATTCCAAATGGAAAAGGAAGACTTTGTACTATTAATGTCGTATAAAGTTCTTGGTCGTTCCCAACCTTAAGGCTGGTTTACATTATCTTAGTCTTTAGTAGAGTAGAGTAGCGAGTGGAAGTACATTGCCTGGCATGTTCGTCGATTTTAAAAGAACGTCAAACATACCGCGTAATGTACTTCTACTGGAACGTTTTTACTGGTATAATGTAAACAGCCCCTTAGAGTGAGTTAAAATCAACCAAGCAACCGCACTCTAAACCTCTGAACGCAACCCAGTGTTGTTTACTGGCTAACCACAAATGACGTCACGCACTGTGATTGGCGTTTGGGTTCTTACACTGCACAGATAAAAAATATTGGATTTACGTAACTTTATTTATTGATAAAAAATTATAAATCATTGTTTTTTCTTAAAAATCTTTATTGAGTGATATTGTTGTATAACAAACTTTATTTTAAAACACATCTTAGATTTTTTTTCGATTATTGTCCGGTACCCTATCCTTACTAATATTATAAATGCGAAAGTCCGTTTGTTTGTTTGTTTGTTTGTTTGTTACGCCTTCACGTCCTAACTACTGAACCGATCATCATGAAATTTTGAATACACGTTGTCAGGGGTACAGAGAAGGACATAGGGTACCTTTCATCCCGAAAAAAAGTATAGTTCCCGAGGGATAGCAAAAAACCTTTCCACGCAGACGAAGTCGCGGGCGGCCGCTAGTTATTATTATAAAGAACTGATTGTTACAAAAAGGCTGAATTATTAGTAAGTAATATTAAATTTGATAATTTTATATTTCTTTTATAATTCTCAACGGCCCGGCACGGCACCGCCCGGCAGCCGTCCAACGGCACAACAGGGAAGTGAAATGTATGGAATCATATGGAGACGCTTTTATATTTCCTCAACGGCACCGGCAAACCGTGCCGTGCCGGCCAAATCCTACGCTGCCGTCGAACTTTTACGATGTAGTGCGTAGCTACAAGGATTCATGTGTGAGTGTGAGTCCAGAGCAAAGAATATACAGCGTGTATAAAGGGCACAACCAGTATATTAGCGTAATATCGTTGATGTGTTGTTGTTGGTATGCCATGTACCTATGTATGATTGTGGAAACAAACAACATCAAAATCAACAAATAGGTAATATTCCGACAAACAGTTATTTCGATACTGATCGGAAAGATATCTAGGTACTTACAGCGGTGGAAACACCGTTAATAGGGGACTTACCAAAGTTAAATATTGTTACCTATCTCAACAAATAATTACCTAGATATTACTTAAGTAGGTAGTGACCTACTTAATTAAATAATGTGTTGTGTAGATGCCTACCTATCTTGGTAAGTAGGTACGTAATGAAAACCAGCTACATATAATATATTCTTTGATTTTTAAAAGATTTATTTATCATTTAAGTAAGTACCTACTACCTACCTACATTGTAATGTAATGTAACCCAAGGGGGCCTGCGGACTCCCGCCCCTGGGTTGCATTTAGCGGCCTTCCAGGGTAGAGTCATTAGAGCTATACGCTCGCAGGGTGGAAGTGAAACATGCGTATGACGCGAGTTGGCACACTGTCGCTTGTACAGTGGGTAGAAAGCGGTGCACACCTCTCTACACCCTGACTCTCCCGCGCCGGTGTTGCGCCCCGGTCGGCAGTTTTTGACCAGTTTGGGGTGCCCATCTAGCGGGAGGCGAGCCACTTTCCACCCAACGGTTCGAGTTTGTGAGATGTAGGAAAAGGCGGATGTCCGTAATCTCACCCCATAGCCCAAGTATCCAATCTATAATCCTTTCATCCAATAGCCCGTTTAGTATTTATTGTATATTCTCACACTCGCAATAGTCTATGTACCTGCCAGGGTCCACTTCCGTCTGCGCACCTATGCGTGTAGTGGGGAGCGGATCCCGGCATGTGCATCACACATTTCACCAATCTCAAAGGACCTCTACGTGTTGGACCCATGTCCAACGTGGAATCCAAGCCGGAGATAATATAATATAAATGCGAAAGTCCGTTTGTTGGCGACTCACTCGTTAGTGTTGGAGTTGTAGCACTCGACAATCTTGCAAACAGGCCGCTTCTTGTCGCCAGTCATGCCGCCCGCCACCCAGATGTATTCGCGGTACTTGACCGTCGCCACCGCCATGCGCGCCGCACTCATCGGCCGGACCTCGCTCCAGGAACCGGTTTTGGGGTCAAATCGCTCCACTGACCGGAGAACCCTGGGAAAATGAGGATAAGTAACGATTTTTGTTTAGTTGCTTATCAGAAAGCTTATGCCACCACATGATTAACTGTGAAATTTTTACGATATCTCTTAAACCTGAGAAGATATACGAGCTGAAACGTGCTAAAACACTGTTATTTTGGGGTGTCCTTACGACGTCATCGAGACGACAGACGTACGCGAACCTTATGTCTTACGTGATAAAGCACATATTGCATTGAGCCTGGTATTTCCATCAAAACCTTCATAACTAGGCCATTTCTAAACTGATTTCAAAAAAATCTTTCACTAAGTTTCATAGCTATGAATTATGTTTTTATATTATACCAATAAAACTATAGGATTCAAACCTAAGATCTTCAATAATTTACTATTAATTTGAAAAATAAAAGAAATCTGAAAAAATATTTCGTACTAGCTTTAAGCATGAAATACATGTACTAAATAATATACTAGAAAAAATACTACTCGCACCAGATCAATTCTTGGACGGGAATCGAATCCGCGACCTTTGGATATCCGATCCAATGCTGTGACCTCTGAGCTAACGAATCACTTGTTACAAAATAACGGGTGGCGCAAAAGTACTGGCACTAAAGAAAATACTTTTATTTTTTTTATATGACATTTTCTGTCATTCTGTTGTTGAAAATTGTGTAGTGAACAAATATAAAATACACTGAAAATAAACATGGACCGTTTTACTCCCCAAGAACGTGGAATAATTGTGTCAATGTTCTTACGGAATAATTCATCAGTGATAAGAACACAACGTGAATTTCGTCGACGATTTCCCCACCGTCCGGCAGGACTGACCAGTCCAGACTTCTTTCTTTGGGGTTTTATGAAATCTCGGGTGTATGTGAACAAGCCACAGACTCTCGCAGCTCTAAAAGAAAACATTCGTCAAGAAATAACGAACATATCGCAGGAAGTGTTACGGCAAGTTATGCAAAATGTCATAAATAGGGCTCAAATGTGTATCAACTCTGGAGGTCACCATTTAAAAGACATCATCTTTAAATCCTAATGGTACGAAATTTAATGGCACAAATATACATTTAAAAAAACCTAAATCTAGTTTTCTAATTTAGAAAAAATGTTATAGCTGAACCAAATAGGGTCTTTACTTTTGCGCCACCCGTTAGCATTGTGAATGCAAAAAACTCAAATTTAAAAATGAAATACATAATTTGGTAAGGGTTCTTTAGTATCAGATGGTATTTAGACATGCTGAAAATATTTTGGTATATGCTATCTATACGCTTGAAATAAATATAATGTACTTTTTGATACAATTTTTGGAATTGGGTGATCCATGCATTCAATCACTATCTGGTGAGTGGTGACACCGAAGATTTCCACAAAAACTAGATACTGATATTCAACATGACCTCGTTGTTTATATCAAAACAAGTAGGTAAAGCCACAGAATACATAATTGGTAAAGCATCCAAAATGACAACTCACAAATCCTAAATAGTCGAAGTTCTATCCGATTTATTTAAATGAAATACCTATGCAGTATGCACTAAGTTTTGTTATTGTTTAACTCAATTAGATTTAGCAAGAATTAGACCCCCGCGCGGGGCCTCACGGCGTAGGGGAGCGTCCCTCGGGTGGCGGATGGGGGAAAGGTACAGCCTAGCTATCTACTGGCTAAGTCCGATGGACTCACTGACCAAAGTAGGATGTGGTCCTCCAGCATTTAGGGGTTGTGCGATGGGCTAACTCCCCGTCCATGTAAAAATACCTTAGTTACGACACAGACAACAGAGAAAAATATACGATCCGATCCCTCTAACGATGACTTCTGGCGTAGAAAAATGGAATTCCGATTTTTGTTCGTAGTTTATACAGACCTGGGGCCCTATACAACGTCAAAGAAGAAGGGCAGCGGTAGGTATAACATCCACATTGCTGCGTTACAAGAAGTCCGATGGCCAGGAAAAGGAGAGTGCACTTTAGATAATGGTGCTCTTTTTCTCTACAGTGGTGCTGACTATGGCAAACATATTAACGGCACAGGATTTATCATCAACAAAAAGATAACAAGCAGTATACTTAAATTCGGCCCAGTGTCGGAGAGAATTTGCCTGTTAAGAATAAAAGGAAAGTTTAATAATATCTCCATTATTAACGCGTACGCCCCAACTGAACCCTCAGTTGAGGAAGAAAAAGATCGTTTCTACGAAGATCTAGAAATGATTTACGATCAAATCCCCCAATACGATGTCAAGATACTGGCAGGGGATTTTAACTCTAAAATTGGATGCGAGGCTTCTTTCTTTCCCACTATAGGCCCTCATAGTAAACACTTAATATCTAATGACAACGGTGTGAGGCTTATCAGCTTTGCAGCCTCAAAATCAATGGTGGTTAGGAGTACTATGTTCCCCCACAAAAAATATACACAAGGGAACATGGAAGTCGCCGGACGGTGTCACTATTAACCAAATTGACCATTTGCTTATTGACACTAGACATATGAGTGCCATAGAAGATATCAGGGTGTACCGAGGGGCTGACTGTGATAGCGACCATTATCTATTAGTAGCCAAAATTAAAGTAAAATTAAAAACCTCACACCGAGAACAAAACACAATAGAACCCAGCATAAATTTGGAAAACCTAATGAATGAGACTATTAGGCAGAATTTACAATAAGAACTAAATAATGGATTTGCGAGCTTAGCAATTGATGAAGATATTGAAGTTGAATGGGTACGAATGAGAGATACTGTAAAAGAAGCTGGCCTCCAGGTATTAGGAAAAAGGAAACGGCGTAGAAGAAAGAAATGGTGGATACGACAGTGTGATGATGCACTGCAAGAAAGGAGAAGATACAAAATTTTAGCAGAACAAGACAGTAAATGGGTAGACAAACATAAAGAGGCACGCATTGTCTTTAAAAGGACAGTTACACTCAGAAAAAAAAACATCTAACAAAGCGACAATAAACGCTTTGTTAGAATTTTACTGTCACCGCATCTAAGTGAATTGTCGCTGCAGCTATATGGCTATTGTGCCAATTGCAACTTTTTTATTGTTGAACTGATTTTAGTCAATTCAGCAAAAGAGACATTGATACTATAACTATGTATGATGTACTTAAACGGGGTAGCAAAGGCACGTTGTTAATTTATCAACGTTGGGATGTGATGCTATGGCAAAGTCTAATCTATCAAAATAACAGTTGTTACTGTGTTTAGGTAGTGTTGTTAGTTAAACAACCTTTTAAACTAACAAAATACAAATTAGACATCTGCATAAAATAGCCTATATAAGATAACAATAGTGACATTGTCGCAATAGCAACCTGTTTTGTTTACCTGGCAATTTATTTATTAATCGAGTTAGTCTATTCTTGTTGTTGGACAGAGTAGGACGCGTGTTGTGCGGTCGTTGCGGGATGGCTGCAGTGTTTTCCTTTAAGAAAAAATATGTGCTGTGTGTGCTTATAATCAAAAAACTATGAGCTGCAGCACATTGAGCCACTAAGAGACTACAAGCTGCGGACGAGTATTTTTGGCGCAAACCGAGCGTCCGAGTGGCCGCCTTCGAGCCACAAGCTGAGGGAGTGGCCCGCGCGCGCTACTTCTTATGGAGGACATACAAATTGCCTGGTTATGGAGGACCTGGAACAGTGCGTTACAAATTGCCCAACTATGGAGACTGGAACAGTGCGTTACAAGTTGCCCAACTATTGAGCTGGAACAGTGCGTTACAAGTTGCCCAACTATGGAGGCTGGAACAGTGCATTACAAGTTGCCCAACATATGGAGGCTGGAACAGTGCATTACAAGTTGCCTAGCCACGGAGAACCTGGAACAGTACATTAAAAGTTGCCTAGCTATGGAGGACCTAGAAACTTTTACCACCTGATTCTATTGTTGCGATTTGAACCTTTAAGCCCACATTATTAGTTTTTCGTTTATTTTATTGTAGTGGAAACATAAATAAATAGTTTTATGATTGGAATATTCATATATTTTCATTTTTACCTTCTCATAATCATTTTTCTTTGTCATTATGCCTTTTGCTACCCCAGCAAAGTAACATTGCCGGTCTCGATCCCTGCACTGGTACACCATGGAAAAACTGATACTCCTCGTATCTTTGGCCTTTATTATTACAGGGTATGCATATTGCGTATCTTGACCGGAGTTCTCTGGCACCATGTAAGTGCAAATGCTGCAATGCAAATATGTGATGTACAATGAACTCCGTTCAGGGTACGCATACCCCTGGAATAATATGCAGAAGCTTCGGGAGTATCAATTTTTCCATGGTGCACCACTAACAAAGTGCAGGAATCGAGACCGGCAATGTTACTTTGCTGGGATAGCAAAAGATATAATGACAAAAGTGACTTTGTCGGAGCAGCAACAGTGATGTTGATAAAGTAACAAAGGAAGATTGCTAGTCCAACTAAAGAAAAGTAGATCTAGGGACAATTTGCTTTTGTCATTTTAGCAAAGTCCTTTGTCCTCAGAACAAAGGTAAAAGCAAGTATTGCGATAGTATCAATTTTAGCATTGTGACTGCATCAATTTCACTCAGCTAGTATGACAATTTTTTATTGCTATAACATCAATATTGGCAACTTAGTTCCATTAGCAATTTAAAAAATGACAATAAAGACGTTGCTCTTGTAACTATTTACCTTTGACGGCTCCCCAGCATCAAAGTTTTTTTGTTGCAATAGCAATATTTTTTTCTCAGTAGAAGAGCAAAAAGGGAACACATGCTTACTTAAAAACATGGAAACGCTTATCAGGGCAAATGCCTCGAGGAAATTTTACCAAGAGGTAAAGACTGCTAAGAAAGCGTACCAACCAGTAAGTCAATTTATAGAGGACGAGCAGGGAAACCTCGTATCTGACCCTGAAGAGTTAAAAAAGATCTGGCTTCAGTACTTTCAGCAGCTCCTTAATTGCGAATCAGTCCCAAGTACTCATACACTAGCGGCGGTAACGAACTCAAGTGCAACGGCATCTTTCGTGGAAGAACCAACCTCAGACGAAGTTCGAAAGGCAATAGTGATACTGAAGAACCACAAATGCCCTGGAATAGATGGCATACCGGGTGAAATATGGAAGTGCGGGGGTGAAACAGTTCAGCTGCGATTGTACAACCTAATAGAAAAATCTGGAGAGAGGAAAAACAGCCCAAAGGATGGACAGTAGGCGTGATATGCCCGATACACAAAAAAGGATGTCGGAAGAAATGCTCCAACTATAGAGGCATCGCACTGCTCCCGATAGCATACAAAGTACTGTCATATATCATATTAAGTCGTCTGGAGCCGTATGCTGAAAACATACTGGGGGATTACAAATGTGGCTTTAGACGGAATCGTAGCACTGTTGACCAAATCTTCCTCCTCCGACAAATAATGGAAAAAAGTGGGAGTACGCGCATAATGTCCACTCACTGTTTGTAGACTTCTCCAAGGCTTACGATAGTATCGATAGAAACGAACTCTTCCGGATTCTAACAAGTCTCGAAATACCAGAAAAGTTAGTGCAAATGATAAAAGTCGCCACAGAGGAAAGCAAAATCTGCGTAAGGGTTGGCGGAAGCCTAACACAGCAGTGTGAAGTGGTGACAGGTCTTAAACAAGGCGATGCTTTATCCCCCATGTTATTCAATTTAGTGCTCGAACACGTCATACGAAAACTTCTGGCTTATGATGGTGGAGTGGAATTGAATGGCAGACACAAAATAATAGGATATGCCGACGATTTAGCCATACTGGGTCACCAAGAGGACGATGAGAAGAGAGAGGGCAGACTAGTGGGACTAAGAATCAACCGAGAAAAAACGGAATATCTCTTAATGAAGCGATTCAGGAACAAAAATGAAAGCAGATGTAACCTAACTGTCAACGGCATCACGTACAAAGGTGTTAACAAATTCAAATACCTTGGTTGCACTATAACGGACTACATAACGTCCTAGCGTCCAAACTCATAAGCAAGCAAACTAAGATTCGTGTCTATAAGATAATCATCAGACCAATCTTAATGTACGGATGTGAGGCTTGGACGCTAACCTTAAAAGAAGAAAACATGCTGTTAGTGGCAGAGAGAAAGATCTTTCGGAAGATTCTAGAACTTGCTAAAAGGAACGATGGGACCTGGCCCGTGAGGAAAAACAAAGAAATAGAAGACCTAGTATCCGCTCCTAATGTCTTGGGAGAAATAAAATCAGCGTGACTACGCTGGCTGGGGCACGTCATTCGAATGGGGACGGATCGAGCGGTGAAAAGAGCGTACATGGGAGTCCCCACGGGGCGCCGCCCGATAGGCAGACCCAGATATCGCTGGGCGGATCAGGTCACCAAAGATCTCGCCGAGTTAGAAGCCGCATTGGTCAGAGCTGGCACTAAATAGGAAGGAATGGCGTGCTCTATTGTCGGAGGCCAAGATCCACTTCGGGTCCCTGAGCCACAGCAGTAAGTTAGTAAGATTTAGCAATACTAATCAATAATGGTGTCAACTGCTGACACCATTATTGATTAGTATTGCTAAATCTTTTATTTTTATTTCATTCAGTAAGAAAAATGACACATACCGACGTTATAGTGGGCATTTTCTGTATTGTATACTCTACTTAAATATTATCTTCGAAAGCCGCCTAATTTTTACATGACTGCCCAAAAATACAGAGTGTGTAATGTGTTCAGGTGTTCAAATCTGCTAATGTTAACGTCAAAATCGTGGTTCTATGGTGTTTGAATGGTAATGTTTTTTGACACAGTTCTTGTTTTTTCAACTGTTTCCGTTTTGGGTTTAAGAAACACAATGTGTTTCGGTTTTGGTTTTAAGAAACAAGAACTGTGTCAAAAAGCATTACCATTCAAACACCATTGAACCACGATTTTGACGTTAACATTAGCAGACTTGACTCCCAGGGTTCATATATGTTTGTGGGAGAGTTTTGATAATTATCACCTGCCCTTCTTGTCCTGGCCCCCAATGGCGTACAGCGCCATGCGGTGCACCACCAGCCCGAAGTTCTTCCTGGGAATGGTTAAGCCGTTCTCGCTGTACCTGCGAAACGGTGTCGTTAATTTGGCTGATGCTACACTAATTCTTCCCTATATTTTTATCGAGTCACACTGAAACGAGTCACACTGCGACTGGTTGAGAAAAAATTCGCAACGAGTAACAGTGTAACTCGATGCAAATTTTTATTCTCATCTAGTAACAGTGTTTCTGTTCCGAACGTGTCACACTATACACGAACCAGTGTTACTGGATGAGATTAAAAATTCGTATCGCATCACACTGTTATCCGATACGATTTTTTTTTCCGAACGTGTCACACCATACACGTACCAGACTACCAGTGTTACTAAATGAAATAAAAAAAAAATCGCAACGAGTCACCTCTGTTACTGTTGCGATTTTTTTTTTCAACCAGTCACAGTGTGGCTCGTTTTAGTGTGACTCGATGAGAAAATAGGAATTTTTATGTTTCATGTTACAAATACTAATTTCCGCACCTAAACAGCAGCCTTTAGGCACGTTAG